>CM024636.1:41954939-42642874 GCA_014182715.1 Eucalyptus cloeziana | reverse complement strand
ATTAATGCCTATCATTTATGCATCCATTTTGCACAGATCCATCATATTAATGAATAATTTCAAGTAAGATTTTAGAATCAAAAGGTCACTATGTTTCCAATTATCGTCCAAAAAATCCTAACTCAAAACTAATATTAAAATAATCTTCTATGCAAAATAAGTTCAGCAAAGTTATTAAAACTTTCTTGAACTTCCCACAACGAATTGTAAATTAACATACTAATTTACAATGATAAATAACATAGAACTTTCAATAGTTAAACATGTCCATTACACTAAGTAATATATATATATATATATATAGGAAAAATATAAACATAGAAAGAGATATTTACACTTAAAACATCTCAAACTAATCTAAGAAATAAGTAGGGAAAGTCTCTTCTAATCTATCAGTAAAATTCTCTAAGAAATCTGAAGGCACATTGGCCAACAATGGAAAATTTTTTGGAGAGCACTCATGCCACCTCCAAGGCACATTCACTTTGCGCCATGTGACACTCAATCCAAGGGTTGAAGTTTTGGTTAACTCGATCCTATAATATTCCCTTACAAAAGTTACTGCAAGCCTCTTATAATCCGGGACCACATTGACCTCCCATAGGCAATCTAACACTGTTTGCCATTCAGGTGGAAAAGTGTTTATTAAGGCCGGTACCTTCTCAAAATCCCACATAAGATAACCACTCCAGATGATTTCTTGTATCATCCGATTCACCCTGACCACATGTGATACTATATCACCGTCATTCCATCGATAATTAGCTAACTCTCTTATTAGCCCTTTAATTCTTGCCTTTTCTTCATCCGTTCTCAGAAATGCGGGCATGCGTGCATAACGCATCATAGTTCTTACAACAAATGCAGAACAAAAATGGATTACTTATAATCCACAATGAACAAATTGGAAAATACATTATTATCCATGATTCCTACAGCAAATGCAGAACAAAAATGGATTACTTATAATCCACAACGAACAAATTGGAAGATACATAATTTTCCTTCCCTTTTTTTTTTCTCATCGGTCAATGGTGGTCAACGATGGTCAACGCCGGTCAATAGTGGTCAACGAAGGTCAACGATCGAACGGGTCAACGGTCAAACGGGTCGAGGTCAACGGGTCGGAGTCAACCGGGTCGGGTTGGGTTGGACCGGTGAGGCCGGGCCGGACCGGTCGGGCCGGTTGGGCCGGATGGGCCGGGTTGGACGAACTGACTGATAAGTGCCGCGCGCGCTCGCGGGCACTGCGAGCTGAAGTTACGATGACGTCAGCTTGTGCGTGCGTCGCACAGGCGCGCATCAGCGATTGCGCGTGTGCGTTGCACGCGCCTAGGACCGAAACGGCACGTGTGTCGTACACGCCAAAAGGGGCGTTGCATGCGCCGAAGACCCCAGTTTGTTCTGGCCGCGCATGGTAGCGCGTCCGGCGGCTCCCGGTGGCGATCCGCCACTCATTTTTTTCATATTGACGAGAGCTTCAATCCTACGCTATCAGAAACAACTTTGATTTACAGAAAATCAAAGAAACGGGGTGAACAGTATGCAGGCGTCGGGATTTTCCGTCCCCGATCGGCCGACAGCGATGTTTCACGAAAATTCAATCAAAAAACAATTCATAAACATAAAAAGGGGTCGAGAAACATGAACTAGGGCTCTGATACCAATGTTGGGAATATAGGATTCCCTAAAACGGATCCGAAACTCAATCGAATCCCTAAAATGAGCGCGGAAGATGAGCCCATGAATCACATGTATCACCGATCGAAAAGCACGTCATGAAATCGAATATACCTTGTTGTCCACAAATTAAACACCAATGTTGAAGTTTGAGGAAGGATTCTAATCCCGGTCTACCGAGGAGCGTACTGTTGCTTCAAGGGGGAGAAAACTTCTAAAGAGACGTACGTCTATTTTTCTGGAGCGTTGTATTTGAGAGAGACGTATTCCCTCTCTATCTAAAACGCTACTTCAAACAACGTAATCTTTCGTACCCAAACAACGCAACCTTTCACATTGTAGCCATTCTTCTATGGGCCCCTAACTTGCGGGCTGGGTTCTTAGGCCCAACATGGACGGACGGGCCTACTCAGGCCCATCGACATATAAAAAACCCATCACGTTAGGAAAAAAAGCATGGGAAATCGAAGAGGAGCGAGAAAGGTAAAAAGCACCCGGTAACCTGGATGACATAGTGACTCATGGGAAAAAAATGCAGAAACAAAAATTGCTGTCTTCGACATCTTCTCCAAGAGTAGCGCACTCTCAGGTAGAAACTAGATGAGCTCAATGACATATCCACTTATCTCCACATTGCTTAAGCTTTTTGCTTGAGAGTTTTCACCGTTGAAGTCATGTGCTTGCATCCAGCCAGCTTCAGCGAGCTGAAATTTGAATGCAAGATGTTCTTTCATCTCTAGCACTTGTAATACATTGAATGGAAATTCATATTTAAATATGCGGTGACATTTACGATGAGCATAAACGCTGAGGGTCTCAAGACGATAAGAATTCCCGTATGAGCTGGAAATGCCAGGGAGGTGTCGCTCTGCTTAGAAGTAGTCAAAGCCTTAAAAGATGGACACGGCCAACATGTGAGCTCCCATGGTATAGTGAATACCAATTCAAGGAAAGTACGAGGAGTGTGAAGAATCAACTCGAACTATGATGTAATAGTCGAACGGGAAAAGTTTTGGTCAAATGTTGAATCGAATGGCCCAATCAAGTCGAAACTATCTATATGATTCAAAAATCAAATCCCATTTGGCTCGACTTTGGTCAAATATGAAATTGCTTACGTCAGGTTTCCAAAAAAAAACGATATGGGAGTGCTCTTTTTGTAAAATCTCACATTAGAGCTCCACTTATTATCGTGGAACTGCGGCGGATGAAGTGCGCGTACCAATCGATGATCAATGGACATGTTACTATCAAAAGTCTCCTCAGAAACAACCTGTGTCAAGGGCGGATAAAGTAAATACAAAATTGGACTGAATTCATGCAATTCATAGTATAAGGGTATGAGCGGTCGATTACCAAAATACCTTAAAATACAAAGGTGGACACTCATCTTATTTAGGAATAAGTTCATTAGAAATCCTAAAACTTATCACGAAAGTATAATTGAGTTCTAAAACTTATGAAAAGTGCAATCAAGTTCTAAAATTTGTCAAATAGTTCAGTCGAGTTCTTCTGTTAAGTCCGTTCAATTTAACTAATGGAAAATATTGACTTACCTTATTTTATTACTTTTGTAAGACACATGGTGATGACTTGGCACTCACCAAGCACCATGTCAGAAAAAAAAAATTAAAAAATACGAACAAAATTAGATATAAATAGCAAAAAAAAAAAAATTTAAAAAAAAAACATAAAAACACAAACTCACCCCACGGCTGTGGCTAAGCCTCGCTGGTGGCCTTTGCCACAGTTGACAAGGAGGGCTGACGGAGGTCACTTGGGCCTTCCTGAGGCCCACTACCCTTGCCGACCTTGGGCAATGCCTTGGTGGCCCTCGGTTAGGGCCTGCTAACCTAGATCTAGAGAGGGCGCCACCCTTGCCCTAGATCTAAGCGAGGGTTGCTAGTCCTCGCACCCTTCCCTAAATTTGAGTTAGCATGAATTTGCCGGGAGTTGCCAAGGCTTCACTCAAGGCTTGCGAAGGTCACCGGGCTTTGGGAAGGCCTAGGCAACCTTTGTCGATGGCTGTGGCAGTGCCAGTAGCCACGGGCGAGGGCTTGGCCAAGCTAGGAGTGAGTTTTGTTTTTCTTTTCTTTTTAAATTTTTAGTTTTAAATTTTTATTTTTTTAATCTAATTTTATTTGCATTTTTTTAAAATATTTTTTCCGATGTGGCATTTAATGGCGCCTCATATCTTGGCCACGTATCTTAAGAAATTAATAAAATAATACATGTAAGCATTTTTCGTTAATTAAATTGGACAGAATTAAAGGAATGACTAGATTGAACCAATTTGATAAGTTTAAGAGTGCGTTTGGTTCAATATTTTGAAAGCCCATTGAGAAAATGCAAAACAGTTTAACCTAAAAGATTTTGGGTAAATAAAAAAGCCTTTTGGAAAACTATGTTTTTAGAAGTAATTTTAAGAGAAATGTCGTTTGGTAAAAAATACATTTGGAAAACACTTTGAGTAAGTAATATTATTTTTTTAATTTCTATCTGCTTAAAATTGAAAAAAAAAAAATTATGTATGCAACTTTTAAATAAAATTTTTGACAATAATGCTAAAAAAATCAAACATATATATATAATTTTAAAAAATCAAACATGTATATATAATTTTAAAAAAATCAAACCTTTAGTAGAAGTTTTTAAATTTTTATTTATTTAAAATTTTAAAAAATAATGTATGCAACTTTTTAAATATAAAATTTGACAATAATAACAAAAAAATTAAATATATATAATTAAAAAAAAGTCAAACCCACCAGCCGTCAATGAGCCAAATCTAGCGCTAGTAGCTGTCGGTCGAGGTCGAGTTTGAAGGGTATGGTCTTTCTTTTTTTTTTTGGTAAAGCTCCGCGCAGGGTTGTCAAGCTGACGGTATTGGCCATCTCGATAATGTCTTGAATTATGGGATCGTGGTCAAGTTCGAAAAATTGGCTCAGGATTCCCACTTCGTGAGCTGCCGGGCTTGTCGGGCCGATGGCGGTGTCTGCAGAGTCAGCACGTGGTTGGTAAAATTCACGAATCTGTCATCGACTTCAAAAGTAATTTCCAAATTTTTGCGGTCGTGGTAAGGAGAGTGATCGAAAGATAAGTGGCGGGTGCAAGTACAGAGGTAACGGAACCTCGGGACCTTCACTGCCCTGACAGCGTCTCTCGTGGGCAGGAAGGATAGAATATGTAGGAGCCCCGAGTCCGGCAGATTGCTAATCGCATCGCGTCCATCGTGTCCGTCCATCTTCCTGGACGTTTCAACTCGATACGGCGTTGACCACCGAAACCCTAGCCGTCTTCCGAGCTCTTCTGTGCTTGAAGAAGGAGAAAGCGGAGCAGCTTTTTTTAGAGATAAAGAACGGCGGTAGATTTGTGGCGGAGCTCCTATTCGGAAAAGTAAAAAGCCCGTGGGCCCTATATCCTATTGTGGATGATCGTAAGATGCCGCTGGCCAATCTGAAATCCATTATAATTCAAACTGGGTTGCCAAAGGCCGGAAAATTCTCTTCCTCCCTCCTCTGGATCACTAAAACCCACTGGGGTCTCTTTGGAATATCCTTTCTTCAGAAAGAGTGTTTGGTTCAGCATTTTCAATAAACTTTTGGGAAATTATTAGATCGTTTGACAATCATTTTGAAAAAGCTTTTAAGCAAAAGCTAGCACTAAAAAGACTGAAAGCCCAATGCTAGTAAAGACTGTATTGGGCTTTCGATTCTGCCAAATGTTGAAACTCTTTTTTTTTTTTTTTGCAAAACTATCCTCGTAAATTCTTCCAAAGTCCAATTTTATCCTCGTTATATTTTTATTAAAAAATGACCAAACCCTTTGCCGAACTAGGAAAGGGCTAAGGCGGCCTGGGAACCAAATCTGGCTACAATCGCCGTCAGTCGAGGTCGGGCGACCTCCAATAAGGGTCGCATGACACTGGTGGGGTCATCGGAGGCGACCTACACGGCGTGCAGCCATTGGTTGAGTGACCCTCGTGAGACCCAAGCGGTAGTCGCCCGGGTTGTGCACTGTCAGGTTGCTCGAGGTTGGGCAACCTCCGGCAAGGGTCACCAGAGGTCGTCGAAGGTTGCCTGACCTCAAGTAACCTCGATCGATGGCTGCCGATGTTAGATTTGGCTCACTGGCAGCTATAGTCCTTCGTCGGGTTTGGTGAAGGATTTGGTTTTTAAAAAAAATATATATATATTTAATTTTTTAGTATTATTCTCAAATTTTATATTTAAAAAGTTGCATACATTATTTTTTCAATTTTAAACAAATAAAAATTAAAAAAAGACTAATATGAATCATCCAAAGGGCTTTTCAAATGTTTTTTTCTACCAAACGGTATTTCACTTAAAATTACTTCTCAAAATGTAGTTTATCAAACGGCATTTGCATTTATCCAAAATTTGTTAGGCTAAACTATTTTGTATTTCAAAACGCCGAACCAAACGCATCTGAGAAGAATTGATAAAAAAAAAAGAAAAAAAAAGAAAAAAAAAAGAGAGAAGTATATTCCGATTTGAGATTTCGATTCCTAATTTTGCCCGTTGGTCGGCCACGCTTTGCCAATTCCTTTTCATTGTCGTTTCTACGCCAGGCGAGTGGATCTGGGCGTAAGGGAGGCCTGGCTTCAAGAGGAGCCCAATTAATTGGATATTGAACTTTTTTGGGGAGAAGATTTGGGTTTCAGGGAAGTATACTATGAGCCGTGGGACCATTTATGAAACTTTCCATTATAAACCAATCTTTTGAAAAAATAAAGTATTCACAGAGAAAAAAACATTTGCCAGAGTTAAAAAAGAAAAACTATCGGAAAAAGAGAAGCCAATATTGGTCATGATCCCTCTTTCTCACTTGTAGTTTTGGAGGTGATCATCAAATAAACATAGAATCTATAATCAATTTAACAGAAAAGTAGATAAAATTTTGAAAAACCACAGTTTTTTTTATTTTTTTCATGGAACAGATCTAATGCACATGTGAAAAATAAAATCAGCTTAATAGAAAAGTTCTTTCTCAAAGAATTTGGTAACTGTGAAGTTCGAGATGAAAATACAAGAATTAGACAACCCAAGGAGCGTATCTTGAGGCTATTATATGTTGTCGAAAAGTAGTGTCTAGGACAATTCGAACTACGAAAAAATCTGTAATTTAAATTCCACGATTTTATGCTCAATTTATAATTGAAGCTGTCTCGACCTAACCCTTTCCGACCCAAGGAGGGTAAAATCAGGTTTAAGATACTTGCTTATGAGATTAATCGAATGGTCCATACAAATGATGATCACGGATGGACCATCGATTGTTAACATCGTAAATGATTCATTAATCATAGTCTATATCTCGCACGACATCGAGCATTCATTTTTTGATCAATCAATCCTATATAAATTTTGACTCAAAAGTCGCCACTAGTCTTTTTTGGTCGACTAGAAACCGAGTAAAATACGGGAGGATATTTTACTATTTGTGCAATCAAAGATTCTAAATCCAAGAACTTGATTATACTAATTCTAAGATTAACGCCATTCCGGTATCTAACTCGATTAAATGCTAACTAACACCATGGTAATCTGTCAGAGAATTCTAGGTTCCGTCATAACGATTCTAAAACAAAGAAAATAACATCCAAGGTATTAAAGAGGCGCAACCAGGTTTAATTGCAAAGAAAACACATAAGTGTCCTAAATTGTCTCTAAAAAAGAGAAGACAATTCAAAACAAATAACCCTATTATAAAGTCCTAAAGACTCGTCCAATTTTGGATTTTCAATTTTTAACAGCTTTCTGATTTTCTAATTTTTTTTTTATGGAAATTTTCCTAAATTTTTATGAACTTTATTAATTTTAAAATATTTTAAAATATTTTTTTTTGAATTTTCTTAAATTTTTTTATGATCTTCTGAAATTTCTAAAATTTTATGAAGATACTGGCTTAGAATTTTTTTTTTTTTGAATTTTTTAATGATTTTTATTATTTATCTGAATTTTCTAAATTTTATGAAATTTTTATTTTTTTCAATTAATTAAATTTATTTAATTATTTAAATATATTTCTGATTTTTAATGATTTTTCTGATTTATATATTTTTTAAACTTAAAAACCTTTTATTAATTTTTTAGGGATTTTATGAGTTTTTAATTTTTATAAATTTTAGGAAATTTATAGTATTTTCAATTTCTTTGAAATTTATAATGATTTTTACGATTTTTTAGAATTTTCAATAATTTTTTATTATTATATTTGGGGAATGGGTTCGGACTGCATTTACTTGATCCAACCCGTATGCCCGGATGCGACCCGCATCGAATTATAAAAACGATTTTTTAAATTTATTTTTAGATTTTTCGAATTTTTCATTGATTTTCCTTTTTTTAATTCTTTTTATTCCTTTGTCTTCTTCCCTATTTTGTCTTCTTCTCCTGCACTTTCATTCTTCTTCGCAGGTCATGTTCAGCGAGAACATCTCCTTCACCGCCTGCGAATTCATCTTCATTGAACCAGGGGACCTCGACCAAACCTCAGGCCGCCGCCGAGCCCTTACCCTCCATGGTCGTCCACTCAGGCCACCACTCGCCGGCCTATCGTCTACACCTAACCTTCGCCGGCCCATCACCGGCCGTCTACTCCGATGACCCAAAACAAATTCACCGAAACAAAAACTACGCGAACCATGGCTTCTGAAATCAGCAAATCAGAAGTACAAGTGAACATAAGTACACAAATATGGAGAGAATGGCCTAACTAGAATAGCCCTGGACAGCGGGATTCGCCGATGTGGAGTGAGGGCTTCGGCCAAAGGGGGACTCTTGGCTCGCTCGCGGCGATCGATCGTTCCCATAGAATCACAGCCAGACAAAGAGAAAAAAAGAATATCAGAGCAGATTCAACCAACCCAGAAACGAACACGAACAGATCCCGGGATTCAATGATGAATCAATATTCCGCATTCTCTCAGGCATTTTACGAGGTGCGGACCCCTCAAGTGCCATAACTTACAGAAAGGGACACTTAAGCCGCCATAACTTACGAAGGTACACTTAAGTGCCAAAATCTGAGTAAAATGGATCACTTAAGTGCCAATCCGCCAAAGTCCCGCCAAAAGCGCTAACGTGGCTTTTTTCCGGCGAAGCGAGCCCAAAACGACGCCGTTTTGCTAGATGATGTGGCCAAATAATGCAAAAACGGCGTCGTTTTGGGATGAAGTGGTAAAAAAATAAAAATTAAAATTAATTAAATTAAATTAAAAATTAAATTTAGTTAAAACATTTAAAAATAATAATTTTAAAATTAAATTTAGTTAAAATATTAAAAAAATTATTATTTTAAAATTAGAAAAATTAAAAAATTAAAAAATTTTAAAAATTTTAAAAAATTTTAAAAAAATTTAAAAAAATTTAAAAATTTTAAAAATTTTAAAAATTTTAAAAATTTTAAAAATTTTAAAAATTTTAAAAAATTTTAAAAATTTTAAAAAAATTTTAAAAATTTTAGAAAAATTTAAAAAAAAAAAATTTAAAAATTTAAAAAATTTAAAAAAATTTAAAAAAACTTAAAAAAATTTAAAATTTTTTTAAAAATTAAAAATATTTTAAAAATATAAAATTTTAAAAAGAACTAAAGTTTTTTTAAAAAACTAAAAAAATTAAAAAAATTTTAAAAAATTAAAAAATTTTAAAAATTTTAAAAATTATAAAAAAATTAAAAAATTTTAGAAAAATTTTAAAAATTTTAGAAAAATTTTAAAATTTTAGAAAAATTTTAAAAATTTTAGAAAAATTTTAAAAATTAAAAAATTAAAAAAAATAAAAATTTATAAAAATTAAAAAAAATTAAAAAAATTAAAAAAATTAAAAAATTAAAAATTAAATTTTTCATTAAGTTTTTTTTACGTCGGCCCAAAACGACGCCGTTTTTGTATTATTTGACCATGTCAGCAAGCAAAACGGCGTTGTTTGGGCTCGCCCACACCCCCCCATTTTTTAATATTTTGAATATTTTTAATATTTTTAAAATATTTTAAATTTTTTTAAATTTTTTTTTAAATTTTTCTAATTTTAAAATAATTATTTTTTAATATTTTAACTAAATTTAATTTTAAAATTATTATTTTTAAATTTTTTAAATAAATTTAATTTTTAATTTAATTTAATTAATTTTCATTAATTTATTTTACCACGTTAGCAAAAACGACGCTGTTTTTGTATTATTTGACCATGTCAAAGCAAAACTATTGCGTTGTTTTGGGCTCGCCCACACCCCTTTTTTTTTAATTTTTTAATTTTTTTAATTTTTTTAATTTTGTTAAATTTTTTTAGTTTTTTAATTTTTTTTAAATTTTTCTAATTTTTTTAAATTTTTTAAAACTTTTTTAATTTTTTTAAAATTTTTTTAGTTTTTTTTTAAAAATTTTTTAATTTTTTTAAAATTTTTAAAATATTTTTAAAATATTTTTAGTTTTTCTAATTTTTTAATATTTTAACTAAATTTAATTTTAAAATTATTATTTTTAAATATTTTAACTAAATTTAATTTTAAAATTATTATTTTTAAATATTTTAACTAAATTTAATTTTTAATTTAATTTAATTAATTTTTCATTAATTTTTTTACCACGTCGGCCCAAAACGACGCCTTTTTGTATTATTTGGCCATGTCAGAATCAAAACGGCGTTGTTTTGGGCTTGCCTCATCGGAAAAATGCCACGTCGGCGTTTTGGCCGGACTTTGGCCGGAGTGGCACTTAAGTGATCCGTTTTCTTCGAAAGTGGCACTTAAGTGTACCTTCGTAAGTTATGGCACTTAAGTCATTCCCTCGCTAAGCTATGGCACTTGACGGCATTTTACCAAACGGTTGATATGCGATTTGAAGCATGCATCCGGGGCGAAATTTACTGCAACCTACGGACTGAACATGATGCATAAAGGCTGGAATCAACACATTTTCATGTTAAACCCATATCAGTCTATCACGAATCACTTAAAATTCTCCCTTCGAGTTCGGGCTTCTCAAACATTCTGTGTTTTATTTAAGCAATACATTGAGTAGTTGGTGTTCATTAATGAACTTGCATTCTAGGTTCAAATCCGAAGCATCTATCGGTATAAACATGACGCATTAACTTTCAAAGCATTATAGCTCGACATGAAATTACTCCAGTTTAACAAGATTTCGCCGAGAGCATGAATCAACCCAAGCGGTTATTTTTTCTTTCTGTTTTTGGCCAAAAACCGGGACGAGACAAGGGGTTCGGGAAAGGGGAATCTTACGTGGTATATCAGACGAGTCAAGGCTGTTAAATTATGTCTCGAGTTTTCGTGGGACTACACGAAGGATTACAAAACAGGAAATATAAAAATAAATGAAAACAAAGTTTCCTCTTTGCCACATGGAAGCTTGTGGAATCCGAATTGAAGAAAAGAAAAGTGATGCCCTGCACGTGATTCCCTTCGGCAATTGAAGATTGGTTAATGGTGGGGCCCAAGGTCAAAAGTTTGACCTTGGGCACACACGCACACACATAGACACGAAAGACCAATGCAGCGTCTTTCACGTGAAGCCAAAAAAAAGGAAAAGAAGGTGGGCCCTAAGTCAAGAATTTGACTTTTGGGGCACACGTGTAAAAGGGACGCCGACAGTGAGGGTTTTCTTTGGCTTGGCCGCTATACGTACATGCCAAGAGAAGGACAGTGCCGCTGAAGCCCTGCGTGATCAGAAAAAGAAAAGCTGTACGTAGAAGGGAGCCGTAAGTCCTTGAATCCGTGCGCGTTTTGAGCTTGAACGCGTGGTAATTTTGTGCCGTGAGTTTATCTACAAGTGAATTGTTTATTTATAAACACTTGGGTTTGGGGTTAAATTGGGGTTTGGGAAACACCGAGAGAGTGTTTGAATGACTTGAGTGTGTAATCTCCTTGTATCACTTGATCTATAGTGAAATTCGCTGCTGCTCTCCCCGTGGACGTATGTCTTTACGATTGAACCACGTAAATCTGGTGTCCAATTTATTTTATTCTGTCTATATTATTGTTCGATCGCTTGTCCTATTGCAATAAGTGGTATCAGAGCCAGGCTTGGCTAAGTTGAAGCGAATCGATGGCGACAGAAGAAATAAAAGTGAGAATTGACAGATTTAATGGGGAATGATTTTAGTTTCTGGAAGATGCAGATTGAAGATTATCTTTACCAAATGAAACTACACTTGCCCCTGTCTAGGGAAAAGCCAGAGACGATGAAGCAAACTGATTGTGATTTGCTAGATAGACGAGCTATGGGTGTTATTTAGCTGACGTTGGCTCGTAACGTCGCGTTTAACGTCTTGAAGGAGAAGACCACTGCTGATTTGATGCAAGCCCTATCAAATATGTACGAGAAGCCCTCTGCGATCAACAATGTCTATTTGATGCGACGTCTGTTTAATTTGAAGATGAGAGAAGGTGCGTCAGTTGCAGATCATATCAGTGAATTCAATGTGATTGTTAGTCAATTGAGTTAAGTTGAGATTGATTTTGAAGATGAGGTACGTGCTTTGATTCTGTTATCCTTATTGCCTGATAGTTGGAATACTACCGTTACTACTGTTAGTAATTCTTCTGGGTCAACAAGTTTGACGTTTGATGGGGTTCGAGATTTAATTCTGAGTGAGGACATTTGTATAAGAGAATCTGGCGAACTTGTATCTACTGCTTTAGTAGGTGAAAATAGAGGAATATCTGTAACACGTGTGGGTAAGAGTGGTACTAATATGAACAGACGCAGTCAATCTAGGACTGCTAATGTTGTTTGTTGGAGCTGTGGCAAGAGGGAGCATCTTAGAAGGGATTGCCTTAAGTTGAATAATGAGAAAGGTAAGGAAATTATAGTTGATTTTGCAGATAATGTTGCAGCTGTAGCAGATAATGCCGATTATGTCTTATCTGTCACTAATGATTCATCGCTTGATGGATGGATTTTGGATTCTGGTTGTTCTTTTCATATCACACCAAATAGAAACTGGTTTATCACTTATCAGTGCACGGATAGTGATAAAGTCTAGTTAGGGAACAACGCTGAGTGCGATGTTGTGGGTGTTGGTGATGTTAAAATCAGAATGCATGATGGCATTGTGAGGACATTGACTGGAGTAAGACATGTTCCAGAATTGAAAAATAACTTAATTTCCTTAGGTGCCCTAGATTCAGCTGGTTGCAGGTATTCTTCAAAAGGTGGAGTTCTGAAGGTTGTTCAAGGTGCCTTGGTGATAATGAAAGGAATCAAGCACAGAGGCCTATATAAACTTCAAGGTAAGACAATGATAGATTTCGCCGCGGAGACGTTGGATGCATCTGTTCGAGAGTCTATTGACTGCTCGAGGAAGACCTGGGTGTTTGTGCCAATGTACAAGTTTAATGCTGGTGTCAGGATCACGCAATCAAGAGCTTTGATCGAGAGGGAGACTGGTAAGTCGATCAAGCAAGTGCAGACTAATAATAGCATGGAGTTCTGCTCAGAGTTGGTAAATAAATTCTGCATGAAAGAGGGCATAGTGAAACATCGCACTAGTGCCAGTAAATCACAACAATTTGCAGAATTTATGAGCAGAACATTACTAGAGATGGCCTGAAAAAATTATCTCTGGTGCTGATATTGCTAAGAGAATCCTAGCTGATGTGCTTAGTACGGTAAGCTGCCTGGTGAATAGATCCCCATCAACTGCTATCGAAAGGCGGACTCTTGAAGAAGTGTGGTAAGGTAACGTTGCTGGTTATTCTATTATTAGAATGTTTGGTTGCCCATGTCATTTTCGAGTGAGTGATGGTAAGCTTGATTGGAGGGCAAGGTGCATATTCCATGGCTATGCACAAGGTGAGTGGGGCAATCAGTTGTGGTGCTTGGATATAAATTCACCTGTTGACAGCAAAGAAGTTACCCTTGACAAGTCTCCGATACTTCTGGCTAGGAGTGTTTGTGGCAGTGTTAATACGGATCTGGACGGTGTTCAGCTTGAGGTGGAGTTGCGATCAGAAACTCCTGAGGTAGCGAGTATGAGTACTAGCAAAGTAATCGACACAGATGGTGCTCATAGCGAGGTGGAGCCTATAGAACCAGTGGTTACTGTAACTACTGAAATTAACAAGGTATGTATTTGAAGAAAAGAAAAGTGAAGCCCCTACACGTGATTCCCTTCGGCAATTGAAGATTGGTTAATGGTGGGGCCCAAGGTCAAAAGTTTGACCTTGGGCACACACGCACACACAAAGACACGAAAGACCAATGCAGCGTCTTTCATGTGAAGCCAAAAAAAAGGAAAAGAAGGTGGGCCCTAGGTCAAGAATTTGACTTTTGGGGCACACATATAAAAGGGACACCGACAGTGAGGTTTTCTCTGGCTTGGCCGCTATACGTACATGCCGAGAGAAGGACGGTGCTGCTAAAGCCCTGCGTGATCAGAAAAAGAAAAGCTGTATGTAGAAGGGAGTCGCAAGTCCTTGAATCCGCGCGCGTTTTGAGCTTGAACGCGCGGTAATTTTGTGCCGTGAGTTTATTTGCAAGTGAGTTGTTTATTTATAAACACTTGGGTCTGGGGTTAAATTGGGGTTTGGGAAACACCGAGAGTGTTTGAGTGACTTGAGTATGTAATCTCCTTGTATCGCTTGATCTATAGTGAAATTTGCTACTGCTCTCCCCGTGGACGTATGTCTTTACGACTGAACCACGTAAATCTGATGTCCAATTTATTTTCTTCTGTCTATATTATTGTTCGATCACTTGTCCTATCGCAACAGAGGCCTCGGTCGGCGATGGCGAGAGAGTTCTGGCTAAAGCCACTCCACGGCTACAGAAGAAAAATTGAAATGATGAAGGACAACGCCGGATGGACCTTTGATCGGCTTTGGAATGAGCTCCGGCGACCTCGCTTTTGTCACTCTAGAAGTAAACCAAAAACGTTCTCTCCTCAACCTTTCCTCCCTCTCTCTCTCTCTCTTCTTTCTCCCCGAAAGAATGGCTCCCTTGCGTGTTTTTTCTTTTTTTTCCTCTGTCTAGCCCCCCAAAAATTGAGCCCTTCTCTCCTCTTTTTTTGCCTTGCGCGACACCCCCCTCTCGCAGCCTCCTTCCTCCACTCCTCTGATGACAGTTGGAATATTCCTTCTCGCGTCACTAGACTGGCACCATCGCCACTTAAGTAACACCGATATCAACACATAACGATACAACATGATAGGCCGACACGTCATTTCTAAAAGAAGAAGAAGAAGAGAATTCCGATACGTTGGGACACGTTGTACTTAACAAATTATCATTTTAAATTAATTTGATGCAACTTCACAAACAAATAAATAAATAATAAAAAACCTAGAACGAATTTACACTAAAAACATTAATCTATCATTTATTAATATCATTCTTTGTTTCAATTGGATAAATTCAATTCCATTCCAATAATTCGTAAAATATGAAGGGGAAAAAACAATCAATTCATATTATGGATTCACGTGTTAGATTTGTCGGAAGAAAAGAGAAAAAAACTGGGGGTGAATTGTTTATCACGAGAAGTGAGAGCTAGAAGAGAAGAGAAAACTAGATTTTGCTTCTTCCTCTATTTTTATTTTTCACACACGCGCGCGCGCGCACACACACACACACACACACACACACACACACACATATATATATATATATACATATATATTTTGATCCTCATTTATTGAAAATTTTTAGAATTAACCTTGTATGTTGAAATCACGTGTTGAAAACTTGCATATCGAAATTTCGACTTGAGTGTTGGAGAGTGCCAAGAAAGTTGATCAACTATAAGATTTTTTGATACATATTGGCCGAATGTTGGAAAGTGTCCGAGAGTCTCGGATATGTGTTGCAATGTTCAACACGACACGAAAGCTCCTAGAGAGTGTTGATACTTCCTAATTGCCGTTGGGTTCATCCCCTCCCTTGTGCGTGTGTGCGTGCGAGTGCACGCAAAGGAGAGAAAGGGGATGATGGGCTGGGCCTATCTTTTATCTAATTTCGGATGGGCCAAAAGAATGGGCTGTAAGAAAAATAAAAGGGTGGGCTCAAAAAGAATAAAAGAATGGGCCGTGCTACACCAGCCCACTCGACTTTTCCCATTCATTTTTTCATCATTTTTTTTTCATTCTCATGCATTTTTTTATCACTATTGCATCATCATCATCATCATCATCATCATCATCTTTTTATGATTTCTATTTTTTTTCTTTTTTAATCTTTTTTTAATTTTTTATATTTTTGCAAAATATATGGATATTTAAAATGTCTACAAAAATTCGAATGTCAACATCAATAGTGAAGATATAAAACTAATTAACGATCCCTATGAATTTTATTCTACAAACAACATGACTTACGTTCCTTAAGGGCATTTAATCAAACACTACTATCTCACAAAACCAACCTTAGTCTTATCTTAGTTGTTTGAGCTAATGTGTCTGTTGATTCTGCTGCGTGTGTCTGTCACCGTTTCCTATGAAGCTAAACCTTGACTCTTGTCATACAATCTTCAGTCAAGAAAGGTTGGCTAGGATCGGGAGAGATAATTCTGCAACTAGTGGGGTTCTTTGATGTTGATATATGTAGTTTGGGTGGTGAGTTTGATACATCATGTAGTGAGGTCTAAGCAGTCGAAGCATCGGCAACTGGCGACAATCCTCCTATGCCACCAGCAATTCAATGTGATCTTTAGGGAAGAGCTGGACGGGGAAGGCGGATGCAAGTTCGCCTTCTTTCCTGAAAGGGAAACATCTTTCCTGTTTTTCCTTCCCAGCAAGTACAAATCTAATTGAATCGCAAAGGCTGGTCCACTGCATTATTGATGTAAGTTTTGCAATGATCGAATTGACAGCAAGTATTCAAAGATCTCAAGATGAACTAAAATCACAGCATCATGCTAATTACAGGACTAGAATAAACTTGGGATTTGCATGACTTAACAGTTCATTGATCCCAAACATGGAGAATAAGTTCATTAACAATAAATAACTAACCAAAATCCTCCTATTAGTAAACTAACAAGCTTTCCTCCCTTCCCTCTTTTCTCTATCTTTTGCTCTAAAGACTGATTATTATGACAAACGCAGTGATATAACTCAAAAGTATGAGAGGCAAAACATATCTTCACCACGTCTCATTGGGTAAGAATGGCTGCACATCCGAAAATGTAGTGACATCCACATCGATGTTTGACTTGCTGGATTTACATGCAGCAACATAAGATTCAGTTGCCTCCTGGTCCTCCTGATTTTGCTGAATACCTAAAGGATTTGGGAGTTTTCTCATCACCTCTAACTCCATTGCCACTTCTTTCATTGTAGGCCGGCTCCTCCCATTCAAGTTCAAGCATCTTTTTGCAAGGTTAGCAATTGATACAATCTCTTCCTTCTTACCTTCTTTCAAAACTTGAGCATCTACAATGTCAAACAGTCGATTTTCTTCCATTGAAATTATGAAATAGGTCGCAAGGCTTCTACTTTCTTGTTCCCTCAGTGACGAGATTGGCTTTTGTCCTGTTAATAGTTCAACAAGAACAACTCCAAAGCTATACACATCACTTTTGTCTGTAAATTGACTTGATTGGAAATACTCGGGATCTAGGTAGCCAAAAGTCCCTTGCACCATCGTGGTTACATGAGTTTGATCGAGGGAAATAGACTTGGAAGTACCAAAATCTGCCACTTTTGCTCGATATTTCTCATCCAAGAGTATATTGGTGGACTTGATATCTCGATGATAAATGGGAATTGAGGCTGCTGAGTGCAAGTAGAATAATGCTCCTGCAATTTCAGCTGCAATTCGTAGGCGTGTGTCCCATGATACATGAAACTCCTCATTTGAGTCATGCAAATATTGGTATAAAGTCCCATTTGGTATAAACTCGTATACTAAAAGTGGGACTTTTGTCTCCAAGCAACACCCCCAATAACTTAACGATATTTCTATGGTTAATCTGTGAGAGAATGAGGACTTCATTTATAAATTGTTCGACTTTGCCCTCATCTATTGCTTTTGATTTCTTAATAGCAACTATTTTGCCATCTGTTAACATTCCTTTGTAAACAGTACCCTGTCCACCTTGCCCAAGTATTCTATCCTTGTTGAAATTGTCAGTAGCCTTCTCTAGATCCTTGGAGTTGAACAATTTGTTTTTCTCGACATGGCATTTGGCTGAAGATAGCTCACTTTCCAGCAAAAGACCACCATTACGTTTGAAGTACTTCTCTTTGAGCTTGATTTCTTTTCTCTTCTTGATGTATTTGTACAGCCCCCATAAGGCAAGACACAAAAGTAGTGCCCCAAGGCCTGCCCCAATCCCTGCATTACAAAAAATTAAGGGGCAAAAGTCCAAAAAATGCACCCTTCTTGTATCTATAAGCTCTTATCATAAAATATTTTAGTGAATCTAGTTAAGAGGAAATCATATAAGAGTGATTAACTTGGGCTCCTTTCATGTGGATTTTTCTTAACAACCTTGAATAATTAATTTGTATCCTGCTAAGTTCTATCAGGTGATATTTTTACATATACATTTGGACTGTACAACTGACCTCCCTTATTAGGAAAATAGAAAACCATTGATGAAAGTGAAAATATTCTTACCAGCATTCATCTTGATTATGATTGTAATAATTCCAATTCAAATATGACAAGAGTAAGTAGCAACCTTGATTATCTTTTGATAGATCTGAAGCGGCAACATTAGAAAAGTTTCAGGTATTGTCTTAGCTATCAAATGTAAGCATTAGTGCATGAAGAAAGTTTTGTGGTTGTTTTGATAGATAATATTGATGGAAACTTATCTATAATCATCAACAAGCAAATGGACAATCATGTTAGAATGAAGGGTAAGGTAAATCTTATTTATGTACCTTTTAAGAACATAATTCATGCCATGCTGTTCTTTTTCTAGCAATATTTTAGCATGAAGCGATCTAAAATTCTAGATTAAAAAGTATGCTTACCAATAAGTATGAACTTGTTGGTTGTCTTTCTAACATCAACGCAGCTATAGGAGCCCGGTTCGTTCACACAAGTCCCGAGGCACCTATTTGAATCTTCACATTCGTCAATATCTGATGACGAATGATATCATAAATATATCAGCAGCAAAACCCTTCTCCTTGAGTAAAATTAAGGAGGCTGTAGGTCACATTTCCTCATAAGTTGCTAATTCCAGGGCTAAAATATTGTGCTTGTAACAAAAGGACTGTCCTGTTCCCCTTTATTTCCAGTAATTTTTTTATTAATATAATAAGTTCAATTTTGTTTAAAAGTGCATTCGCTTTGTCCATTCTTGGGCAAAAAATTAAAAATAAAATCATGTATGTGATCATCAAACAGAGTGAATGAATTCTTTTCAGAGAAAAATCTGGGAATGAACAAGCCACTTCGCTGTATGGTGCACTTAAATTCCCAATGTGATAGCATGAAATATGTTACCTTTGCATCCTCCAATAAGATATGCGTTACCACGATACCCCTTGGTGCAATAGCACCGCATAAATAGCGTTTGACCACTGTCGACGCTGTTGCTTCTATATCAATAATATCTCCTTCCTTTTCTACCGGCCGAACTTTTAAAACTTGTACAGTAGAAAGATTTATCATCGTAATCTTGCCGGATAAGGTCAATTGCATAGTTGGTATCGTTTGCAATCCCCCATTCCAACACCACTGGAACCGTATCACTCAATCTCAAATCATAAACATCTGTAAAGTCAGACCTCATGAAAGCGTACTTGCACCCGTCATGTCCACCTTCTTCTTTGAAATCCACACCAAAGCCCTGCAAGTTCAAGGGGAGCGAACTCTGGCAGCATCCGTCCCTCCCGGAACAAGCACTATACTTGCTAATGGGGAAGTTGGTTCCCGCACATTTCGACCGGCATCCGAAAACAGCTGATTCTGCACTATTTACTGTCACTAGAGTGTTGCAACCGACTACTGTAAAGATGTTCCTTTTCTGGGAGAAGACAAATTGACTTCCTTTTAAGCTTACCATTGCACCATGTCCGCCAACCCCCCAGCTTGCATTTGAGTAAATTACAGGAAGACTAACGTTAATCATGTCATCCACGTCTTCATCAGGGAGTGAAATGTTGAGAACTCGCAATCCAATCTTCTTCAGAATGGGAACCGTGTTGTTTTGTTGGCAGACGATCTGGTACCAGTCATCCAAGAAACACCCTGCTCCTATTCCGAAGGGGAAGGGAATGGTGACACTCCCGCATGTTTCAGCACAGTCACTTCGTGGTCGAGGTATAGCTCCTGATGATCGAGGTGCAGCTCCTGATGGTTGTGAAACCAGAAGCAAATATATTAACAGCAAAACCGATCTCCTTGAGTAAAATTACCAAAACTAGGTCACATTTCCTCATAAATTGTTAATTCCATGGCTAAAATATTGTGCTTGTTACTAAAGGACTGTCCTGTTCCCCTGTAATTCCAGTTAATTATTATCAATATAATTTGATCGATTTTGTTTGAAAGTGCATTCACTTTGTGTAATCTTGGGCAGAAAAACTAACAAAAAGAAGGTAGAAAAGCATGTATACAATCATTATACAGTGTGAATGCGTTCTTCTCAGAAAAATCTGGAAATAAACAAACCACTTCACTGTATAATGCCCCTAAATACGGAATCTGATAGCACATTCCGTATTATCTATCAAAATAAAAAATACGGAACGTGATAGCATGGAGTATGTTACCTTTGCATCCTTCAGTAAGATATGGGTTACCACGATACTCCTGTGTGCAATAGCACTGTGTAAATAGCATTTCACTGTAGTCAACGCTGTGTGTGCGACAAAAGGAAAGATAAGCAGTCTTCGACTGCTGGATAAGCTTGCGTCCATAGTCAGTATTGTTCGCAATCCCCCATTCCAGCACCACTGGAACCGTCTCATTCAATTTCAAATCATATAAACCTGTAAAGTCAGACCTCAAGAAAGCGTACTTGCACCCCTGATGTCCACCTTCTTCTTTGAAATCCACACTAAAGTCCTGAAGGTTAAGGGGGAGCATAGTCTGGCAGCAGCCATCCCTCCCGGAACAAGCACTATTCCAGCTAATGCTGGTGTTGGTTCCAGCACATCTCGACCTGCAACCGACAACAGCTGATTTTGTGGTATCCACTGTGGCCAGGGTGTTGCAATCGACCAATGTAAATACATTCCTTGTCTGGGAGAAGACAAATTGACTTCCTTCCAAGCTTACCCCCGCAGCACGTCCGTCACCCCCGCAGCTTGCATTTGAGTAAATTACAGGAAGGCTAATGTTAATCATGCCATCCACGTATCGATCAGGGAGTGAAATGTTGAGAACTCGCAATCCAATCTTCTTCAGAATGGGAACCGTGTTGTTTTGTTGGCAGACGATCTGGTACCATTCGTCCAAGAAACACCCGACTCCTATTCCGAAGGGGAAGGGAATGGTGACGTCCCCGCATGTTTCAGCACAGTTAGGCTTCGCAAGTCCAGGTGCAGCACCTGATGCTTGTAAAGTGAGGGAAACCAGAAGCAGAAGAATTTGAAACACTGAGGTCGACATGATTTTCAAGTTTCGCAAGTGCATGGACCTAAATTTATGGAGAAAGCAGGTATGAGTGGAGTCCCTTAATATTGTTATTGAAGTGGAAAAAGGAAAAAAAATTTCATGTGCCGTACGCATAATTTTATTCCATCTGTTACTTCCTAATATCTCCGAGATGTTTCCTTTAGGCATAAAAAATTGCATTACAAGTCCCAAATGTCCGAAATCTTATATGGATACAATTCAGTCATAAACTTTTCAATTGTTTTGATCAAATCCTAAACTTTTAGCAAACAATGCAATTGGAGTACTGAACTTTTCAATTGATTAAATGAAGTCATCTACCTTAATTGAAAATGCAATTAAATTCTAAAATTATGTTGAAAAGTGCAATTTATAAACACTTTTTGAGTGACGTGAGACAATTTTAGATATTGTTCATCGAAAAGAATCAATTGTACTTTTGAAGAAGGTTTGGGACTTAATTGAATTGACTGAATTTAGGACTTGATTGTATTCCATATACAAGATTTTGGACTTCTCGTCCACCATTCCTTGAGCACAGAAATGTCAAAGCTTCATAGGTAGAGAGCGCTAATTTAAGTAGCCAAGTGTGACTTCTCCAGTTGTTTGGAAGATAATTTAGTCATCATTTTTTTCATGAGAAACACTGGAGATGGATGACTCTTCAAGATCTTTCTTTGTAGATCCCATTAAACACACTAAAACTGAGCCAAAGAGAAAAAATAGAAGAAGAAAGATTCTACTCGATAATTTTTAATACCTGAAGCAGAGTTATATCCGTTCAATAATTTTTTTGGGTAAGAATATTAGTTTAATAATTTTTGCTCTATCAAGATGAACACAAAAATCAAGTCGTTGTCTCATATGAATCTTTTGATGATCCCGCTCTCATGTTCGAACTTTTTTTTCTCTCCTTTTTAGAAAGGAAAACTGCTTTTCACAACAAAAATCGCTTTTTGAATGGCAAAATCATCGGACTAATTTATCCTACGACAACCACGATTCTTTGGCATCTTTTCAATCTAGAAAAGTAGCAAAGCTCACTTTATTAAAGCAAAAGTGATTGCTTTCTAATTTCTTTAATTGTGGTGCGATGTTGGAGTGTCGTAATCTCTCTCATTGTTGAAGCAAAAATCACTTTCATTTTTCTCGAGTGCTGTACATCGTGGAACAACCCCAATGCTTTATTTGCGCAAGCCATCCATAACAGCACCTGGGAATATTGTTGGCCCTCCAGGAAAAAGTAGAAGATGAACGTGAATCATGTGGCGTGTTTTTTTCCTTCCATAAAGGAAGACATTGCGTCCCATGCACTTGGATTGAAGAAAACTAAAAATGATTTTTGTTTTAAAATACTCTAATCAATTTGCTAATGCTTTGGATCATACTATGTAAATTATTCCGAACTTTTGGCACCGTTTTTTTCTTTTTATATATATTTTCAGTGATGAGGGGATAGAGAGACAAGAGAGCCTATTTTTTGGGAAAATTACAAAAAAAAAAAAAATGCTAAACCTATCGCAATTGTGACACTTCGATCCTAATTTTTTTTTGTCAATTTAATTCTAAACCTTTTGTAATTATACCACTTCGGTCCATCTAGCCAATTTTGGCCTGTCGGTACTAACGTGATCAATTTTTAATGATATTTTTTTGAATTTTTCTTTTCCTTTTCTTTTTCCTTTTCTTCCTTCTTTTGCTTTTTTTCGTTCTCAATGGCTCAAAGTGAGGCTCGCTACCTACTAGGCAAGGGCCACGAAGCCCTTGCCGACCGTTGATGAGGACCATAGCCCTCGCCTAAATCTAGGCAAAGTCACCTTGCCTGTGGTACTCGTTTAGTGGCTAGTGAGCCTCACCGACCACCATGGGAAAAGAAGCAAAAGAAGAAAGAAGAGAAAAAATAAAGGATAAAATAAAATTTTAAAAATAGAAAAATATTATAAAAAATTGTCCACATTAGTGTAAGGCCAAAATTGGCTAAATGACTAAATTGACACAATTGCAATAAGTTTATGACTTTTTTTTTTTGGTAACTCTCTCCCTATTTTTTAAAATGTATATATAATATTAGGTCTTGCTTAGTATTTTACCCAAAGAAAAATTTTGGCCAATATCTAAAGAACCTTGAGTCACAAAAAGTTGCACATTGTCATCATGAGGAGTCTCCCCCACAATGAAGGACATGATTTTCACGTTTGGTAAACCTATGGAGAAAGGGGAGAAGTACACTATCAGTGCCATAAGTTGTGTACAGCGCTCACTTTGGTGCCAAAAGTTTCTGTCGGATCACTTAAGTGCCAAATCGGAGGAAATACGATCACTTTGGTGCCACCGGCGGAAAATTTCGGCCAAAATGATTACATGGCTTTTTTTTTTAAAAAAAAAAATCGACAATGCCTTTAAATGACGTCGTTTTCGGTCCTCCTTAAGAAAACGACGTCGTTTTGCCGTCCTACATGGATGGCCTCACAAAAACGACACCGTTTAACTCATTTGGGGATTTTTCCGACCTAGCTCGCTTGGCCGTGGTTGCCTGGCCTCCGCCATCGCTGGGCCACCGTTGCTCGCTCGGCCGAGCACTCGTTGGGGAGATCAAAGATGGAGAGGGAGACATCAATGGTGGCGCACTCGTCGGTGGCCTCCCCGAGCACTGGCTAGATCATAGCCTTCGACTTGGCCGCCGAGTGGCCATCGTCGGGGTTGGGGTTGGGGTTGGGGTCCGGGTCGGGGTCAGAGTCGCAGCCGCCGAGTGGCCATCATCACACTCAAGGTCGAGGTTTGGGTCGGAGTTGCGGCCGCCGAGTGGCCATCGTCGGGGTCAGGGTCGGGGTCAGAGCTGCGGCCGCCGAGCATGGGGGCCGTCGAGGACGGCGATTGGCCGGAGATTTAGGGTTTGAATTGGGGGAGACATCAAACGGCGTCGTTTTGGTGTTAGAATGCTAAAATGACGTCGTTTGAAGGCCTAAGTGATCCAATGGAAACTCCAGCGAGCCACATCAGTATAAGAAATTAATAAAAAAAGGCCACATCGGATTTCCGGCCGATTAGATTGGTGTTGGCACCAAAGTGAGTGTTTTTCAAACTTTTTGGCACTTAAGTGATATGACGAAAACTTTTGGCACCAAAGTGAGCGTCGTACACAACTTATGCGCACAATAGTGTATTTCTCCCATGGAGAAAGGGGCTCTGGATGGGTCCCTTAATTTTTTTTTTTTTGACTCGGGACCCCGAACAGCCGACACCGACGGCGAAACCCGGGTGACGCTAGCGGATGACCCACCACCCCGACGTCACACTTAAGATCCCGTGCAGCCAGCGGGATTCGAACTCCTCTCCTCCACGCAAAGGATCATGAGAGCCTTATCCAACTGGGCCACCGTAAGCGGTGGTGGGTCCCTTAATTTTCATGTATTGTACGCGTAACTTTTCCAGTTCTGTTGCTTCCTAGCATCTCTAGGGATGCTTTCTTGAGGATAGGAATATCAAAACTTGATGGGTAGAGTGCATCAATCTAAGCAGCCGAGTGTAATTTTTCCCGGGGAATAAGTTTGTCGTCATTTTGTTTTGAGAAAGAATGGAGCATTATCAAAATAGATCAGTTTTCAGGATCCTTTGTTGAGGACCCTGTTAATTACATTAGATTTGGTATTGAGATAGATACCACTCCGATTACAATTGCGTAATACGAGTCGCCCATCTAAATCTCGAAATTTTTTTCATAGTGTTAAGAGTTATCACCCTTGTCCGCAAATCCCGCGACACGGATTGGCTCTTTGACCATGCCGGAGTCATGATAACCTGACTTAGTATGTGATCCTGTTACTAAGTCACGTCCATAGTCAGTGTTGTTCACAACCCCCGTTCCAGCACCACTGGAACGGTCTCATTCAATTTCAAATCATATAAACCTGTAAGTCAGTCTTCAAGAAAGTGTGCTTGCGGCCCTGTTGTCCATCTTTTTCTTTGAAATCCACACTAAGGCCCTGAAGGTAAAAGGGGAGTGTAGTCCGGCAGCAATCATCCCTCCAGAACAAGCACAAGAGCGGCTAATGTTGGAGTCGGTTCCAGCATATTTCAACCTGCAACCGACAGCAGCTCATTCTGTAGTACTTACTGTCGCCAGGGTGTTGCAACCCACCGATATCAAGACGTTCCTTTGTCGAAGAGAAGACAAATTGACTTCCTTTCAAGTTCATCTGCTCACGTCCGTCACCCCCGTAGCTTGCATTTAAGTAAACTAAAGGAAGACGGACGCCAATCATGCCGTTCACGGATCCAAGGTAATCAGGGAGAGAAGTGTTAAGAACTCGCAATCCAATCTTATTTAGGATGACCGTGTTGTTTTTCTGGCAGTTGATCTCGTAACAGTCATTCAAGAAACAACCGGCTCCTATTCCGAAGGGGAATGGAATGGTGATGATCCCACATCTTTTTTTTGCAGCCAATCCTTGTAAGTCGAGGTGCAGCTACTGATGTTTGTACCGTGAGGGAAACCAGAAGCAAAAGAATTTGAAACACCGACTTGGACATGATTTTCACGTTCCGTATATGCTAGGACCTAAATCTACGGAGAAGGGGATATGAGCTGAGTCCCTTAATATTGCTATTTAAGCGGAAGAAGGGAAGTATATTCATGTACCATACGCGTAACTTTAGTCCAGTTCCGTCATTTCCTAGTATCTTGAGGATGCTTCCTTGAGGGGTAAAGTTGCACCACAAATATCTTGTGTACATAATGCAATTGAATTATAACCCATTCAAGTGGTTTAATCAAGTCCATATCCTTTAGCAATAAGTGCAATTGAGTCATAATCATTGGTTCAATTAAGTCCACAATGTTTATAAAAAAAATTACAATTAAATCCTAAAATTAGGTTGAAAAGCGCAATATAAGGATGATGCATAGTAATTTTTTGAGTGATGCGTAGGCAATTTTAGGTACTATTCATTGAAATATTTGATCGCACTTTTTAAAGAAGGTTTTAACTTATAGAACCAATTGAAAGATTAAATACTAACTGCATTTCATACATAAGACTATAAAAAAATCAAATAATAAATAACTATAAATTAGTATGGAACCTACTCCTTCAAAAGTTTGTAATTCACAAAAAATTGTTATTTTCACAATAAGTAACCCAAAGACTGTTATGCTAGCAAAGCTCTTTCTCACCTAACATTGTCCATTAGCAAGTGGACACCGGTGAAGCTGTCCAAGACTTTTTAACAAGTTTTGGAAATTTTTAAAGACTCCCTGGGAAATAAAGACATTCGCTGCCAAGCGCGTGCGCTGTTTCCTTCCAATCAACATGCCATGTTGTTTGGTTCCTCTAAAATGAAAGGATCGTGCGTTTCCTTATTAATGTAATTTTTATGGATGTAAAAGGTCATGCGTATCGACGGCTAATAGAGAAGAGCAGGTCACGTGCTATTGTAATCCTCAATTTTGGGATGGTTCTTAATTTGGCCATTGACTTTGCGAGACGTAGAATGAACTGCGAGGGAACCAACGCCTCTTTTCATCCAACAAACAAAACTCTGGTTTCCAGTATATGCTCTCATTAGTCTTTTCCTTTTCTGCAATGTACTACATATTAGGTTCTATAGAGACTCACTTGGCATTCCAAAGCTTTTTTAAACCCAAACACAAGAAATAAATGAAAAGAAAATTCCCCACACATTCCATAGAAATTATATAATGTCTTCAGGTAGAAAGCAAAGACTGAACCAACCACCCCCTATAATCCCAACAAGATCACCGCGCATTCCAATACACGTAGAAAATTTAAATACAAAGATCTTTGTCTCAGGATGTAAAGAGAAACTTGGGAAATACGGGGGATGGGATCTGTAATTATGTCCATATTAGGGGTGCAAATTTCTAATTTTTTCCAATCTTTTATGCGCGTAGCAACACTGTGCACCCACTATGCACTTACTGTACATAATAGATTGAGATTGAGTGAGACCAATAAAAAGGTTCTCTCTCTAAAGAAAAAAGGAGGGTCCATGGGGCTAGAATTGAGTGGAAGTTTTCAATACGAACTAATGATATGTGAACCCTCACCAGAAGTGAAGACGGCCAAGACTAATTTGGTCTTTATTGGTCAGCTCACTTTAATGATTAAGAGTAACTTTATCAATCGTGTGATGAAACAATTTCGTCGGTGGAAATATGACATGAAATGTAGTAAGATACACTGTTAGTAAAGTAGAGAAATGAAAATGATAGTTCTCAATATACTATCACTACTCTCATTGGTGCTCTTAATTTTTCAGCACTGCCTCTTTAATAAAGTTTTACAACATTATTGTTTAGCTTCTGTTGGTGATAATTTATTGCCGAGACACCGAAGAGTGATTCAATTATCTATATGAGTTAGGAGAGCAGAGCTAATTATGAGGAGTCAAGTCATATTAAGCCCAACTTCAATATGGAGCTTATCTGATTTCAGTTCGTCTGGAAATTTTTTGACCTCACATGGATTTGAGGTGTATAGGCTATCATTTCGATCATACTAAGGAAAAGGGTACCTGGACCCATTTGAATTAAGAGTTGGAATGGTTACATAATTAGATTAAATCACGAATGAAAGGGCAATTTATTACGGGACACACGATTGCCTTAGGAGTTACTAAAATCATGGAAATAGTGCAAATCTTAGAAATATAAAGCGGCTAGAGAGGAGGATCACACATGAATTTCGATAACCGCCGAGGTAATCCCAGACAGAGGGGTCACTCATGCTCGGCCAAAACTCTGCTAAATTTTCCTTTGAAGCATTTTCTATATTGAACTAACGTCTTTCAATTTCATTTTTAGTTTTAAAGGTTGTTATTCTTCATATGCATTGTAAATAATGGTGTAGCTTTTATTTCAATGTTTGCAATTTAGCATCAATGTGTTTGTAACTTTGAGGATATCTCAATTTCAGTGAAGTTTCTTAGTGATTTCTATTACAGTGCTTGCACTTTAAGTTTAATTTCAATGGTCACCGCTCTAATTTTCCTTTGATTTCAGAACTTTCCTTTTGGTTTCCTTCAATTTTAATCTTCACACTTTACTTTTCACATGCTTTAGTTTCCCTGGCATTTAGGTTGAAGTAACATTATCTATCTCACATTTTGGTCCCAAAAGCTGACATGCCTTTTAAACACACATTCACCCTCGATCCATCTTGAAAAAATTGTTTTGCAGAAGTTTGATCACTTTGTGGTCGAGCTAAAACTAGATAAAAAGTTTTGGTTTGTTTTCGCAATCGCCAGTTTGTGAGATTTTCCATGGATAGATTTAAATCCAACAGCTTTAAATTAGGCTTATATCAGCGTTTTGAAATAGAAGATCACATTTGATTGATAAAAAGCGTCACTTAATCAATTGTCACCATCCATCACTATAGCTAAATAGTCAAGTAAATAACTTTTAACTAACCCGTAACATATCAATTTATTGGCTTAATTAATTCAAATATGAAAAAGAATATAGTAGTATATCGAAATGAAAATGAAGAAGGAAACTCCTATTTCGCTGTGTCTTTTGTACTTCGAAAGAAAATCTTAAGTTGCGTGCATATCGTAGGAAACTAGACTTTTTATAGGTATCAAAAAGATAATCAAAATTACCATCGATTCATGCACCTTTCCTGTCCCAAACATTGACAAAAAGAAAAATTCTTCAATGCAATATAAAAATTTAGTTTATAAGACATTTAAATGGCCGTGGATGATAGCACGAACAAGTCAAGGTCAAGCAATGCAATGCAAGTGACGAACGTCCTCTTTATTCATTTACTTCCGGGGGTCCCCCTCGTCCTTCACGCGTTTTCTGGGCTTGGCTCTCTCGTTGACGAGTGATGTGCAGCTATACTGACGCAGACACATGATTTGTACATGTCTATGCATGAATTAAGAGTAAATGTTGAGTCAGTCCTTCATAGCATCGTTATTAAATGATTGAGCTTTTAAAGTACTTATTTGATCGATCTGTCAGAACGAATATTCATTTGGTCTCGATCCTTATCTTGATATTAGTTGGGTTACATTCTCAAGCATTTGGATTTTGTAAGTTATCTGCCAACCATTGTCGATGGCCCCATAAAAAAGTGGAAGAGGTACACAAATAATGGAGGAAGGGGTCACATATTCATTAGGTTTTGGAAAAGTTAAGGGTGGACTAGTCCACTGTGTACGAAATGATAAAGATGAACTATAAATTCCACAAATGAGTACAAACATCATGTGATGCATAAATGATGGAATTCCAACGACGGTAAATAAAAGCAGCATGGACCAACATGAGCAAGTATTTCAAGTGGCTAATACATTTGCTAAAGGTCAATCGGGTTGTTAGATTTAGTGGAGCAAGATTCACGTGTAACTCATATTTATTTTCATACCAAAATTCAGTCTAGTATATATACTACTATCATGTATGAAAATTTCTCGTATTGACAAAAAGAAAAATTATTCAATGCAATAGAAAATTTTAGTTTATAAGACATTTAAATCGCCGTGGATGATAGCATGAACAAGTCAAGGTCAAGCAATGCAATGCAAGTGACAAACGTCCCTCTTTATTCATTTACTTCTGGGGGTCCCCCTCGTCCTTCACGTGTTTTCTAGGCTTGGCTCTCTCGTTGACGAGTGATGTGCAGCTATACTGACGCAGACACATGATTTGTACATGTCTATGCACGAATTAAGAGTAAATGTTGAGTCAGTCCTTCATAGCATCGTCATTAAACGATCAAGCTTTTAAAGTACTGATTTGATCGATCTGTCAGAACAAATATTCATTTGGTCTCGATCCTTATCTTGATATTAGTTGAGTTACATCCTCAAGCATTTGGATTTTGTAAGTTATCTGCCAACCACTGTCGATGGCCCCATAAAAAAGTGGAAGAGGTACACAAATAATGGAGGAAGGGGCCACATATTCATTAGGTTTTGGAAAAGTTAAGGGTGGACTAGTCCACTGTGTACGAAATGATAAAGATGGACTATAAATTCCACAAATGAGTACAAACATCACGTGATGCATAAATGATGGAATTCCAAGGACGGTAAATAAAAGCAACATGGACCAACATGAGCAAGTATTTCAAGTGGCTAATACATTTGCTAAAGGTCAATCGGGTTGTTAGATTTAGTGGAGCAAGATTCATGTGTAACTCATATTTATTTTCATACCAAATTTCAGTCTAGTATATATACTACTATCATGTATGAAAATTTCTCTTATTGACAAAAAGAAAAATTATTCAATGCAATAGAAAATTTTAGTTTAAAAGACATTTAAATCGCCGTGGATGATAGCATGAACAAGTCAAGGTCAAGCAATGCAATACAAGTGACAAACGTCCCTCTTTATTCATTTACTTCCGGGGTCCCCCTCGTCCTTCACGCGTTTTCTGGGCTTCGCTCTCTCGTTGACGAGTGATGTGCAGCTATACTGACGCAGACACATGATTTGTACATGTCTATGCACGAATTAAGAGTAAATGTTGAGTCAGTCCTTCATAGCATCGTCATTAAACGATCGAGCTTTTAAAGTACCGATTTGATTGATCTGTCAGAACGAATATTCATTTGGTCTCGATCCTTATCTGGATATTAGTTGAGTTACATCCTCAAGCATTTGGATTTTGTAAGTTATCTGCCAACCATTGTCGATGGCCCCATAAAAAAGTGGAAGAGGTACACAAATAATGGAGGAAGGGGCCACATATTCATTAGGTTTTGGAAAAGTTAAGAGTGGACTAGTCTACTGTGTACGAAATGATAAAGATGAACTATAAATTCCACAAATGAGTACAAACATCACGTGATGCATAAATGATGGAATTCCAAGGACAGTCAATAAAAGCAGCATGGACCAACATGAGCAAGTATTTCAAGTGGCTAATACATTTGCTAAAGGTCAAACGGGTTGTCAGATTTAGTGGAGCAAGATTCACGTGTAACTCATATTTATTTTCATACCAAAATTCAGTCTAGTATATATACTACTATCATGTATGGAAATTTCTCTTATTGACAAAAAGAAAAATTATTCAATGCAATAGAAAATTTTAGTTTATAAGACATTTAAATCGCCGTGGATGATAGCATGAACAAGTCAAGGTCAAGCAATGCAATGCAAGTGACGAACGTCCCTCTTTATCCATTTTGCTTCCGAGGGTCCCCCTTGTCCTTCACGCATTTTCTGGGCTTGGCTCTCTCGTTGACGAGTAATGTGCAGCTATACTGACGCAGACACATGATTTGTACATTTGGATTTTGTAAGTTATCTGCCAACCATTGTCGATGGCCCCATAAAAAAGTGGAAGAGGTACACAAATAATGGAGGGAGGGGCCACATATTCATTAGGTTTTGGAAAAGTTAAGGGTGGACTAGTCTACTGTGTACGAAATGATAAAGATGGACTATAAATTCCACAAATGAGTACAAACATCACGTGATGCATAAATGATGGAATTCCAACGACGGTAAATAAAAGCAGCATGGACCAACATGAGCAAGTATTTCAAGTGGCTAATACATTTGCTAAAGGTCAATCGGGTTGTTAGATTTAGTGGAGCAAGATTCACGTGTAACTCATATTTATTTCCATACCAAAATTCAGTCTAGTATATATACTACTATCATGTATGAAAATTTCTCGTATTGGCAAAAAGAAAAATTATTCAATGCAATAGAAATTTTAGTTTATAAGACATTTAAATCGCCGTGGATGATAGCATGAACAAGTCAAGGTCAAGCAATGCAATGCAAGTGACGAACGTCCCTCTTTATCTATTTACTTCCGGGGGTTCCCCTTGTCCTTCACGCGTTTTCTGGGCTTGGCTCTCTCATTGACGAGTGATGTGCAGCTATACTGACGCAGACACATGATTTGTACATGTCTATGCACGAATTAAGAGTAAATGTGGAGCAAGATTCACGTGTAACTCATATTTATTTCCATACTAAAATTCAGTCCAGTGTATATACTACTATCATGTATGAAAATTTCTCGGTAAGAAAAGTGATTCATGAGCCAGAGGAATCTAGAAAAAAGAAGAAGCACATACATAGCTTTTACATATATTCATTTTTTTGAGGGAAAAAATATTTTTAATGGTAATTGCTCGCTTATAGATTAAAATGCATTCCTGTCAACAGTTTTTCTCATTAAAGAAAAAATAGAAAGAAAGAAGAGAAAACTAAACCAAATGGAATCAGGTTTTCATTTGGGTTGTATTCAGTTCAGATTGCGATTTGGTTTGATTTAGCCGCTCACCCCTATAATTTGGTTCGGTTCAGATTTCTTGAAAACTTAAATCACATTGAACTATTGACACCACGGACCTTCCAGCCATGTGACTACAAGATGAATTCCAGATTTCAGAGGAGTCAGGTGCCAAACAGAGCCCAATGAACTGGCAGATTGGGAGATAGAGCAGGAGCAGAATTTGTGCCCTGCTCTTCAGCTGCATCATTCGAAGCATTGAGTTTACTTGGATCAAGAAACCGCCCTCCACTTCCTCTGGCTCTTCTCATGGCATGCTTGTGCCGGGACTCATGAAGATACGGCTGTAGATCCAATTAAACCAAGACAAGAGAGAGGAACGACACCATATCAGAGAACGAGTAAAGAAAAGATATCAATTAAATTTATCCCCAATGAATTAGATGCTGAGATAGCTGCAAAAGCTGTAACGAAGATGAAGGATGCAGTCAGACTATTTCCCACAAAATAGAATTTCCTAAAAATAGCATCTAATGACAGTATAGCATGTGGCTATGGAAGCAAACACAAGCGGAACACCTTCAAATAAAAAAAAAGCTTTTTAATTAATTTTTATAACCGGCAAAGTCCGGAAGGAGCTTCCAAATCAACATGCATAAAAAAGGCAATTCACTTTTCTAACTTTGATGTTTGCTTTTCAAGCTTAGCACGTGCTTGTCTTCGTCTCGAAATCTCATGATACTGCCTAGCATTTACATGAACGGGCCCTTCTGCCGTTGCCAGGTTAAGAGGCAGAAGCATCTTAGCGTGAGGAATACCGACAAGAGGATAAGCCTGTCCAATATAAGATCTCTCGAATGGCATAATGCAGAATTCAGATATGTTATCTATTGCGTGATAGAGCACCTCAGACAACATAAACAAGGGGTGAACTAGAAAGACCTTCGTCACAAAAACAGCAATTTTCAGTACTCTTTGCTAATTGCAAAAGAAACACAATTAAAGATAAGCATGAATAAATTGTTAGAAGTGTAACAAAGATTCTTTCTCATATGTTCTCTTTTCATCTCACCCTCTAGTAGCACCAACCACCAAATATAATTTGACAAATATAGGAAACAAGGACCGTAGAGATGAACATCTTTTTTTAAATTTCGGTAGTAATTTAGATGGTGTTTGTTATTAAATAGTATGTCTAGTAAGTGTTTTTCATTTCATCTTCTTTTTAAAATTGAATAAATCCTGCAATCACATTAAATTTTACTAAGCTCTACTTCATGTATAGAATGATCTCTCATACACGAAAGTTCTTTTCTTGCTTAATTCGCTAAGGATTATTTTAATACCAATGTAATTTTTTCTAATAGATTTAACATTGAACATGTGACATTTGTGTTTCAAGATAGCTATGTAGTAGAAACTTTCCACATGTTAATTATACATTAAAAGCGAAAATAATTTTTAATATTGACAGTAGACCAAATAAAAATTCTGTCAACATATCTATTCTTTATGTCTGAATCCTACTACTAAATCAATGAATAATCAACAAACTACCTCACATGTATTACTCTACAAATCATACAAACCTTTATTAATTTGTCGATGCTTAACGTTTATGCACTTATATTTTTGTTTCATTGTGTTGATATATTTTCTTTCATTTTTTTTTTTTGTTAACTATTATCTCTCTCTAATGAATTTTTCTCTTTTCATCCGGAGAAAAGCCAATGATTTCAGGAATGACTTGGTAGAGTATCTCGTCACTCCTTGGTCATTTAGGTTCCATCACTTAATTGCACCTATTTGGGTAAGAGCATCTTGTCCCACCTTGACTTCATAGCGAAATTGCTTCTCATGCGTTAGAAACACATCTCTATAGAGCCAAGTCTTAAGCTTAAAATTGTCATAAATATGGGAAGGATAATTTTGTTCCCTTCTTATTTCGGCGTGTTGTCCACTGTAACATGTAAAAGCTGGCATTATTCACAAAAAGAAAAAAAATGAAGTAGCAATTAACATTTCGCTCAATATTGGAAAAAAAAAATCATATACTTTATCAAAAGTAAAAAAAAAAAAAAAAAAAGTGCCAAAATACGGGATTTAAATGGATTTGTCAGCCAGAAGCATGTGCAAGTGAGAGATTGGGGATGAGCGGTCGATCCAACCTCGTGACTAGTGGTGGTGGTTATCTCATGGATTCAACAATCGCTTGGCATCACTAGAGGGTAGTGACAAGACACTATACAACTGAGAGGAGAGATGTGTAAATAGTGTTCAGTTGCGTGATAACAATGACTTTATGGTCTAGAGAACTTATAATCTCTATCAAATTATAACTATTATGAGATCGTTACCACTCTCTCAGTCACACGCTCTATTTATTACTTTATCTTTGTTGCTCTTATCTACGGATGTCTTCAACTCGGCAAAAGTATTGTAGGTGGTCACCATGACAGACAAATGTAAAGACGTGAGACTTAGGATGTAAAGAGTAAGTTGAGCAGATGGGATATGTAATTATCTCTATATTAGGGGGTGCAAATTTCTACTTTGTTATCTTTTATGCGCATTGCAACACTGTGCACCTACTGTACACGATAGATAGAGATTGAGTGAGACCCAAAAAGAAAAGTCTCTCTCTCTCTCTCTCTCTCTCTCTCTTAAGAAAAAGATGGATCTAGGTCTATGACTGTGTGGTTGGAATTGAGTGGAGGTTTTCATTATGAACCAATAATGTATGAATTTGCTAGCAATAAAGTGAAGACACCAAGACTAACTTGGTCTTTGTCAGTCAGCTCAGTTTAAAGGTCAAAAGTAGCTTTATCAATCGTGTGATGCATGTCATCAAAGGGATGCAACAATTGCATCAGTAGAAATCTGGTATGAAATGTAGTAAAATGAAGTGTAGTAAATCATATAAATGAAAATGATGGTTCTCAACTTTTCCAATATGAATGCATGCACCCTCACTAGCAAAAAAAGTGAAGACGACCAAGATGAACTTTATCAATCGTGTGATGCATGCCATCAAAGGAATGCAACAATTGCATCAGTAGAAATCTGGTATGAAATGTAGTAAAATGAAGTGTAGTAAATCATATAAATGAAAATGATGGTTCTCAACTTTTTCCAATATGAATGCATGAACCCTCACTAGCAAAAAAAGTGAAGACGACCAAGACAAACTTGGTCTTTGTTGGTTGGCTTACTTTAAAGATAAAAAGTAGCTATATCAATCGTGTGATGCATCCCATCAAAATGATGAAACAATTTCATCGATGGAAAAATGATATGAAATGCAATAGGATAAAGTGTTAGTAAAGCAGAGAAATGAAAATGATAGTTAACATTTTTAAATATGAATGAATAATGTGTAAACCCTCATCAACAAAAAAGTGAAGACAACCAAGGCTAACTTGATCTTTGTTGTTAGTTCACAGTAAGATCACAAGGACCTCTATCAAAATGCATGATGCGCACCATCAACATCATGAAACAGCTTCAATGGTGGAAATATGATATGAAATGCGGTAAGATAAAGTATTTAATAAAAGCAAAGAAATGAAAATGATAGTTCTTAACAATTTTCGTTATGAACTAATAATGTGTGAACCCTCGCTAGCAAAAAGTGAAGACGACCTAGACTAACTTGGTCTTTGTCGATTGGCTCACTTTAAAAATCAAAAGCAGCTTTATCAATTGTGGGATGCGTGACGTCAAAATGAAGAAATAATTTCTTCAGTGGAAGCATGATATGAAACGAATAAGATAAAGTACTAGTAAAATGAGAGATGAAAATTACCGTTCTTATCATACAACTATCATTGGTACTCTTATTTTTTTATTATTGCCCTTTTAGAGATTTTCACAATATTATTCTTTAGCTCCGGTTGATGATGAACATTTATGGCCCAGATATTGAGAAGAGATTCCAACTATCAACAAAGTATTAAGAATTCTAGTTATAATAGGCCCAACTTCGATATGGAGCTTTTCTAGTTTAACTTCACCTGCGAGTGGAGTGGCATGACTTTGATCTAAGGTGTGTTGCTAGCCATTTCGATTATAATAAGGAAAGGGTTCCTCACACTGTTTGAGTTAAGCGCTGGAACAATTACAGAATAGATGAATCTTGAATGAAGGGGCAGTTATTGCATGACACGCATTACCTTAGGAGTAACTTTAATCACGGAAATAGAGGAAATCATGGAAATGTGGAGCTATTAGAGCCGGGATCACGCATGAGTTGCAATGGTTGTTAATGGAAACGCTGAGAGTATATATAGAAAGAACATGGAGAAAGAGGGGACGCTCAAACTGTGCCAAAACACCAACAACAAAATAAAAATGCCAAAACTCTGTCAATTTTTTCTCAAAATAATTGTCCGAAAAATCTTGAATCTATTGTATGGCAGCCAATTTAGCCATAAACCTTTCAATTGTACTAATTTTTTTTAATCAAAGTTTTTGCCAATTTAGTCCTATGCTTTTTGACGATTTGCCAATTTAGTCATTTGAGCAATTTTTTGTCAAAAATTGCTAATATGGCGGTCTAGTTAGTGCCAATTGTACTACGTGACACGGTCAATACGTAGGACAATTGGCGTTAACGTGGTGAAGTTTTGCAATCTTTTGAACTTTTTTTGAAATTTTTTCTTCTTTTCTTTTATTTTTCCTCTAACTTCGGGCGGGCGAGGTTGCCAACCAACCCTAAACGAGGGCCCAAAGTCCTTGCTTGGATCTTGGGAAGGGCTTGGGCAAAGGTCACAATGTCCTCGCTTGATATCCACGATCTCATTTAAAAAATAAAAGAAACTAAAAAGATATATGGAAAAAAGGAAAAAAAAATTAAGATATAATATTCAAAAATTGCACAAATTGTCCACGTCAGCTTTAGTTGGGCGTTAGCTATGCTGCATAAGATGCTTGACTACTGTGCCAATTATTTCCGCAAAAGTTGGCCGGATGGACTATATTAGCAAATTGTCAAAATATTTAGAATTAAATTGGCCATATTGAAAGAGTTAATTTGAATGTATCTAGAATTATGGACGCATGACATGCTTCAACATACTATTGGGGCTTGGTGCATCTTGTACTATGCAAGCCCAAGATTGGAATCCAATCCAATCCCACATAAAGAGCTTTTGACAACATGAAGTGAACGGTTTTTGGAGGATTTGACTTTACAATTGGATAATTATCAAAATAACAAAATTGAAACCTATCATATGGATCCTAATTTATTTTTTTGGTTTGAAGTAGTGTGTTCATTCATTCATTAAAATGAAGATTACAAAAAGATAATAGATAGGTTTTCGAACATAAAATCTTCCAAAGGTACTATAGGGGATCGGACATCCAGGTTGGGGGAAGTGTTTTGAGTCGGTGGGCTTCTGCAACCTAATCTGCGGTTTGGTTTGCTTCTCTAGGACAATGGGTTAAATTTACATAGGTTGTTTGGGCCAAGAGCTTCTTGCACTACTGAATTAATTCCTTCACAGCCCAAGACTCCTCTATTCAGCCCATGACTAACTCCACCAACAGAAGAATGTCATTTTCACTCTAGATTCCAACCCCCACGTGAACTTCTTCTCTCTAGTTCAGCAGCTGCAAACCGTGCAACAAAGCGAGGGGCTCTGCTTGCAGCGGTGAGGAAGCATGGATCTCCTTGGCAAAGCCATCAACGATCCCGCCGTTTGAATTGCGCAAGATCCCTGCGACTGAGCTTGGCGTCTCTCTGTCCACCCAAGAGTAGTCGATATTCAGCTTCAAAGATTGGCTGTCCAGTGCCTCCCATCTCGCAGGTAGATGCTGCATCTTAGCTTTTCCTTTTCGTGTGTGTGGATTCCATCAGCTGAAAGTCTGGCTTTGTGCTTGGGCTGCTTCGACAATGCCGTCCGATTGTGGGGCCTTACCATGGAAGACCTAATTATTATGATTTTTCCAAATCTGCTGGAGCACTTCCGCCGCTAATCCCTCTTCTGGTGAGTTCGGTTTTGCTTCAAAAAATTCTGCCAACCACTTGTCCATTCTAGTTGCTATCCTTGTGCTGTTGTTGAGGTTGTGGTGTGGGTTTCACCAAACATTTCAAGTCCATTGGTAGAAGAAAAGCAGGTGTTCTCTAGATGTTTTGAGCATAGAGGGCATAAAGGGTCAAGTAATATTCTTCTCTTGAACAGATTTTCCTTTGTCGGTATTGTATCTTGACATAAGCTCCATAGGAAGATTTTCAGTTTTTTTTTTTTTTTTTTTTTTTTTTGTGGGGGGGGTAGGTAGATCCCAAATTCTATTCCATAGCTTCCGGGTGGCTGGTAGGCAGTTGTTGCAACGTTGTTGTCTTGTTTTGTGGTCGTGGAGCACATGCTATTATATTCACTTTTCACTGTGTAGTTAATCTAAACAAATGTTGTTATATCCATATCACTATCTTGTTGAGGAGGGAGATATGGATTTTAGTTCAATTATAAATTTTATAGTTTGGCAAAATTTAGTTATAATAATTTTAACAATTTACCAATATAGTCATTCCAGCTAATTTTTGATAGAATTGCATGTTACCGGATGGCCTGGTTAAAAACTTAGAAGTTAAAAAAGAAAAAAAAATTGTGTTTTTGGACTCTGAGAATTCCTAGATACTACTTTGAAAATCACAGTTATTTGGTGAAGCTTTTTCAGAGAAATTCACTATGTAAAGTTTCTCAATTTCGCCTAGGTCGCACGCTGCTTGGTCGCGTGACTCTTACCAAGGGTCGCCTGAGGTCAGTTGACCTTTGGCGGCTGCTGTCACCAAATTAGCTCACCGGCAATCGTTTGGTGAAAGCTTTGGTCCTTTTTATTAAAAAAAAAATTGTATATATTTGGTGTTTTTAGCATTATTGTCAATTTTTATGTTTTAAAAGTTGCATACATTATTTTTAAACAAATAAAAATTAAAAAACTAATATGAATCACTCAAATGGCTTTTCAAATAGTTACTATGAAAAGTCTCCTCGGAAACCTATGTCAGGAGGGGATGAAGTAGATACAAAGTTGGACTGATTTCACGCAATTCATGGTATAAGGATATAAGGGTATAAGGGATTGATTACCATACTGCCTTAAGTAAAGATACAAAGTTGGATACTCATGTTATTTATAAAGAAAAAAGAACTCTCACGCGTCAAATAAGGGACAAAATGATCTTGTTAATTTGCAAGAGGAGCACATTTAATGGCAATTTTCGGGTAGACATTAAGAAAAGATACGAACTTGGAGGACTGCACAACTCAATATTTTATGGTACACTGCAGATTAGGATTGTATTGATAATATTGATGTCGATATACCAATCATTCGGGGGCTGCACTCGAGAATGTGGAACTGTATTAACTTCCTTTCAAGATAAGGAAATGGTAGGTAAAACTGAAAAGTAAAACAATAAAAAAATGGCACCCACTAAAATGAAAAACCAAGAGAGAGACAGCAGCCGCAAGAGCGAAGGCTACTAATGAACAGCTTATAACTGGTGTCAATAGATTGTTCAAGTGAATTTATACTGCAAAACTTTTAGCCAAACTATTTGCAAGAGCTGGGAATATGAAAAGAAAAGCTGTCATGAGAAACATTCTTTGAAAAAAAGGGCTCATCCACCCTCAAACTATTCATAAAGCTGCTTGTATCGAGTCGTGGATGTGGCGAATTCGTATTGGGGCAAAAGGGCGAATTCATCATCAAGGCCGACTACTTCTGTAAAGTCTACCAAATGTAAGACATGCCCGACATAGAAACATCGAGGATTGTCCAAAAGAAAGGCGTGAACACAATTCCAATACCAGTGTCTAACCCAGGTGTAATACTGGACGTGTTGAGACCCTTGGGAAACTTAACAACTTCTGTGAAAACTCTAGCAGTGCATCCAATGTACGATAATTCTTTTATGGACAACCAATGTCACTAGTGAACATGTACTTGTTACCTGTTCGCTGCAGAGTGTTCTTGGTAGAAATCTCCATTCTCTCCAGGACCTGTGCATTCTTGAGTAGAAATTCAAAGAGCTCATTGACATCAGGCTCTAGTACATAACCATATATCTTAACATGCTTAAGCTGGTGCTCGAGGCAGGGAAATGTGACGTCCACTGAACTCCAGTAACTATAGCCATTGAACTCAAATGCAAGCTTCCACCCTGCTTCGGCAAGCTAGAAATTTAAAGCAACTTTTTAATCTCCGTCACTTTTAAATTTGAAAATTCCAATAAAATTTACAATTCACGCATTTATACCTGGGCTTTATTGTCATCTCTTCCAGGATAAACATAGATAGTGTCTCAAGAAAATGAGAGTTCCTCAACAAGCTACAAATGCCTGGGACGTACAGATTTCTCAGATGCATTTGTAGTGTCACATGTTTCCAAGCGAATGGGCATGGCTGATTTGTCAACTCCCACATAGTTAATACCTAATTTAGAAAGAATTAATTGGACTGACATTAAATGAAAATTGGTACAGGACATACATTGTGGATGCTCAAGAACCTGCGTATGTACGGACTGACTGAAGTGAATTAGTAAGATACCATTGAATTCAGAGTCTTGTTAGGAAATTCATCAGATTATGTAGAATATTGGAAAGACAAATCACAAGAGCATGGACATGCACATTTAAAAGAGAGATAGATGTCACATTAAAATTGAAAACAAACGGGGACACAAGGAAGACAGGCACCTAATAAACTGTAGTTTTCGGTTACAAGAGTAGGTTACGGATAATAATAGTTTACAATTGCTCAAAGTTCGTAGGCCGGCAGATGCAAGGAAGGCCACCTTATAAAAGTTTAGGTGGACATAAATAAAAGAACCCGCCTAAGTAAATAATATTTTCTTTCACTCTTCATCTAGGACATTACCTCACGAACTGAAGCATTAAAAAAAGCAACAGAACACAGAAGCCAAAGCAGAGAAACGGCACAGCCACTGTCCATTTCAAGTAAAAACCCATCCAAAATCAGTTTACCCCACTTCTATTCCACAAATTTAGGACAGTTGAAATGTAAGAATATCCTATCAAACAAATAGTAATACTCCTTACCTGAAGGATCAGCACCCAAATTATTCAAAAGTACCTCAAAGCAAGACAAAATAGGTCAGAGCAACAGCAGAGAAACCATACCAGTATGCACCAATCGCATGGCATAAAGTAAGTATTACAGCTGAGCTTTTCCAACAGCAGTCTGAACTCACAAAATTCTCCAGGCGGATCTAGTTTTTAATCACTGGAGCGGACGGATGTATCAACAAGTGATAACACATCAGTCACCTTGACATAATCTAGATACCCAGCGCTATCCAGAATGTTCACATTTGGACAAACTAGCTCCAGATTCCCATAGGGATCAATTTTTAAATGTTTGATAACTGATCATGTAAGATCAAGCTTTTCAAGGCCACCGCATCTCTCCAAATTTAACTCTTCAATAGATGGGCCACAACAGAATTTGGGCTCGTGGAGACCATAACAATCTTCGAGAGACAATTCTTTCAGCAACGGGCTACCAGATAGTATGCAGCCATTTTTTTTTTTTTTTTATGATCGAGGATCCACCTGAGATCCCTTCGGGGTCACACTGCCCTCCGCCAGTGAACGTCGTTGCAAGCCACTCTTCAGCGTCAATACCTCGGGGGAGGCTAGCCCAGGACCCCACCACCAGAACCCCCCACTTAAGACGTGTATGGCAACGTAGGAGTTCGAACTCTCGACCTCGGCGATGAAGGAGAGAACACCTAACCAACACAGCTGCTCACCGGTGGGTGTATGTCAGCCATTTTGTTGTCAGTCAAGTCAATTTTTCTCTTAAACAATTTTCTAAGCCACCTTAGCTGGACCTGTCCCGCCACCGGTCTAACCACACAGGAAGCCAGCTTCAGCTCTACTAAGCTGCTACACCAAAGGACAATGCTGGGCAGCACGTAAAGAATAAGTGGGAAGTAAAGACAATGTCGGAACTCCCAAGCACACCGTAAGAAGTCCAAATCGAGGAACTTAACCTTTCTCCTCTGTTGACACCTAAATTTTGGCGACCCGTTTAGTCATTTATCGCATTAAAAATTAGAGGTTAATTTTATCCCTAAAAAAATATTAATTGCATAGCATATAGATTTAGGTGCATTTATTTTTAATTTACATTTTATTGGACCGGTGACGGATGGGTTCAAATTAGTTGGACTAAGCCCACGAAGCGAGTAAGTCAGCCCAAGCCCATATTTTTAATGATCGAAAATTATCTCGTGGGAAAATAGAAATTTTGAAATCTTTTCGAGATATGAATTATTTTTTGGATAGGGCAAATGTGACGAAATATTGCGATTTATCTTTGCAAGATTTGGATTTAGAGAAAAATTCTATCGCAATCTTGAATAAAATTCGTAAAGGAATATTGTGTTCGAAAAAATCCCCATGGATGTTGATCTAAAACCCTAGTCCACTCACCTATAAATAGGTTGCTACACCTCAGAAAAAAGAGGAGGCCACACACAATTCCATACATGGCCACCATTGAAAGATGACGCGTTCGCGAGAATTGAACAAGTCACGGTTAAAACCTCTTCACGGCCATATATTTGTCAAGTTCGTGGCCGTGCCTCGACACCAACCCTGCTGCCAATCGTCCGTTGCATTGACAACGACCAGTCTTGTCGTGATCCTCTCCGATGATAAAGTAGCAGCGTGCACCCCTCGCCTGGCGGTGATCAACTAATCACGAAGTTTTGGGGCTTATACGCAATTGCAAACCCACGGCCATTAGAGAGAGAAATCGTGAGTGGGCACATTGAGAAGGAAAATCGAGAGAAAGAGGGGGCGGCATTAAAAAGAGAAAAATAGAAGAGTTTCTTGGTCCTTTCAGTAGGTCAGCGAAGGACATGCATGAAGGAGCTTGATACCCAAAGGGAGAAAGCGAAGTGGAGATTTTTGGCTTGGTTTGCCAATCCTTGCAGCGAAATCAGAATCTCCAGCAAGCCTTGCAGTCGCACCTTGCCACATGCTCCAGTCACGCTCAGATCAGCAAAGTCAGCACCTCCTCGGGTTCTTGTTGTTGGATATATTGTTAATATAATCTAAAAATAATATATGTTCACATACAAGCCCATAGGTAAAAAGTAGTTATTTGGGTCCATATGGGCCGGAGCAATAAATTATATATATAAACTCTAGGGTTTCCTTATCTTTGGAAATAACTTACCGTTGAAACGCGTTGGCTGACGTCTGCGGTGTCATATTTCAAGCAACCGATTCTTCTCTCTCAAACCCATAACCTCCAACTATCTTGAAGTATTATTATCGTGTGTTGGATTTGAGCGAGAAAGGTGTCTTCTTGAAGATTTCGTCAAGATGAACTCACGAGTGTATTTTACTTTCGATTTCGACGGTGGTATTGGCCGAGATTTGAGTTTGAAGATTTGGGTGACCGAAATCTTTGATTCAAAAACCCAAAAATTATAGCCAATTTTAGAGGGTGAAACCACTTGAGCTTTGTTCTACTCGTCGATACGAACGTTTTGAGTGGTCACTCGTGTCGATCGGAGGTCGGACGGAGAAGTTACGGCACCCTAAAGTTTCCATCTGAATTTCTAGCGAATTTTGGGATTTCTAGCGAATTTCGGCAGCGGAAATTTCCAGCGAGTTTCAGCGACAAGAGCAGTCCATCTTAAGGTTGTTGGGCGCTCCAGATCTGTTTTTAGGGTTTGTTTTGGCAAATTCCATCTTTACAGAGCAGTTTGATCAAGGTTAGGGGAGTTATTCGGCTTTGTGGCTCCGAGGACTCAAAGGTGCACTCTTTCTAACACTTTGCTCTGATTAAAATGGCAAAGCGTAGTTCCTATGATATTATGAAGCTTCAATCGTTTGATGTTACTGAATTTCATTGCTGGAAATTACATGTTCAATTTGGCATGAAAGAATGTGACATATTCTATACCATATTGAGCGATTTTACATCTACCATTGAAGATATTGATGAATATCAATGGAACAAAGATGAGGATTTTTGTAGAGATTATTTGTTGAACTCTCTAAATCCTAATTTGTCTATGACTTATAGTGAGTATAAGACGGCGAAAGAGATATAGGATCACTTGAACGCTCGGTTCCAAAACAAGAGGGCTATCTAAAACTCTCTTAGCGGAGAAATTCTTTGATTTTAAATTCACTATGAATTCAAGCATCACCTATCAGTTAGTTGAATTTGAGAACATGAGGAACAAGTTGAAAGATGATAACTCTGATATGTCCAATAATCTCTTTGTCGGTCTTGTGTTAAGCAAAATACCAACTGAATGGAGTTCTTTCAAGATTGAAATGCACAGATTGAAGGTACATATGGGACTTGATGAATTAAAGAGGCATATTCACATTGAGGATCAAAATATTACTAGGAAGAGTTTGGAACAAGTAGGACAACAAAAGTCAGTTGCCAACTTTGTTTCACACTCCAATAAACCTCAGAAAAAGTTCAAGTCACCAAAAGGTGAATTCTCTTTACAGTTAGAGGCCAAAAAGACTATATTCCAAAAGAAGAAGAAGGGCAAGTGCCATAACTGTGGAAAGTGGGGTCACTGGGCAACAGAGTGTAAGTTACCAAAGAAGCCAAAGAATGACACACTACAGAATGAGGCCAATATGCTAATTAGAGGATCTGAGCCTCAAGCCTTCATTGGAATGATGAATAATGGAAAAGCTAGCGTCTCTTCTGAGTGGTGGTTGGACAGTGGTGCTACTTGTCATGCTACAAATGACAAGAACTTACTCACTGAGGTCACGAAGTGAAAGACACGTGGAAAATTGCAATGGTGGTGAGGCAAAGGTGACTCATGCTTTGGAACCGCAAATTTGGTGCTTTCTTTAGGTAAATTACTAACTCGAAACATGTTAGAGTAGTACCTTTACTTAAAAAGAATTTGATATCTATGAGTTTACTTGATAAAGCTGGTATGTCTTTTTCAACTATGAATGGTAGAGTAACTTTATCTGTTAACTCATATTATTTCGGTTGTGCATTCATGGTTAATAGTATGTATAGGTTGAGTTTAGATACTGATAGCATAAACCATGTGAATTCTACTTTGATTGATCCAAAGTTGTTACACAATAGACTTGGACATGTGAATTACAGGAAAAATGCAACATCTAGCTAAAACTCACAACATTCCATTAGATACTTCTATTCGATTTGACAAGTGTGAAGTGTGTGCACAGGCTAAAATCATTAGAAAACCCTTTAAGTTGGTTTCTAAAAGCACACAACTTCTTGAGTTAATACATTCTGATATTTGTAACTTTAGAAATTACATTACTAAAGGTGGTTGGAAGTATCTAATAACATTCATAGACGTCTAGATATTGTCATGTCTATTTGTTGAAATCGAAAGATGAGACGTTTGAAAAGTTTAAGATTTTCAAGTCTAAAGTAGAAAATCAATTCAACTTGAAAATTAAGAGATTTAGGAGTGATAGAGGAGGAGAATATACTATGTCAAGGTTCAAGGAATTTTGTGCTTCAGAAGGTATAATACTTGAAACCACCGCTCCTTATTCACCCCAATCAAATGGTGTTGCCGAGCGTAAGAATAGAACGTTGACTGAAATGTTAAACTCTATGTTACTTACAACTGGCATGCCTTCCTCTTACTGGAGAGAAGCAGTTCTAACTGCTAATCATATCTTGAATAGGTTGCCGCACTCTAAGTTGTCTATGATGCCTTATGAAATATGGCATAAGCACCCTTGTAGATATGATACTCTTAAGACTTGTGGCTGTATTGCTTATGTAAGCATACCGGATCCTAAGAAACCTAAGGTGGGATCTAGAACCATTAATTGTGTATATCTATGTAATGCAGAAGATAGCGCTACAAATAGGTTTTTAGATCTATCTACTAACACAGTGATAGAATCTAGATATGCAGTGTTCTTCGAAAACAAGTTTCTCAGAGATCAATGCTTGAATGTTTCTGGATCTACAGATATGATTTCAGAATCTCCTGTAGAATCTGAAGCAGGCCCTTCTGACTCTAATTCCACACAGTTGGCTATTGAACCAATTCTAGTAAGAGTATCTACAAGAGAGAGAATTCCCAAAAGTTTTGGTGAGGATTTTGTTGCTTACTATCTTGAGGATGATCCATTCTCCTATCATGAAGCAATGAGATCTAGGGAATCTCTACTATGGGTAGAAGCCATAAATGATTAAATGAGCTTTCTGCTGCAGAACCACACTTGGCAGCTAGTAAATTTGCCAAAAGGGGCTAAAGTTATAGGCTGTAAATGGGTGTTGAAGAAGAAACTGAATAGTGATGGATCAATAGCCATATACAAAGCGCGTTTAGTAGCTAAAGGCTATAAACAGCAGAGTGGAATAGACTATTTTGATGTTTATTCACATGTGTGTCATCTATCAACTATAAGAATTCTTATTGCCTTAGCATCTATTGAACACTTTGTAGTGTATCAAATGGATGTAAAAACAGCTTTCTTAAATGGGGAGTTAAATGAGGAAATTTACATGGAACAATCGGAAGGATATGTTATGAAAGGTCTTGAGAACAAAGTTTGTAAATTGAATAAATCATTGTATGGTCTTAAACAAGCACCTAAGATGTGGCATCTTAAATTTGACAAAGTGGTAAAGAGTTATGGCTTTCAGTCTAGTTATTCAGATAAATGCATTTACCATCATTCTATGTCAAATAAGACAGTCATCATTTGCTTGTATGTTGATAACATGTTGATTCTTGGTTCCGATCATTCTGTAGTGAGTGACGTGAAAGTTACTTTAGCTAAAGAATTTGACATGAAAGATCTTGGTATTGCTAATAGAATTCTTGGTATGAAAGTAAGCTTTAAACGGCAAGTTATCTCCTTTACCCAGACTCATTATATTGAGTAGCTACTTTCTACTTAAGGATACGATAAGTATAAACCGAGTGAGACACCATGTGATTATAATAACAGACTGAGTCCTAATGAAGGGACCAGCGTTAATCAGTTAAAATACTCGAAACTGCTTGGTAGTCTCATGTATGCTATGAGTTGCACTAGACCTGACATAGCCTTTACAGTTGGTATGTTGAGTCGTTTTACTAGTAATCCTAGTAAAGAGCATTGGGATACCCTTGATAGGCTGATGAGATACCTTAAATGTACTAAAGATTATGCTATCTATTATTCTGGTTATCCTCCAACTGTGGATGGATATTCTTATGCCTCATGGTGTTCAGATATTGGAAGTAGTAAGTCCACTAGTGGATATGTATTCACTTTGGATGGAGCTGCTATTACATGGAAATCCAAACGACAGACTTGTATTGCATTGTCGTCTATGGAATCAGAACTTTTTACTTTAGCCTCGGCGGCGAAGAGGCGAGTGGATAAAGAATCTGATTATGGATATTCCTTTGACTCGACTAAAGATTAATTCTTTGAGCCTATTCTGTGATAATCGAACAGCTGTCCAAGTCGTCAATAATGCTCTCTTTAATTCAAAGAGAAGACATGTGAAACTGAGACATGCGTTGTTGAATTATCTGAGAGAACAAGGGGTTATCACCTTGATCGATGTAAGATCGAAGGATAACATAGCCGATACTCTCATCAAAGGTATGCCTAAAGATCGATTATTCAAAACAGTGGGGGAATTGGGGTTAAAGACTATATAGGCAAGTCTTAACTACCATTTACTTACCTTCTAAGTGTGTGTTTTGAATTATCGAATCTTCTTTTATTAGCTACAATGATAAGCACGGTATATATGTTTCATCGATGTTCACAGTTACTGACTAATTTGAAAATGGTGAGTTGTCTCATTCCAAACTTGATGAAGATGACTTTAACCTAATTCAAAGGTTTTATCAGGGAAACTTATGTCATTCCAAACTTGATGATACAATTCAACTAAGTTGGACTATCCTTTTTGTTAAATGATCTCATTCCAAACTTGATGCTAGATTATTTGACTTTAAGGAATCAGATAATCGTGACATTCCAAATTGAAACATAGAAACAATTGTTTACTTAAGAAGCCTGCTGGTCTTGTTCTTAATTGAAACTTGATATTACATGACTAAGTTATTGTAGGTGACTTGACTATTGGTCCTATTCTTTAAAACTAGACAATAGATATTCTCCTACAAATAAACTTAAGTTGATGGCTCTTTGTAAATCATATTGTTTAAGTCTTGTTCATAATATATGAAACTGAATTGATGCTTATGACATGATATTATGATGCTTTATGACATCAATATATGTTCTTCTCTCGCCTAATGGAATGTTGCTAAGTTTTATTCAAATGATTGAATTCATGATAATATGAAATTCATATTTGACATTCTACAGGGGATGGTAGAGATGGAGGAGAGCTTAATGAGTGAGATCCTAACCAAGATGACCTACTTGATGAATGAATATATATATATATATATATATATATATATTATATCATTTTGAGCATGTGGGGACTTGACAATTTACTTGCATTTTGCTATTTCTATTTTGTGAACATTATTATGTATATATTAGTTGTGAACTGAGTATAAGATTTATTTTGGAGATTTGAATGAGTTTAGATTGAATCTAAAACTCCTAATACTTGCTTTTGATTTGTTGCTCTCAGAACAGATTCATACTAAGAATGATTCACTTATTTAGATTGCAAATGATGATTGAGTTTAATACTTTACTCCTGAAAACTCTTTGACAAATCCGAGTTAATTGTCTTGGACTGAATGTAGATGATTCATGTTTGTTTGAACATTACACTGACTACCTTATTGGATTGTGCTGTATGGTGAACATAGGAGGAGATTGTTGGATATATTGTTAATATAATCTAAAAATAATATATGTTCACATACAAGCCCAATAGGTAAAAGCACGGTTATTTGGTCCCATATGGGCCGGAGCCCAATAGCTTATATATATAAACTCTAGGGTTTCCTACTTACTGGAGAGTAACACTGTTGAGCGTTCCAAACTTAACATCTCTTAGTGTAATACTTCAAGCAATCGCTTCTTCTCTCTCAAACCCATAACCTCCAACACTTGTCGCTGCGCCAATCCAATCCTTGACCGAGACGTTCAATTTTTTCGACGAGTGCCTAGTTCCTGGTCAACACCCGAGCATCGCAACAATGGCAGTTCAACAAACTCTTTATCCAATCCAGTCCACTATTGATATTCTTGCAGGTTTCCTAGCGAGTCTTCGTCGCAACTAGTCCCTGCTTATGACGAATACCTACCCCGACGATTCCGTTGCCTAACTGACATTGCTGTTGCAACATTGGCAATAGCAAGTCCTCCGCCGCCAGGAAGCCGTGCTGCCCCCTTGCGAATTCGCAACTGTTAAGTCCATTGTATGATTGTCTAGCAAACGCGAGCACAACTGATATCAGTCTTGCAATGGTAGCCATCCCTCAGTCTCTTCTGCTGCCTGAACAAACAGAGGACACTCCGAAGAGGAAGTGATGACGAACGAACGGTGGACTAAAGGAGGAGTAGGTTGTGAAAGGGATCGAGAGGTTTCTGATTGTTGACGGTCAAAACCTAATTTGAAAATATGGTTCTTGCCAGAGACAAAAACCACGGATGGTGACGACGACGACAACGATCATGCTCTTCCTCCAACAGGCGATCAATTTCATATGAGAGTACACAGCGTGACAGATGGCAGGACTCCAGAAAACTAGAGAGTTTTTCCTTTCCCTCCCTCAAGAAATGGAGTAAGTGAGGTTGTTAGTATTGTTTACACGTATCATCACATCAACCAATCATGTGTTGAGATGTTATCAGGCTCAGGTCGAGCAATAAGAAAACCTAGATTATTCCAATATTTAATTTTATTCACCTTGTACATTGTCATTTACAAAATGAATTTTAGGTAATAATGGCATATTTGCTGGTTTTATAAGGTGCAACTGTTAGTCCTATGCAGGTGCAATGTTGAAGCACCGCCGATTTCCTCTGCACTTTCCTTAATCCAAGAAGTTAATAAAAATTTTCTGGTCCCATAACTTTCCTTCTCAGGGTGGACGCTCAAAAGCCGCGTCGTGATTTGCCTTTCAAAGCACTGGACCAAATAAACGAGGTCCGACTAATGAAAGGCAACAATTATCGTACTTAATTGAGTGTTTCTTATGTAGTATGATGTGCCATTTGATTATATTCGAATCAACAATTTTTCTTAAAATGAAAAACCTGTTTTCGAAAGCTAGTAGTGTGCAAAAGGGCTGAAGCAGGGAACAAACACAAATGATGTTTGAAACAAGAAGGGGGAAAGTTATAGGAAGACAAATCCAAATTGAAGACAATATGGATCGTGTTGAGTGTCCCCAGTTATTTTAGCTCACGTGTGGGAAGGTTAAAGGGAAGGATGTGTTGAGTCCGCTATGAACTATGTTAGTAGAGTTTGTTTTGTGTTTAGGCACGTATGAGCTATTCTAATACTTGTTTTCTAGTCGTGGACATGTTTTGCATAAATGAAATTTAATGAGCATTTTGCACATATCACTAGACTTGCATACACGTGACTTGTTGGCTCCTCTCTGTCATAACAGATTGAGCCTAAATTTTTGAAATTGGTATAATGGAGCTAGGACTGTGTTAAAAAAAATAGTAGTTTTGCACGAACAACTGGGCTTGCAACAAGTGTTCTATAGACAATCTAGTATGACATCATCTAATCAACCGATGTGTATTCAGCAAATGAAACAGAGAAAGCATATTGCAATAAGAGAGGGATCACAAAAGATAGTCGTGTTAATTGCTAAAAGCAGCACATTTGCAAGCAATACGTCATAAGTATGTTATCAATTCAACCATACTAGTTCACCGAACCCAGAATCCACCAAAAAAAGAAAAGTCACGCTACAATGATCTCACAATCCAGTCAAACATCCCAGGTGACTATCGATCTAGATGCACAATATCACTTGTCCCTCCAGTTGTGCCTTTCATAAACCTGGCACTTCTTCTTATAGGATTAACCTGCTTGCTGTCATTCTTTTTCTTCTTTCTTGATGGGCCTACAGCTTCAACGAGAAGTGCTGCTACTCCAACTAGTGGTTGTTTTTTTGCTGCTTGTCTTGTTGTCCTTCTTGTAACATGCTGGGGAATGCCACTCTGCTGGCCACGAGTAGAGTTCTTTGCTGTGGTGTTGGCGTGGCTTGCATGATCATCATCTCTCTGCCTCTTGCCGTGTTTAGCACTTGTACTCTTGAGCTGACACGACTAGAATTCACAATGAACCAAAAAAGCCAGTAAAAACTAAAAATTCAAACAAAACCACTACTTACAATCCCATTAACATGCGCCAATATGGTCTTACTAGCAGCACCAGCAATAGTATCCCAATACAAACAGATTATAAGAAAGAGAAAGGCAATACACTTAGAGAGACCGCGATGAAATATTTACCTTTAGACCCTTTTTTTGTCTTTTTCTTCTGGTTTTTGTTAAAAAAAATTGAAGGTTGTCAACTTCAATGTACACCTAACATGAGCGCTCTTTATCGTTTCTATTGCAAAATCTCAAGATAGCTAATCTCTTCTCTAGACGTTGACACAGTCGAGGGAAAATTGGTGATTGTGATGGCAAACTATGGTTCGGTTTGAGGAAATTGGGGATTCCGATGGAAATCGACGTTGTCAACAAATTAGGGGAGTTCATTTGGGGATTTTTGTCGATTTTATTTTGTTATATGTTGCATGTTCTTCCAAATAAAACAACATTGTTTCGATTAACTTTTTCCACGTCAGATCGCCAATCGTGCCATATAAGATGATAATGATTGGCCGGAAGGTATAGAATTATATTGGAACAATTGAAAGATTTAGGACTATATTGGAATCTGTACAATAGGTTAGGACTGAAATTGTAATTAACCAAAGTCTATATCCAGTTTCATTTCTCTTTCTATTATATATGTTACTAATTTAATAAACTTTAATTCTTCATCTTATTTCACTTTAGTTACACATGGTACTTCATGTACTACCATCTTTAAATGTTAATTATCTATTTCAGTTAAAATACTAGTATAAATTCAATCGCTTTGCATTCTGTAACTTAAGAGGAGTTATATTTTCTACTTTTTGAATGAAAAATCCATAATAACGGGACACATTGTTTTAAATCAGTTTATGAAAGTGTTAATGTTTTTGTATTCTTCCTTATTCTAAAGTGATATGCTTCGAAATTAGTTAGAGTCTCTTCTCATCATAAGTCACAGTCTTTAGTGAAATAATATGTTCACTCGTATAAAAGTTACATCCTAACTCAATGTGTGACGATTTTCCCAAGCAGTATGTGCTTTAATTTACTTTGACATAAAAATTACATCCTAACTCAATAGTCAAGCCTACTATATATGCATGCATCGGCAAAATAGCATACAAATGTGTAACACATTTATTGCTTAATCTGCGGGTGGATGGATTAGCCCTATATTAATTTGCATAAATAGTCTAACAGAAATAATAAAGAAAAAGGCAAAACAAATGATCCAATTATGTTTACTCGAGATGAAACCAATAGATTCATAGGAGATAAATCATTTTACGCCAAAGGGTTCCCAGCTGCCATCATTTGGGGATGCGCGCCCGGAGGGGATATAGCTCAGTTGGTAGAGCTCCGCTCTTGCAATTGGGTCGTTGCGATTACGGGTTGGATTTTACTGGAATATAAGGAGTAGGAGAAATCCCTGTAGGGTAGAAAGAGTAAGTACGTCTTAAAATGGAAATGCTTCCAAACTGTTTGGGTCCTTGCTTCGATAGAAGAACTTTTTTTCTCTTGGTCCCAATTCAAAATTAAACAAGTCGCCATGGATGCTTAGCGGGATCCTCGTACATGGTGAATAAACCTTGATTCAAAGAACAGCGCTTAGCCCCCGGTCTTTTGGACCTAGCGAAAAGGACTTTAAGCCTTCGCGAGTCAAATGGTCCTTTTTGGGGATAGAGGGACTTGAACTCCCGAGAGGCCACAATTACCGCGAGCAAACATATTAATGACGAGGAACGCATTTTTGCTATGCTACTAATTCCAACGTGGATTCACGTAGAACATCGCGCCACCATACGAACATGGTATATAGGATAAATATGAGGCAATGTGGCCGATTTCCCCTCTTTTGCAATCAGTTTCGCTACAGCACCCGCTGCTCTAGCTAATTGTCCACCCTTCGGCGGCTTTTTGCTCAATTTCACGCGGAGTCAAATTCTCATCAGTACGCGTCAAGGGAACGGCCCCCTGTCCTGCCTCCAAGGAAGTAGAGCCCCATCAGGCCCGGGGGATAAGGGTGGGAACCCTTTGGCGTAAAGCCGTTTCCCCCCAGCGGGGCCAGTATCTTTTACTTGGCCCGGATCCCGGCCAAGGAAGGGCGTAAGGGGTCACTCTCCCCAGGGAGGTTCTCCCTCCGTTTCCTTCGTTGAGCAGTTTAAGGACCTGCTCAGGTCCAAAATATTATATATATATATATATATATATATATATATATATATATATATATATATATATATATATATATATACCAACCAAATAGATATACACACAACCAATTATCTACCTGCATCATTTGTTTTTCCATGTGACGACACTTGGCATAATTTAATGAGTTGTTGTGTTTTTTTTTTTCCCTTTTGTAAAACTACGAATTGGACATTCAGTTCTCCAAAGCGCATTAATGGTATAATCAAATCAACTAGTTCATAATTAGTTTTATTATATGAACAGTATTAAATTTGTGCATTAATTATGTCAATTGCAAAATTAAAAAAAAAATAGTTGACAAAGAAATCATATTTTGTTTTTGAAATCAATAATTTGTGATCTATTATCTAGCATGTTATCTGTGAAAGCAATTTTGATGAAGTAATATATAGAGAGATAATATTAGTTTGCCAGCACTATCAAAGAACTAAGACTATCCCACACCAAAAAAGTAAGTAGAGATAAGTGATTAATACAAGGAAACGAATCAGCTACCTAAGAAATTACAGTGCAACAAACAAAAATGGCAACTTTTAAAAGGGCAGATATATGTGTGGCTAAAGAAAGGAAGAGATTTGGCCTAAAAAGGAATTGAACAAAAATCCCACATAGTGAGGAAGATGTCGCACCTTGTTTAATGTATTCAGAAAAATCTCCTCTCTGTAATGCTCCAAAGTTATTGTTTCCTCATCTGTAGGTTTTTCGTGAAGCTCCACCTATTTTTTAATACTGTCTAAATCTTCTTCTGCAATTGACGTCGTAGCCTCAAAACAATCAGCATTGCCTTGCCCTAACTCAGAATCATCAACGGAGGAGTTGCCATGAGTTTCGCTTTCACCACTTACAGGTGCAGAGTTTGAGTCTTCATTAGGACATGAAACGTCCCCCTTAGCCCCATCCTCATTGGAATACACGTCACTCTTCATTCTCAGTTCCTCCCTTAACACCATCATCTCCTCATCGTATTCTCCCTCCCACTCACTGTCGACCCGTCCCTCGACGTACAAATGAATAATGAATCCTTGTAAACATGCCCAGTCCAACATTTCATTCACGTCCTTATCACTCTCAATCTCCATTTGCATTCTGTAAGGACCCTCGGTCTCGTACCACATTCTCTTGAAACAAATGCCAAAACTTTTCACGTCAACAATCAATCCTTCATATGTCATTGAATCGGGGTCGATGCCCCCCTTTTCTCTCTCTATTCCACGAATAGACCCAAACCACACTTCACTGGGCTTCTTTACTCCAAGGTGGAATCGGATTGTGAAGGAATCCTGTGACGTAACAATTTCAATGGGAGAGCCAAACAACATATTTATTAGATATACACTAAACTTTTTGCATATTTACCCACAATCCAACCAGCGCAAATATAAAAATGTGATGTAAATTTAAATTAAACATCGAGTAAGATAATTATCTACCTAGGAGTACTATCTCATCACAGATTCCCTTTTCTAAGGGGGGGAGAAGAAAATTGGAATGCCACTGTAAATAAAACTTTCTAGTAGTGGTTTTTACCACTATTGATTGGGGGACAGTAACTATTCACTTTCTCATTAACCATTAAATTAAGGGTAGATGAGGTCGCTTGTGAAACATTTTCTCAATACTGCTATATTTATTCAAAAATGGCATCGATAGAAATATATATATATTTTTTTTGAATATTACAGTGCTGACATTTAGCTTGACTAATTCCTATTGATACACAAATTATTGCATCTAGGCACTTATAATACTTAATTCACATCTTGACAAGTCTCACTCCTAAGATTACCTTGTATCTTGCAATTGTTAACTTGCTAACAAAGTGTACTTAAGGTGGCACAATAATTAAAATTTTATACACTGTCCCATGCGTGAGATAGTCTTTTGCACTTTATTGCATAAAATTATTTGTAACTTAATAAATTGTACAATTCATGTCAAAAGATTGGCTTTGGTACACGAATGCTAGACTTAGTGATGTAGTGTATTTGCTTTAAGTCCATTAATGCTAGGCTAGAGCTGGTGGGTATTATTTCCTTTGTTTACACTTCATATTTGTAGATTACCTTACATGGCGGGTTGCCTTTTTAATTTCTTAATCTGCTTCTAGTGACAGGCACCAATCATTAAAAAGTTACTGACGATTTATTTCCAGCTCGTCTCTTTCCATTAAACCCAGCGACTTAAAAGGGTTGTGATGCTTCTTCTTACTTGTTCCTAGGGGTGATCGGTTCTCAATTCCCAATTTTTGCGATTGGTGGAAACAATCACTTAGCCAAAAAAATTTAAAAAATTTTAAAAAAAAAAAAATACTAAGAGTTGTTACTATTTTTAAGAAATTAAAAAAAAATTAAAAAAAAAAAGAGTCGATCTCGTCTGTCGGTCCAATCCGATCCAATTCCCCTACGAAACTAGGAATCGGACGACAATCACCGGTTCCATTTTTATGGAACTAGGAATTAGACCGATTCCTCTAGAAACCGGACCACACCAGCCGATCTGGTCTAGTCCGAACGATTCCCGATTTAGGCGATCCGGCATGCTCACCCCTACTTGTTCCTTCTTATCAATTGCTTTTGAAATATATAATTGGCGATCGATTATCTAACTTCTTGTCTATGAAAGTAATTTTGATGAGTAATATTAAAAGAATGATTCATTGAGTTTTTTTTTTTTTGGGTCGGATGATTCATTGAGTTTATTGGCACTATTACAACACTAAAAAGGCAAATAGAGATGAATGACGAAGATAGAAAAAAAATATGCAGCCTAAGTAATTAAAGCACAACACAAAATGGGAGCCACAAAAGAGGGGGGAAAGATTGCTTTAGGAACCGCAAATGTTCGACACCAGAAAACAGCGGAAATAAATCATCCACCTAAGAAATTAGGGTGCAACAAAAAAATGGCAACTTTAAAAGGGCGGATATTGTGTGGAGAAAGGAAGGAGGATATTTGGCCAAAAAAGGAATTAAATATTAGTGAAGAAGATTCTGCACCTTCTTTGATGTATTCTGAATAATCTCCTTTCTGTAATGCTTCAAAAGCATTCTCCTCATACGATTTTTGATAGAATTTTTGATAAAATATCCACACCACATTATATTGACGATGCAATCATTTGGTATTTTTGTGTAAGATGCATCAATCAACCATCTCAATGACGAGCAACAGCAGACCGACAAAGCTTTCACAGACTCCAGCTCGTTTGGGCCCTCAACATTATTAAGTACATAGCAAAATTCAATTGCCAATCTCTCCAGGTTCTTCAAGTATGATAACCCACTTATTATTGTCAAAGATTTGCAATGACGGACAGTCAACCCTTCCAATGATTTTGAAGCGTCCACAAATTGTATCTCAACTAGGTCTTGACAAGATTCCATCGTCACTTGCCGCAACTTCCTTACTTCTAAAGGAATGGATAATCTCTGAAGCCGTTCACATCCAAAAACCCTTAAGTTCTCTAGTCGTGATAGTCCATCTAGCGAAATGTCTTCCACTTCGCAACAATAGATCTCTAAAGTTGACAAATTTGTCCACCTCCAGTTGGAGGATGGAAGTTGCACAGGGGGTTTTGAGTCCAAGTGTCCCAAAACAATCTCTTGTGATTGAGAAGGATAAGTCAACTGTTGATTTGCAGAGACGTTTAGCAGTCTTAACTCCACCCATTTCAGTCTAGATAAATTCACAATCCCCCTTAAGTCGCATCCTGGGATTAGCTTTGGTTTGCCTTCATAATCAGAGCCATCGTGTAGTAGCAAATTAACCAAATTAGTAAGTTTTGACAGGCTAGGCTCTCTGAGCAATGATGTGGGTCGAAGATGTAGATAGGTCAAACTTGTGAGAAGCTCCGGTAACTCTTGAATCTCATGACAATCGGTTATGTCTAGGATGTGGAGGTCATGAAACGTGTTGATTGTCCTTGGATTTCCACCAAAATGAGTATACTCTAAGTCTGGGATTCCTAAATATGACGGTTTTACACTTCCAACGAGAATTTCACATTTCATTCTATTACGCCTAGAGAGATCCAGCTCTCTAAGGTTTACCAAAGTGCTGATGCCACAAGTTAATTGCCAATCATAATACTCGACATTGAATGGCCACAATGGAAAGCGCAAGATCTCTAATGATTTTAACTGTAAAATGAAGTTAGGAAGTTCCATTATTATCGTTCCTGTCAAAAGAAAAATTCTCAAGTTTCAAACTACGAATATTTAAATTTTAACATTCCAATGGAATTTGGAAGTTTGGCAATGCGAGTACCTGACAAGTCGAACTCTATCAATGAGGTCAAATTCCCATGTGAGTCTGGAAGTTCTCTCAACCTTTTACAATGCTGTAAGGAGAAACACTTGAGCTTCACCAGTGCCCCTACTTCTTTTGGCAAATCTGTTAAATTCGAGCAATCTATAATCTTTAACTCAATTAATGATCGTAGATCTCCAATGAAGCTTTCAATTCTCTTTAGACCAAAGCATCCAGCAAGAGTCAATCTCTCTAAAGCCGAGAATCTAGAGATGTGGGATTGTTGTTATGCCAGAACACCAAGTAATAGATAGAACTTTCAAATTTTTTGCTCTCTGTAAAAATGCATAACATGTCGAGTTCAAGAACTATTGTAGTGTACACAAGGGAACTATTAGACTAGAATTTAAAACATGTAATTTACCTTGATCAAGTCCCATGCTTTTGAACCATCGTTGAAGTCAATCCTGTAAAATTTACAAACAATAAGCTGATTCAAACACAAATTGTCCGCCCTAAAAGTCCAATCCAAACTGTCCCTCCTAAAAGAAGGATAACTCTAGGAAAACCATCTCAAATTTGCATAACACGCTGCAAAGTCCCCAACAAAAGTTCCACTTTTTAAAATGAGGATTCTTAGGTTTGGTAACCTTCCAAAGTCTTCATTTCTAATCTCTATGGGCTGACCATCGCTAGATATCTCAAGCGCTTGAATCTCGTGCTTCGTTTGCAAGCGAAATTTTGCAATGACGTGAAGAAGTTTGTCAACTTCCATATACTATGTTTTACAACTCGAATAGGCAGGAAAAATTTGTTAAAGGTCCTAAACAAAAAGGAAATTGATTCTTACCTCTTTGGTTCCTATCATTTGAAGGGCATCCTCTGCATTCCACAACCTACTCCGCTTTCCAAGGTAACATCGACTTTCTTCATGGACAATTTGTCTTCCCAGTGCTATAAGTTGATCATGCATCCATAACTTATCATTGTCTAATATCTTTACCAAGCACCTATTGGTAAGGACTTCAATTCCTTGTCTGGGAAAAAATTTACAAACAGTCCACATGTAAATTGCATCGGTCTTATTCTCATTGAAAAGGAAGCATGCTATATCGAGAAAAATTTCTTTATGATGATCATCTAGGTCATCATAACTAATCCTCAACTTCCCTAGAATCTTTTTCTCGGGTACTTCCCTTAACTTTTTCAATGTCTCTACCCAAATTTCTTGGCCTTTCCTATAAAGCGATGAACCTATTACTTCAATGGCCAAAGGAAGCCCTCCTATTCTTGAGACAATTTTACTTGAAAGCCCACAATAATCATCCAAAGGAAAGTCTTGATGAAAGGCATGCCAACAAAAAAGCTGAAGTGCAGGACCATAATCCATCTCTAGCATCTCATAGGGAAAAATTTGACCTTCAAATCCCTCAACTTGAAGATTATCTTTGTTTCTTGTTGTAATGATTATTCTAGATCCTGAATGTAATGAAGAATTTCCAATCAGTTTCTTAACGTGCTCTTTACTGTCAACATCATCCAAAACCACAAGGACTTTCTTTGTATTGAGGATGTTTCCGATCCTCTGCGTTCCATGTTCACTATCCTTGAGTTGTTCTACGGATCCAGAACCAACGTCAAACAATAATTTCTTCTGCAACTCAACTATGCCCTCCTTGGTTGACGAGTTTACTCGGACGTCCTCCAGGAAGCTACAACACTTTCCAAAGTGGGATAAAAATCGATTGAAGATGACTTTGGCAACAGTTGTTTTACCGATCCCACCCATTCCATATATTCCAATAAGCCGTACATCACAATGGTTGACATCTAATAACTTTATCAAGTCTTGTTCCTGCTCATCAAGTTCAACTAAATTTTCGGTCATGAATCACTTTATCTCCAGCTTCTCTAATACTGTTTGAACAACCAAATTGACAATCTCTGCTTGGCTGCCATGTACAAAAGCACTTTCATTAGTTGACTAGATTAATTCCATACCCACATATCAAATGTGGGATTGTCAACATTTTCAAATGAAAAGATTGAAGTACAAACGACGAATATATAATTACACTGAACAATTAATACAGGCTAATTTAGTAGAATCCACTTGATATGTTGTACATTAATGATTATACAAATTATTGAAGATTATAATAATGGCTACAAGACCAAAAGTTACCAAATGGCTACGTCATCCATTAAACACTACAGTATGGTTCGGAAAATATAATAACCCCCCAAAAAAAAAAAAAGAAGAGAAGAAAGAAAAAGCACAAAACATCTGCATCGGTTTAACTCATGCATGTAAGTCTTCTATGAATGTAATCATGTCAAGTATAATGGCAATTAAAGAGCAATGTCACATTAATATTGGTTCAGAATTGAATATCGAGAGACTTGTCTCCCATCGGATCAACTTGGTGGTTAAGGAATGAAGATATGTGCAGATTGGACGCACAACACATGTTTGATCTTCCGAATCATCAACTAGATACACTCCTATGTTTGGACCATCTACTTGAGTTTTGGCCTGCACCTTACCTGGTGCATAGAGTTAGCAAGCTATAGTTTCGGAGTTTATTTATTTAAGCTGGATTTCCTTATCAATATAAAAACGAAACAGAGCGGCCTCTCAGTTTGCTTTTCGATATCTCCATCTTCAGGTTGAAAACAAAAACCCACAATTCTCAACGGCATATTGGCACATTGACTACATATCCAAAAGCATAAGATCTTGCGCACTCTAATAAATTATGCAAAAACAACTCATTTACATTGGAGAAGCTAATGGGAGCCCCCAAATGAATACTACGTGTTAATTCTAAATTTACCGATTGATAGCCGAATTATGTGATGTTGTTGATGAATGATGATAAGCATATTAAATTGTTAATGTAAATGCCATGCGACGACCCCGAGACAAGATACAAATGCCATGTGGGGCCATGTCGCTGCCATGTTGTGGCCCGCCCATTATCCATTTCTGCCTTCGTTACTTTGGATTAAATTGGACGGGTGATTACTGTATCAACGCTTTTTAGTTTGCGTAAGAGCTAAGACAACCTTGAAGAAAGGTTAAAAGGACAATGCTAAGGAGAAATTGTAAAAGCCATTTTCCACATATATTAACTTCCATCTCCACATTTCATTACATACAAATTGACTCCCCAATTTTTTCGTGATTTTCAAATTGCATAAGTTGTCGAAACTTATTAATCCAATAGCCATTTTCTTATCTAAATTACCCTCACCACTCTCCTCAATCTGTGACAATTGACCTTCAACCGCTGCACTGACGCGAAGTTTCGGCGGCCGTACATCTCCCCGCAACCCCCCACATTGGTGCGTGTGGCCACACCACTCGGACTCCTTGGCTCCGCCGACCTCAGATCAGAGGTCAACATAGGTTGCCGCCCCTGGCCTAGTACATATTGAGTTTGTCCGGCCTCGATTTGAACCTCTAGTGAGCTCTCCAGCGCTCGAGGCCCCGAGATGATGGTCATGTCACTCTTTACATGTTCTCAGTATGCTCTCGCTTCAATTGAATATTTAGACATGATTTTTCTTCACTGAATCTTAGCTTCCTCGGGTAATTGGTTTTGTTGAGGAGCACTCAGAAAAGTGTAAAATAAAGTTGGCATCGATCTGAGTTTTTTTTTTTTTAAATGGAAAGTGGAAACTGATATTCTTATCACGAGAGTAGATAGATTTTTTGGATCTAAATTTGCGAGAATACAGATCAATATCTATGCAAAATCTGTAGTTGATTTTGGTATTCATCCAAAATAATAAATGCAAATGAGTTCTTTTGTATATTTCGTAGCATGACAAGAGAGTGAAGAGGAAAAAATGGCTAAAAAGAACACGCAGGTCCATGTCATTGAGGTCAATGACATTGTGGGATAAAATTGGAAGTGGTTTTCAATATTTTCCGTTGAAAAAAAAAATTAAGAAATCATTTGACTAGGTTAGTTGTATTCCCTACAAAAAGAAGAAGAAGAAATAGCTAGGGATCTTAAGAGTGTTACCTTTGGTTCTTTTTCACAATCCATCCCTTGGTTTTATCTACCACTTCAAGAGCCTTTCTCCATTCCTTGACTTCGTTGGGACACTTCATCTCATGTTCCAATAAAGTGGCACTATCCGATGGAGTTTTAAGTTTAATATCCTCCGGTTGCATGTTGAAAAAAAATGGGAAGGATACTTTTTTCACCCACAAACTCAGACACATTATTTAGCATGTGCACAAGCTCACGAAGACACCACTTACTATAAGCATACTCTTGAGAGAAGATGGGTATGTAAAGTATAGAGTTGTCGATGGCATGAAGAAGGTTGTCATCAATCACTTCACCTTCCTGGAGTTCATCTTCGTCCCTGAATACGTGGACTCCGGCATTTATCACGCCATGGTAGAGGAAGTCGGTGAATCCATGACAAGTGTTAGTTTCTCTTAAACTCAAGAAAACTTGGTACTCACCTCCTAATGCTTGTGCAGCATCACTACTCGTTCCGGCCTTTGAGTTTGCCATGGCAAGAAAACTTGGTGCTCACCTTCTAAGTCTTCTTCCTGCTAGTCCTACTAAGCGAATATAAGAGGCAACAACAAGCAGCCTGTGATCCAGTCAACAAGACCATGCTCGACCTCCCCAATATTGCGGGGACCAATTACGAGTCCACCTTAATCTGCATTGCAAACCAGACAACATTAAAAATCATAGACAACTCAACAATCTGGAAACCCAGACGAGAAAAAAGGAGAAAAGAGAAGACATCCGGCATGTAAGAAAGTCAGCAACCGTGAAAACAGTCAAACTTTGACCTCGGACAGACAAGAAACCCGAGCCCATTCCACACTCAAGAATGCGAACTGCGAAGCCCATGAAAATCAGGTAGAAGCGCAAAAGGAAACAGTGTAAACCCAAGACATCTGTCTCTCCTCAAGACCAAAAACAAAGACAGCTCGTACAGAGTGGTTTGACTTCAACCACTCCCTTGAACAGTGAAACTCCAACTCTCAATCCAATAACGCCGAACGAAACCTACAATTCCACGAAGCTCAAATCATATGCGGCTCAAAAACTAGTCAAAGTCGAAGCCCGAAATGGAAAATACAAAGAGGAGGGGAAAAAGCGAGACCTTGGCTAGAGAGAACTCATCGTCGGGGATAATCGCCTTGCCAGCGGACGCGGGCTGAGTGGAATCGGCCACTCTCGCGACGAACGCGAGCTTGCGAGTCGCGAGACCGAGTCGCCTATCGCCGGCCGAGATGGGGGCCACGATCAGGCGACGACGGCGCGGGCAGAGGATCGGCGCGGGCGGAGGAGAGAGGGAGCGTAGCGGTGGCCGCAGATGCCGAACTGGCGGCCGTGAGCGTAGGTGACGGAAGCTCCGTCGGAAATCCTACCGCGAAGCGAAACCCTAGATTGCGAGGAGCAAAGAAGAGGGCGGCGGCGGAGTCGACGAGAAGGCGCAGTCGTGGACGGCGGCGGTGTCGTCGGAAGGAGAAGGCGGAGTCAACGAGGGTCAGATGCGTTTGGCTTTGGGTGAGATGAGCGAACGCGTTTGTTTTATTGTCTAGTGTCAATAATGTGTTAACAATATTTTGTTTATTTACTTATTTTATAATATCATCCGAATAATATTAAGATCTGAAATATATACTTAACTTATTTCATGTTCGGTTCATGTTCGGTTCAGGTTTTTAGACATCCCTCCGACTTCAACAGTATGTCGGCGTCAAAAGAGGATAGAGACAAAGACGCCATGCACCTGACGAAGAGAGATTTGTGAACAGCATTAAGCACTCGATAGGCACCCAGGAAACAGCAGATGGCAACGTTGTTTCAAGCTGAATTCAAGCCGACAACGGTTCCTCCATAAATGTTTCGAAGGAAAGATGTGCATCAACACTTACAATAACCGCCAAGAAAAAAGAACTTAAGCAAGTAGGGGTGAGCGCGGTTCCCGGGTTACCCGGGAACCGGAACCGAACCGGAGGAGGGTCCGGTTCGGTTCCCGGTTCCAAGGGGACCGGTTCCGGTTCCCGGTTCCTTTTTCTAGGAACTGGGAGTTCCGGTTCTGGTTCCGGTTCCAATCAAAACTGGAACCGGAACCGGTTTGGAACCCGAACCGGTTAGGGCTCCAAAAGAAGAAGACGATCTTCATTCGTATCTTTTGCAAAATCGATTCAAACCTCACACACACACACACACGGTCACGCCGCTCGACGCCGCTTGCCCTCGAGGCCGCGGCCGCCGGTGCGTTCACCGTGTCCTCGCCGTCGTGGCGTCCGATTCCAGTCCCGAGGTCCATCCATGGAGGCAGAGCGGCGGCGTGAGTGGCGGCTCCCAGGGCAGCCCTGGTCAAGGCGAGGCCTCGGGGTCCGCCGGAGGCCAAGGACGGCGGTGCCGGCGTCGGCAGAGGAGGAGTAGGCAGGGGCAGCGCGGTCATGCCAGTGCTGAGCGTTGACCGAGCTGAGGACATCCAAGTCGAGGCTCGAGCCATGGCCCGCGCCGCCAATGCCACCATTTACTCTTCCGAGCTCCTCTCTCACCGATACGGCTCTCGCCCTATCAAGGTCTCTCTCTCTCTCTCTCCCGATGACTAAGCTGTAATTTATGCTGGATGTTATGTGCTTATGAGCGTATTTGGTGAGCTTACGTGCGTAGATTTTGAATTTCGCTGGGGAGATTGAATCTTGGTTCATTTGGTTGATTGAGTGGAATTAAATTTCGCTAGGCGGTGGGGAGAACGCTGGAGATATTGGTCTCGCTAGGTTCTTTCGCGATTAAGCTGTTACTGGATCAAAGCAATGGACAGATTGATCAGAATAAGAGGAAGCGAGGTGCTGAGTTGAGAAGGATTTTTACGAGATTGGGGCCGACTTTCGTTAAAATAGGGCAGGGGCTGTCGACAAGGCCCGATCTCTGCCCTCCCGAGTACTTGGAGGAGCTCTCTGAACTTCAAGTACTGATTCATCTCTGAACATGTGCATCCGTGCGCTCCGAGATTGCACTTAACTCTCATAGAGACAGTTACTACGGCATTGCTCGATTCCTTATAAGAATCGACTGACCTGAATTCTAGTGCGTGCATGAGTAATGCAGTTATGTCAATTCAGATGTGAAGATTGCATTAGAATTGAGAGGGCATTTTTGTTTACATTATTAGCACATTTTTGTTTACATTGTTAGCATATTATTTTGTTGAGTTCATACATCTCAAATCATTAAATTGGGGTTTCTGCATCTCGTTTGTTTGTACGATAATATTCAGGATAATAGAGGAAGACTATGGAGAGAGAGCAAGTTTTCTAATGATTTATTGCCTTTATTTTTACCACAACAAGATGCTCTGCCCACATTCCCAGATACCGAAGCATTTGCCTGCATTGAGAAAGAGTTGAAGCTGACCCTTGATTCGATTTTCTTGTCTATATCCCCTTCTCCAATAGCTGCAGCAAGTTTAGGGCAAGTTTACAAAGTGCGGCTGAGATATTCTAATCAATTAGTTGCTGTAAAAGTGCAAAGACTAGGTATCGAAGAAGCTATAGGACTAGACTTCTACCTGATAAGAGGTCTCGGAATTCTCATCAATATATACGTCGACATTTTTACCAGTGATGTCGTTACTCTTATTGATGAATTTGCTCGAAGAGTTTTTTAGGAGCTCAACTACGTGCAGGTTAGCTTCCTTATGAACCTAGGTTTACTTGCTTCTTAAGATGTATAGTTAGTTCAAAAGATCTCTTTGCGATTGTGTGATTTGGTAAGCCCTTCTATAAGATTTTGTTGGGCTTGATTGTTAATTTTGGCAGGTGTCTGCACGAGGGGCAGAATGCAAGGAGGTTTAAAAAGTTGTACGCTGACAAGGCAGATGTCCTTGTCCCTGATATTTTTTGGGATTATACAAGTGGCAAAGTGTTAACAATGGAATGGGTGGATGGAGTCAAACTAAATGAGCAGGAAGCAATTGAGAGACAAGGTTTAAAAGTTCTGGATTTGGTGAATGCAGGCATTCAGTGCAGTCCGAGACAACTACTTGAGTATGGATATTTTCATGCAGATCCTCATCCTGGTAATCTTTTGGCGACACCGGATAGTAAACTTGCCTTTCTTGATTTTGGGATGATGAGTGAGACCCCGAAGGACACGAGGCTTGCTATAATCGGTCATGTGGTTCATCTCGTTAATCGGGATTACGAAGCTATGGCTCGTGACTACTAGGCTCTAGATTTTCTCGCACCTGATGTGGATGTAGCGCCAATTGTGCCGGCTCTTCGGAACTTTTTTGATGATGTGCTTAATGCAACTGTCAGTGAACTGAACTTCAAAACCTTAGTTGATGGCTTGGGCGTTGTTTTGTATCGGTATCCTTTCAATGGTGAGTTGTACCTCTATTGATTTTTCTGCATCTGCATTCTGCTTTTAATGGACCTTGAACTCGTGCCTCTTTCAGCTACCTTTCCTCTTTGGAAACTTTTTATGATTATATATGTCCAAATTCTTTGTAGTTGGCATTGGTATGTTTGCTAAGATGTGGGAAGTTACCATAAAATAGGCGCATACGTTATAGTTCAAATTTGAAAATGAAAAAAAAAAAAAAAAAAAAAAAAAAAAAAAAAAAAAAAAAAAAAAGAACCTGTTGGAACCTAGATACGACCTTGGAACCTATGATAAGGTAGGTTCAGGGTTCTGGTTCCGACGGGTAGATTAGGGTTAAAAAATGAGAACATGCATGCAGGGTAGGTTCCAGTTCCAGGGCGGACCGAACCGGAACCTGGAACCGCTCACCCCTATAAGCAAGTCGGCATTCAGTGTGTATGAGAGAGAGAGACCCTTTTGGAGGCAATTTCGACATCATCTACAGTAGCATTGGCAGCCACAGCCCACATGTGCTTTCTTTGATACCTCAGGAAGGTCAAGTGTCTCTTCGACTACCTTAGGAGTTGGATCTGTTGTCAGAACTTCAGGCAAATCTTGGATAGCAATCTATAATAAAAAAGTTTCCTCTTTCACCGGCCAAATCATATTTTCCTCTAGATTCAGAATACAGGACATCTCAGAACACCCATCTGAAATTGTCAAATGAAAAAAACCAATTATTCATCGCATATATTTTGAATGCCTAATCAGATCAAAATCCAGAATGGAGATTAAGCAAAGAAAAAGTGATTCACAACATGACTAATTAAAAGATTGAGTTTTGTGAATCCAAGCAACCTGAAGGATCTTACAAAATAAAACTATCTTACATCAAATCATCCAACTGAAAAATAGAAGGTAAAAATATCTCTCCCCCAAAAAGCAATCCTAATATTCAAAGGAAAAGCTAAAACTCTCTTCCATAGTAGATGCGCGTCTTGCATGATAAGTTATTCCACTGGATTTTTCTAAGTTAAAGTGACGAAGGTTATTCTACATGGGAGAACACAAAAAGAACAAATCATGACTTCATAAAGCTTCAATTTTTGGTGAAAGAAGAGGAGAAAGAAAGAAATATTCTTTTCCTAAGTATATCATAAATCACATGAAATAACAACAGGCAAAAACTAACGAAAATGTATTATATCTTATTCAAATACTTGACATTTTGCTCTAAGTAATACTTGCTAAGGCAACAGATAATATATTTTGAATGTGGCAATTATATAAGTTAGTCGTCAAAATGACATCGAAAATAAAAACCATGTTCTCCCTCATGAGACAGATAACCTAAAATGCTTACTTGGAAAAGGATAGTCAGACTAGAAGTAGGATTACTTGGAAATCATAGATGCCTCAAATGGGAACCAAAAGTACCGTGATTCCAAAGCCTCAAATTCTGCAAGAATCTCCTCTTCATCTTCTGCTGATAATTTCTCTCCCAAGATTGCATTAATTTCCTAAATGTTAAGAGAAAATCTTTTTAGTAATCCATCTCAAGTTCCGTTTTTCTGTTTGGGAAAAAGATTCCCAAAGGTAGAAAAAAGCCCCATAAAATTATGCATTGATGAAAAAGGGGTTCAACGCTGCTGTTATCTGACATGTTTGCAATGCGTTGGAGGACACAGCTAAACTCAAGCGAATGTATATAACTCTGTAAAAATATTACTAAGCATAGCAAGGTCATGTCCAGCCAAACAAAAGAAGCATACGCCTATGGACATAAGGAAAGACATCTCTTAAAATTAACCATCTCACGGGGCGGAGCAAATAACAATCTCTAAAGCTCATCGCAAAGTCCACCCCTGACACCTTGCAAAAGCCAACATACCACCAAAGACCTAGTCACCACATAGGCCTGTGCACTTCAAGCTTCACACTACCAGTAAATACTCTCACTCCATCTCATTAAACTCAACATATGTTACAGTGAACATGTATAAGCACTCCTATAAAAGGGAAGCACTTAGAACTTGGCTATTCTCTGACAGAGAAATAAAAAATATGGAAAACTTGCCCTGCTCTGTTTCGTAACAACTAAATTTAATTTGTTTCTGACATAACAATTAGAGCGTTGTAAATTGTGACAAGAGACTGTTATTCAGATACAATCTCTTTAACTGCGACAGCTCTTATACGGGTTTAAAGAAAACCATCACAACATTCATGGGAAAGCAAAAGAGAGAGACAAAATTAAGATTGGCCCGCATCTGATAAGCTTTTGCTTTGGCAGTCATCCATTAGCTTTTGAACATCATCTAAGTTGATTTTGCTTTTGAAAAGCTTTGATTGCTTTGGTCCCTGACCTTAGGCTCTCAAAGACGGCCCTCTGCTTGCTTGCAAGTTCGATATCTGCAAACTGAACATGCAACTCATGACGAATGGCAAGACCCATGACCATTATAAAGTTAACAGCATATCAGAGGCCACAAACTGGATAGATTAGAGAAAACGAAGCTACCCTTTTGCTGAAGAAGCGATACACAGAAGTAGAGATTTACCTGTTGCTCAACATTAAGAACCCATGCATCCACTTGTTTCAATAAATCTTCCCGTGCCTTTTTCTTCTTCAGTGCTAACAATGCCCTGTCTTTCCTCTTTTCTTTGATCAGATCCCAAGCAGCTTGCTTTTCAGCTTCAATAACAGCCTCAAGCTGGAAACAGCGTAACAGCAAAAGGAGTTGACCAATCACCATGCCACGGTGAATGATCTCATTGATATACTTCGTAGCACCAATAATTCTGATTTCACAATACTGGAAGCAACACAAATTTTCTGATCCTAATCCAAAATGTATACTAACTGCTAAGCACCCATGAACCAATTTGACCACATTATTTACGTTACTGCTTAATTGGACCAATATTTAGGGATCATTTATGTCATTTATATCATTCCACTGGTGTGCTTCTGACGATAGCTACAATTTTCATGTCCATTATCTTTGCTTATGTTTTTTCTGTAACCTTTGATGAGAAGCCTTATGTTTTTCCATCACCTTTGACCAGAAGCCTTTGACATTCTCTACTCCAAATCACATGGGGGAAAAAGAGCTTCGTTGGGTGATCCTATGTCACCATATTTATTTTGTTACGGCCATGAAGCTCCTTTTCTAGATTGTTTGATGTTGCTGCTGCTTCTGGTGCATTTGAATTCCATCCTTCATGTGCAAAAGAACTCCCCTTACTCATTAGGCCTTTGTTGATGATTCGTTCTTTCTTTTTAAATAGTAACAAGCAATCTTTGGAGGCTGTGCTCTCTTTGTGGATAGATTTCAAACTTCTGGACTTAAACTCAATCCATCTAACACCATTCTATTAAAAAGTGGTATCCTGATGATTCGCAGTGAGATTTACTCAATTTATCTCATTTTAAGACAGGCGAACTTCCTATAAGATACTCGGTTGTTCCCCTTGTTTCAAGAGAGGTTTCAGCGGTGGACTGTAAGCCTTTGCTTGATAAACTTCCTAGTAAGTTCAACTCTGGTACTATTAGCAAATTATTCTATGTTGCTAGACTTCAACTTGTCAGTACTGTCATCGAAACCATTGCAAATTATTTGGTCGCCTGGTTGAAAACGTACAAATTTTAAAAACAGATCCTTTTGGACTCTTGAGAATTCCTGCAGATGCTTCCTTTATCAGCATGACTTGTTTTTAGTTTTTCAATTTACAGTTATCTGGTCCAGCTTTTTCCGTAGATTTCACTGTGTAAAGTTAATAAAATCCAAGATAATATTTGTTTGCAAGTATTTGGGAGTACCGGTTCTTGTCATATGCTCTTACTGATGAGTCCAAGATGGAGTAAGCGGATGCTTTAATGTTTTTCGTTATTTTCTAATCTCTTTGTATTACAGAGATAAGAAGGATGGACTCATATGGCTGTGATGGCTCCGTGATGTGCTCATTAGAGTTGGTTGCAATTTCCTCTTTATTCTGTTGTCTGAACCTTACACCAACTTGGTAGCTATTGTTCAGTTGGGTTTTTTCTGTTGCAATTGTCTAAGTTGATAGTAATTTCCTCCTTTTCTGTATTCTGAACCATATACCAACTTGTCCAGTTGGTTTTTTCTATTGTAATCATCCAAGTTCTAAATGAAGAGAGGTTTTAGACTTCATTTGAAGCATATAACTGGTGATGGTTGTTCTGTTTATAAATGCATGTTCTATTTCCTTTTTCTTCATCTTCAACCAAATCCCTCTCCTTCCAATCAGGACCACCATATTTATTAAAAGCTTAAGAACCTAAATCCTTTATCTTTTCAGTCTGTGCAACATGATAATATGACAATATTACTACAGGAATGTGACATAAATATTCAGTATACAGAAAAGGTTATCTTTCACTGCAGAAAATCGAACGCAGTTGAACTTGGACTCGCTAATACATTCAACACAGTTGAACTTAGTGTAGCATCATAACATTGGTCTTGCCTAGCATCTACCCAGCTCTTACACTACCTAGAAGCAAAAGATAGACAACAGCACAACCATCCCCAATCCAACATTGTTGCCAATCTAAGGCAACGTGCGTGGGGTTTTTTTGTCCAACTTCAACATCAGCATTGTGCACATCAAGCCTCTCAAGACAACTAGGTCCCTTTTCCTTCGCTTCTAGTTGAGACACTTCCACTTGCATCTTGTTGATTTGTTGCTTACTCCTTTGTAGCTGCATTTTGAGAATGTGACTTTTCCTCAGATACTTTCAACTGACTTCCATACTTTCCAATGGTTTCTTTTCATTGATCAATCCAAAATCACTTCTCTGTCATGTAATGAGGACTTAGGATCAATCCGTTTGAAAAAATTGCAATCAACAAGCTGTCCAATACAAGCAAGCAATTTAAATTCCAGTCGTGCACACTTCACTCGACAGAATATTCAAATTCAACAACACAGAGAATAACACATAGGAAATCAGGTTGAATGACAATGGACTAACTTATCAACCCCAAATCTATTTGCAGATTATCGACAAACCATCACCTCCAGCGATGGAACCTCCTTCCACTGGCCAACATAATATCATCAGCAACTAAATTATGGAACAACAATTTGGAAGTGAGACCATTTTAAGTATACTCGTAGCTAGCTCAAATAACTAAAGAGAAAGCCAAGACAGAGACATCTGCTCCTCTGTAGCTCAGGGGCCTTGATCTATTGTAATCTTCTTGCCCTGGCATTCAAAAGCATACACAGCGCAACAAGAACAATGCCCTCAGCAAAATGATTCCGACAAACAAATTGAGTAAGCCCATTAAATCCAAGTATGGTGGGGCTGTCAGAGCTCTGAACAACGATGAGAGCACCAAGTTCATAGCAGCAGTATCTCAGCCCCAGGCTCCCAGAGGTACATTCAACTGCTACATTTGAACTGAATTATCAAATCTTCTCAGTATATAATCCTGATCAAATTACAGAAGAGTGGCAAGATTTTGGTGCACCAAAGATATGAGGAAATTAAAGAGCTGACAAAATTGAGTGATGCAAAACATAATCCATCTCTTCCAATGAGCACGTCTAATAAAGAACCTCATGTGGCAGGCGTAAGAAACGCAATTTTGAGGGGTTACAAAGTACTGGAGACGAAGTAAAAAAACTCTTAAGGGAATCTTGAAGAGGCAAGAATGCACAAACTGTGGTAATGACATAACCAAAGAGCACGAAAAGGGGGCGAAACCCAAAATCAGAAAAACACCAGACAGTAGAAAAAACCCGGGATTTGGAACAATGTGAACTCGTAATCTTGGTTAAAAAGCCACGGATATGGCAAGGAACCTCGAGAGAGAGGGCAGACACGAACCACGAAGCCAAGAAATTTGCCCCAAATTGACTCCAGCAACCGAGAGAGCGCAAAACGGCGCCCTCGTTGTCCACGTTAGCCGCCATACCGACATCGTTTTTTCACGGCGCCACGTCAGCTTCTCTTGCATTCTATCGTCCAAGTAAACAGTAGGATTTTTCAGGATGATCTTTGACAAAGAGAATCACGAGGGAGAGTACATGTATCAAGCGAGCATAAATTGAAGGTTTTTAAAGACCCAAAAGGGAGTTTGAGGATGTTGAGTCAAAATGAACATATTTTAAGCGCTCCGTTCGTTTCGCGAAAAAATGTGGCGTTTTTGAAAAATATTTTCTAAAGTCATTTTCCGGGAAAATGTAATTATTTTCCGATATTTGAATGAAACCTGAAAATGAAGTGGAAAATATTTTTCATTTTCGTTGATGGAAAATATTTTCCTCCATATACTCTTTTTCATTTATTTTATTTTTTAAATGGATTTTTCATATTTTTAAAAATCTATTTTTAAAAATCTATTATTAATTTTTTTTCTTTTTATTTTTCTTTTCTTTTTCTTTGTTTTCCATCTCCTTCTTTTTGGTCAGTCGCCGACCACGGTGACGGCCCACGATCAACCATCGGCGAGCCTCGAGCTCGCCGACGAGCACGAGGCTCACCACTCACCAAATTGGCGAGTGTGAGGCGTCGAGCTCGAGGCTCACCATATCGACGAGACGAGTTTGAGATCAACGAACTCAAGGTTCGCTGCGACGACCGAGGACTAGCTAAGAAAGAAGAAAATGGGAAACAAATAAAAGAAAAAGAAAATTAAAAAATAATTCAAATTAAAAAAGAAAAGAAGAAAAAGAAATGGGAGGAGGAAGTGAGGATTTGTAGAGGTGTCGGATAAGAGAGATAAAGTGAGGAAAATGTTTTCCACTTTTCAAAAGTGAAAAACATTTTCCCTAATTTAGAAGACATTTTTTCCTTCTATGGAAAACTCTTTCTCCAAAGAATTCATTTTCCGTGAAACGAACGCCGGAAAATCCGGAAAACGTTTTCGAAATTATTTTTGTGAAACAAACGGAGCCAAAAAATGCGTTAGGTATTTTTCTAGTAAATATAAAGATTGAGAAATAGAAATTAAGTTTAATAAAAGTAGATCAATAAAATTGAACATAGGAGAGTTAAATAACAAAATAATTTGGACAAAAATTTCATATGAAGTACCTTCTAGATCGCTCACTTATCTTGGAAAAAGAGATCGAGTGAATAGTTTGCAATGGGAAAAAAAAAAAAAAACACACAGAAGAACAAGTAGAATGTCCTACTTATAGGATTGATCCTACATTGCTAGAAAAAAGCATCTACGACTATTCATCCTAGTAAATGTACTCTGCTCGTGTTTTCAAAAATCCGCATAGACTTATTAGCCATTCCTTTAAAATAGACCGCAAAACCTTAAAAGAATATTTCCTTTCAAAAGAAAATGAAAACCAAAGAAAATGGTCTACAGAAAACTACATTGCAAGAGAAAGAGAGGTTTGCCAAGAAGAATGATACATAGAAATAACAAAAAGAAAGTAGATTATCTACATAGATTAAAAAAAGGAAGTATGAATCACGAAGAAAATTGTTTAAATAACTTATATCATGACATATGGAAAACCCCAAAAGATCCAACCATCCTCATGTGGTTGGATTAAAACTAGGAGAGAAGACTCCAACATCACCATACAAAGTCGAGTGGCAAGAAAGAATAGAGTAAGCCTGCCACTTAATAGAATGGAAATAAAACTAGGGAAGAGGTCAGAAAAGAAGAACCGGGAACACCTATAACAAAAATGGAGACAGCAGATTTGCACATGGAAGGAGACAGGTGATCCGCGTCCTATCACCATTTGTTGGTTTTGGGTCTCCTTAAGAGAAATATAGGAAAATTCAAGGAAAATAGAGTTCGACTATGACATATTGGTCTTGAAACTCCCCAAAAAAGTGGAGTTTATAACCGTGCATTGCCTGTGGGTGAGCACACACAAAGAACGAAGAACGTGCACATCTACTAAATATGTTCTATTACCTTAGATCTTCCGCTTGCTTCTGTGCTTGTTCATGCTTGCCTTATTGTTCTTCCAATGACCTCGATGTTTGAGGCTCAGCCTTGACCGAGCTTAATCCTTTGTTCGTCCCTGATCTTAAACTTGTGCCCATTTTAGTCGCACCCCTTCCGGAACTCAAAGTTTTGCCCCTTCTTGAACTTGCCGTTGTGTCCCTTCCTGAAGTTGAACCTCTGCCCTTCCCATACTCAAAGACGTGCCGCTTTGTGAACTTGAAGTTATGCCCTTTCTGGAATTGAAGCGGTGCCCATTTTAGTTGTGTCACTTCTTGAACTCGAACCCCTACCCGTTCCTAAACTCAAAGTCATGCCCCTTCCTAGACTCACAGTTGCGCCCTCTCCTAAAGTTGAACCTCTGCCCCTTCCTATACTCACACTTGCACTGCTTAGCAAACTTGAAGTTATGCCCCTTCTTGGATTTGAAGTTGTGCCCATTTTAGTTGTGTCCGTTCTTGAACTTGAACCCCCACCCATTCCTAGACTCAAAGTCATGCCCCTTCCTGAAGTCAAAGTTGTGCCCTTTCCAGAAGTTGAACCTCTGTCCCTTCTTAAGCTCGAAGTGGTGCTGCTTTGTGAACTTGAAGCTATGTCCCTTCCTGAGTTTGATGCCGTGCCCCTCCCTAAAGTAGAAGCTGTGTCTCTACCCAAGCTCAAACCTTCACCGTTTCTTGAACTTGAAGCTCTACCCCTTCCTCTCCCTCTTTCTGTAGGATACCTTCCTGGGTTTGAAGCACATCCTGTCCCACTTCCTCGGCCTGTTTCTGTGGGTACTCGGTCAATCTCTACATTCTTGTCCCTCTTCACCTAGACCACGTTGAAATTCAACATGAGTTTTAAGGACTGCACAATTAAGATAATGCAAATCTTTAGTACTTACCGAAGAAAAGTCTCTTTGATCCCCAACTTCGGTCGTAGCTTTGCAAGATTTCTCGTAGTGTTCAACTCCTTTGCATGTTTGGCCAATTGACCCGACAAAATCACTTGGGTTGGCAGGTTCCCCAATCTCATTATTGTCCTTCTTCCTATTTTTGATACTCGCCGTTTTCCCCCCATCAATACTGTCACAGCGCCGAATCCTTCCGTCTCTCATTTGCCTCCTACTTCCTTTCCCTCAAAACATCCAGTATTGCCTGGCTCTAACCGGAAATCATCAATGGAGGAGTTGCAATCAGTTTCGCTTTCACCCACAGACGCAGAGTCTGGCACTTCATTGGAACCTGAAATGTCGAACTCAGCCCCATCCTGCGTCTGGGAAAGGAGAGCAGATTCGAATAAGAGGAGAATCGACATTATATAGCACCTTATGCTTTGTTCCACATGACCTTCATGGTTTAATTAAATTTACTAATTTTATTTCCATAAAGTTATCATCATTTGCACTGATTATTCCATACCATGCCAAGTAAAGCAAAAACAAAAAAAGTAAGAGTGTTGCTATTCTACTTCCATATCAAGTAAGACTATCCCACACCAAAAAGGTAAGTAGAGAGATAAATGACTAATGCAATGAAACAAATCAGCCACCTAAGAAATTAACAGCACAGCAACAAACGAAAATGGCAACTTTTAAAAGGGCGGATATTTGTGTGGCTACAGAAAGGAAGAGATTTGGCCTAAAAAGGAATTAAACTAAAATCCCATGATGAAGAAGATATCGTACCTTCTCTAATGTATTCAGTAAAATCTCCTCTTCGCAGCCCTTCGAAGTTATTGCCTTCTCATCTCTAGATTCTTCGTGAAGCTCCACCTGGCTTTTAATAGTGTCTAAATTTTTTTCTGCAATTGATGTCGTAGCCTCAAAACATTCAGCATTGCCCCGCTCTAACTCGAAATGATCAACGGAGGAGGTGCCATGAGCTTCGCTTTCGCCACCCACGGATGCAGAGTTTGAGTCTTCATTAGGACATGAAGCGCCCCCTTAGCCCCATCCTCATCGAACTCATAAATTATGACTCGAGTTTGAGTATTTACAATTTGCGATTCTTGCACAAAAGAGGAAATATAAAATATATACAAATTTTCACACCTGGCGGAATTATGTGAAATCCGAAACGCCGAAGCCCATGCACGTAAAGGAGGAAAATTCTCTGCTGCGCGGCCTGTGGATTGCGAATTGAAGGCAATCGGTTTGTGGGGCCCAGAGTCAATACTTTGACAATGGGTACTCACGCACCACTCCTGTATGCATGAAGAAACAAAAGAATGTGGTGGGCCCATTCTTTTCTTCATCCAGAGAAGCCGCCCAGAGGAAGTCCGCAAAGAGAAGAAGCCTGCACGTGGATGGTGGGCCCAGTCAACTCTTTGGGCGCATGATTTCGGAGTCCTCGGCACACGTATAAAAGGGAAAACAAAACCCTTCGAAGCGCGCGGCTGCTGCACCCGTACGAGAGAAGGAAGAAACCTACGAAGCCGCACGCCATTCTTTGAAGCCGCAAGTTACGGGAAGCTTTGAAGAGACGTGCGTTAAACTTTGAGTTTTGTCGCGCGGTAATTTTACGCCGTGAGTTTATACCCAAGTGAGTGATTTATTTATAAACACTGGGTTTGGGGTTAAATCTAGGTGTGGGAAACACTTAAGCGATTGAGCGATTGTAAACTCTGATTCTCCGATTTTAGTGGATTATTTGCTGCTGGCTCTCCTCGTGGACGTAGGTACCGATACTCAGACCGAACAACGTAAATTTCTGGTGTCCTTATTTTTCTCGTTTAATTTCTCTGGGGCGTTGATGTAAATTGCAAGATTCTGATAATTCCGCATATTATATCCCAACAGGAACACACGTCAGTCTTCATTCTCCGTTGCTCCCTTAACATCTTCATCATCTCGTCATCGTATTCTCCCTCCCACTCACTGTCCACCTCTCCCTCAACGAGCAAATGAATTGGTGATATTCTTCTAGATGCGTATCTGAACATTGTATTCACTTGCTCATCACTCGTGATCCCCATTTGCATACCTGGAATCTCGTACCGCATTCTCTTCATACGAAAGCCGAAATTTTTCACGTCAGCAATCAATCCTTCATATGTCACTGAACTGGGGTTGACACCTTCCTTTTCTCTCTCTACTCCACCAATACACCCAAACGAACCACAACTGGAATTCTTTACTCCAAGGTGGAATCGGATTGTGAAGGACATCGGTGACGGAACAAGATCAGCAAAGGATGTGGAATCAAAGTCTAAGTCTGAGTCTGAGTCTGATTCTGAATGTGAAACGCCCCACCACTTGACCTCATCCTCATTGGAATACACGCCAGTCTCCATCCTCTGTTGCTCCCTTAACATCTCCATCATCTCATCATCGTATTCTCCCTCCCACTCACTGTGGATCCATCCCTCAACGAACAAATGAATTAAGAATCCATTCATATAGGAGTGTCTCAACATTCTATTCACTTCCTCGTCACTTTTGATCTCAAAAAACGAAAAACAATTATGGTACCCCATTCTCTTCAAACTAAAGCCGAACTTTTTGATCTCAAACAACGAAGAACAACTATAGTACCACATTCTCTTCAAACCAAAGCTGAAATTTTTCAGATCAGCAACCAATCCTTCATATGTCAATAAATAGGGGTCGACACCTTCCTTTTCTCTCTCTATTCCACCAACAAACTTGAACCTCTCACTGGACTTCTTTACTCCAAGGTGGAATCGGATTGTGATGGATATCTGTGATGTAACAAGTTAACGGGAGAGCCAAACAACATATTTATTGGATATACGTTAAACCTTTTTCATATTTACCCAAAATCCAATCAGCACAAATATAAGTTAATGGATTTGGGAACAGAATTATTCACTTTCTCACTAGCCATTAAATCAAAGGATAGATGAGGTCGCTTGTGAAACATTTTCTTTATACTGCTATAATAATTCAAAAATGGCATCAATAGAAATATTTTTATTTTCTTTTTGAATATTATAGTGCATTTTAGCTTGACTAATTCCTATCGATACACATAAACTACCGAATCCACGTACTTAAAAAACTTAAAACCACATCTTGTCAGGTGTCACTCCTAAGATTACTTTGTATATGGATGCTAACAAATTGTAGTTAAGATGGTACAATAATTGAAATTTCATTAAATGGCCGATACATGAGATAGTCTTTTGCACTTTATTGCATAAAATTATTTGTAACTTAATAAATTGTACAATGATGTCAAAAGATTGTCTTTGGTACATGAATGCTAGATTTAGTGAAGTTGTATTTACTTTTAGTCCCTTAATGGTAGACTAGAGTGGGTCAATATTATTTATTTTGTTTATACTTCCTATTTGTAGATTACCTTACATGTAGGGTTGCCTTCTTAATGTCTAAATCTGCTTGCGAGTCCACAGGTCGCCGATCATTAAAATGTTACGACGATTTATTTCTAGCTCGTTTCTTTTCATTAAACCCAGCGACTTGAAAGGGTTATGATGCTTCTTTCTTACTTGTTCCTTCTATCAATCGCTCTTTTCAACTCCCATCCTATTGCAAAATAATTATAAAAAAAAATTAGTAGACAAAAACATTATATGATGCTTTTGAAATCTATAATTGGTGATCGATTATCTAATTTCTTGTCTGTGAAAGCAATTTTGATGATCAATATTTAAAGAATGATGAATGAGTTTACTAGCAATATTAAAAAATTAAAACGACCCAATACCAAAAAGGCAAGTAGAGATAAGTGACTAAGATAGAAAAAATAATATGCAACCTAAGTAATTAAAGTACAACACAAAATGGGAACCACAAAAGAGCGAGGAAAGATTGCTTTAGGAACCGCAGATATTCAGCATTAGAAAACGACAGAAATAAATTAGCCACCTAAGAAATTACAATACAACGAAAAAATGGCAACTTTAGAAGGGCAGATATTGTGTGGGTAAAGAAAGGAGGATATTTGACCTAAAAAGGAATTAAACAAAAGTCCCGCACATTGATGAAGAAGATGTCGCACCTTTTTTTATGTATCCAAAAGAACCTCCTCTCTATAACGCTTCAAAGGCATTCCCCTTTCAGAATCTTTGATAGAGTACCCACACTCACTTATAATGAGGTTGCAAATATCTGGTATTTTTGTGCAAGATGCATCGATCAACCTTCTCAATGACCAGTACTCTTCTACACGTAAGAATTCTAAAGACTCTAGCTCATCAAGGCCCTCAATATCAGTAACTTTGCAATCTTCAATTATCAATTTCTTCAGGTTCTTCAAGTATTGTAACCCACTTATTCTTGTCAAGATTTGCAATGATGGAAGTGTTGGTGTTTTCATGAATCATGTATAAGAAAAATTAACAAAATAAACGCAGCGGAAACAAAGATATATTTTACACATGATTCTCCTTAGGCGTTGTTCGTGCGTTTTAATCAAAATCTGAATGTAAAAAGAGAGTTTAACAAATTACCTCTCGAAGCGCGCTTTAAACAAGTCGGTTCGGATGTTCTACAGTTCGAGTCCCACAAGTGTCGGACCTCTAGCTCAGACACACCAACAACGAACGTCGAACGGAAGAAAGAATTTTGGATATTCACCACTTCGATTGTGCTAGCAATCACGTGGATACAAACCGTCGTATCCTTGATGTATAATAGTCACGGCCCGAACGAGATAATGTTCTTCTTTCTTGCGTCTCAAAGACACAAGAACACACACACACACTTTGCTCTCTTTTCTCTGTCTTTCAACCCTTTGAAGTGTCGCATTAAAAGAAAACTCTTTTTAAAGTTATAAACCGATCAGCAACCGTGGACGATCAGCAACCGTTGCTGATCGTCCCCACTCATGCACGAACAATCGTGCATGAGCGGTTGTTCATACACGACTTCGTGTATGAGCGGTTGCTCATGCACTACTTCGTGCATGATGGTCAGCAACTGCTGACCGTTCATGCACGAATTCGTGGATAATGGTCAGCGGTTGCTGACCATCCAAGTTTCATGCATGTGCTTCGTGCACATGCATGAAGCTTTATATATATATATATATATATATATATATATATATATATATATATAAATATAATTTCTGTTGGTTATTAAAAGGTATTAATTAATTAATTAAATGAACAAATAATTAATTAATCAATTCCTTTTTTTTTTTTTAAAAAAATAAAAGGAACATAATCTTTATATGTACAAATGAAATCCCTAATATGTAACTATTACATAACAGCTTTAGGGCATACATCTAACAGGAAGGACAAGTCTTTCAATGATTTCAAGTATTGTAACCCACTTATTCTTGTCAGAGATTTGCAATGATGGAAGGACAAGTCTTTCAATGATTCCAAAAGATCTACAACTCGTGCCTCAACTAGCTCTGGACAATATGACACATCCATGTCCCGTAGCTTCCTTAATTCCGAAGAAATGGATAATCTCTTAAGCCGTTTACATCTGCAAATAATTGACTCCAGTTGCGGAAGCCCATCAAGGGAGATGTCTTCCGCTTCACATGAAAAGATACGTAGAGTCGACAAATTTCTCAAACTCCAACATGAGGACGGAAGCAAGGCGAGGGGTTTTAAGCCCATGCGTGTCAAAAGAAGCTCTTTTAGAAGAGAAAGAGAAGCCAACTCTGGAGGTACAGGAACGTTTAGCAAATCTAACTCTAGCCATTTCAGTTTAGATAAATTCCCAATCCATCTTATGTCACATCCTGGGAATAGCTTTGGCGTGCGGTAATAGGGATCGCCATCACTTAGTACCAATTCAACCAAATTAGTCAGATTCGACAGATTAGGGACTGAGTGCAATGATATGGATCGAAAAAATAGATAGTTCAAACTTGTAGGAAGCTCCGGTAACTCTTGAATCTCATTACAATCGGTTAAGTCTAGGGTTTGGAGACGATGAAGCTTGTTGATTGTCTTTGGAATTCTGCCAATACCGGTATGCCTTAAATTTAGGATTCATAATGTCTGTTCTCCAATAGGAATTTCTCCTTTCATTCCATTATGCCTAGAGAGATCCAGCTCTTCCAGATTTACCAAAGTGCTAATGCCACTAGGTAGCTGCCAATCATGATACTCCCTCATTTCTGCTGAGCTAAGTGGAAAGCGCAAGATCCGTAATGATTTTAACTGTCCAATGAAGTTGGGAAGTTCTCTTAGTTTTAGGCCTGTCAGGAGAAAATTTCTCAAGTTTTAGACTATAAACATTTAAATTTTAACATTCCAATAGAATTTATAAGTTTGGCAATGTGCATACCTGATAAGTCTAACTCCATCAATGAGGTCAAATTCCCAAGTGAGCTTGGAAGTTCACTCAAATATGCACAACCTGATAAATCTAACTCCATCAATGAGGTCAAATTCCCAAGTGAGCTTGGAAGTTCGCTCAAATATATACCACCTGATAAAGATAAACACTTGAGCTTCACTAGTGCTCCCAATTCTTCCGGCAAATTCGTCAAATTGAAGCACCCTTTGATCTTTAATTCAATCAATGATTGTAGATCTCCAATGAAGCTTTCAATTCTCTTTAGCTCGTCGCAACGATCAAGAGTCAATCTCTCTAAAGATGAGCATCTAGAGATGTATGGGATAGTTGTTATGCCAGAACATGAAGAAATAGATAGAACTTTCAATTTTTGTGCTCTCTGTGAAAATGTATGACATGGCAGGTGTAAGAACCATCGCATCGTACACAAGGGAAGCTATTAGACTAGAATTTAAAACATGTAATTTACCTTGATCAAGTCCCACGCTTTTGAATCATCCTTGAAGTCAATCCCATTAAGTTTACAAACAACAAGCCGATCCAAATACAAATTGTCCGCCCTAAAATCCCAATCGAAGTTGTTATTGGTACAATAGTTCTCAAAGCGATTATAATACCAAGAGAACCATCTCAAATTTGGACAACTTGTAAAGTTCCCAGCAAAAGTTCCCCTTTTTAAATCGAGGATTCTTAGGTTTGGTAACCTTTCAAAGTCTTCATTTCTAATCTCTATGGGGGAACCATCTTTAAATAACTCAAGTGCTTGAACCTTGTGCTTCACCTGCAAGTGAAAATTTGTAATGACGTGAAGAAGTTTGTCAACTTCCAACCACTATGTTTTATGACTCAAATGGGTGGGAAAAAATTAATAAAGGTCCTAAAAATAAGGGAATTCTTACTTACCTCCTTGGTTCTCATGATTTGAAGGGCCTCTTCTGCAATCCACAACCTACTCTGCTTTTCAAGGTCACCTTGACTGTCTTCACGGACAATTTGCCTTCCCAATGCTATAAGTTGATCATGCATCCAGAAGTTATCATTGTCTAATATCTTTATCAAGCACCTATCGATAAGGACTTCTATTCCTCCTTTTGGATAAAATTGACAATCGGTCCACATGTAAATTGCATTGGTCTTATTCTCATTAAAAAGGAAGCACGCTATATCTAGAAATTTTTTTTATGATAATAATCTAGATCATCATAGCTAATCCTCAACTTCTCTACAATCTGTTTCTCGGGAACATTCCTTAACTTTTCTAATGTCTCTTCCCAAATTTCTTGGTCTTTCCCATTGAGCATTGAACCTATCACTTCAATGGCCAAAGGAAGCCCTCCCATACTTGAGACAATGTCATTCGAAAGCCGATGATAATCATCAAAAGGAAAGTTTCCACTGAAGGCATTCTGACCAAAAAGTTGAAGTGCAGGACCGACATCCATCTTTAGCATCTCATATCGTCGAGTTTCACCATTAAATCCCTCGACTTTTAGAATAGATGTGTCTCTTGTTGTAATGATTATCCTAGATCCTTGACATAATTTAGAATTCCCTAATAATTCCTTAATAGTCACTTTCTTATCAACATCATCCAAAACCACAAGGATCTTCTTATTACTAAGCGTTTCTCCAATCCTTCTCATTCCTATTTCTCTATTGTTGATATCTTGTGCCATTATAGGACTACCAATGTCAAAAAGTAATTGCTTTTGCAATGAGACTATGTCCTTAGTTGACCTTTCACGAATGCCCTCAATGAAACTACAGCACTTCCCAAAGTGGCGACATAATTGATTATAAACGACAGTGGCAATAGTTGTTTTACCGATGCCACCCATTCCATAAATTCCAATGAGCCGCACATCATCACAATTGACAGCTAATAACTTTGTCAACTCTTTTACCCGATCATCAAGTCCAACTAAATGTACAGTCACTAATTTTTGTTTTATCTTCAGCTTCTTTAAAACCTCTTTGACAATTGATGTGACAATCAATGCTTGGCTGCAAGGCACAAAAGCGCTTTAATTAGTTTCTAGATTAAATTCATACCCACACATCAGACGTGGGATTGTCAAAATCTTAACTTGAAAAGATTTGAAGTACATCCGATATCTAAGTACAAAGAATAATCATTATCAGCTAATTCAGTAGAATTCACTTGATATGTTTTTCATCTATCAATATATAAATTTTTAAAGTCTACAGTATTGACTTACACGATGGCCACAGTTACCAAGTGTCTACCATATCATGGATAAGCAAAATTTCAGCATTTATAGCTAGGCCTAGACAAAAACTCTGCAAACGTAAAGGAAGCATCATGAGCCCTGAGATAATGTAGACAAATGCAACGTCCCCTATTGAACATTGAAGTTTGGTTGACAAAAAATATAATCCTGAAAAAAAAAGCCCAAATTATTTTTATTGGCTTAACTTATGCATGTAAGTCTTCGATGGATCTGATTATGATGGCATTCAAAGAGCTATGTCACATTCAGATTTGTTCAAAATTGAAATCAAGAGACCCGACTCTCATGGGGTTCAGTTGATGGTTAGTGAATGAAGATATGTATTCCACACCATCAAGTGGATACATTCCTATGTTTGGACCACCTACCAAGGAGGCTTTGGCTTGCGTCCTCTTTAGTCATAGAGTTAGTAGCATAAGTCATAATTTCGTAATTTACCTATCTAAGGTGGACTTCTTTGTCAATATTAAAACAAAATGGAGCGGCTGTGTCTGTTTCCTTTCCAATAACTCCATCTTTTGGTTAAAAATCCGGAATTTTAGAGCGGCATGTCAGTCACATACGCAACCCCACATAAGAGATTGCCCACTTCAAAACATTTTGCAAGAACAGCTCATTTACCTTGGAGAAGTTAATGGGCGCCCACATGCTATAAAGGCACACAATTGTTTCGTTAATATAAAATGTGTCAGATTTAAATTTATCAACTGAACAGCCAAATTATGTGTTGTTATCGATGAATTATAGTAAGGATATTCAGCTGTTAATATAGAGGCATGCGGGGCCACGACACTGCCACGTTGGGCCCCATTATTCATCTCTACCTTTTATTACTTTGGATTAGATTATATGGCCCGGGTGATTACTGTTTCAAGGCTTTTTAGTTTGCCGGATACAACCCTTAAGAAAGGTGAAAAGGCAAATAATAATAAATCCCTAAAACCATTTTCCACGCACTTCAGCTCGCATCTCCATATTTTGACAATATGCAAATCGAATCCCCAATTTTTACGTTTTCTTTTTAAATTGTATATGTTGCCCTAGCTTTCTTATAAATAAGGATCCTCACCACTCTTCCGAACTTCCAAAACCCCCTACACCACGTCCCTTCTCTCTCTCACCCCTCTGTGTGCGCGGCTACACCCCTCAAAGGCCCCTGTGTGGTCGCTGACCTCATATCAGAGGTCAACGACAGTCGTCGCCTCCGGCCTGGTCCAGATCAAGGTTGCCCAGCCTCGATTTGGACCTCCCATGAGCTCTGCAAAGCTCAAGTCCCCGAGATGGCAGCCCCGTCATTCTTTATACTCTCTCAAATGCTCTTGCTTCTATTGAATATTTAAACATGATTTTCCTTCACCGAATCTCAATTTTCTTGTATATTTGGTGTTTCTTGAGCACATAGAAATGTGTAAACAAGTTAGCACCGGGAGCCGTTTCTGATTTTTTTTTCGGTCTTTTACCCATTAATGGGATATCAATGCAAAATCTGAAGTTGATTTTGGTAACATTCATCCTAAATAATAAATGCAAATGGGTGCTCTTGAATATTTCCTAGTCTTACGAGACAGTGAAGGGGAAAAAATGGTTAACGGGAATATGGAGGTCCACGTCATTGAAATTATTGAGATCACGGGCAGGGAAGGTGTTAAAAAGCAGAGGATGTAAAGTTAAATGAGTGCGGGGGTAGTTTTCACTATATTCCCTAAAAAAACAAAGAATAAAAGAAATCATTCGACGGGCCAACGTTGTATCCTCTAAAATAGCAACAAGAAAAAGTGAACCGAAGAAGATATAAGTAGGGATCTTAAAAGAGTTTTACCTTGATGTCACGTTCCATCCCTTGATTTTACCGACCGCTGAAAGAGCCGCTCTCCATGCCTCGACTTCGTTGGGAAACGTCCTCTCATGTTCCGATAAAGCATTGCTATATATCGGTGTTTTAAGTTTAACATCGTCAGATTCCACATCGAGAAAAATAGGAAAGATACACTTTTCATCCTCTGATTTAGACACGTTGTCCACTATATGCGCAAGCTCCCGAAGGCACCATTTACTGGAAGCATAAGTCCGAGAGAAGATGGGTATGTAGATTATGGAGTTATTGATAGCACTTAATAGGTTCTCACCAATTACTTCGCCGATGCGAAGTTCATCATCGTCCCTGAACACACGGACTCCAACATCTAACAAGCCATTATAAAGGAAGTCTGTGAATCCATGACGAGTGTCAGGTCCTCTGAAACTCAAGAACACTTGGTACTCATCTCCTGATGCTGGTGCAGCATCATCATTGGTTCCAGCCTCTGAGTTTGCCATAGTTAGGAACCTTATTAATTTCCAGATATCTCTCTTTCCTGAAGAGAAAATGAGGTTAGTGTGGCGTGGCCTAGCTAAGAAATGAGCTAAGATATTAGATATGAACTAGGCAAATGAGTACTGATACCTTAAACTTGGCCGGCTCAGTTTAATATCAAATTTATTTGTATATTTCTAATCTAACGTTCTGCATTAGCAAGTAGACACCGGTGAAGGAGGGAGAGAGAGAGAGAGAGAGAGAGATTTTGGAGGATAGCAAAGGGAGAGAGGGATGAGGCATGTGAGCATGGGGAGTCGGTGCATATAAAGGATCATGCGTTCTTTTTTTTAATTATGGTGGATAAAAAAGGTTCTGTGTATCAATGGCAAATCAAAAGGAAACAGAGAGAGAGAGAGAGAGAGAGAGAGAGAGAGAGAGAGAGAGAGAGAGAGAGAGAGAGAGAGAGAGAGGGTGCTATTGTAGTCCTTAATTTTGAGTTGCTTCTTGATTTTGCCATTGACATTGTGAAACACAATGTGAAATACGAAGTTGCTAAAAGTATAGGATAGGGTCCATTAGGTGGTAACTTTAACAATAATAAATAAATCAACACTTATTTTTATCAACAAACAAACTCTAGCAACAGTAGATGCTCTCACAAAATTTTTTTTTTTTTTTGGCAATATATTGAATATCAGGCCCCATAAAGACTCATTTGGCATTCCAAAGTTTTTTAAACCCAAACACAAGAAATAAATGAAAGAAAAATCACCACACAGTCTACAGAAATCAGATAATGTGTTCAGGTGGAGAACAAAAACTGAACCAACCACCCCTAAAAATCCCAACAAAATCACCATGCATCCCATATACAGCCAAGTCTTAAACTTAACATTGTCAAAAATATGGGAGGATACTTTTACTCCCTTTCGATTTCGACATGTTGTCACCATAACATGTACAAGCTGACATTATTCGTATAAATCGGAAAAGTAAGCAATTAACATTTAGTTCAACATGAAAAAAAAAATCATATATTTTACCAAAAGATAGAAAACAATTCCAATGTTATAGAGGATTGAAAGGGATTTGTCAGCCACAACCACGTGCAAGCAAGCGAGATATAGAGAGGGGAGGGGGTGGAGATGAGTGGTCAACCCAACCTAGTGATAAGGATGAGCGGTTCTAAGTTCCTTATAGGTTCCACCTAGAACCTACTCTTGGGTATAGATTTCTTATCTTTTGAAACCTAAAACCTACCCGTCAAAACCTAGAACCTACCCTATTATAGGTTTTAGGATCTAACAGGATCTTTTTTTTTTTTTGGTTTTACTTTTAGTCGAGCAAAACAAAAATAAACGTAACAATAAAAATGAAAGCTTCTTATTGATTTAGTCAACCAAATAAAGAACCTCTAAAGCGTTTTTGGTCTATTGAGTACTAAACAAGGTTGTCATTCACCAAAGAGAATAACAAAAACTAGTTTTCCTGGCATTACGGTTCAAATAAATACAATTAAAATGAGAAGTGACGATAGTCTTGAAAGATATTTTTAATTTTCACCTATAAGATTCTAAAACAAAAGTACTGGCTAATGAGGATAAAATAACAAGACAAAGTATAACAAACAAAACATTACCAAAACGATAGGCAAGTCCTACTCATGGAAAGCTAGTGTCCTCCTTAACCAACTGGTTTGATGTTATACATTATACTTACACAATAGAATTCACAAGGGACTAGCATGTTGATCAAGAAAATATCAAGGACCACAAACAAAATCGGATGCAGGAAAAAGGAAAGAAAGATGGCAGTTGCTCATGGAAAGCAAATGACCGAGATCCTTCCATCTCTTATCCTAGCTCTTGCCCAAATCAGGAAGCTTCACTCGAATAGTCAGTTGCTCAAGATCACTAGATTTTGAGCAGAAAACCACGTAGACCATTACCCCAAGGTTCTAGAAATTAGTTGCTCAAATTCCCCAGATAGCACCCATTAAGGAAGTACCCATTCGAGCTCAACGTTGGTCATTCATCATGAATTCAAAAACATCCAAATACCAGCAATCGGGCAGTCAATCATCTTAACAACGCAACATGTCCGATTGAGCCTATTAACGAAAGCCCTAGACCAATCGTAGCCAAGCAACGAGCTAAAGAAGGCATTTGATCCCGAGCACTCAGAACCAATCGAAACGCAAAATCAGCAGCAACAAACGCCAGCGACATACACAACCAGTCTCGAGCCGATTCGAAAAAAAAAAAAAAAAAAAAAGCACATGCGTAATTGTACGCACACGCACATTCAGCAATCGAATAAAGCACGAAATCGAGCAGATCCAGCAACAAGCTTACCTGCTGGATGATGGTTGCTGTAGTGAGAAAGAGAGAGAGAGGGGCGCAGGTAACGCAATGTTCGTGGTTTTGGTCTGAGGAGGGAGAGGAATTAATGGAGGTGGAGGTCGATCTTAAAAGAGACAAGAAAGCGTGGGGAATAAAAGAAGAAGAGAAGAAGAAGATGGAGAAGGGCTTAAATTTCCAGTCTTACTTGGTCGCTCGCTCACTGCGACTCGGTGAGTGTGAGTGTGAGTTGAGACTCACTGTGACTTCACTGAACTCCTCGGATCTGAGCAGCGGCCGGCAGTGGTGACGGCAAACGAAGGGCTTAGCGCGACAGCAACGATGGAGAAGTGGAAACTAAGGGGGTGCATGACAAAATTTACATGCCTGGTAAATAGTTTATGGAACAAATAGATTTTTCTATTTCTATTTATAGAAGAGTTTCTAAGCAAAAATAACCGTTTGATAACGACGCAAAATTTACTACTCTAAAAATAGAAATTCGTTTGATAACGACACAAAATTTCATCCTTTCGAACCGGCGGCGGCGACGGCCCAGGCGACCTTTAATATAAAAAATAAAAAATAAAAATGATTTATTAACAAAAATAAATAAATAAATCATAAAAAATAAAATAAGAATATCATTTTATTTTAAAATAAAAATATCCTTAAAAATAAATTTATTTTATTTATTCTATTTTATTTTATTTTACGAATAAATTTATTTTAAAATGAATAAAAAATAAATAAAAATTATTTGGCAAAATACTCAAGACAAATAAAAATAATTTTATTTTAATAAAAATAATTTATTTTTATTTATCATAAATAAATTATTTTAAATAAATTTATTTTTAATATACTAAAAATAAAATGATAAATAAAAATAATTTATTTATTTTTAATCTATTTTAATAAATTTATTTTTATTTTTAAATGAATAAAATGAATATTTTTATTTTTATTTTTAATAAAGTAATATTTAATTAAATTTATTTTTAATAAATAAATTTATTTCGATTAAATTTATTTATTAAAAATAAAAATAATATTTATAATAAAAATAAAAAATAAAAATGAATAAATTATATTTTTATAATAATTTTTATTTTTATTTATTCATTTTTAAGGATTTTTTTAAATTTATTCGTAAAAATAAAAATAAATATCATTTTATTTATTCGAATAAATTTCATTTTAAAATTAGGGTTAGGAGAAATAGAAATTGATTTCTAGGAGAAATCAAAAGTAGAAAATTTCTACTTCGATTTTTTTTCTCAATTTCTATTTCGGAATAGAAATCTATTCCGAAATAGAAAATTTGATAGCGTTATCAAACAAATTTCTGTTCTAGAATTGGTCTCGAATAAAAATCATTTCGGAATAGAAATTTTGGTTATCATGCACCCCCTAAGTGAGTCGGAGAAGCAGCGTGACAGAGATGAGATGCAGCGTCGCAGAAGGGCTCAACGTCGTGCAAGGGGAGACACAGGTGAAAGTGGAGAGAAATGGAATTGAGTTGGGGAACGGGAGAGTATAATTATATAATCGGGGATTCGGGGTTTCCGGTCCTGTTCCCTTCCCTGGTTCAAGTTCTCGGTTCGGTTTCTATGGGGTGCATGACAACCACCACCACTTTGTTCCGAAACAAATTTTCTATTCTGCACCAATTTCAATGTAAACCGTTTCGATAAACTTATTCCGTTTTTCTATTTTCGAATGATTTCTATTCCGGAAATGTGGTTTGGAATAAAATCGAAATTAAAATTTTATACTTCGATTTTTGAAACGAAATGAGAAATAAAAAATTTTCTCATCGTTCGTCAAACGGTCCTTCATCCGTTGCCGCCGTCCATCGCCGTCGATCGCCCGCCGACCCTCGCGCCGCCGCCGCCGATCGCCAAATAAATTATTTTTATAAATATCATTTTAAAATGAAATTTATTCGAATAAATAAAATGATATTTATTTTTATTTTTACGAATAAATTTAAAAATCCTTAAAATGAATAAATAAAAATAAAAATAATTATAAAAATATCATTTATTCATTTTTATTTTTATTTTTATTATAAATATTATTTTTATTTTTAATAAATAAATTTAATCGAAATAAATTTAATTAAATATCATTTTATTAAAAATAAAAATAAATATAATCATTTTATTCATTTAAAAATAAAAATAAATTTATTAAAATAGATTAAAAATAAATAAATTATTTTTATTTATCATTTTATTTTTAGTTTATTAAAAATAAATTTATTAAATTTATTAAAAATAATTTATTTATGATAAATAAAAATAAATTATTTTTATTAAAATAAATTTATTTTTATTTGTCTTGAGTATTTTGCCAAATAAATTTATTTTTATTTTTTTTTTATTCATTTTAAAATAAATTTATTCGTAAAATAAAATAAAATAGAATAAATAAAATAAATTTATTTTTAAGGATATTTTTATTTTAAAATAAAATGATATTCTTATTTTATTTTTTATGATTTATTTATTTATTTATTTATTTCTTTATTTATTTTTGTTAATAAATCATTTTTATTTTTATTTTTTATATTAAAGGTCGCCGGTCGTCGCGCCGCCGTCCGAAAGGAAGAAATTTTGTGTCGTTATCAAACGAATTTATATTTTTAGAGTATAAATTTTGCGTCGTTATCAAACGGTTATTTTCTTTGTAAACTTTCTTAAAAATAGAAATAGAAAAATCTATTTCTTTCCATAAACTATTTCTGAATGTAAATTTTGTCATGCACCCCCTATAAAACCAAACCAGATCGGGACTGGTGGTTCTTAAAAAAGTGAAACCGAATATTGAACTCTCTCCCTCTAAAACTTAGAATCGGATCGGTTCTCACAAATTCAATTCTCTGATTTCTGTTTGACTCTGGAATCATGCTCATCCTTACACGATGATAGATGATGCCGGTGATCATCATGGCTTCAACAGGGGATTGGCATCACTAGAGGGTAACAACAAGACACTATGTGGCCAAGGAGGAGAGATATGTAAATAGTATTTAGAAGGCGTGTGACAACAATGGCTATATGGTCCACAAAACTTAAGTCTTTTTCCAAATTATATGGGATTATCTTTACTATGAGATATGTAGAAGTGTTGCTAGTTGTTTTTAGGGAAAAAGCTACAAACAAACGTCTAATTATGTCTATCGTGACACATGTATTCTAAACATTTTTTTTCTTTTTGTAACACCAAAAATCCGAAACTCGTAACTGTGTGATACATTTACCGCCCATCAAAGTTCAATCAATGAGAATTGCTAAAAATCTACCTACATAGACGCCAAAAAATAAACGATGTTGATATGACGCACTCGAGGCTTAAATGAGATAAAAATGACATTGGTTTGATTGAAAAATCATCTAATGGAACTTTAAGAGAAGGTAAATATGTCACATAAATATAAGTTTGGATTAAATGTGTCACAGTAAGCTTAATTTGGGAGGTTTTTTTTTTTTATTTTTTTTGTAACTTTTTTCCTTATTATTATGACAAACAAATGTAAAGACGTTAGACTTAGGATGTAAAGAGTAACTTGGGGGATGGGATTTGTAATTAATTCTATAATAGGCTGCGCAAATTTCTAATTCTTCTAATTTTTTACGCGTATAGCAACACTGTGCACTTATGATACACAATAGTGAGAGATTGAGTAAGACCAAAAAGGAAAAGACTCCAAAGAGAAAGGTGGGTCTGTGGGGCTAGAACTGAGTGAGAGGTTTTCAATATGAATTAATAACGCGTGAACCTTTGCCAGTAAAAGGTGAAGACGACCAAGACTATCTGGGTCATTGTCGGTTGGCTCACTTTAAATATTAAAAGTAGCTTTATCAATCACATGATGCATGCCATCAAAATGATGAAACAATTTCATCAAGATTCTCATTGGTACTCTTACATTTTCAACACTACCTCTTTTAGGAATTTTTATAGCAGTATTCTTTAGCTTATGTTGGTGGTGAAAATTTATGTTTGGGATATCATGGAGTGATTCGATTATCTCTATGAGTTAGGAGAGGAGAGAGAAGTTTGAAGCGTCAAGTCATACTGAGCCGAACTTCGATTTGGAGCTTATCTAGTTTAATTTCGTCTGAAGATTGTGTGACCTCATGTGTGATCTGAGGTGTTTTGGTTATCATTTCGATCAAATTAAGGAAAGAGTACCTCGACTTGTTTGAGTTAAGAGGTGGAGTGGTTGCAAAATTAGATTTTGTCATGAATAAAATGACAATTTATTGCAGCACACAATTATTATCTTGGGAGTTAGTAAAATCGTGGAAATAATTTTAGTAAAATCGTGGAAATATGGGACAATTAGAGAGGGATCACACATGAATTCCAATAATCATCAAACGAAATCCGGGAGTATAAATAAAAGAACTCAGAGAAAGAGGGGTCTGTCAAGCTATGCCAAAACTTCGCCAAATTTCCTTCCGAAGTATTTCCTATGTTGAACTAACGTCTTTCAATTTCAGTTTTAGATTTAGAGTTTATTATTCTTCATGTGCATTGAGAATGACAGTGTAGCTTTCATTTCAATGTTTGCAATTTAGCATCAATGTGCTTGTAAATTTGAGGATATTTCAATTTCGGTGAAGTTTCTTAGTGATTTCTTTTTGTGCGTTCGCACTTTCATTTTAATTTTAGTGGTCATCGCTCTAATTTTCTTTTGATTTCCTTTGATTCCAGAACTTTCCTTTCGGTTTCCTTCAATTTCAATCTTCGCGGTTTACCTTTCACGTTCTTTAGTTCCCTGTCATTTAAGTTGAAGTAATATTTTCTACGTCATATTTTGGTCTCAAAAGTTGGCACATCTTATAAACACACATTCAACCCCAATCCATCTCCAAAAATTTGTTTAGTGAAAGTTTAATCACTTTGTGGTCGAGCTAAAACTAGAGAACAAGTTTTGGTTTGTTATTGCAATGGTCATTTTGTTAGATTTGCCATAAATTGATTAAAATCCTACAGCTTCAAATTAGGCTTATACCCACGTTTTGAATGATACTAGATTGCATTTGGTTGATTAAAAGTGTCACTTAGTAAATTATCACCATCTGTCCATATAATTAGATAGTTGTGTAAATTACTTTTAACTACCTCGTAACATATCAGTGACTTAATGGCTTAAGCTAAATTAAAATATAAAAAAGAATCTAGTAGAATATCGAAATGAAAATGAAGAATGAAACTTATATTTTAAGACATTTTATAGGTATCAAAAAGATAAAATCAAAATTACTATCGATTTTTGCAACATTCCAATTGCAAACATTTGCCAAAAAAAGAAGAAGAAATTCTTAAAAGAAAAATAAAAAATCTTGTTTATAAGACAGATTAAATGGTTGTGGGTGAGAGCGTGAACAAGTCAAGGTCAAGCAATGCAACGAGAATGACTCGCCTCGTCCTTCGTGTGTTTTGGGGTCAGATCTCTCCTGGACTAGTGATGTGCAGTTGTACCGACATAGGCATATAATTCGTACATGTCTATCACGAACCAGGAGTAAATGTTGAGTCAATTCTTAATAGCGTTGTCACTAAAGTATCGATTTGACGGATTGAATCATTTAGTAATATGATGTTAGTTGAGTTACATCCTCAAGCGCTCTAATTTCCTAAGTTATTTGCCAACCATAGTCTATGGTCCCACAAAAAGTGGAGGAGGTACACAAATAATGGAGGAATGGGCCACATATATTCATTAGGTTTGGAAAAGTTGGAGTGTCCAGGAAAGTTCCACTGCGTGGGAAATGATAAAGATGGACCACATTTTCCACAAATGAGTACAAACATCACATGATGGATAAATAATTGAATTCGAAGGACAATAAATAAAAGCAGCATAGCAATGAGCAGGCACTTCGAGTGGCCAATATGTTCATTAAGTTCAATCAAGCTATTGGATCTGCTGGAGCAAGATTCACGTGGAGCTCATCATTTTATCCATATCAAAATTCAATTTGGTAAATATACTACTCTCATGAATGATAATTTCTCATTAAGAACAGTAATCCATGAGCCCCAAAGGATGCTAGAAAAAAATCAGCACATACATAACTTTTAAATTCATTCATTTTTTTGGAGGAAAAACTTTACTTTTACTAGTGACCGCGTGCTTGTAGACTAAAATGCATATATTGTTATCTCCACATCATTTACCCCACTCAAAACTACATTCATTTGCGCTAATAATAATAATAATAATAATAATAATAATAATAATAATAATAATAATAATAATAATATAATATTATTATTATTATTATTATTATTATTATTATTATTATTATTATTATTATTATTATTATTATTATTATTATTATTGTCATTATCTTTTTTGGGCTTATGACTTGGTCAACGATTTAGAAAAATTTACAATGTCAACAGGATGATGCATCTTGTTAAGGATATTAATGTTCGATTCAGAAGAAGGAATTGGCTTTCGCAACCATCTTAAAGCCAAGTGCTACCTGCAAAACGCAATTACGAAGCCTGATTCCTTCGAAGCTTAAGAAGCGAAAATGAAGAGGAGGCTTTACAAAGCAGAAACCAAAGGAGATGCAACTTCGATTACTACAACTTGTGGGCGAACACAGAGGAAATTCTTTGGTTGACCATATTAGGGAGCTACATTCCCTGGGACACCAATGCGAACTCCAACTCTTTTAACTGTAATGTTCTCTTGGGTTCAAAATTCATGCGAAAGCCTGATCCTCGGAGAGAATGGACATCTTATAAGTACACGCAACCATTATCGGATCCAGAAACCAAGCCAAAAACCCTATATAGATCAGCACAGACATAACTTTTAAATACACTTGGTATCTTTACCAATGACAGAGCACCACAATAGGCTAAAGGACATATTAAATTGAATGCATAAGCTTATATGTCCAATGAATCTGACACATATGTATCTTTTAAATATATATATTCTTATTGGTAACAACATACCTTTGGACTAAAATGCATAAACTTTTACCTATACATGATATACACCAATCAAAACTATATTAGTTCAGGTCCATATAAGAAGTAATAATGTCATCGGTTTCACGGGCTAATGGCATGGTCAACAAATTTAAAGAATTTCCAATGGTCAACAAAACAAAGGTTCTGTTAAGGATGTTGATGTTCGTTCGGAAGGAGTTGACTTTCGTGGCCGTCTTGGAGCCAAATTCTGAAAGCATAATGCAATTACAAAGCTTGGATTCATATTGGAGTGAAATAGAGAGGTGGCTTTACAAAGCAATAGTTGAAGAAGATGCAATGTCTTTGCTCAATGTGGCACCATCTTGACTACATGTTAAGAACAAAACTCAAAAGAACTGACAGGGCCACCAACAAAGGCAATTGCAAGTGAATCGAGTTATCTAAATGAGAAAGTGTCTTCCCTCTTATTTGTAACTCTCCCAAATTGCTCTTACAATACATTACACACTCATTGAATAACCATCCAATTTTTCCCCCTTTGATTTTGGTCATAATTATGGAAATCGCTTCAACTGTCCTTTAATTCTATTTTTTTAGACCAGATTAGTCTAGTCCCTTGCCTCCACCCAAATGAAAACAAAACAAACACAAGAAAAGTAAATTAGGAGAAAAAAAGGCGTTTTTCCCTCTTGGAAAAAGAAGAAGAGAAAATCAAATAAGTGAATTGAACCAAACTAGGTTTTCATTCAGGTCATATTCAGTTCAAGTCACGATTTGATTCGATTCAGCTGCTCATCCTAATGGTTTGGTTCGGTTTGGATTTCCTAAAAACTCGAAACGAATCAAATTGTTGACACCCCTACTTGCGACCTTCTTGCCATGTGATTACTAGATGAATTTCAGGTTTCCGAGGAGTCAGGGGCCGAAGGTTCAGAGGCCAATGAACTGGCAGAATCGGAAGACAGAGCCGTAACAGAGTTTTTGCCCTTCCTTTCAGCTGCATCGTTCGAAGCCTTGAGAATACTTGGATTCAGCCCTCCACTTCCCCTGACTCTTCTCATGGCATGCTGGTGCCGCGACTCACGAAGATACGGCTGTAGATCCAATTAAACCAAGACAAGAGAAAGGAACGGCACCATATCACAGAACGAGCAAAGAAAAATATCAAGTGAGTTTATCCCCAATGAATTAAATGCTATTATAGCTGCAAAAGCTGTAGCGAAGATGAAGTATGCAGTCAGACTATTTCCCACAAAATAGAATTTCTTAAAAATAGCATTTAATGACAGTGTAGCATGTGGCTAAGGTTAATAAAAAAAAAAAGCATTATATTTAATTTTTATAACTGGCAATGTTCGGAAGGAGCTTCCAAATCAACATGCATTAAAAAGGCAATTCACTTTTCTAACTTTGATGTTTGCTTTTCAAGCTTAGCACGTGCTTGTCTTTGTCTCGAAATCTCATGATACTGCCTAGCATTTACATGAACAGGCCCTCCTGCCACCGCCAGGTTAAGAGGCAGAAGCATCCTAGCATGAAGAATACTGACGAGAGAATAAGCCTGCCCAATATAAGATCTCTCAGATGGCACAATGCAGAATTTAGATATGTTGCCTACTGCGTGACAGAGCACCTCATACAACATAAGCAAGGCGTGAACAAGAGAGACCTTCGTCACAAATAACAGCAATTTTCAGTACTCTTTGCTAATTCCAAAAGAAACGCAATTAAAGATAAATATGAATAAATTGTTAGAATCGTAACAAAGATTCTTTCTCATATGTTCTCCTTTCGTCTCACCCTCTAGTAGCACCAACTGCCAAATATAACTTGACAAATATAAGGAACAAGCACCGTAGAGATGAATATGTTTTTAAAATAAAATAAATGCAGACACCTCTTCTCAAGATACTATGTTCTAATAGACACATTTCTCTGTATTTTCAATAGTAATTTAGATGGTGTTTTTATTAAATAGATGTTGGTGTAAGCGAATAGCTTTTTCCTTACTACCTCTTCGTATTACCTCATCGACAGTTTCAGGACAACAAGAACGAAGAGACTAAAATAGATTGGACATTAAACCCAGTTTCAAAATCATCTGCGAAAAATTAGTCAAACAGAGAGTATTACTTCTTGTTCAAGGACTACTAGTCGAATCATTTAAAAGTACTTTGGAACTAAACACGTCCTTAAATTATTTCGTCAAAACTCTAAGACGTAAAATGTGGGGTTATTCCCAGCTAGGTGGGGAAGAAAAATGTTCACCTAGCAACGAGGGGCCACCAGGGGAGAAGGTAGACTCCCCATCATATATTTCGATGTGGCTACTGCCAAGTAGGCATGTATAATATAGCTTCCCATGCTTAGGGTGAGATGGTGGAGCTCATGAGGGCTCTTGTTGGGCTGGCCTATGCTATTCACAGAGTCACATAACCGACATGTCGGCTCAATTCCCCCGGTTATGTGACTCTGTCGGCTCAATTATTTAAAAGTACCTCAAAAGCAAGATAAATGAGGTTAGAGCAATAGTGGAGAAACCTTACTAGGATACAACAAGTGTATGGCATAAAACACACACTACTTCTCGGCTTCTTGAGAAGCACTCTGACTCCGCAGTATGCCTTTCAAGAACATTTGAGGTGATAACCAAAGTAGAGTGATATCAATCAGAGATGAGTAATTGGTTAACTTGACACACTTCATCGACCCAGAAATCTGCGAAGTCCTAATTTAAGCATAGATTGTCTTTTTTACATGACTGCTAGTATCAACGACAACAGTTAATTTGTTTGTGGCTGAGCAAGCAAGATCAAGTTTCTTCAACCCTTGCACATGTCGAGGTTCAATTCTTCAGTTGACGGGTGCCAATCGAATTAGAGCTTCTGGAGACCATAGCATTTTTCCAATAGACAATTCTCCAAGCAATTGTCGGGCTCTCGTGCAGGGCTCAATACATGGCTGGTGAAATTTAAGAACTTGCCATCATACTCGAGACCATTGTGCACTGTCTGCTCTTCCTATTTTTGGTAGGCACACTGATCAAAAGATAATTTTGCGTATGTAGAATAGGACCAAGTCCAGGAAATTGCTGATTACACCATTTCTACCATCTTTATGGCCCTTTCAAACTTTCCGCATTGCTTCTTTGCCCAACAACATTATTGACCTCCAAAGTTGATCTACTCCAGGACACTATGATGTGATCAGAACCACTGCAGCAAACAAGAAATGGATCTGATAGAGAAATCAGGGGCTAAACAGAAATATGTTGGAAACGGGGTTGGACGATTGAACCCAGGTAGTACAGTCTACAAACGCTTGGAGAGCGACAAGAAACAAGCCAAGTGACGAAGCCTGCTGGGAACCACCCAAAATCAGAATTCAACCTCCTCCTTTTTCCGTGAGGAAAAAAGAGTGGGAAATCGAAGAGGAGCGAGAAAGGTAAAAAAGCACCCGGTAACCTGGATGACACAGTAACTCATGGGAAAAAAATGCAGAGAGGTAAATTGCTGTTTTTGACATCTTCTACAAGATCAGCGCAATCTCAAGTAGAAACTGGATGAGCTCAATGACATATCCCCGTATCTTTACATTGCTTAAGCTTATTGCTCGAGGCACTAGTTTTCGCCACCATAGTCACGTGCTTTCATCCAGCCAGCTTCAGCGTGCTGAAATTTGAATGCAAGCCATTCTTTCATCTCCAGCACTTGTGATGGATTGAATGGAAATTCGTATGTAAATATGCGATGAGGTCGAAGATGAGCACAACTAGTGAGGATCTCGTGATAATAGGAATTCCTGTATGAGGTGGATATACCAGGGAGGAGTCGCTATGCTTAGAAGCAGTCGAAGCCTTAAAGATGGAGCTCCCAGAATACAAAGAATACCAATTCAAGGAAAGTACGTGGAGGAGTGTGAAAGAAGCAACTCGGACTACGATTTGACTTTGATCGAATCTGACGTTGTTCCTGTTAGGTTTCCAGAAAACAATGTGGAAGTGCTTATTTTGTAAAATCTCATATTAGAGCACCACTTATTATCTTGGAATTGCAGCGGAGGAAGCGCGTGGATACCGGTCAATGCTCGATGGACATGTTACTTTGAAAAGTCTCCTTGGAAACCTATGTCTGGAGGGGATGAAGTAAATACATAGTTGGGCTGATTTGATGCAATTTATAGTATAAGGGTATAAGGGAGTTGACTACCAAATTACCTTAAGTAAAGATACAAAGTTGGATACTCATGTTATCTATAAAGGAAAAAGAACTCGCACGTCAAATAAGGGACAAAATGATCTTGTTAATTTGCAAGAAGAGCACATATAATAACGATTTTAGGGTAGACATCAAGAAAAGACACGAACTTGGAGGACTTCACAACTCAATATTTTATGGTACAAAGTAGCTTCGGATTGTACTGATATTGATGTTGATAGTAATCATTAAGAATGTTGAACTGCATTGACTTCCTTTCAAGATAAAGAAAAGGGTAGCTAAACCTGAAAAGCGAAAGAACAAAGATGGCAGCCTCTGAAATGAAAAACCAAGAGAGAAACAGCAGCCGCAAGAGCAAAGGCCAACTACTTTTGTAAAGAGCAAAGGCCAACTCATGAACAGATTGTAACTGGTGTCAATAGATTGTTCAAGTAAATCTGTATAGCAAAAATTTTAGCCGAACTATTTGCAAGAGCTGGGAATATGAAAAGAAAAGCTGTTAAGAGAAACATACTTAAAAAAAAAAAAATGGCACGTCCACCATCAAAATATTCATAAAGCTGCCTGCACAGAGTCGTGGATGTTGCGAATCATAGACCTGAGGCAAAGGGGCGATTTCATAATATAGCCCAATTACTTTTGTAAAGTCTACCAAATGTGAGACGTGCCTGGCATAGAAACATCAAGGGTTGTCCAAAATAAAGGGTGAACACAATTCCAATACCAGTATCTAACCCAGGTGAATTACTGCACTTGTTGAGGCCCCTGGGTAACTAAACTTCTGTGAAAACTCTAGCAGCGCATCCAATGTACAATAATCCTTTGATGGACAACCAATGTCGCTGGAGAACATGAACTTGCTACCTGTTCGCTGCAGAGTCTTCTTGGTAGAAATCTCCATTTTCTCCAAGACCTTGCATTCTTGAGCAGAAATTCAATGAGCTCAATGACATCAGGCTCCAGTACATAACCATATATCTTAACATGCTTAAGCTGGTCCTCCAGACAAGGAAATGTGCTGTCGACTGAACTCCAGTAACTAAAGCCGTTGAACTCAAATGCAAGCTTACACCCTGCTTCGGCAAGCTAGAAATTTAAAGTGACTTTTCAATCTCCATTAATTCCAAGTTCTAATATGCCAACAAAATGTTACAGTTCAAGCATTTATACCTCGGATTCATCTTCATCTCTTCCGGGATAAACATAGATAGTAAGTGTCTCAAGAAAATGAGAGTTCCTCAACGAGCTAGAGATCCGGGGAGGTACCACGTATTCAGACGCAGTTGAAGTGTCACACACTTCCAGGCGAAAGATGGGCATGGCTGATTTGTCAGTTCCCATGTAGTTAATACCTGACTTAAAAAGAATTACTTGGACCGACTTTGAACGAAAATTACTATTGGACATACATTGTGGGCACTTGAGCGCATGTGTATGTATGGACTGACTGAAATGAAATTATATGATACCATTCAATTCAGATTCATGTCAGGAAATTTTTAATTAGCTATCAAAGAATATTTAGAAAGGCAAATCACAAGAGCATGTACATGCACATTTAAAATGCTAACACATGTCACGTAAAAAGTGAAAACAATATCGTCCACAAAATGCCACAAAGCAAACAAGAACACAAGGAAGACAGACACCTAACAAGCTGTAGTTTTCAGTTACATGAATAGGTTATGAATCATAGTTTACAATTGCTCAAAGTTCATAGGCCAGCAGATGCAAGGAAGGCCACCTTATAAAAGTTTAGGTGGGCATAAATAAAAGAACCCAGCCTAAGTATATAATATTTTCTTTTACCCTTCATCTAGGACATTACCTGATGAACTGAAGCATAAAAAAAAACTACAGAACACAGAAGCCAAAGCAGAGAAACGGCACAGCCACTGTCCATTTCAAGTAAGACCCATCCAAAATCAGTTCACCCAACTTCTATTCTACAAATTTTGGGACAGTTGAAATGTGAGAATATCCAATCAAACAAATAGTAATGCTCCTCACCTGAAGGATCAGAACCCAAATCATTCAAAAGTACCTCAAAGCACGACAAAATAGGTCAGAGCAAAAGCAGGGAAACCATACCAGTATGCACAAATTGCATAGCATAAAATAAGGACCGCGACTGAGCTTTTCCAGAAGCAGTCTGAACTCACAATATTTCCCGTAAGGATATCTAAAATAATCACTGAAGCTGAGGGATGTATCAACCAGTGATGACATATCAGTTGCCTTGACATAATTTAGACACGGCAATATCCAGAATCCTCACATTAGGACAAACTAGCTCCAGATCCCCATACTGATCAGTGGTTAAATGTTTGATAACTGATCGTGTAAGATCAATCTTTTCAAGACTGCCGCATTCTTTTAAATTTAAAACTTCAATGGATGGGCCACGACAGAATTAAGGCTCGTGGAGGCCATGACAATCTTCAATAGACAATTCTTTCAGCAACGGGCTACCGGATAGTATGTCAGCCAACTTTCTGTCAGTTACGTAAATATCCTTCATAAACAATATTCTAAGCGACCTTAGTTGGACCCGTCCCGCCACAGGTCAGACCACACAGGAAGCCAGTTTCAGCTCTACTAAGCTGCTACACCTATGGACAATGCTGGGCAGCACGTAAAGTTTAAGTGGGAAGCAAAGACAATGTCGGAACTCCCAAGCACACCGCAAGAAGTCCAAATCGAGGAACTTAACTTTCTCCTCGCTGCAAAACGAATCCATGTATCCAGTTTGTTCCACGTTCTTCTCCTCTCTGGAGTTGCATAGTCCTCATATTCAGGATCATAGGGGTGCACCTCAGACGCACAGTTCAAATTAAGACGGAACGAATCGATGGTGGGGCTCTCGTGCAGAGTCAACACATGGTCGGTAAAATTCACGAATCTGTCGTCCACTTCAAAAGCAATCTCCAACTTTTTGCACTCGTGGTAAGGACAGTGATCGAAAGACAAGTGGCGGGTAGAAGTCTAGGGGTAACGGAACACCGGGACCATCACCGTCCTGACGGCGTCTCTCGTGGGCAGGAAGGACAGAACATGGAGGAGCACCGAGTCCAGCAGATTGCTAATCGCATCGCGTCCATCGTCTCCGTCCATCTTCCTGGACGTTTCAACTTGATACGGCGTTGAACAACGAAACCCTGGCTGCCTTCCGAGCTCTTCTGTACTTAAAGATGGGGTGATCGGTACTTAAAAGATAGGGGTGATCGGTTCCCGGTTTGGTCCGATTCCAAGGTGGAACCGAGAACCAGGTCCCAATTTTTAGATCCGGGAACCGGACCGGGAGGTCCTAGGACTGGGGTCCGGTCTGGTCCAAAAAAACTGGCATCATTTTTTTCCACTAATGAGTGGCTGTGCTCTAGACTGATTATTCAAATTCGGTTCTTGGGTGATTTGTTAATACTAATCACATATGTTTCCATGTGCAAAATATTCAAACTTCACTTGCGTGAATATCGATCACATTTCATGTGTTTCACACGTAATCATAAAAGTCATGAGCAATATGGCTAGAGGTTGTGCTTGGCTTGGATTTTATAGACAATCTCTCTTTTACTCTATAAGTACTTGTTGATATAAGTACTTGTTGATATGGGACTCTTGGAGGCTTGGATGCCTTGTCTTTTGCAAGTGAGGGGAGCAAGAGAGACTGTGTGAGCATGAGGAATGAAGGTCTCTTGGAGCCCTAGTCCCACAAGAAACTAACAAGTAAGTTTTCTCTATAAATAAAGAATTACAAGAAGAGTTTTGTTGATTTTTTTTATCACATGAGAGTTGCTACCTCAATTGTAATTTCGGTTGCAATAAGTTTTATATATAATATATATAAAAAGTGGTCCGATCCAGTCCCGTCAATTCGGTTCCCACCTTGGAACCGATAATCGAACCGATCGGCCACCCGTTCCAATAATAGGAACCGGGAACTGGATCACCGATCATGGGAACCGCCCAAAATCGGCCGGTCTGGTCCGGTCCGGGCGGTTCCCAGTGCACACTCCTACTTAAAGATGGAGAAAGTGGATCATTTTTTTTTTTTTTGTAGAGATAGACACCGACGGTAGATTTCTAGCGGAGCTCCTAAGCCGGAAAAGTAGAAAGCCCGCGGGCCCTATATCCTGTTGTGGATGATCGCAAGGTGTTGCTGGCCAATCTGAAGTCCGCTAATTCAAACTAGGTTGAAAGGTCGGAAAATTCTCTTCCTCGGGAGATCACAAGGACCCATTGAGGCCTCTTTGGAATATTATTTTTCCAGAAAGTGCGTTTGGTTCAGTATTCTTGGCGGTTAGCCCCTTAGAGAAATATTGAATCATTTGGCAATTATTTTTAAGGAGCTTTCAAATGAAAGTCAGTATTGGAAAAACTGAAAACCTAATGTTAGTCCTACTAGCATTGGGCTTTTAGCATTTGATTAAATATTGAAACTCATTTTCTCTTCCAAAATTACCCTCAACAATTCTTAAAATTTTTGATTTTGTCCCTTGTTATTTTTTTTTAATTAAAAAAGGACCAAACCCTTCGCTGAATCAGCGAAGGGCTATGGCCGTCGGCGTACTAGATCTAGCTACGGCTATCGTCGATCGAGGTTGCCCATTGCGTGACCCTGGCGAGGGTCGCATGAAGGTCGCATGACCTAGGCGATGTGTGACCCAAGCCATAAGTCAAGTGACCCTTGTGAGACCTAGGCGGTGGTCACCTAGGTCGCATGCTGCCTGGTTGCGTGATCCTAGCCGAGGGTCAATTTTTAAGAAAATTGTATATATTTGGTTTTTTTAGCATTATTGTCAATTTTTATGTTAAAAAAGTTGCATACATTATTTTTTTTTTCAATTTTAAACAAATAAAAATTTAAAAACTAACATGAATCATCCAAAAAAGTTTTTCAAATATTTTTTCTACCAGACAACATTTATTTCAAAATTGCTTTTTAAAATGTAGTTTATCAAATGGTCTTTGCATTTGCTCAAAATCTTTTAGGTTGAACTACTTTGTATTTTTCTAATGAGTTTTTTAAAATGTTGAACCAAATGCACTTGAGTAAGATGAAAAGAGAGGAGTGGGTTTTGGCTCGTCTCCCACGTCTTTGCGGAGTAGGGCAAAATACGAGTGAGTGTTAGAGTAGGATTAGCGTAGGGTGGACCAAAAAAAAAAAAAAAGATGAAAAGAAAAGAGAGAGAGAGAGAAGTATGACCGTGGACAATTCATATTCCAATTTGAGATTTTGACTCCTAATTATGCCAGTTGGTCAGCCACGCTTTGCCAATTCCTTTTCATTGTCGTTTCTACGTCTGGCAAATGGATCTGGGCTTAAGGGGGGCCTCGCTGCAAGAGAGGCCCAATTAATTGGATATTGAACTTTTTTGGGAAGAAGATTTGGGTTTCAGAGAAGTATACTACGAGCCGTGAGGCCATTTATGAAACTTTCCATTATAAACCAAACTTTCGATAAAATAAAGTATTCACTGAGAAAAAACATATGCCAGAGTTAAAAAGGAAAAACATCGGATAAAGAGAAGCCAATATTGGTCATGATCCCTCTTTCTTGTAGTTTTAAGGTGATTATCAAATAAACATAGAATCTATAATCAATTGAATAGAAAAGTAGATAAAATTTTGAAAAATCACAGTTTTTGATGTTTTTCATGGAACAGATCTAATGCACATGTGAAAATAAAATCACCAAAATGAACTCCCGCTCCCATCATCTCTTCCAAATTGATATTCCAATACCTTCATCTTAATAGAAAAGTTCTTACCCAAAGAATTTGGTAATTGTGAAGTTTGAGACAAAAAAACAAGAATTAGACAACCCAAGGAGCATATTTTGTCGAAAAGCAATGTCCCGAATCGTTGGAACTATGAAAAAATCCAGAGTGTAAATTCCACAATTTTGTACTCAATTTATAATTCAAGTTGTTGCGACTAACCCCTTCCAATGAGGATAAAATTAGGTTTAAGATACTTGCTTATGAGATTAATCGAATGGTCCATATAAATGATGATCACGGATGGACCATTCGATTGACTCAGGAGCCGCTACTAATCTTTTTTGGTCAGCTAGAAATCTAATAAAACATGAGATGATATCTTACATTTTTTGCAACTAGAGATTCTAGATTCGAGAATTGATTACATTAATCGTAAAACTTATGTCCTTCCAGTGTCTAACTCGATTGAACGCTAACTAACGTCATGGCAATCTATCGAAGAATTCTAGGTTTCATCCTAACCATTTTAAAACAAAGAAAATAACATCCAAGGTATTAAAGAAGCACAACCAAGTATAATCGCAAAGGAAAAACATAAATATCCTAAACGGTTTCTAAAAAAGAGAAAACAATTCAAAACAAAGAACCCCATTATAAAGTCCTATAGATTTGTCCAATTTTCGATTTTCACTTTTTAACAGTTTTCCAATTTTCATATTTTTTGTATTTTCTGGAATTTTTCCTGAATTTTTGTGAATTTTCTGAATTTTCCGAAATTTTTATGATTTTCTGAATTTTCTAAAATTTTATGAATATTCTGGTTTTTAGAACTTTTAAATTTTTTTATGATTTTTATTATTTATCTGAATTTTCTAAATTTTAATTTTTATTATTATTTTTAGGCAACGGGTTCGGACCGGGTTTACTTGATCCGACCCATTGTCCCGACCCGTCTATCCGAATCGGACCCGCTTCGGATTATAAAAGGATTTTTAATGTCTTTTTAGATTTTTGGAATTTTTATTGATTTTTCTTTTTTAATTCTTTTTATTCCTTTTGTCTTCTTCCCTATTTTGTCTTCTTCTCCTGCACCTTCATTCTTCTTCGCGGACCGAGAGCATCTCCTTCACCGCCCGCAAATTCATCTTCACCTAACCAGGGGACCTCAACCAAACCTCAGGCAGCGGCCGAGGCCCTTACCCTCCATGGTCGTCCACTCAGGCCACCACTCGCCGGCCTATCGTCTACCCCTAACCGCCGCCGGCTCATCACCGGCCGTCTACTCCGGCGACCCAAAACAAATTCACCGAAACAAAAACTAAGCGAACCATGGCTTCTAAAATCAGCAAACCAGAAAAAGAAGCGAACATAAATACACGAATATGGAGAGAATGGCCTAACTAGAATAGCCCTGGACAGTGGGATTCGCCGATGTGGAGTGAGAGCTTCAGCCAAGGGGGACTCTCGGCTCGCTCACCGGCGATCGATCGTTCCCATAGAATCACATAGCCAGACAAAGAGAAAAAAGAATATTAGAGCATATTCAACCAACCCAGAAGCGAACATGAACGGATCTATCTCCGGATTCAATGATGAATCAATACTCGCATTCTCTCAGCCATTTTATCGAACGGTTGATATGCGATTTTAAGCATGCATTCCAGAGCGAAGTTTATTGCAACCTACGGACTAAACATGATGCATAAAGGCTGGAATCAACACATTTTCATGTTAAACCCATCTCAGTCTATCACGAGTCACTTGAAATTCTCCATTCGAGTTCGGGGTTCTCAAACATTCTGTGTTTCATAAGAAATACATCGAGTATTTGGTGTTCATTAATGAACTCGCATTCCGGTTCAAAGCATTATAACTCGACATGAAATTACTTCGGTTAAACAAACTTCGCCGAGAGCATGAATCAACCCAGGCGGTTCTTTTTGGGGTACGGGAAAGGGGAATCTTACTCGGTATTGGTATATTAGATGAGTCAAGATCTCGATTGGCCATGGCGAGAGAGTTTAGGCTAAAGCCACTCCACGGCTGCAGAAGGAAAAGGGAAAATTCCAAAAAAAAATCCAAAGTGTCATCCCTTTTTTCAAATAAGGTTTCGAAGTGGATCTTGTTTTAAATATGGGATTGAAGTGACTTTGGTTGTTTCAAATAAGGCCCTCGAGTAACCATGATTATTTCAAATAAGGGCTTGACCACGCCGATCGCCAACCAGCTAAATTTTTTGATTGGTCAAGAGCATTTTCGGCCAATTTTTTTTCCTCTTTTTCTTTTTTTCTTTTTTGACATCAGCCTTGCTAGTCGCTAGGAAGGGTCGACGAGGGCTCGGCCACCTTTGCCGGCTACTAGGAAGGATCGGCGAGGGCATGCAAGCCCACACCAGCCACCCTCGCCAGATCTAGTGAGTATCGGCCTCGTTTGGGGTTAGCGAGGGCTCAACGACCCTTGCCGACCGCTAGCAAGGGTTGTGGAGCCCCCACTTGTGGTCGGCAAGGGTCGACCTCATGGATGGCGGTAAGGGGCAACCTCCCCCAGGGTGAGGGTCGCCTCACCGAGGTGAGGCTATCCCTTACCTACGGTTGGCATGGGTGGCCCTTGTCGGGTGGGCAAGGATAACCGTCGCCCGGCCCTCTATGGCCATCGCTAGTGGTTAGCCGATCAGCCGTTGACGGAGAGGAAGAAGAACCAAAAAAAAAAAAAAAAAAAAAAGGAAAAGAAAAAAAAGAAAAAAAAAAGGGAAAATGGTAAATGACGAAAATACTATTGATTGTCGAAAGATTAGGCCCTTATTTGAAATAAACATAACCACTTCAAGCCCTTATTTAAAAAAGATTCACTTCAGGTCCCTTATTTAAGAAAGGTAATAGCACCTCAGGCTCTTATTCGAAATAAGGTCCGCTTCGGTCATTATTTGAGAAAATGAGGACATTTCGGGTCATTTTTTGAAAATTTCTAGACAAAAAATTGAAATGATGAAGGACAACACGCAAACACCGCATGGACCTTTGATCAGCTTTGAAATGAGTTCCAGCAACCTCACTTTTGTCACTCTAGGGAAAAACCAAAAAGGTCCTCTCCTCGGCCTTTCCTCTCTCTCGTTTTCTTCTTTTCCCCCAAAAGAATGGCTCTCTTGTGTTTATTTTTTCTCGGGGTAAGGACACTAAAGTGCCAAAAGTTATGTACGACACTTATTTTAATGCTAAAGATGTTTTTGGATTACTTAAGTACTATTTTTTTTTTTTTAAAATGATCATCTAAGTGCCAACTCCGGTCCAGATTGCCGAAAATCTTACGTGTCTATATATTATTATTTTTTCAGTCCTACGTGGCTCGCCAGCGTGCTTAGTCAACATATAGATCCTAAACGACATTATCCAAAAGTTGTAAATAGTGATAATTTAAGTACCTAATTTTATTAAAATTGATTATTTGAGTATTAATCGTTGTTAAAAAATAATCACTTTAGTGCCAAGCATGTCATGTGGAAATATCACGTAGATCGGATTTTTTTAAAATTTTGTCTAGTCATATTATAAGTTTAATTATAAATGACACATAATCAATTTGACCGAAATTTATCCGTTGGCATTAAAGTAATTGTTTTTATTTTGATTTAGCATTTAATAGAGTCGACAAAAACTTTTGATATTAAAGTGAGCGTCATATATAACTTTCGACCCTTCTAATATACTTATCCCATTTTTTCTCTAGCCAACCCCCCGCGAGCTGAGCCCTTCTCTCCTCTTTTTCTGCCTTGCTCACGCCCTTCTCGCTGCCTCCTTCCTCCACTCCTTTAACGAGCGACGACAGCTGGAATATTCCTTCTGCTGGCGTCATCCCTGCTGGCGTCACTGGACTGGCGCCATTGCCGCTTGGGTTCACCCCCTCCCTCGTGTGCGGGCGCGCGTGCGCAAAGGAGAGAAAAGGGATGATGGGCTGGGCCTCTCTTTTATTCAATTTCGGATGGGCCAAAAGAATGGGCTGGAAGAAAAATAGAAGAGTGGGCTCAAAAAGAAATAAAAGAATGGGCCGTGCTACACCAGCCCACTCGACTTTTCCATTATTTTCTCATCATTTTTTTTTTTTTTCACTCTCATGCATTTTTTATTACTATTACTTTATCATCATCATCATCTTTTTATGATTTCTTTTTTTTTTCTTTTTATCTTTTTTTATAAATTTGTATATTTTTGCAAAGTAAATGGATATTTAAAACATTTACAAAATTCGGGTGTCAACATCAATAATGAAGACATAAAACTAATTTATGATCCCTATGAATTTTATTCTACAAACAACATGACTTACGTTCCTTAAGGGCATTTAATCAAACACTATCGTGACAAAATCAATGGAAATATGAAAAAAGAGCACCCAACATCTTCTATGCTTAAAATGAGGAGTAAATATCTCTTATATACGAGTTGGTCCATGCGCAATTGATTTTTTACTGTTTCTGTTTTTGCCTTTGAAAATTGACAAGTAAGGTTGGCTAGGATCGGGAGAGATAATTCTGCAACTAGTGGGGTTTTTTTTATGTTGATATATGTAGTTCGAGTGGTGAGTTTGATACATCAAGTGGTGAGTATCTAAGCAGCCGGAGCATCGGCAGCCGGCAACAATCCCTCTATGCCATCAGCAATTCAGTGTGATCTTTAGGGAAGAGCCGGGCGGGGAAGGCGGATGCAAGTTCACCTTCTTTTCCGGAAGGGAAACGTCATTCTTGTTTTTAATTCTCAGCAAGTACAAATTTAATTGAATCGCATAGGCTGGTCCACTGCATGACTGATGTAAGTTTGCAACAACCGAATTGACAGCAAGTATTCAAAGATCTCAAGATGAGCTAAAATCACGGCATCATGCTAATTACAGAACTAGAATAAACTTGGGATTGGCATGACTTAACAGTTTATTGATCCCAGACACCGAGAATAAGTTCATTACCAATACATAACTAACCAAAATCCTCCTATTAGTAAATTAACAAGCTTTCCTCCTTTCTTTATTCTCTTTCTTTTGCTTTGAAGACTGATTTCCATGACAAATGCAGCAATATAACTCACAAGTGTGAGAGGCAAAATAGATCTTCACCACGTCTTACTAGGTAAGAATGGCTGCACATCCGAAAATGTAGTGACATCGGTGTCGATGTTTGACTTGCTGGACTTACATGTAGCAGCATAAGATTCAGCTGCCTCTCGGTCCTCTTGATTTTGTTGAATTCCCAAAGGATTTGGGAGCTTTCTCATCCCCTCTAACTCCATTGCCACTTCTTTCATTGTAGGCCGGTTCCTCCCATTCAAGTTCAAGCATCTTTTCGCAAGGTTAGCAACTGCTGCAATCTCTTCCTTGTTACCTTCTTTCAAAACTTGAGCATCTACAATGTCGAACAATCGATTCTCTTCCATTGAAATTATGAAATAGGTTGCAAGGCTTCTGCCTTCTTGTTCCCTTAGTGACGAGATTGGCTTTTGTCCTGTTAAGAGTTCAACAAGAACAACTCCGAAGCTATACACATCACTTTTGTCTGTAAATTGACTTGATTGGAAATACTCGGGATCTAGGTAGCCAAAAGTCCCTTGCACCAACGTGGTTACATGAGTTTGATCGAGGGAAACAGACTTGGAAGTACCGAAATCTGCCACTTTTGCCCGATATTTCTCATCCAAGAGAATATTAGTGGACTTGATGTCTCAATGATAAATGGGAATTGAGGCTGCTGAATGCAAGTAGAATAAGGCTCCTGCAATTTCAATTGCAATTCGTAGGCGTGTGTCCCATGATACATGATACTCTTCCTTTGGGTCATGTAAATATTGGTATAGAGTCCCGTTTGGTATAAACTCGTATACTAAAAGTGGGACTTCTGTCTCTAAGCAACACCCCAATAACTTAACGATATTCCTATGGTTGATCTGTGAGAGAATGAAGACTTCATTTATAAATTGTTCGACTTTGCCCTCGTCTATTACTTTTGATTTCTTAATAGCAACTATTTTTCCATCTGTTAACATTCCTTTGTAAACGGTACCCTGTCCACCTCGCCCAAGTATCCTATCCTCGTTGAAATTGTTAGTAGCCTTTTCTAGATCCTTGGAGTTGAACAATTTGTTTTTCTCGACATGGCCTTCGAAGATAGCTCACTTTCCAACAAAAGACCGCCATTACGTTTGAAGTTCTTCTCTTTAAGCTTGATTTCTTTTCTCTTCTTGATGTATTTGTACAGCCCCCATAAGACAAGACACAAAAGTAGTGCCCCAAGGCCTGCCCCAACCCCTGCATTACAAAAAATTAGGGGGCAAAAGTCCAAAAAATGCACCCTTCTTTTATCTATAAGGTCTTATCATAAAATGTTTTAGTGAATCCGATTAAGAGGAAATCATATAAGAGTGGTTAACCTGAGCTCCTTTCATGTGGATTTTTCTTAACAATCTTGAATAATTAATTTGTCTCCTGCTAAGTTCCATCAGGTCAAGTGATATTTTTATATATACATCTGGATTGTACAACTAATCTCCCTTACTAGGAAATGAGAAAACCATTGATGAAAGTGAAAAAATTCCTACCAGCATTCATCTTGATTATGATTGTAATAATTGCAATTCAAATACGACAAGAGTAAGTAGGAACCTTGGTCATCTTTTGATAGATCTGAAGCGGCAACATTAGAAAAGTTTAAGTGCTGTCTTAGCTATCAAATATAAGTATTCGTGCACAAAGAAAGTTTTGAGGTTGTCTTGATAGATACTATTGATCGAAACTTATCTATAATCATCACCAAGCAAATGGATAATCATTTTAGAACGAAGGTTACATTACCTTTTCTGAACATAATGTATGCTATGCTGTTCTTTTTCTAGCAATTCTCCAGCATGAAGCGGTCTAAAATTCTAGGTTAAAAGATCTGCTTACCAATAAGAATGAACTTGGTCTTTCCACCACCGACGCAGCGAATGGAGGCCCCTGTGTTCACACAAGTCCCGGGGCACCATGATTTACATTCGATATCTAATGACAAATGATATCATAAATATATTAGCAGCAAAACCTATCTTCCTGAGTAAAATTAAGGAGGCTAGTAGGTCGCATTTCCTCATAAAATTGCTAATTCCAGGGCTAAAATATCGTGCTTGTAACAAAAGGACTGTCCTGTTCCCCTTTATTTCCAGTAAATTTTTATCAATATAATAAGTTCAATTTTGTTTAAAAGTTCATCACTTTGTGCATTCTTGGGCCAAAAAAAAAAAAAAAATTTATATACATGTGATCATTAAACAGCGTGTATGAATTCAGAGGAATATCTGGGAATGAACAAGCCACTTCGCTGTATGGTGCACTTAAATTCCCAATTTGATAGCATGAAATATGTTACCTTTGCATCCTCCAATAAGGTAGGCATTACCATGATACCCCATCCGGCATTGGCACTGCGCAGATAGTATTTCACCACTGTCGACGCTGTAGTTTCTATAACTTCCTTCTACTTCACTGCTCAAACTTTCAAATCTTGTACAGGAGAATGATTCATTATAGTTATAGTGTCCTCGCTGGATAAGGTCAAGTGCATAGTCGGTATTGTTTGCAATCCCCCACTCCAACACCCCTGGAACCGTATCACTCGATCTCAAATCATAAACACCTGAATCAGACCTCAAGAAAGCGTACTTGCACCCCTCATGTCCACTTTCTTCTTCGAAATCCACACCAAAGCCTTGGAGGTTAAAGGGGAGCGAACTATGGCAGCATCCTTCGCTCTTGGAACAAGCACTATAGTTGCTACTGGTGAAGTTGGCTCCGACACATTTCGACCGGCATCCGAAAACAGCTGATTCTGTAATTTTTACTGTCACTTGAGCGTTGCAACCGACTACTGTAAAGATGTTCCTTGTCTGGGAGAAGACAAATGGACTTCCTTCTAAGCTTACCATTGCACCACGTCCGTCACCCCCACAGCTTGCATTTGAGTAAATTACAGGAAGACTAACGTTAATCATGCCATCCACGTCTTCAACAGGGAGTAAAATGTTGAGAACTCGCAATCCAATCTTCTTCAGAATGGGAACCGTGTTGTTTTGTTGGCAGGTGATCTGGTACCAGTCATCCAAAAAACACCCGGCTCTTATTCCGAAGGGGAAGGGAATGGTGACGCTCCCGCATGTTTCAGCACAGTCATGGCTTCGAGGTGGTGCAGCTCCTGATGGTGGAGGTTCAGCTCCTGATGGTTCAGGTGCAGCTCCTGATGGTTGTGAAACCAGAAGCAAATATATTAACAGCGAAACTGATCTCCTTGAGTAAAATTACCAAGACTAGTAGGTCGCATTTCCTCATAAATTGTTAATTCCATGGCTAAAATATTGTACTTGTAACTAAAGGACTGTCCTGTTCCCCAGTAATTCCAGTAAATTATTATCGATATAATTTGATCAATTTTGTTTGAAAGTGCATTCACTTTGTGTAATCTTGGGCAGAAAAACTAACAAAAAGAAGGTAGAAAAGCATGCATACAATCATTATACAGTGTGAATGCGTTCTTCTTAGAGAAAAATATGGAAATGAACAAGCCACTTCACTACATGATGCCCCTAAATACGGAATGTGATAGCACATTCCGTATTATCTATCAAAAAAAAAAAAACGGAACGTGATAGCATGGAGTGTGTTACCTCTGCATCCTTCCATAAGATATGGGTTAGCACCATCCCCCCCAATGCAATAGCACTGTGTAAATAGCATTTTACTGTTGTCAACGCTTTGTGTGCGACATACGGAAGGATAAGTAGTCTTCGACTGCTGGATAAGCTTGCGTCCATAGACAGTATTGTTCGCAATCCCCCATTCCAGCACCACTGGAACCGTCTCATTCACTTTCAAATCATATAAACCTGTAAAGTCAGACCTCAAGAAAGCGTACTTGCACCCCTGATGTCCACCTTCTTCTTTGAAATCCACACTAAAGTGCTGAAGGTTAAGGGGAAGCATAGTCTCACAGCAGCCATCCCTCCCGGAACAAGCAGTATTCCAGTTAATGCCGGTGTTGGTTCCAGCACATCTCGAGCTGCACCTGACAAAAGCTGATTTTGTGGTATTCACTGTGGCCAGGGTGTTGCAACCGACCAATGTAAAGACATTCCTTTTCTGGGAGAAGACAAATTGACTTCCTTCCAAGCTTACCCCCGCAGAACGTCCGTCACCCCCGCAGCTTGCATTTGAGTAAATTACAGGAAGGCTAATGCTAATCATGCCATCCACGTATCGATCAGGAAGTGAAATGTTGAGAACTCGCAATCCAATCTTCTCCATAATGGGAACCGTGTTGTTTTGTTGGCAGACGATCTGGTACCATTCCTCGAAGAAACACCCGGCTCCTATTCCGAAGGGGAAGGGAATGGGGACGTCCCCGCATCTATCAGGACACTTAGGCTTCGCAAGTCCAGGTGCAACACCTGATGCTTGTAACGTGAGGGAAACCAGAAGCAGAAGAATTTGAAACACTAAGGTCGACATGATTTTCAACTTTCGTAAGTGCATGGACCAAAAATTAATGGAGAAAGCAGGTATGGGCGGAGTCCATTTATATTCTTGTTGAAGTGGAAAAAGGGAAAATTCTCATGTACCGTAAGCATAACTTTATTCCATCTGTTACTTCTTACTATCTCTGAGATGTTTCCCTTAGGGAAAAAAATTGCATTACAGATCTTAAATGTTCGAAATCTTATATGGATGTAATTCAATCCTAAACTTTTAAATTGTTTCGATCAAGTCCTAAACCTTTAGCAAACGATGCAATTTAAGTACTTTACTTTTCAACTGATTAAATTAATTCCTCTACCTTTATTGAAAAATGCAATTACATCCTAAAATTATGTTGAAAAGTGCAATTTATAAACACTTTTTGAGTGACATGAAACGATTTTAGATATTGTTCATCAAAAAGATTCAATTGCACTTTTGAAGAAGGTTTGGGACTTAATTGAATTTAGGACTTGATTGTATTCCATATACAAGATTTTGGACTTCTTGTCTGCCTTTCCTTAAGAACAGAAATGTCAAAGCTTCATAGGTGGAGAACACTAATTAAAGTAGCCAATTGTGACTTCTCCAATTGTTTGTTAGATACTTTAGTCATCATTTTTTTCATGAGAAACACTGGGAACATTATCGAGATGGGTGACTCTTCAAGATCTTTTGTTGTAGATCCCTTTAAACACATTAAAACTGAGCAAAGAAAAAAAAAAGATTCTACTCGATAATTTTTAACGCCTGGAAGTAGAGTTATATCCATTCAATAATTTTTTGGGGTAAGTATCAGTTTAATAATTTTTGCTCTATCAAGATGAACACAAAAATCAAATCATTGTCTCAAATGAAACAACTTTCGATGACCCAGCTCTCATGTTCCAACTTTTTTTTCCCTCTCCTTTTTGAGAAGGAAAACCGGTTTTCACAACAAAAATCTCTTTTTGAATGGCAAAATCATCGGACTAATTTACCCTACAACAATCATGATTCTTTGTTTTTGACTAATGAAATGGGTGTTGGCATCTTTTCAATCTAGAAAAGTGAAAGCAAAGCTCACTTTTATTAAAGCAAAAGTGATTGCTTTATAATTTCTTTAATCGTGGTGCGACGTTGGATTGTCGTATCTCTCTCATTGTTGAAGCAAAAATCACTTTCATTTTTCTCGAGTGCGGTACATCGTGGAACAAGCCCAATACTTTATTTGCGCAAGCCATCCAAAACAGCGCTTGGGAATATTGTTGGCCCTCCAGAAAAAAAGTAGAAGATGAACGAGAATCATGTGGCATGTTTTTTTTTGCTTCCACAGTGGAAGACGTTGTGTCCCATGCACTTGGATTGAAGAAAACTAAAATGATTTTTGCTTTAAAATACTCTAATTAATTGCTAATGCTTTGGATCATACTGCGTAAATTATTCCGAACTCTTGGCATTGTTTTATTTTTTTATTTTCAGCGATGAAGCGACAGAGAGACAAGAGAGCCTATTTTTTGAGAAAATTGTTGGATAAATTCTCTTCAGATATTTTGAAGTCGACAAAACATTTCCATCAATCTAGTCTGAAGACTTGCAGACTCTACTGGCAAAGTCTGAAGATCAAAGTTTGATGATATCAAGACTCAAGTTTCTAAGTCTACTCTCATGGACAGTTTCCAGACCGTCAAGTTAAAAACTTCTATTCTAATTCTATCCAATATGGTTTTGGCTCCAATGGCTAAGGAATATCTTTCGACTGGATTCGGCACTACAAGATCTTATATTCATATCTGAATTCTCTAAGATTCGCATCTTATATTTGGAAGGTTCTACTTATGGAAACCAAGATCCTGATTGTATGGGCGAGCAGGATTGATGGGCTATCTACACTTACCTTAAAGAGCTCGAGATCTCTCTAAATTGATTCTATCCAACGGGTTGATTGGAAGAACTTCTTTGGAAGGTGCCAACGGTAATGAAGGCATGAAGAAGTATATAAGAGAGACGCTCAAGTTGTTGAAGGGTGCCGGATAGAAAAATTCCAAAGTCTGAATCTCCTTGTTATGTTATTCTTCGAGCAATACTTGTAATCAAAAGAGAGACCAAAGTGTGGTGAGATCTTGTGGAAGTGTAGTAGAGCTTCTACATTGTAGATTCAAGGGCGTGAGATTGTAAACACTCTTTTTGATTCTTAGTGAAATCCAGCCAGAAGGGCTGTCCGTGCGGGAGAGTGGACGTAGGCTTGGTCTAAGCCGAATCACTATAAATCTGGAGTCTTGATTCTCTATCCCTAATCTTTTTATCTTTCATTACTTTCATTTGCAGTGATTGTTGTTTTTAATTCATTAATCTCTCATTCGGGTTAAAATTTATAAAATCGCTTTAGTCACCTATTCACCCCCCTCTAGGTGCTAATTCTAGTCCTAACAATTGGTATCGGAGCTTGTGTACTCGTTTATAAGAAGTGTCTTTACTTCTGAGTAAAAGATTTATGGCTAGTATGTTGCCTACAGGATTGGTTGAAGGTCAAAGCAATACCAAACCTCCATACTTTGATGGAAAAGACTACAGCATATGGAAAAACAAGATGAAAGCATTCCTAAGATCGAAAGATCCTTTGGAATGGGAAGTGGTAGATAAAGGAATCATTCATGCTGCTGCATCAGAATCAGAGAGAGGAAAAGAAGTTGCTGATCCTATTCAGATGACTCAAGAAGAAATAACCAAGAGACAAACTCTTGACGCTAAAGCCATTTACTCCTTATATTGTGCTTTATCCCCTACTGAGTATAACAGAATAGCTTCTTGTGATACAGTAAAAGAAGTCTGGGATAGGCTTCACATTACCTATGAAGGGACTGATCGAGTGAAAGAAACAAGGATCAATATTCTTTTGGGCCAATATGAAGTCTTTAAGATGAGATCAGGAGAATCAATAACTGACATGTTTCGTCGTTTTACTGAAATTGTGAATGGTCTTGAATATCAGGGACATCCAATCTCGGGACATATGAAGGTCAACAAACTCCTATGTGGACTCTCTAAAGACTGGAATTACATAAAAACCTCAATAAGAGAGACACAGAGGATTGCTCCACTCTCTGTAGACGAATTGATTGGAACTCTTTAGTCTTACGAAGTAGAGCACACCAACGAAGAGGAAGATTCAAAAGGTAAGAAATCTATTGCCTTAAAGTCTAATGATTATTCTGATGTTACAGACTCTGAAGAAGATCTAGATGATGAAGAACTGACACTCATGATAAAGAGATTCAAAAAGCTGAACAAGAAGGGAAGGAAATTCAATTGGAAGAAATAAAGCTCACAAAGGTTTCAAAACAAATCAACGAGAGGAAGATGATTCTAACAAAGAAGTGACTTGCTTTGAATGCAAGAAAAATGGACACATCAGACCCAACTGTCCTCTGTTAAAGAAAAGAAAATGAAAGACTGACAAATATAGGAAGGCACTCAAAGCAGAGACCTGGAGTGATATTGAATGTGAAGAGAGTGATGATGACTATGCCAATATCTGTTTGATGGCAAAATCTGATTCAGACTCAAACCTTGATACAGATACAGACTCAGACAGTGAACTCGAGGTTAGTAATCTAAAAATTCCCGTCAAGGTTTCTAAGTATATTGATGAACTTTGTCTTAGTCTAAAAACTTCTCTTAAGAGGATCTCCGAATTAAAAAAAAAAAAAAGAGAATTCTACATTGAAGCAACAGGAAAAACTTTGGAAAGAAAAGTTTGAAAAGTTAAAAAAAACTTTACTATCGTGAAAGAAAGCTCAGACTTTGTTTACAAAGAAAATAATCTTTTGAAAAATGATATTTCTAATATATCAAAAAGATTTTCAAATGGTTCTGAAAAGTTGGATAAGATTCTTTCGATACAAAGACCCTACTTTGATAAGTTAGGTCTTGGTATGACTTCGAAACTATTCCTCTGATTGATTTTCCAAAGGTGAAGGAAAGAATCAAACAAAGACCAACCAGAATTGCTTAAAAAAATCATTTCCAGAAAGTCTTTGTAAAACCTGTTGGCAAAAATGCTTTGAAATGTTCCAAGTGTCAAAGCTCAGAACATTTTGAGAAAGAATGTCCTTTGGTTTGGAGACTGTTAAAAGGAATTGGGTAAAGACTGTTTATTGCTCTAACTCTTCTGGACCCAAGATGATGTGGGTACCAAAGAAAGCTTGAATTCCTTTTAATTGCAGAGTCACTATCAAAAGGAAGATAAAATGGTATCTAGATAGTGGCTGCTCAAGACATATGACGGAGAGACTCAAGTTGCTTCATAAAACTTGTCCCGATAGATGGAGGAAAAGTTTCTTTTGGTGGTAACAACAAAGGAAGAATTACTGGTCGTGGAACAAAAGATTGGAAATCTGTCAATCAAGAATGTCTCCTTAGTTGAAGGATTAAATTACAACTTGCTTAGCATAAGCCGGTTGTGTGATACTGGTTTCAAGATAAATTTCTAGGAAGGAACATGCTCTGGAATTAGTAAAGACTTTATTCAATCTTTTACTGGACGAAGACATGGAAATATCTATCTTTTGGATGTGAATCATGAAAGTTCACAGTGCTTAATATCAGTACAAGATGAAGCTAATCTATGGCACAGAAAGCTAGGCCATACCAATATGAAGCAAATTACCAAGATCTCTTCCAAGAAACTTGTTCGAGGATTGCCTATTCTCAATTACTTAAAGTCTGATCTATGCACACCATGCGTACTGGGTAAACAAGTTAGAAACTCTTACAAACCAATAAGTAAAGTTTCCACTAATCGTGTAATCTTTAGACTTTTGTATATGGACTTATTTGGACCTACTAGAACGCAAAGCATTGGTGGAAAAAGGTTCTGCCTAGTAATAGTGGATGATTATTCACGATTTAAATGGGTCTACTTTCTTTCAAGTAAGTTTGAGACTTTCTCTCTCTTTTCAAAGTTTGCTAAAAAGGTGCGGAATGAAAAATGTCACACTATCTCAAGCATTCGTACAGATCATGGAGGTGAGTTTGAAAATCAAGACTTTGCTAAATTTTGTGATGAGTCTGGTTTTCAGCATAAATTCTCCTCTCCATATACACCAGAACAAACTGGGGTTGTGGAAAGGAAGAATAGGTCTTTACAAGAAATGGCAAGGACTCTTTTGATTGAAAGTAATATTTCTTAAAGGTTTTGGGCTGAAGTCAATTTCAACCGTTGCTATATTATTAACAGTGTTTTTAAGACCAATTCTTGAGAAAACCCCTTATGAAATTTTTAAAGAAAAGAAACCAATTGTTTCTTATTTTCAAGTATTTGGTTGTAAATGCTTTATTTTGAAGAATGCAAATGATTGAGTTGGTAAGTTTGAAGGAAAATCAGATGAAGGATTCTTTCTTGGTTACTCAACTACAAGCAAAGCCTATAGAGTATTTAACAAGAAGACTCAGACCGTGGAAGAATCAATGAATGTCAAATTTCAAGACTCTCCACAAATTCAGCAAATTCAGACGAAGAATCGAATTTGTTCCGGACTCTGCTAGATCTACCTCTCTAGAAGCAATTCAAAATTCAGAAGCGTAAGTTACTGATGAAGTATCAACTCAGGAAAAAGATCAACAACCTATCAGACTATCCAGTAACTGGAAGCACAAGTCTAGTCATCTTGAATAACTCATTATTGGAAACATTAATGAGAGAATGCGGACAAGATCCAAAAGGCGAGAAGAGTCTAGTGCTTTGTTGCACTTATTTCGAAATAGAACCCAAAAACATTGAAGAAGCCTTAGCTGATGAAAGCTAGATTGAAGCAATGCAAGAAGAGCTCAGACAATTCAGTATTAACGATATTTGGGAATTGACTCCTAAACCAAAAGGTAAATCTGTTATTGGAGCTAAATGGGTTTTCAGGAATAAAGTCGATGAAAAATGCAAAGTGACAAGAAACAAAGCAAGACTCGTGGCTAAATGATACACGCAAGAAGAAGAGATAGACTATGATAAGACTTATGCTCCAGTAGCAAGGTTAGAAGCAATCAGATTACTACTTGCTTTTGCATGTTATAAGAATTTCAGGTTATTTCAAATGGACGTCAAAAGCGCATTTCTGAATGGATTTATTCAAGAAGAAGTCTATGTGGAACAACCTCCTGGATTTGAAGACTCAAAGAAACCAGACTCGGTGTTCGGGACGAAGAAAGCTTTATATGGATTAAAACAAGCTCCTCGAGCTTGGTATGAAAAACTAAGTAACTTTTTAATTCAAAGTGGTTTCTCTAAAGGAAAGGTAGACACTACTTTGTTTATTAAAAAGGAAGGTAAAAGCTTTCTACTTGTTCAGATTTATGTTGATGATATTTAGATCATCTAATGAGATTTTGCGCAAGAAATTTTCTAAGTCTATGCAGGATGAATTTGAGATGAGCATGATGGGTGAGCTATCCTTCTTCCTTGGTCTACAAGTGAAACAACTAAAAGAAGGAATCTTTATTCATCAAGAAAAATATGCAAAAGAACTTGTTAAAAAGTTCGGTCTGGAGAATTGCAAAAAGATTGACATACCTATGTCAAGTTCTTTGAAGATAGGCAAAGATGAAGCAGGGAAGAAAATCGACCAAAAGTTATATAGGAGTATCATTGGTTCACTTCTCTATCATACTGCATCTAGACCTGACATATTATTTAGCGTTTGCATATGCGCTAGGTTTCAATCAGATCCTAAAGAATCTCATTTAATTGCTGCTAAACGTATCATTAAATATGTTGCAACTACTGCTAAGATTGGTCTATGATATCCCAAAGAAGGAGACTTTACTCTTCTTGGTTATTCAAACGCAGATCTTGCAGGTTGTAGAGTTGAAAGAAAGAGCACTTCGGGTACTTGTCAATTACTTGGAAACAGGCGGTATCTTGGTTTTCAAGAAAGCAAAGTATCGTAGCTCTTTCAACAAATGTGAAGCATAATACGTAGCTCTTGGAAGTTCTTTGTTCTCAAATACTATGGATAAAACAACAACTACGAGACTTTGGTATTGAAGACTCTTGCACAGAGATCAAATGTGACAATACCAGTGCAATCAATCTAACAAAGAATCCTATTCTACATTCAAGAGCAAAACATATTGAGATTCGACATCATTTTATAAGAGATCATGTTCAGAACAAAGAAGTCTTGATACAATTTATTGACTCGAAGAATCAGCTGGCAGACATCTTCACAAAGCCACTTGAGAAAAGTTCATTTGAGTCTATTCGTTCAAGATTCAACATTTTATCTCTTGAAGACTGTTGAAGCTCAGACTCAGAATCTAAGTCTGACAAAGTATCGACTCAAAGATTCGAGACTTCGATTGCCAATCGTCACGATTGTAAGTTGTTAGAATTACAGTTCATTTACTCGTTTAAGCTGATATCTCGAAAATGTAAGATTGTCTGTTTATCTCTAATTGAGTTTATTAAGGCAGTTATTTTCTAAACAAAGGTGGTTATCGATTTGTTTAAGGCAATTATTTTTTTAAAAAGAATTTTGTTTATTCTTTCCTTATTACGACGCTTCAGATACCACGATTCGATTACTTTTTATACTCTTTCTCCTCCTCTTTCTTCTTTCACACAAAAACCCTAGAACTCAAACTTTCACTTTCTGAGATTCTTCTTCTCAAGTTCTTCTCCTCAAGTTTTTATCTTTCTTGTGACACAAGTGTGAAAGTTCCCTCCAAGAAAGTGACAATGTCGTACCAGAGGAAATATTCAAGACTTGCGAGCAGGGGACCACAGGGCTCGGCTGAGGGGCCTACGCATTTTGATCTCACTGATGAAAGTGACTTTCCAAGTGAACAAATGCACCAACACTCTCAACAGCGCACCTCTCCAAATAGATCCCATGTTCGTCATCCCCAACATACGAGGAAATCATTGAAGATATCGAACCATGTAAGGACTCTTAAGCCTGTGTTTGTTTATAGGCTTTATTCGTATTGAAGGAAGGAGGTTCTCCGCAATGACTTTCATTGATGAGTTTTTGAAAGAGAAATGCTATAAAAATGAGATACATTTTCTCACCGTGATGGAGAGATCGGGCGTTGTTCCTGTTGGAACGGCAGCAAAGACCTTTGCGAACTTTCCGAGTGACCCTCGCTTTGGTAGTATAAATCAGCCTGAAGGGAAAGATGATGATGAGAAGATGTTTGTACATTTTAAGCCTTAGATGGGTGTAGCCGCAACTCTTCGAGGAAAGAAGGACGAATTGTTCCGTTCTGAGGAACACAAGAAAGTGTATGGAAAATTCTTTGAAGCGTGGGGTGATGAACCCACGAACGGTGGATTTTGATTTTCTGGATCTGTTGAACATCAATTTGAGGGAGAAGTTTGAGAAGCTTCAACTTCATAAATTCTGTACTGAGAGTGAGGTTGCTTTTTCTGAATTGACAGCCTATTTTTATTCCAATCTCAGTTTTATTGATGCCAATAGTTTTTCCTTCAGTGTGAGAGATAGAGAGTATATGGTTGACACAGATACTCTAGCGGATGTAATTGGTGTGGAAAGGGGAGCTTTCAATCAATCTCCGTGTCTATGAGTCATGCAACTCGGAAATTGCGAGAGACGGAGAATCGCGAAGGTCGTCTCTCCTACTCAAGGATGAATGTTACAAACACTCTGCTTCACAAGATAGTGATCAACTGTCTTAGACCGAAATCGACATCGAAGACAGATGTATCAATCTCAGAAGCCAAACTGATGTATGCAATCAAGATCGGTCTAAACTTCTCTTTGCCCCATACTATCATGTTTCACATGTACAGGTCTATGGCGAAGGACAAGGGAAAACTCCTTTATGTTGCTCTCATCACTGGTTTTTTCAGACATTTGAACATTCAGCCTCCCCACATTCTCTCTGTGAAGACTATTAATCAAATGGTCATTGGTCTGAGGATGATTACAAAAATGCATCTGAAAGATCTCAGTAAAAAGTTGGAGCAGTTCAAGGAGAAAACCCCTGTTAAGACCATACCAGACTCTTCTGCTGCTAAGAGGAAAGGAAAGGAACCTGTGACTGGTCCTATCAAGAAGAGGCAGGCAATCATCTTGGAGGATGAAGATGATGAGGATGATATGCCTATTTTTGCCTTTGTTTGTCAGTATTCTACTCATGTGTCAGCAGAACCAGAACAACAAGTTGCAGAGGAAACTGAGAAAGGGAACCAGGAAAAGGAATCCGTGCAGGAAGAAGAAGCAGAAGAAGAAGAAGAAGAAACAACAAAGACAGACTCCTAGCAACAATCAACAAACTCTCAAGCCAAAGAAGATCGAGCATATTCTCCAGCAGAAAAGGAGGATCAACAACATTTTGCCACTGAGGAAACTCCTCAGCAAGAAGAGTACTTCTCCCCTCCAGAAGGCATTGAAACAGGGGGAGATGTCCAAAGAGAAAGTACTCCTCTTCTCCTAACATTTACCAGTGCAAGTGTTAGTAGATCACCTCCTGATGCAGAAGATGTTCATGCTGTTCATTTTCCTGAGGAAGAAGCAACATCTCCACATAATGATCCTCTTGCTGATATTCACTCCACTGGCTTAACTCTACCATCAGACAGAGTTGATGCAAGCACACAAACTGACAATTTAGCTAATTTCGGAAGGTTGCTTGAAATCATTTTGGAGCTCAAAGGCCAAATATATGCTATGGGGTGTGAATTTCAGACTCTCTGAGAATGAGAATCATGCTATGTTCATCTCTTTGCATGATCGATTAAAGATATTCAACATCGGGTTCGAGCCACGCAAGAGGCACTGCTCTCACTCAACTACAAGAGGATTTGAGGAAGCTGGAAGGAACTGTTAAGTCTATGGAGGACTTTCAACTTATTCGTATTCCTCGCGCTTCTTGATTTTCTCACCTTTTTATGATGACAAAAAGGGGGAGAAGACTTTGCAGATTTTCACTTCATTCCAAACTTAGATTTTCACTTCATTCCAAACTTTCATTTTTTAAACACCTTTTTGAATTTAATATTTTGTTTGACATTTATGATTGACATTTTGACTTTATCTTGAGTTTTTTGAAATGCTTGCTTATTACTGTATTACTTTAAGCTGTTAAATTAGATAAAGATAGTTGATATCTGCACAGGACTAATGTGTTTTCTGTGGATGCAGATCTGTGTACAGGATAAGTCTGTGTACATGATATCTGTGTACAAGACAACTTATACTATCTTTATTCTAATCTTTTATGAGATATCATTGCTAGCTTAAATATTGTATTGCAGGGCAATAGTATTCAAATCTGCAGGAAAGTTTTGTCACCATCAAAAAGGGGGAGATTGTTGGATAAATTCTCTTCAGATATTTTGAAGTCAACAAAACATTTCCATCAGTCTAGTCTGAAGACTTGTAGACTCTACTGGCAAAGTCTGAAGATCAAAGTCTGATGATATCAAGACTCATGTTTCTAAGTCTACTCTCATGGACAGTTTCCAGACCGTCAAGTTAAAAACTTCTATTCTGATTCTATCCAATATGGTTTTGGCTCCAACGGCTAAGGAATATCTTTCGACTGGATTCAGCACTACAAGATCTTATATTCATATCTGAATTCTCTAAGATTTGCATATTATATTTGGAAGGTTCTACTTATGGAAACCAAGATCTTGATTATATGGGCGAGCAGGATTGATGGGCTATCTACACTTACCTTAAAGAGCTCGAGATCTCTCTAAATTGATTATGTCCAACGGGTTGATTGGAAGAACTTCTTTGGAAGGTGCCAACGGTAATGAAGGCATGAAGAAGTATATAAGAGAGACGCTCAAGTTGTTGAAGGGTGCCGGATAGAAAAATTCCAAAGTCTGAATCTCCTTGTTATGTTATTATTCGAGCAATACTTGTAATCAAAAGAGAGACCAAAGTGTAGTGAGACCTTGAGGAAGTGTAGTAGAGCTTCTACACTTTGTAGATTCAAGGGCGTGAGATTGTAAACACTCTTTTTGATTCTTAGTGAAATCCAGCCGAAGGGCTGTCCGTGCGGGAGAGTGGACGTAGGCTTGGTCTAAGCCGAACCACTATAAATCCTGAGTCTTGATTCTCTATCCCTAATCTTTTTATCTTTCATTACTTTCATTTGCAGCGATTGTTGTTTTTAATTCATTAATCTCTCATTCGGGTTAAAATTTATAAAATCGCTTTAGTCACCTATTCACCCCCCCTCTAGGTGCTAATTCTAGTCCTAACAAAAAATTAACAAAAAAAATCCTAAACCTATTATAGTTATACCAATTGAATCCTAATTTTTTTTTTTTTTGCCAATTCAATTCCAAATCTTTTGTAATTGTGCTAGTTCAGTCCATCCGGAAAATTTTAACCAGCCGGTGTTGACATTGACAATTTTTAATGATATTTTATTTTTTTGAATTTCTGTTAATTTTGTTATTTTTCTTTTTTTCTTTTCTTCCTTCTTTTGCTTTTTCCTCCACAATGGCTAGTGAGGCTCTAGTGAGGCTTGCGGACCACTTGGCAATGGCCATGAAGCCCTCGGCGACTGTTGGTGAGGACCTCAGCCCTCGCTTGGATCTAGGCAAAGCCGCCTCACCTACAAGTGCTCGCCTAGTGGCTAGCAAGCCTCGCCAGCCACCATGGGAAAAGATGCAAAAGAAGAAAGAAGAGAAAAAGAAAAGGATGAAAAGGAAAAATAAAAATAAATAAAAAAATTGAAAAAATATTATTATAAATTGTCAACGTTAGTGTAGGCCGACAAAAATTGGCTGAATAGACTAAATTGACACAATTACAATAAATTTAAGACTTTTTGGGTAATTCTCTCCCTATTGGTTTTTTTTTAAAAAAATATATAAAGATTAAGTCTTGCTTAATATTTTAACCCATAGAAAATTTTTGGCCAATATCTAAAGCTCGTTGAGTCACAAAAAGTTGCACATTGTGACCACGAGGAGTCTCCCCACAACGAAGGACATGATTTTCACGATTGGTAAGTTGATGGACTTAAACCTATGGAGAAAGGGGCTATGGGCTGGTTCCCTTAATTTTCATGTATTGTACACATAATTTTTCCAGCTCTGTTACTTCCTAGCATCTCTGGGGATGCTTCCCCGAGGATAGGAATATCAAAGCTTGATGGGTAGGGTACATTAATCTAAGAAGCCGGGTGTGATTTTTCCCATTGCTGGGGACATAAGTTTGTCGTCATTTTGTTTTGAGAAAGAATGGAGCATCATTAACATAGATCAGTTTTCAGGATCCTTTGTTGAGGACCCTGTTAATGACATTAGATTTGGTATTGAGATGAATACCACTCCAATTACAATTGCATAATTTGAGTCGCCTATCTCAATCTCGAAATTGTTTTCTTGGTGTTAAGAGTTATCACCCTTTTCCGCAATCTTGCAAGACGAGTTGGCTCTTTGACCACGCCGGAGTCACAAGGACCCAACTTAGTACGCGATCCTGCAACTAAGTCACGTCCATAGTCAGTGTTGTTTGCAATCCCCCGCGCCAGCACCACTGGAACGGCCTCATTCAATTTCAAATAATATAAACCTGTAAAGTCAGACCTCAAGAAAGCGTGCTTGCACCCCTGATGTTCACCTTTTACTTTAAAATCCATACTAAAGCCCTGAAGGTTAAAGGGGAGTGTAGTTCGGCTGCAATCATTCCTCCAGAACAAGCACTAGACCGGCTAATGTTGGTATCCGTTCCAGCACATTTCAACCTGCAACCGGCAACAGCTGATTCTGGAGTACTTACTATCGCCAGGGTGTTGCAATCCACCGATATCAAGACGCTCCTAGTCGAGGAGAAGAAAAATTGACTTCCTTTCAAATTCATCTGCACACGTCCGTCACCCCCGCAGCTTGCATTTGAGTAAACTAAAAGAAGACGGACGCTAATCATGCCGTTCACGGATCCAAGGTAATCAGGGAGTGAAATGTTAAGAACACACAATCCAATCTTATTTAGGATGACCGTGTTGTTTTTCTGGCAGTTGATCTCGTAACAGTCATTCAAGAAACGACCGGCTCCTATTCCGAAGGGGAATGGAATGGTGATGATCCCACATTTTTCTTTACAGCCAATCCTTGTAAGTCGAGGTGCAGCTCCTGATGCTTGTACCGTGAGGGAAACCAGAAGCAAAAGAATTTGAAACACCGACTTGGACATAATTTTCACGTTCCGTATATGCTGAGACCTAAATCTACGGAGAAGGGGGATACGTGCTGAGTCCCTTAATATTGCTATTTAAGCGGAAAAAGGGAAGAATATTCATGTACTATACGCGTCACTTTAGTCCAGTTCCGTCACTTTCTAGTATCTTCGAGGATGCTTCATTGAGGGGTAAAGTCGCACCACAAATACTAAATCTTATGTATGTAATGCAATTGAATTATGACCCATTCAAGTGGTTTAATCAAGTCCATAGCCTTTAGCAACAAGTGCAATTGAGTCATAATCATTGGTTCAATTAAGTACACAACATTTATAAAAAAAAAAAGGAATTACAATTAAATCCTAAAATTAGGTTGAAAAATGCAATTTAAGGATGATGCCAATTTTTTGAGTGATGTGTGGGCAATTTTAGGCACTATTTGTTGAAATATTTTATCGCACTTTTTGAAGAAGGTTTTGGACTTATAGAGCCAATTGAAAGATTAAGGACTTAATTGCATTTTGTACTTAAGAGTACCAAACAGTCCATAGAAATTATTTAGAGAAAGCAAAGACAAGTCTTAAGCTTTTGGGTAAAATTGACTCATAAATATGGGAAGGAGCCAAGTCTTAATTTTGTCATAAATATGGGAAGGATAATTTTGTTCCCTTCTTATTTCGGCATGTTGTCCACTATAACATGTAAAAGCTAGCATTATTCACAAAAAGAAAAAAATGAAGTAGCAATTGACATTTCGCTCAACATTGGAAAAAAAAAATCATATACTTTATCAAAAGCAAAAAAAAAAAAAAAAAAAAAAAAAGTGCCGAAATACATGATTTTAATGGATTTGTCAACAAGAAGCATGTGCAAGCGAGAGATTGGGATGCGCGGTCGATCCAACCTCGTGACTAGTGGTGGTGGTTATCTCATGGATTCAACAATCGCTTGGCATCACTAGAGGGTAGAAACAAGACACTATAAAATTGAGAGAAGAGACGTGTAAATAGTGTTCAGTTGCGTGATAACAATGGTTTTATGGTCTAGAGAACTTATAATCTCTATCAAATTATATTGTCACTATTATGAGATCGTTAGCACTCTATCAGTCACACGCTCTATTTATTACTTTATCTTTGTTGCTCTTATCTACGGATGTCTTCAACTCGGCAAAAGTATTGTAGGTGGTCACCATGATAGACAAATGTAAAGACGTGAGACTTAGGATGTAGAGAGTAAGTTGGGCAAATGGGATATGTAATTATCTCTATATTAGGGGTGCAAATTTCTACTTTGTTATCTTTTATGCCCGTGGCAACACCGTGCACCTACTGTCCACGATAGATAGAGAATGAGTGAGACCCAAAAAGAAAAGTCTCTCTCTCTCTCTCTCTCTCTCTCTTAAGAAAAAGATGGATCTTGGTCTATGACTGTGTGGCTGGAACTGAGTGGAGGTTTTCATTATGAACCAATAATGTATGAATTTGCTAGCAATAAAGTGAAGACACCAAGACTAACTTGGTCTTTGTCGGTCAGCTCACTTTAAAGGTCAAAAGTAGCTTTATCAATCGTGTGATGCATGCCATCAAAGGGATGAAACAATTGCATCAGTAGAAATCTGGTATGAAATGTAGTAAAATGAAGTGTTAGTAAATCATATAAATGAAAATGATGGTTGTCAACTTTTTCCAATATGAATGCATGAACCCTCACTAGCAAAAAAGTGAAGACGACCAAGACGAACTTGGTCTTTGTTAGTCAGCTCACTTTAAAGATAAAAAGTAGCTATATCAATCGTGTGATGCATGCCATCAAAATGATGAAACAATTTCATTGATGGAAAAATGATATGAAATGCAATAGGATAAAGTGTTAGTAAAGCAGAGAAATGAAAATGATAGTTAACATTTTTAAATATGAATGAATAATGTGTAAACCCTCATCAACAAAAAAGTGAAGACAACCAAGGCTAACTTGGTCTTTGTTGTCAGTTCACTGTAAGATCACAAGTAGCTCTATCAAAATGCATGATGCGCGCCATCAACATCATGAAACAACTTCAACGATGGAAATATGATATGAAATGCAGTAAGATAAAGTATTTAATAAAAGCGGAGAAATGAAAATGATAGTTCTTAACATTTTTCGTTATGAACTAATAATACGTGAACTCGCGCTAGCAAAAAGTGAAGACGACCTAGACTAACTTGGTCTTTGTCGGTTGGCTCACTTTAAAAATCAAAAGTAGCTTTATCAATCGTGTGATGCACGATGTCAAAATGATGAAATAATTTCTTCAGTGGAAGAATGACATGAAATGAATATTATAATGTACTAGTAAAATGAGAGATGAAAATTACTGTTCTCATCGTACAACTATCATTGGTACTCTTACTTTTTTATTATTGCCCTTTTATAGATTTTCACAACATTATTCTTTAGCTCCGGTTGATGATGAACATTTATGGCCCAGATATTGAGGAGAGATTTCAACTATCAACAAAGTATAAGAATTCTAGTTATAATAGGCCCAACTTCGATTTGGAGCTTATCTAGTTTAACTTCACCTGGAGGTGGAGTGGCATGACTTTGATCTGAGGTGTGTTGCTAGCCATTTCGATTATAATAAGTAAAGGGTACCTCACACTATTTGAGTTAAGCACTAGAACAATTACAGAATAGATGAATCTTGAATGAAGGGGCAATTATTGCATGACACGCAATTACCTTAGGAGTAACTTTAATCATGGAAATAGAGGAAATCATGGAAATGTGGAGCAATTAGAGTGGGGATCACGCATGAGTTGCAATGATTGTTAATGGAAATAGTGAGAGTATATATAGAAAGAACATGGAGAAAGAGGGGATGCTCAAATTGTGCCAAAACACCAACAACAACAAAAAAATGCCAAAATTCTATCAAATTTTTCTTAGAATAATTGTCCAAAAAATCTTGAATCTACCCAACAAAAAAAATAATGTTTTTAATCAAAGATTGTGCAAAATTTTTGTTTTAGCAAATTTTTTAGTCAAAATAATTGTCCAAAAATCTTGAATCTATTGTATGGCAACCAATTTAGTCATAAACCTTTCAATGATGCTAATTTTTTCTAATACTTGAATCAAAAAGAAGTAATAAAATTGCCAATTTAGTTTTTTTTTTTTTTAGAATTTTTTTTAAAGTCTTTTATACTTTTTAAATAAATGAATTTAAAAATATCATTTCATTTTTCTTTAAACAATGTTTTTGTCCTCTAAATTTTGTTTATTATTGTCATTTCAGCAATTTTTTAATCAAAAATTAATTCTAATAAATGGCGATCTAGTCGCGTGTCCAATTGTACTACATGACATAGATCACTATACACGTAGGAGGACAATTGGCGTTAATGTGGTGAAGTTTTGCAATCTTTTGAACTTTTTTGAAATTTTTTCTTCTTTTCTTTCATTTTTCCTCTAACTTTGGGTGGGCGAGGTTGCCAACCAACCCTAAATGAGGGCCCAGAGTCCTTGCCTGGATCTTGGGAAGGGCTTGGGCAAAGGTCACAATGTCCTCGCTTGATATCCACGATCTCATTTGAAAAATAAAAGAAATTAAAGAAGATATATGGAAAAAGGAAAAAAAAATTAAGATATAATATTCAAAAATTGCACAAATTGTCCACGTCAGCTTTAGTTGGGTGTTAGCTATGCTGCGTAAGATGCTTGACGACCGTGCCAATTATTTCCGGCAAAAGTTGGCCGGATGGACTATATTAGCAAATTGTCAATATATTTAGAATCAAATTGGCCATATTGAAAGAGTTATTTGAATGTATCTTAAATTATGGACGCATGACATGCTTCAACATACTATTGGGGCTTGGTGCATCTTGTACTATGCAAGCCCAAGATTGGAATCCAATCCAATCCCACGTAAAGAGCTCTTGACAACATGAAGTGAACGGTTTTTGGAGGATTTGACTTTATAATGGGATAATTATCATAAAAACAAAATTGAAACCTATCATATGGATCCTATTTTTTATTTTTTTTTGGGTGCGTTCATTCATTCATTAAAACGAGGATTACAAAAAGATAATAGATAGGGTTCCGAACATAAAATGTTCCAAAGGCACCATGGGGATCAGACATCTAGGTTGGGGGAAGTGTTTTGAGTCGGTGGGCTTCTGCAACCTAATATGTGGCTTGGTTTGCTTCTCTAGGACAATGGGTTAAATTTACACAGGTTGTTTGGGCCAAGAGCTTCTTGCACTCCTGAATTAATTCCTTCACAGCCCAAGACTCCTCTATTTGGCCCATGACTAACTCCACCAATAGAAGACTGTCACCTTCACACTCTAGATTCCAACCCCCATGTGAACTTCTTCTCTCTAGTTTTTTTTTTTTTTTTTTTCGGTTCTACTTTATTTCATTTTACAAAACCTGAGGGTTTCTGCTAAATCATCAGCACCCCAACCCTCTCTGTGAGGAAGCGTGGATCTCCTTGGCAAAGCCAAAAATCGCGCAACAAAGTTTTTGTTTGCAGCGGTGAAGATGGATCCCTTGGCAAAGCCATCAACGATTGCACCGTTTGAATTGCGCAAGATCCTTGCGATTGAGCTTGGTGTCTCTCTGTCCACACACGAGTAGTCGACATTTAGCTTCAAAGATTGGTTGTCCGGTGCCTCCCATCTCGCATGTAGATGCCGCATCTTAGCTTTTCTTTTTTCGTGTGCGTGGATTCCATCGGCTGAAACTCTGGCTTTGTGCTTGGGCTGCTTCGACAATGCCATCCAGTTGTGGGGGCTTACCATGGAAGACCTAATTATTCTGATTTTTCCAGATTTGCCAGAGCACTTCCGCCACTAATCCCTCTTCTGGTGAGTTCGGTCTTGCTTCAAAAAATTTTGCCAACCACTTGTCCATTCTAGTTGCTATCCTTGTGTTGTTGTTGAGGTTGAGGTGTGGGTTTGACCAAACATTTCAAGTCCATTTGTAGAAGAAAAGCAGGTGTTTGACGGTCTTTGGATGTTTTGAACATAGAGGGCATAAAGGGTCAAGTAATATTCTTCTCTTGAACAGATTTTCCTTTGTCGGTATTGTATCTTGACATAAGCTCCATAGGAATATTTTCAGTTTTTTTTTTTTGGGTAGGTAGATCCCAAATTCTATTCCATAGTTTCCGGGGTGGCTAGTAGGCAGTCGTTGCAACGTTGTTGTCTTGTTTTGTGGTCTTGGAGCACATGCTGTTATATTCACTTTTCACCGTTTAGTTAATCTAAACAAATGTTGTTATATCCATATCACTTTCTTGTTGAGGAGGGAGCTATGGATTTTAGCTCAATTATAAATTTTTTAATTTGGCAAAATCTAGTCATAATAATTTTAACAATTTATCAATATAGTTATTCCAGCTAATTTTTGACGCACATTACCGAATGGCCTGGTTAAAAACTTAGAAGTTAAAAAGAAAAAAAAAAGGTGTTTTTGGACTTTGAGAATTTCTAGATATTGCTTTTAAAATCACAGTTATCTGGTGAAGCTTTTTCTAAGGAATTCATTGTGTAAAGTTTCTCAATTTTGACATGATATTGGTTTGCAAGTATTTGGGAAATTGATTGTTGTGGAATGCTCTTACCGATGATTCCAAGATTGAGTATGCTGATCTTCTTCTAATCTCTTTGTAGCACAAAGATAAGAAGGAAGGACTTGATATGGCAGCCACTACAAAGACTAATGGAACAACAACATATGGCTATGATGGTTGTTCTGTGAGGGATCTACTATGATGATTTGAGTTGGTCGTAAATTTCCTCTTTTTTCTGTTGTCTGAACTATATACCATCTTGGTAGCTAATGTCCAGTTGTTGTTTTTCTATTGTCATCATTTAAGTTGGTTGTGATTTCCTCTTATTCTTGTTTTCTTAACCACATACAAACTTGTCCACTTGGTTTTTCCTATTGTAATCATCCAAGTTCTAAGCGAAGAGAGGTTTTTAGACCTCATTGGAAGCATATAATTGGTGATAGTTGTTCTATTTGTGGATGCATGGTGGCTCCATTTCTTATTTTCTTCATCTCCAAGCAAATCCTTCCCCTTCCAATTAGGACGACCATAGTTATTAAATGCATAAGGACCTAAATCCTTTACCTTTTTAGTTTGTGCGGCATGATAATATGACAGTATTACTATAGGAATCTGAAGTAAATATGCAATATAGGGAACATGACATCTTTCTCTATAGACAATTGAACACAATAAAATGTGGATTCGCTAATACATTGAACACAATTGAACTTGGATTTGCTAATATAGCTTAACACACTTTCATATTTTTTTGCATCATAATCTTGGTCTTGCCTCACATCTAGCCTCCACTTCCACTACCAAGAAGCAAAAGAGATAGACAAACAACACAACCATCCCCAATATAACATTGTTGTTAATCTAAAGAAATGTTGTTTTTATTTTTATTTTTTGGGTTCAACTTCAACATCAGGGTTGGCACATCAATCCTTTCGATACAACTATGCCTCTCAAATAAATCATTTTGCCTTTGCTTCCAAAATAGATATTTACCATTGTTTTTAATGGAGACACTTCTACTTTTATCTTGTTGTCCTGTTGTTTACTCTTTTCTAGTTGCATTTTGAGAATGTGGACTTTTTTCCTTAGATACTTTCAACTAACTTCCACACTTCCAATTCCATTTACTAGTGCTTTCTTTTCATTGATCAATCCAAAGTCACTTCTCTACCATGAAATGAAAAAAAAAAACCGCAATCATCAACTTGCCCGATACAAGCAATCAATTCAAATTCCAATAGTGCATGCTTTTGGATGGGAACTTCAAATTAAACAATGAACAGCAGAACATATAGCAAATAGGTTGATTTAATGGAAACACTAGAAATTATGTGAAACAGAGGCCTTCAAACACAGCACATCAAATTAAATTCAACAATGCACAGCACATAGCAAAGCAACCATATCTATGTCTAACACTAAACTGGCCAATACATAGCACATAATGCTGAGCTAGCCACCCACAATGAACAACCTATGATAGTGAACTGGTCCTATACTCAACTAGCCATTACAAGCAACCAATTCAAATGACAATGTACTAACTCATCAATTTCTAGTGTGTTGTAGAAAATTGACAAACCATCACCTCCAGCAATAGAACCTCCTTCCACTAGACAACATATGATCATTAGAATCACGAAACTTAACCATTGCATAGTGCAATGAAAACATATGCAAATAACGAAGTGACTCATAGCTAGCTCGTATAATTACAAAGAAAGCCAAGACAGACATCTGCTCCTCTATAGCTCAGGGGTCATAATATAATGTTATCTTCTGGCCCTGGCATTCAAAAGCATATGCAGCGCAACAAGAACAATGCACTTAGCAAAATGATTCCGACGACCAAATCCAATAAGCCCATTAAAATCCAAGTAGGGTGGCCTTCAGAGCTTTAAACAATGATGAGAGCACCAAGTTCACACCAGCAATGTCTCAACCCATGTTCCCAATGGTACATTCAACTACTACCTTTGCACTGAATTATCAAATCTTAGCGGTATATAATCCTGATCAACTTACATAATACTGGTAAGATGTAAATGCACCAAACATATGAGAAAATTAAAGAGCTGACAAAATTGAGTAATGCAAATATATAATCCATCTCTTCCAATGAGCATGTAAGATAAAGAACCTCATGTTGCCGGATTAAGAAACACAATTTTGAGGGGTTATAAAGTGCTGGACATGAAGCAAAAACTCTTCACAGGAATCTTGAAGAAGCAAAAAAAATGCACAAACTCTGGTAATGACATAACCAAAGAGCAAGAAAAGGTGGCGAAACCCAGAATCGGAAAAACACCACGGATTTGGAGCAATGTGAACTCGCAATCAGTCACCCAAGTTGAATCGAAGCTCGATTTGGATATATCTTGGCTAAAAAGCCACGGATTTGGCAAGGAACCGAGAGGGAGGGCAAACACGAACCACGAACCCTAGAAATTTGACCCAAATTGACTTCGGCAACCGAGATTAAGAGAGCGCAAAACGGCGCCCTTGCAGTCCACGCCAGCCACCATTATGATGTCGTTGTTTTCACGGCGCCACATCAACTTCTCTTGCATTCTGTTGTCCACGTAAGTAGTAGGATTTTTCAGGATGACCTTTGACCAGAATCGGAGAGGACATGTGTAATTTGGGGTTTTTGAAGATCTTAAAAGGAAATTTGAAGGTGTTGGAGTCACAATGAACATATTTTTAAATTTTGTATGGTATTTTTTCTAGTAAATATAAAGATTGAGAAATAGAAATTAAGTTTAATAAAAGTAGATCGATCAAATTGAAACATAGAAAAGCTAAATAAAGAAATAATTTGGACAAGAATTTCATATGATGTATCTTCTAGGTCATCGGGCTCACTTATCCCAAAAAAAAAAAAAAAAAAATCTAGGGAATAGTTTGCAATGAAATTATAAAAAACGGAAGAACAAGTACTATGTCCTACTCATAGGATTGATCCTACATTGCTAGAAAAAAGTATATACGACTATTCATCCTAGCAAATGTACCTGGCTTATGCTTTCAGATTTCGATATAAACTTATTAGCACTTCCATTAAAATAGACTGCAAAACCTTAAAAGAAGATTTCCTTTCAGAAGAAAATGAAAACCAAAGAAAATAGTCTGCAGAAATATACACTGCAAGAGAAAGAGAGGTTTGCCAAGAAGAATGATACGTAGAAATAACAAAAAGAAAGTAAATCTGAAATTCCACATAGATTTAAAACAAGGAAGTATAAATGACGTAGAAAATTATTTAAATAACTTATATTATGGTATATGGAAAACCCCAAAGATCCATTCATCCTCCTGTGGTTGGATTAAAACTAGGAGTGAACACTACATCATTTTTATCATCTAGAACAACTATGTAGAATATTTCTAATTTGGCTCTCATTTTGCATTGATATATTTTCAAAATTTTGAATCAAATGAGCTGATTTTGGCCATTTTAAATTTCTAGGTCATTGAAGAAAAAGGGGGGGGCGCCGGGCGGCAACCGACAGTTGGATTGGTATTCAAGAGTGAACAAGAAGCCTAAGATTTATGCTATACATTCGTTGAAGAAGTCGGTTTCGATGAAATTTTGTTCATATAATGCTTGCCATTTTTCTAAGTTTTCTATACTTGATTCAAATGAGCTGATTTTGGCCATTTTTCTAATTAGCAAAATGACAACCATTGCTAGTCATCAACAACGTAAAACTCTGATACGATTTTATTACTAAAAAATGGTGGAAGCGTCAAACAAGCACAATCAAGCAAGAAACCATCGTAGAAAAAAAAATTGACACAGAGGATTTACATTATTTGACCTATTCCATAGGAAAAGATCGACAAGATATTTTATTATAATCAACAAGAGGAAATTACATTCACTCGAAATATACAACTCAAACGTTTTCCAGTTTCCAATTATACTAAAAAAAGTCTTGCATAATCAAATCAAAGAGATACAAAGTGTTTGCTTACACACTTATGTTCGTTGACGATTCCTTGAGCTCTTACCGAAGCAGAGGGATATATCAACCAGTGATAACATATCAGTCACCTTGACATAATCTAGACACCCAGCAATATCCAGAGTCTTCACATTGAGACAAAATAGCTCCAGATCCTCATAGTGATCAATAATTAAATGTTTGATATCTGATCGTGTAAGATCAAGCTTTTCAAGACCACCGTATCTCTCCAAATTTGACTCTTCAATAGATGGTCCACAACAGAATTTGGGCTCGTGGAGACCATAACAATCTTCAAGAGACAATTCTTTCAGCAACGGGCTACCAGTTAGTATGTCAGCCATTTTGTAGTCAGTGAAGTCAATTTTCTTCATAAACAATTTTCTAAGCGACCTTAGTTGGACTCATCCCGCCGCCGGTCTGACCACACAGGAAGCCAGCTTCAGCTCTACTAAGCTGCTACACCTAAGGACAATGCTGGGCAGCGCGTAACGATTAAGTGGGAAGTAAAGACAATGTCGGAACTCCCAAGCACACCGTAAGAAGTCCAAATCGAGGAACTTAACCTTTCTCCTCGCTGCAAAACGAATCCACGTATCCACTTTGTTCCACGTTCTCTCCTCTCTGGAATTGCATAGTCCTCATATTCGGGATCATAGGGGTGCACCTCAGACGCACAGTTCAAATTAAGACGGAACGAATCGATCGTGGGGCTCTCGTGCGGAGTCAACACATGGTCGGTAAAATTCACGAATCTTTCGTCCACTTCAAAAGGAGTCTCCAACTTTTTGCAGTCGTGGTACGGACAGTGATCGAAAGAAGTCTAGGGGTGACGGAACGCCGGGACCATCACTGTCCTGACGGCGTCTCTCGTGGGCAAGAAGGATAGAACATGGAGGAGCACCGAGTCCGGCAGATTGCTAATCGCATCGCGTCCATCGTCTCCGTCCATCTTCCTGGACGTTTCAACTCGATACGGCGCTGACCAACAAAACCCTAGCTGCCTTCCGAGCTCTCCACTTAAAGATAGGGGTGATTGGTTCCTTGTAGAACCGGGAACCGCCGAGACCCAGACCAAACCATCAGTGTGGTTCGGTCCAAAAAAACCAGCATTATTTTTTAAAATTCAGTTCCCAGGCGATTTGTTAATACTAATCGCACACGTTTTTACGTGTAAAAAATTCAAACTTCACTTGCTCATAACCATAAAAGTCACGAGCAATATGACTAAAAGTTGTGCTTGGCTTGGACTTTATAGACAATTTCTCTTTTATTCTTTAAGTACTTAGTTGATGTGGGACTTTTGGAGGCTTGGATGCCTTGTCTTTTGCAAGTGAGGGGAGCAAGAGAGAGAGTATGTGAGCATGAGGAATGAAGGTCTCTTGAAGCCTTAGTCCTACACTGGGTAGAAAAATAAACTAACAAGTAAGTTTTCTCTATAAATAAAGAGTCACAAGAAGAATTTCGTTAGTCTTTTGACCACATGAGAAGTTGCTACCTCAATTGCAATTTCGGTTGCAATAAGTTTAATATATAATATATATGAAAAATTGGTCCTGGTCAAAATCTATTCTTCCGACTTGAACTGGAAACCGGATCGACTAGCCACCGGTTTCAGAATAGGAATTGAACAGTACCACCAACCATGAACCGCCCAAAACTGGGCAATCCAAACTGCCCAAAACTGGCTAGTCCAATGTGGTCCAAGCGGTTTTTGGTGTACACCTCTACTTAAAGAAGGAGAAAGCAAATAATCTTTTTGTAGAGATAGAGACCAACGGTAGATTTCTGGCGGAGCTCCTAAGCCGGAAAAGTAGAAAGCCCGTGGGCCCTATATCCTGTTGCTGTTGTAGATGATTGCAAGGTGTTGCTGGCCAATCTTAAGTCCGCTAATTCAAACTGGGTTGAAAGGTCGGAAAATTCTATTCCTCAGGAGATCACAAAGACCCATTGACACCTCTTTGGAATATCCTTTTTTCAGAAAGTGCGTTTGATTAAGCATTCTTGGCGACCAGGCCCTTGGAGAAATATCGAATCGTTTGGCAATTATTTTTAAGGAGCTTTTAAGTAAAAGTCAATATTGAAAATGCTGAAAACTCAATATTAGTCCTATTAGCATTAGGCTTTCAGCATTTGACTAAATATTGAAACTCATTTTCTCTTCCAAAATTACTCTCAACAATTCTTGAAAATTTCGATTTTGTCCTTTGTTACTTTTTATTTTTAATTAAAAAATGACCAAACCCTTCACTGAATCGACGAAGGGCTATGGCTGTAGACGTACTAGATCTGGCTATGGTTTTCGTTAGTTGATGTCACCCATTGCGCAACCCTACCAAGGATCACATGAAGGTCGCATGACCTAGGCAATGTGCGACCCAAGCCGTTAGTCGAGTGACCCTCGCGAGACCTAGGCAATGGTCGCCTAGGTCGCATGTTGCCTGGTCACATGACCCTTGTCGAGGGTTGCCTGAGATTGGGTGACCTCCGACAGCCGTTGTCGCCAAATCAGCTCACTAGCGGTCGTTTGGTGAAAGCTTTGGTCCTTTTTATAAATTTTATGTATATTTGTTTTTTTTAGCATTATTGTTAATTTTTATGTTTTAAAAGTTGCATACATTTTTTTTTTCAATTTTAAACAAATAAAAATTAAAAAACTAATATGATTCACCCAAATGACTTTTCAAATATATTTTCTACCAAATAACATTTTTCTTAAAATTATTTTTTAAGTGTAGTTTATCAAACGGCCTTTACATGTCTCAAACCCTTTAGGTTGAACTGCTTTGTATTTTCTGAACTTTTTTAAAATCTTTGAACCAAACACACTTGAGTAGGATTGAAAGAGAGAGAGAGAGAGAGAGAGAGAGGATTTCGATTCCCAATTATGCCCGTCGGTTGGCCAAGCTTTGCCGATTCCTTTTCATTGTCGTTTCTACGTCTGGTGAATGGATCTGGGCTTAAGGGGGGCCTGGCTGCAAGAGAGGCCCAATTAATTGGATATTGAACTTTTTTGGGAAGAAGATTTGGGCTTCAGAGAAGTATACTACGAGCTGTGAGACCATTTATGAAACTTTCCATTATAAACCAAACTTTTGAAAAAATAAAGTATTCATAAAGAAAAAAACATATGCCAGAGTTAAAAAAGAAAAACTTCGGAAAAAGAGAAGCCAATATTGGTCATGATCCCTCTTTCTTACTTGCAGTTTTGAAGGTGATTATCAAATAAACATAGAATCTATAATCAATTGAATAGAAAAGTAGATAAAATTTTGAAAAATCACAGTTTTTTTATGTTTTTCATGGAACAGATCTAATGCACATGTGAAAATAAAATCACCAAAATGAACTCCCGCTTTCATCATCTCTTCCAAATTGATATTCCAATACCTTCATCTTAATAGAAAAGTTCTTACTCAAAGAATTTGGTAATTGTGAAGTTCGAGCGAAATTACAAGAATTAGACAACCCAAGGAGCATACGTTGTCAAAAAGTAGTGTCCCGGATCATTTGAACTACGAAAAAATCCAGAGTATAAATTCCATGATTTTGTACTCAACTTATAATTCAAGCCGTGGCAACTGACCCCTTCCAATGAGGGTAAAATTAGGTTTAAGATACTTGCTTATGAGATGAATCGAATGGTCCATATAAATGATGATCACGGATGGACCATTCGATTGTTAACATCGTAAAATGATTCATCAAATATAAACATGGATTCTTCTAAGCCCATATCTCACACGACATCGGACATTCATTTTTTGATCAATTAATCCTATATAAATTTTGACTCAGGAGCCGCTACTAATCTTTTTTGGTCGGCTAGAAATAAAAAAAAACATGGGAGGATATCTTACAACTTTTGCAACCAGAGATTCTAGATTTGAGAACTTGATTACACTAATCATAAGATTAATCCTTCCTGGTATCTAACTTGATTGAATGCTAACTAATGTCACGGCAATATATAGGAGAATTCTAGGTTTCCTCCTAACCATTTTAAAACAAAGAAAATAACATCCAAGGTATTAAAGAAGCACAACCAAGTATTATCGCAAAGAAAAAACATAAATATCCTAAATAGTCTCTAAAAAAGAGAAAACAATTCAAAACAAATAAGCCTATTATAAAGTCCTAAAGACTTGTCAAATTTTGCATTTTCACTTTTTAACAGTTTTCCAATTTTTTATAGTTTTTTGGATTTCTGGAATTTTTCCTGAATTTTTGTGAATTTTCTGAATTTTTAAATATTTTAAATATTTTTAATGATATTTTTTAATTTTCCAAATTTTTATGATTTTCTGAATTTTCAAAAATTTAAGAATATTCTGGTTTTTTTTAGAATTTTTAAATTTTTTGAATTTTTATGATTTATCTGAATTTTCTAAATTTTATCAATCTTTAATTTTTCTAATTAATTAAATTTATTTAATGACTTTTATAATTTTTCTGATTTTTTAATGATTTTTCTGATTTATATATTTTTTACGAATTTAAAACTATTTTATTAGTTTTTTAGGGATTTTCTGAGTTTTTAATTTTTTTTTAAAATTCCCTAATTTTTTAATATTTTCAATTTTTTTGAAATTTATAATGATTTTTAGAAATTTTAATATTTTTATTATTATTATATTTAGGTAACGGGTTTGGACCGGGTTTACTTGATCCGACCCATTGTCCCGAATGCAACTGACCCGCGTCAGACTATAAAACGATTTTTTTAATGTATTTTTAGATTTTTGGAATTTTTCATTGATTTTCCTTTTTTTTCTTTTTATTCCTTTTGTCTTCTTCCCTATTTTGTCTTCTTCTTCTGCACCTTCATTCTTCTTCGCGGACCGAGAACATCTCCTTCACCGCCTGCAAATTCATCTTCATCGAACCAGGGGACCTCGACCAAATCTCAGGCCGCCACCAAGCCCTGACCCTCCATGGTCGTCCACTCGGGGCACCACTCGCCGGCCTATCGTCCACCCCTCACTGCCGTCGGCCTATCACCGATCGTCTACTCTGGCGGACCAAAACAAATTCACCGAAACAAAAACTACGCGAACCATGGCTTCTAAAATCAGCAAATCAGAAATACAAGCGAACATAAATACACGAATATGGAGATAATGGCCTAACTAGAATAGCCCTGGACAGGGGGACTCGCCGATGTGGAGTGAGAGCTTCGGCCAAAGGGGGACTCTCGGCTCGCTCTCCGGTGATCGATCGTTCCCATAGAATCACATAGCCAGACAAAGAGAAAAAAGAATATCAGAGCAGATTCAACCAACCCAGAAGCGAACATGAACGGATCTATCTCGGGATTCAATGATGAATCACAATACTCGGCATTCTCTCAGCTATTTTATCAAACGGTTGATATGCGATTTTAAGCATGCATTCCAGAGCGAAATTTATTGCAACCTACGGACTAAACATGATGCATAAAGGCTAAAATCAATACATTTTCATGTTAAACCCATCTCAGTCTATCACGAGTCACTTGAAATTCTCCATTCGAGTTCGGGGTTCTCAAACATTCTGTGTTTCATTTAAGAAATACATCGAGTATTTGGTGTTCATTAATGAACTCGCATTCCGGGTTCAAAGCATTATAGCTCGACATGAAATTACTCGGTTTAACAAGATTTCGCCGAGAGCATGAATCAACCTAGACGGTTCTTTTTGGGGTTCGAGAAAGGGGAATCTTACTTGGTATTGGTATATTAGACGAGTCAAGATCTCAATTGGCGATGGCGAGAGAGTTTAGGCTAAAGCCATTCCACGGCTGCGGAAGAAACAGGGAAAATTCCAAAAAAAATCTAAGCGCATGACAACCATTCTGTTCCAGAAATAGTTTTTAGAACAAAATAGATTTTTCTATTTCTATTTCTAGAAGAGTTTCTAAGTCAAAATAACCGTTTGATAACGACACAAAATTTCTACCCTAAAAATAGAAATTTGTTTGATAACAACACAAAATTTCTTCTTTTCGGACGATGGTGGATCGGCGGATGGCGGTGACGGACGGCGGCAGTGGCGGCGGTTGGCGGCCGGCGATCGATGGATGGTGGTCGGCGGCAACGGATGAAGGGACCGGTTGACGAATGATGAGAAATTTTTTTATTTCTCATTTTTGTTCCAGAAATAGAGAAGTAGAAAATTTCTACTTCTGATTTTTATTCCAAACCTATTTTTGGAATAGAAATCTATTCCAAAAATAGAAAAATGGAATAAGTTTATAAAACAGATTTCTATTCCATAAACAGTGCGGAATAGAAAAATTGTTTCTGAATAGAAATTCTGATTTGTCATACACCCCCTAAAATGTCATTATTTTTTTTTTCAAATAAAGACCCGAAGTGGATCTTGTTTAAAATATGGGATTGAAGTGATTTCGGTTGTTTCAAATAAGACCCTCAAGTAGCCATAATTATTTCAAATAAGGGCTTGACCCCGCCGATCACCGGTCAACTAAAATTTTCAATTGGTCAAGAGAATTTTCGACCAATTTTTTTCTTTTTCCTCTTTTTTTTGTTCTTTTTCGACATCAACCTCGCTAGTCGCTAGGAAGGGCCGACGAGGGCTTGGCCACCTTTGCCGACTATTAGGAAGGATCGGCGAGGGCCTACAAGCACTCACTGATAGCAAGTGAGGGCTTGCAAGCCCACACTAGCCACCCTCGCCAAATATAGTGAGTATCAGCCTCGCTTGGGGTTAACGAGGGCTCAATGACCCTTGCCGACCGCTAACAAGGGTTGTGGAGTCCCCACTTGTGGCCGGCGAGGGTCAACCTCTTGGATGGCTGTGAGGGGCAGCCTCCCCTAGGGTGAGGGTTGCCTCACCAAGGCGAGGCTGTCCCTTACCTATGATTGGCATGGGTGGCCCTTATCGAATTGGGCAAGGATAACCCTCGCCCAGCCCTCTATAGCCTTTGCCTGGTTGGCAAAATCAACGTAGAGGAAGAAGAACCACAAAAAAAAAAAAAAAGGAATGAAAAAAAAAAAGGAAGAAAAAAAGGAAAATGCTAAATGACGAAAATACCTTTGATTGTCGGAAAAATGAAGCTCTTATTTGAAATAAACATAGCCACTTCAAGCCTTTATTTTAAAAAAGATTCACTTCAGGTCCTTATTTGAGAAAAATAATAGCAATTCAGGCTATTATTTGAAATAAGGTCCACTTTAGTCCTTATTTGAGAAAATGATCATTTTTTAAAATTTTCTAGACAAAAAATTGAAATGACGAAGGACAACGCTGCATGGACCTTTGATCGGCTTTGAAATGAGCTCCAACAACCTCGCTTTTGTCACTCTAGGGAAAAACCAAAAACATCCTCTCCTTAGCCTTTCCTTTCTCTCGTTTTCTTCTTTTTCCCTGAAAGAATGGCTCTCTTGTGTTTATTTTTTCTCGGGTTAAGAATACTAAAAGTGCCAAAAGTTATGTATGTCGCTCATTTTAATACTAAAGATTTTTTCGGATTACTTAAGTACTACTTTTTTGAAAAAAATGATCATCTAAGTGCCAACTCCGGTCCGAATTGCCGGAAATCCGACGTGTCTATATATTATTAATTTTCCAGTCGTACATGGCTCGTCAATGTGCCTAGTCAACATATAATCCCTAAATGATGTTATGTTAGTGATCATTTAAGTATCTAATTTTATTAAAAATGATCATTTGAGTGACAAATTTTATTTAAAGTGCCTTACCAATTTATTTATTTATTTATTTAGTGATCATTTCGTATTAATCATTGTTAAAAAAGGATCACTTTAGTGCATTATAAATGACACTTAATCAATTTGGCTGAAATTTCAAGCCGTTGGTATTAAAGTAATCATTTTTCTTCTGATTTAGCATTTAATTGAGCCGGCGAAAACTTTTGATATTAAAATGAGTTTCATATATAACTTTTGACACTTCTAATATGCTTATCCCATTTTTTCTCTAGCCAACCCCCCACAAACTGAGCCCTTCTCTCCTCCTTTTTAGCCTTGCACGCCCCTCTCGCTGCCTCCTTCCTCCACTCTGACGAGTGACGACAGCTGGAATATTCCTTCTGCCGGCGTCATTGCTGCTGGCGTCACTGGACTAGCGCCATTGCCGCTAGGTTCACCCCCCTCCCTCGTGTGCGGGCACGAGTGCGCAAAGGAGAGAAAAGAGATGATGGGCTGGGCCTCTCTTTTATTTAATTTCGGATGGGCCAAAATAATGGGCTGGAAGAAAAATAGAAGAGTGGGCTCAAAAAGAAATAAAAGAATGGGCCGTGCTACACCAGCCCACTCGACTTTTCCCATTCATTTTTTCATCTTTTTTTTTTTTTTCATTTTTTTTTTTTTTTCATCTCTCATGCATTTTTTTATTACTATTACTTCTTTATTATTATTATTATTATCATCATCATCATCATCATCATCTTTTTATGATTTCTATTTTTTTTTTTTTTTTTTTCTTTTTATAGATTTTTATATTTTTGCAAAATAAATGGATATTTAAGATATCTACAAAAATTCGGATATCAACATCAATAATGAAGACATAAAACCAATTTATGATCCCCATGAATTTTATTCTACAAACAACATGACTTACGTTCCTTAAGGGCATTTAATCAAACACTACTATCGTGACAAAATCAATGGAAATATGAAAAAAGAGCACCCAACATCTTCTATGCTTAAAATGAGGAGTAAATATCTCTTATATACAAGTTGGTCCATGCGCGATTGATTTTTTACTGTTTCCGTTTTTGCCATTGAAAATTGACAAGTAAGGTTGGCTAGGATCGGGAGAGATAATTCTGCAACTAGTGGGGTTTTTTGATGTTGATATATGTAGTTCGAGTGGTGAGTTTGATACATCACATGGTGAGGATCTAAGCAGCCGGCAACAATCCCTCTATGCCATCAGCAATTCAGTGTGATCTTCAAGGAAGAGCCGGGCGGGGAAGGCGGATGCAAGTTCACCTTCTTTTCCGGAAGGGAAACATCATTCTTGTTTTTCCTTCTCAGCAAGTACAAATCTAATTGAATCGCAAAGGCTGGTCCACTGCATGACTGATGTAAGTTTTGCAACAACCGAATTGACAGCAAGTATTCAAAGATCTCAAGATGAGCTGAAATCACGGCATCATGCTAATTACAGAACTAGAATAAACTTGGGATTGGCATGACTTAACAGTTTATTGATCCCAAACATCGAGAATAAGTTCATTACCATTACATAACAAATTAAAATCCTCCTATTAGTAAATTAACAAGCTTTCCTCCTTTCTCTCTTTCTTTTGCTCTAAAGACTGATTTCCATGACAAACGCAGCAATATAACTCACAAGTGTAGGAGGCAAAACAGATCTTCACCACGTCTCACTAGGTAAGAATGGTTGCACATCCGAAAATGTAGTGACATCGGCGTCGATGTTTGACTTGCTGGACTTACATGCAGCAGCATAAGATTCAGCTGCCTCCCAGTCCTCTTGATTTTGCTGAATACCCAAAGGATTTGAGAGCTTTCTCATCCCCTCTAACTCCATTGCCACTTCTTTCATTGTAGGCCGGTTCCTCCTATTCAAGTTCAAGCATCTTTTTGCAAGGTTAGCAATTGATGCAATCTCTTCCTTGTTACCTTCTTTCAAAACCTGAGCATCTACAATGTCGAACAACCGATTTTCTTCCATTGAAATTATGAAATAGGTTGCAAGGTTTTTGCCTTCTTGTCCCCTCAGCTATGAGATTGGCTTTTGTCCTGTTAATAGTTCAACAAGAACAACTCCAAAACTATACACATCGCTTTTGTCTGTAAATTGACCTGTTTGGAAATACTCGGGATCTAGGTAGCCAATAGTCCCTTGCACCAACGTGGTTGCATGAGTTTGATCGAGGGAAATAGACTTGGAAGTACCAAAATCTGCCACTTTTGCTCGATATTTCTCATCCAGGAGGATATTGGTGGACTTGATGTCTCGATGATAAATGGGAATCGAGGCTGCCGAGTGCAAGTAGAATAATGCTCTTGCAATTTCAGCTGCAATTCGTAGGCGTGTGTCCCATGATACATGAAACTCCTCATTTGAGTCGTGCAAATATTGGTATAGAGTCCCATTTGGTATGAACTCGTATACTAAAAGTGGGACTTTTGTTTCCAAGCAACACCCCAATAACTTAACGATATTTCTATGGTTGATCTGTGAGAGAATGACGACTTCATTTATAAATTGTTCGACTTTGCCCTCATCTATTGCTTTCGGTTTCTTAATAGCAACTATTTTGCCATCTGTTAACATTCCTTTGTAAACAGTACCCTGTCCACCTTGCCCAAGTATTCTATCCTTGTTGAAATTGTCAGTAGCCTTCTCTAGATCCTTGGAGTTGAACAATTTGTTTTTCTCAACATGGCCTTTGGCTGAAGATAGCTCACTTTCCAGCAAAAGACTGCCATTACGTTTGAAGTACTTCCCTTTGAGCTTGATTTCTTTTCTCTTCTTGATGTATTTGTACAGCCCCCATAAGACAAGACACAAAAGTAGTGCCCCAAGGCCTGCCCCAACCCCTGCATTACAAAAAATTAGGGGCCAAAAGTCCAAAAAATGCACCCTTCTTTAATCTATAAGGTCTTATCATAAAATATTTTAGTGAATCCGATTAAGAGGAAATCATATAAGAGTGATTAACCTAAGCTCCTTTCATGTGGATTTTTCTTAACAATCTTGAATAATTAATTTGTCTCCTGCTAAGTTCCATCAGGTGATATTTTTATACATACATCTGGATTGTACAACTAATCTCCCTTACTAGGAAATTAGAAAACCATTGATGAAAGTGAAAAAATTCCTACCAGCATTCATCTTGATTATGATTGTAATAATTCCAATTCAAATATGACAAGAGTAAGTAGAACCTTGGTTGTCTTTTGATAGATCTGAAGCGGCAACATTAGAAAAGTTCTAAGTGTTGTCTTAGCTATCAAATATAAGTATTAGTGCATGAAGAAAGTTTTGAGGTTGTCCTGATAGATACTATTGATGGAAACTTATCTATAATCATCACCAAGCAAATGGACAATCATTTTAGAACGTATGTAAATCTTATTTATGTACCTTTTCTGAACATAATTTATGCTATGCTGTTCTTTTTCTAGCAATTCTCCAGCATGAAGCGGACTAAAATTCTAGGTTAAAAGATCTGCTTACCAATAAGAATGAACTTGGTCTTTCCACCACCGACGCAGCGAAAGGAGTCCCGTTCGAACACACAAGTCCCGAGGCACCATGAATAACATTCGTCAATATCTGATGACAAATGATATCATAAATATATTAGCAGCAAAACCCATCTTCCTGAGTAAAATTAAGGAGGCTAGTAGGTCGCATTTCCTCATAAAATTGCTAATTTCAGGGCTAAAATATTGTGCTTGTAACCAAACGACTGGCCTGTTCCCCTTTATTTCCAGTAATTTTTTTTTATCAATATAATAAGTTCAATTTTGTTTAAAAGTGCATTCACTTTGTGCATTCTTGGGCCCAAAAAAAAAAAAATTATATCTGTGATCATTAAACAGCGTGAATGAATTCTTTCAGAGGAAAATCTGAGAATGAACAAGCCACTTCGCTGTTTTAAATTCCCAACGTGATAGCATTAAATATGTTACCTTCGCATCCTCCATTACGATAGGCATTACCACGATACCCTTCGGTGCAATGGCACCGGACATATGGCATTTCACCACTGTCGACGCTGTAGCTTCCATATCTATCATATATACTTCCACTTCCTCCACGGGCCGAATTTCCTATACTTATACAGTGGAAAGAATCATCGTCGTAAGCTTGCCAGATACGCTCAATTGCATAATTGGTATCGTTTGCAATCCCCCATTCCAACACCACTGGAACCGTATCAATCAATCTCAAATCATAAACACCTGTAAAATCAGACCTCAAGAAAGCGTACTTGCACCCCCATGTCCACCTTCTTCTTTGAAATCCACACCAAAACCCTGCAGGTTCAAGGGGAGCAAACTCTGGCAGCATCCGTCCCTCCCGGAACAAGCACTATCCTTGCTAATGGTGAAGTTGGTTCCGGCACATTTCGACCGGCATCCGAAAACAGCTGATTCTGTACTATTCCCTGTCACTAGAGTGTGGCAGCCGACTACTGTAAAGATGTTCCATTTCTGGGAGAAGACAAATTGACTTCCTTTTAAGCTTACCATTGCACCACGTCCGTCACCCCCGCAGCTTGCATCTGAGTAAATCACAGGAAGACTAACGTTAATCATGCCGCTATTCACGTCTTCATCAGGGAGTGAAATGTTGAGAACTCGCAATCCAATCTTCTTCAGAATGGGAACCGTGTTGTTTTGTTGGCAGACGATCTGGTACCAGTCATCCAAGAAACACCCGGCTCTTATTCCGAAGGGGAAGGGAATGGTGACGTTCCCGCACGTTTCAGCACAGTAATGGCTTGGAGGTGGTGCAGCTCCTGATGGTTTAGGTGCAGCTCCTGATGGTTGTGAAACCAGAAGCAAATATATTAACAGCGAAACCGATCTCCTTGAGTAAAATTACCAAAACTAGTAGGTTGCATTTCCTCATAAATTGTTAATTCCATGGCTAAAATATTGTACTTGTAACTAAAGGACTGTCCTGTTCCCCTGTAATTCCAGTAAATTATTATCAATGTAATTTGATCAATTTTGTTCGAAAGTGCATTCACTTTGTGTAATCTTGGGCAGAAAAACTAACAAAAGAAGGTAGAAAAGCATGTATACAATCATTATACAGTGTGAATGCGTTCTTCTCAGAAAAAATCTGGAAATGAACAAACCGCTTCACTGTATGATGCCCCTAAATACGGAATGTGAAAGCACATTCCCTATTATATATCAAAATAAAAATACGGAACGTGATAGCATGGAATGGGTTACCTTTGCATCCTTCCATAAGATATGGGTTACCACCATACTCCCGTGTGCAATAGCACTGTGTAAATAGCATTTCACTGTTGTCAACAACGCTGTATGTGCGACATACGGAAGGATAAACAGTCTTCGACTGCCTGATAAGCCTGCGTCCATAGTCAGTATCGTTCGCAATCCCCCATTCCAGCACCACTGGAACCGTCTCATTCACTTTCAAATCATATAAACCTGTAAAGTCAGACCTCAAGAAAGCGTACTTGCACCCCTCTTGTCCACCTTCTTCTTTGAAATCCACACTAAAGCCCTGAAGGTCACGAGGGAGCATAGTCTGGCAGCAGCCATCCCTCCCGGAACAATCACTATTCCCGCTAATGCTGGTGTTGGTTCCAGCACATCTCGACCTGCAACCGACAAAAGCTGATTTTGTGGTATCCACTGTGGCCAGGGTGTTGCAACCGACCAATGTAAAGACATTCCTTGTCTGGGAGAAGACAAATTGACTTCCTTCAAGCTTACACCAGCAGCACGTCCGTCACCCCCGCAGCTTGCATTTGAGTAAATTACAGGAAGACTAATGTTAATCATGCCATCCGCGTTTCGATCAGGGAGTGAAATGTTGAGAACTCGCAATCCAATCTTCTTCAGAATGGGAACCGTGTTGTTTTGTTGGCAGACGATCTGGTACCATTCCTCGAAGAAACACCCGGCTCCTATTCCGAAGGGGAAGGGAATGGGGACGTCCCCGCATGTTTCAGCACAGTTAGGCTTCGCAAGTCCAGGTGCAGCACCTGATGCTTGTAACGTGAGGGAAACCGGAAGCAGAAGAATTTGAAACACTGAGGTCGACATGATTTTCAAGTTTCGTAAGTGCATGGACCTAAATTTATGGAGAAAGCAGGTATGGGCGGAGTCCCTTAATATTGTTATTGAAGTGGAAAAAGGGAAAAAATTTCATGTACTGTACGCATGATTTTATTCCATCTATTAATATCTCTGAGATGTTTCCTTTAGGGAAAAAAATTGCATTACAAGTCCTAAATGTCTGAAATCGGATGCAATTCAATCCTAAACTTTTAAATTGTTTCAATCAAGTCCTAAGCCTTTAGCAAACAATGCAATTTGAGTACTGTACTTTCCAATCGATTAAATTAATTCCTCTACCTCTATTGAAAAATGCAATTAAATCCTAAAATTATGTTGAAAAGTGCAATTCATAAACACTTTTTGAGTGACATGAAACGATTTTAGATATTTTTCATAAAAAAGATTCAATTGCACTTTTGAAGAAGGTTTGGGACTTAATTGAATTTAGGACTTGATTGTATTCCATATACAAGATTTTGGACTTCTTGTCCGCCTTTCCTTAAGAACAGAAATGTCAAAGCTTCATAGGTGGAGAGCACTAATTAAAGTAGCCAATTGTGACTTCTCCAATTGTTTGTTAGATAATTTAGTCATCATTTTTTTCATGAGAAACACTGGGAACATTATCGAGATGGGTGACTCTTCAAGATCTTTTGCTGTAGATCCCTTTAAACACATTAAAATTGAGCAAATAAAAAAAAAAAAGATTATACTCGATAATTTTTAACGCTTGGAAGCAGAGTTATATCCATTCAATAATTTTTTGGGTTAATATCAGTTTAATAATTTTTGCTCTATCAAGATGAACACAAAAATCAAATCGTTGTCTCAAATGAAACAATTTTTGATGACTCCGCTCTCATGTTCCAACTTTTTTTCCCTCTCCTTTTTGAGAAGGAAAACCACTTTTCACAACAAAAATCTCTTTTTGAATGGCAAATTCATCGGACTAATTTATCCTCACTTTGTTTTTGACTAATGAAATGGGTGTTGGCATCTTTTCAATCTAGAAAAGTGAAAGCAAAGTTCGCTTTTAATAAAGCGACAGTGATTGCTTTCTAATTTCTTTAATCGTGATGCGACGTTGGAGTGTCGTATCTCTCTTATTGTTGAAGCAAAAATCACTTTCATTTTTCTCGAGTGCGGTACATCGTGGAACAAGCCCAATACTTTATTTGCGCAAGCCGTCCATAACAGCGCTTGGGAATATTGTTGGCCCTCCAGAAAAAAAGTAGAAGATGAACGAGAATCACGTGGCATGTTTTTTTGCTTCCACAGTGGAAGACGTTGTGTCCCATGCACTTGGATTGAAGAAAACTAAAATGATTTTTGCTTTAAAATACTCTAATTAATTTGCTAATGCTTTGGATCATACTGCGTAAATTATTCCGAACTCTTGGCATGGTTTTATTTTTTATTTTCAGCGATGAGGGGACAGAGAGACAAGAGAGCCTATTTTTTTGAGAAAATTACCAAAAAAATCCTAAATTCATTACAATTATACCAATTGAATCCTAAATCTTTTTTTTTTTTTTTTTTGCCAATTCAATTCCAAATCTTTTGTAATTGTGTTAGTTCAGTTCATCCGGACAATTTTAACCTGGCGACATTGGCATTGACAATTTTTAATGATATTTTATTTTTTTGAATTTTTTATTTTTCTTTTTCTTTTTCTTCCTTCTTTTGCTTTTTTCCTCCACAGTGGCCAGTGAGGCTCTAGTGAGGCTCGCCGACCACCAGGCAACGGCCATGAAGCCCTCGGTGACTGCTGATGAGGACCTTGGCTCTCGCTTGGATCTAGGCAAAGCCGCCTCACCTGCGGTCCTCACCTAGTGGCTAGAAGGCCTTGCCAGCCACCATGGGAAAAGAAGCAAAAGAAGAAAGAAGAGAAAAAAAAAAAAAGGACAAAAAGGAAAAATAAAAATTAATAAAAAATCGAAAAAATATTATTATAAATTGTCCATGAAAAATAAAACTAAATTGATACAATCATAATAAATTTAGGACTTTTTGGGTAATTCTCTTCCTATTGTTTTTTGAAAAAAATATAAAGATTAAGTCTTGCTTAATATTTTAACCCAAAGAAAATTTTTGGCCAATATCTAAAGAACGTTGAGTCACAAAAAGTTGCACATTGTGACCATGAGGAGTCTCCCCCACAACGAAGGACATGATTTTCACGTTTGGTAAGTTGATGGACTTAAACCTATGGAGAAAGGGGCTATGGGCTGGTTCCCTTAATTTTCATGTATTGTACACATAATTTTTCCAGCTCTGTTACTTCCTAGCATCTCTGGGGATGCTTCCCCGAGGATAGGAATATCAAAGCTTGATGGGTAGAGTACATTAATCTAAGAAGCCGGGTGTAATTTTTCCCATTGCTGGGGACATAAGTTTGTCGTCATTTTGTTTTGAGAAAGAATGGAGCATCATCAACATAGATAAGTTTTCAGGATCCTTTGTCGAGGACCCTGTTAATGACATTAGATTTGGTATTGAGATGAATACCACTCCGATTACAATTGCATAATTTGAGTCGTCCATCTCAATCTCGAAATTGTTTTTTTGGTGTTAAGAGTTATCACCCTTTTCCGCATTCCTGCGAGATGGGTTGGCTTTTTGACCATGCCGGAGTCACAAAGACCCCACTTAGTACACAATCTTGCAACTAAGTCACGTCCATAGTCAGTGTTGTTCGCAATCCCCCGTGCCAGCACCACTGGAACGGCCTCATTCAATTTCAAATCATATAAACCTGTAAAGTCAGACCTCAAGAAAGCGTGCTTGCACCCCTGATGTTCACCTTTTACTTTAAAATCCATACTTTTACATATATTCATTTTTTTTTGGGGATTTTAATGGTAATCACTTGCTTATAGACTAAAATGCATTCCTGTCAACAGTTTTTCTTAAAAAGAAGAAGAAGAGAAAACCGAACCGAATTCATTTGGGTTGTATTTAGTACAAATCGCGATTTGGTTTGATTCAGCCATTCACCCCAACTGTTCGGTTCGGTTTGGATTTGTTAAAATCCCAAACCACATTGAACTGTTGACACCCCCGACCTTCCAGCCATGTGACTACTAGATGAATTCCAGATTTCAGAGGAGTCAGGTGCCAAAGGGTCAGAGCCCAATGAACTGGCAGATTGGGAAGATAGAGCAGGACCAGAGCTTGTGCCTTCCTCTTCAGCTGCATCATTCGAAGTATTGATTTTACTTGGATCAAGAAACCGCCTCCATTTTCCCTGTCTCTTCTCTTGGCATGCTGGTACCGCGACTCATTAAGATACGGCTGTAGATCCAATTAAACCAAGACAAGAGAAACGAACGCACCATATCAGAGAACGAGCAAAGAAAAGATATCAATTAAGTTTATCCCAATGAATTAAATGCTGAGATAGCAGCAAAAGCCGTAACGAAGATGAAGTATGCAGTCAAACGATTTCCCCCAGAATAGAATTTCCTAAAATTAGCATTCGGATGACAGTATAGCATGTGGCTAAGGAAGCAAACACGAACGGAATACCTTCAAATAAAAAAAGCTTTATAATTAATTTTTATAACTGGCAAAGGCCAGAAGGAACTTCCAAATCAACATGCATAAAAAAGGCAATTCACCTTTCTAACTTTGGTGTTTGCTTTTCAAGCTTAGCACGCGCTTGTCTTAGTCTCAAAATCCCGTGATACTGCCTAGCATTTACATGAAAGGGCCCTCCTGCCACTGCCAAGTTAAGAGGCAGAAGGATCCAAGCATGAGGAATACCGACAAGAGGATAAGCCTGCCCAATATAAGATCTCTCAGATGGCATAATCCAGAATTCAGATATGTTATCTATTGCGTGACGGAGCACCTCATACAACATAAACAAGGGGTGAACAAGAGAGACCTTTGGCACAAATAACAGCAATTTTCGGTGCTCTTAGCTAATTGCAAAAGAAACATAACTAAAGATAAACATGAATAAATTGTTAGAAGTGTAATAAAGATTCTTTCTCATATGTTCTCTTTTCATCACACCCTCTAGTAGCAGCAACCACCAAATATAACTTGACAAATATAAGGAATAAGCACCGTAAAGATGAATATGTTTTTAAAATAAAATAAATGCAGACACCTCTTCTCAAGATATTATGTTCTAATAGACACATTTCTTTGTATTTTCGATAGTAATTTAGATGGTGTCTTTATTAAATAGTATGTCTAGTAAGTATTTTGCATTTCCTCATCTTTTCAAAATTGACTAAATCGTGCAATCACATTAAATTTTACTGTGCTCTACTTCATGTATAGAATGATCTCTTATACACAAAAGTTCTTTTCTTGCTTAAGACCAAGCTTATATCTCAAACCTTAGAGTTCACGACATTCTCATTTCCATTCATATATTTTATATATCAATGTTGAATGAGCATCTACCTAATTCTTTAAGGATTATTATTATCTTAATAACAATGTCAATTTTTTTAAGCGATTTAACATTGAACATGTGACATGTGTTTTTTGAGATAGCTTTTCAACGTGTTAACTATACAATAAACTGTAAATTATTTTTTTATACTGACAGTAGACCAAATAAAAATTCTGTCAACATATCTTTTCTTTATGTTTGAATCCTAGTACTAAATCAATGAATAACCAACAAACTACCTCACATGTATCACTCTACAAATCATCCAAACCTTTATTAATTTGTCAATGCTTAAGGTTTATGCACTTATCTTTTTGTTTCATTGTGTTGATATATTTTCTTTCGTTTTTTTGTTAGCTATTATCTCTCTCTAATGAATGTTTCTCTTTTCATCTGGAGAAAAGCCATTGATTTCAGGAATGACTTCATAGAGTATCTCGCCACTCCTTGGTCATCTAGGTTCCATCCCTTAATTGCACCTATTTGGGTAAGAGCATCTTGCCCCACCTTGACTTCATAGCGAAATTGCTTCTTGTGCTTTACAAACACATCTCTATACAGTCAAGTCTTAAGCTTAAAATCGTCTAAAATATGGGAAGGCTACTTTTGTTCCCCTCTTATTTTGGCATGTTGTCCACTGCAACATGTACAAGCTGGCATTATTCCAAAAAAAAAAAAAAAATGAAGTAGCAACTGCCATTTCGTTCGACATGAGAAAAAAATCATATACTTTATCAAAAGAAAAAAAAAACCTTAGCCATTATAAAGGATTTTAATGGATTTGTCAGCCACAAGCACGTGCAAGCGAGGGATTGGGGATGAGTTCTTGGTCCAACCTAGTGACCAGTGGTGGTGGTGATCTCATGGATCCGACAGTCGCTTGGCATCACTAGAGGTTGGTGACAAGATACTATACGGCTAAGGAGAAAAGATGTGTAAATAGTGGTTAGTTGCGCCATAACAATGACTTTATGGTCCAGAGAACTTATAATCCCTACCAGATTATATTGTCACTATTATGAGATCGTTAGCACTCTCTTGATCACATGCTCTATTTATTACTTTATCTTTGTTGCTCTTATTGACGGGGCTTGAACTCGATGAAAGTATTGCTGGTGGTTACTGTGACGGACAAATGTAAAGATGTGTGGGACTTAGGATGTAAAGAGTAAGTTGGGTGGATGTGACCTGTAATTATATTCTTTTAAGGGGGGGGGATTTCTACTTTTCATACCTTTTGTGCGCGTGGCAACACTGTGCACCCACTGTACACAATAGATAGAGATTGATTGAGATCCAAAAAGAAAAGTCTCTCTCTCTCTCTCTCAAGAAAAAGATGGCTCTAGATCCGTGACTGTGGGGCTGGAACTGAGTGAAGGTTTTCAATATGAACTATGTGCGAATTTGCCAACAAAAAAGTGAAGACGACCAAGACTAACTTGATCTTTGTCAGTTGGCTTATTTTAAAGTTCAAAAGTAGATTTATCAACGTGTGATGCATGCCATCAAAATGATGAAACAATTTCATCGATGGAAATACGATATGAAATGTAGTAAGATCAAGTGTTAGTAAAGTAGAGAAATGAAAATGATAGTTGTCAACACTTTTCAATATGAACAAATAATGTGTGAACTCTCACTAGCAAAAAAGTGAAGACAACCAAGATAATCTTGGTCTTTCTTGGTCGGTTCACTTCAAGATGAAAAGTAGCCCTATCAAAATGTATGATGCATGACATCAACATCATGAAACAATTTCAGCAATGGAAATATGATATAAAATGCAGTAAGATAATGTATTAGTAAAAGCAGAGAAAATGCTAGTTCTTAAGAATTTTCATTGTGAACTAATAATGTGTGAAACCCTTGCTAGCAATAAGTGAAGACGACCAAGAGTTGGCTCACTTTAAAGGTCAAAAGGAGCTTTATCAATCGTGGGATGCACGGCATCAAAATCATGAAATAATTTCTTTAGGGAAGCATTTTATGAAATGTAGTAAGATGAAGTACTAGTAAAATGAGAGATGAAATTTATAGTTCTTATCATATAACTCTCATTGGTACTCTTACTTTTTCAGCACTACCTTTTTAAAGATTTTCACAACATTATTCTTTAGCTCCAGTTGGTGGCGAAAATTTGTTGCCCAAATATTAAGGAGAGATTTCAACTATCATACAAAGTATAAGGAGTCCAATTATACTAGGCCCAACTTCGATCCGGAGTTCATCCAATTTAACTTCACCTAGAGGTGGTGAGACATGACTTTGATTTAAGGTGTGTTGCTGGCCATTTCGATTATAGTAAAGAAAGGGTACCTTGCCCTGTTTGAGTTAAGCGCTCGAACAATTACATAATAGATTGAATCTTGAATGAAGGGGTAGTTATTGTATAACACGCGATTACCTTAGGAGTAACTAAAATTGTGGAAATAGAGGAAATCATGGAAATGTGGAGTAATTAGATTGGGGATCACGCATAAGTTGCAATGATTGTTAATGAAAGTATGGAGAGTATATATAGAACGAACATAGAGAAAGAGGGAATGCTCAAACTATGCCAAAAATGACGCGCGGACCCTTGGAGTGCCATAAGTTGGCACAAAGGGATACTTAAGTGCCAAAAGTTACGAAAGTGACACTTAAGTGCAAAAATCGGAGCAAAATGGATCACTTGAGTGCCACCAGCGAGAAAATCCAGCCAAATTGCATACGTGGCATTTTCCAGGCGACTTCTTTTATTGAGGTGGCAAACATTTTTTTTTTTAAAAAAAAAAGCACACGTGGATGACAAAAACGACCTCGTCCATCCACACTCACTGAGCTGACCTAAACGACGTCGTTTTTCCTTGGTGTTAAACGACGTTGTTTAGGTTATTTTGGCTTAAGCAAACCTAGCCGTCGCCGTTCCTCCCCGTCCGCGTTCACACTAGATCTTAGGCCATTCTCTCCGTTGCCATTCATGCCCAGAGGTGGTCATCGGTCGCCGTTGTCCAGTTGTTGGTCATCGTCAGTTGCGGTTGTTGGTCGTCGTCGCCGCTCACCATCGTTGCTCCTCCAGGTTCGGCCCCTTCTTCCCCTCCCCTGTGATGAAATTAGGGCTCAATACTTTTATTAGGGCTCCAATGGAAAATTTGGGGCTCGGTGGGGAAATGTGCTGATTCGACCTTCGGGCGGTGAGGTGGGTGTGTTGTGCTCGAGCTATGCATGTTGGCTTGCGTAAATTATGTTGAAATGCGCACGCTCTGTTTCGCTACTCCCTTGTGTGGAGATGCTCGCCTCGGTCGATGATTTCTGCAGTTGATGCTCGAGTGAAACGAAATATTGAATTAGGTGTTACTAGGAACTATTGTGTTTGAGTGAACGAAATATTGAATCAGGTGGGATATGATAGATAGATTAAGGTGGAAGGTGTGAAATAATGGCCCTCAAGTGCTCTGCAAAGAGCACGCAACTTTGCAATCAATCTGCTTTTGTTCCCTTGATTATGATCTTTTGGTTCTTTTAGTCTTCTTTCCTGATTGTTGTTTCTAATCAAATAGTCAACATATATGCAGGGAACATTGAGGAGTGCAAAATTTGTTTTGATGCTTTATATAAGTTCGTTTACCTGCAAGGGACAAATTTGAAACCACATGTAAGTACCTCATTTTAAAGTTTATAAACTATTAGCTCTTTTGATGTGTAGTATCGGTCTAATGTGCAAGGGATAAATTTAGGGCTTGGATTTTCCTCTAAATTTCGCTTGGTTTGTATAATGACCTCTTGACACAATATATTAATGGCCAGACATCATAGAGTAGGGTATGATTTCTCCTGGCTAGATGAGAAACAAAACTTTCACCTTATATTTTTACATCGAGCTTGCCTTAATTTTCTGTATGTGTTTTCACAGGAAAAATAGATTTGATTAAGTTGATGTACATTCTCACATCGCAGGTTTAGTTCAGCAAAAGATAGTAGACAAAATTGCTTGGGCTGTGCTTGTTGTGGGGACTTGTGCTTGTTGTGGGGACCTCTGTTTTTTATTAATATTTTAAGGGAAGGGAAGGCAAATAATTAAAGTGACGACCTTTTTTTTGGTTGTCATGTAGGGGTATATTGTCAGTGTGAGGACCTCTATTTTTGGTTGGAATGTAAATAATTAAAGTGGCGACCTATTTTTTGGCTGTCATGTAGGGGCATATTGTCAGTGTGGGGACCTCTGTTTAATAAAGTCCATGAGAGTGGGGGGACTCCCATGTGCAATTGTCTATTGTTCTTTGTGAATGTGGTCCCAAAAACTAATTATTCTTTTTCTTGTTCTTGGCGCAGAAATGGCTTATGACAAGGATTATGTTGCTGTCATAGTTTGCTATGGTGGGGAATTTGTCATTAGGGAGGATGAGTGGGAGTATAAGGGTGGAAATGAGGGCACCATCTTTGTCGAGATAAAGAAGGCATCTTATATAGGATTTGTTAGGGATATAGTGACTTATTTGCCTTGTAAAGTTCAGAAGTTGCTGTATTGTATTCCCTTAAGAGATGGTTTGAGAAGCTTAGAAGATGATAATGGTTTTAGGGATGTTCTATACCATTATCTTCATGGTGAAGAGGTAAAAATATATGTTGAGTACAATAGTGAAAGTGAGGACGAAGATAATGATGGAGAGAGCGCCCAAGTAGGACAAGAATGAGATGATATTCAAGGTAGTACTAAAGTTAGGGTCGAAGGAGGGTAGGATAGACATGATGGAGAGGAGAGAAGCGCATATGCAGTTCACTAAAGTGATGATGACATAGGTGATGTCACAATCACTAGATTAGATTCAGAAGTAGTTGAATCAAATGATGATGATGATGATGAAGGGTTGCCTACTGCAAATTTCATAAGTGATAACGACGACGAGGAGCTTGTACAGTCAAGAAAAAAGCAAAGGGATTTTTTGACAGATAAGTTTGCAGCTTTGCAGATAGCTGATGAAGTTCCAAACAAGGCCGAAGGCCTTGCAGATGCTGGTGTTGCTGGCGAGGAGACTAATTATGAAGAAAGCATCGAGAATGCTACTTCCCAAGATGAGCTTGAAGAAGATGAAGGAGCTGTACATAGAAGGAAAAGTAAGTTTTCTTCTTATGATCTATCCATTGCCTCTCCTACTTTGTCGATAGGTATGAAATTTCAAGATGCGAAACAATTTACGGAAGCTATACTGAAGAACTCCATTGCTGCACAGAGGAATATTGATTTCATTAGAAACATTAAGACATTTGTAAAAGCTAGGTGTTCGCAGCAAAATTGTCCATGGAAGATTTATGGCGCATTGTTAGGAGAAGTTGATCATTCCATATTAGAGCCTACCAAGAGGAACATATTTACTCCATTAATTTTAAAAATAAAAGGGTAATAAGTGCATAGGTGTCCAAGCACTTCTTTGATTTGATTAAGCTGATGCCTCAGATAAATAGTACTGAGTTCATGATGTTGGTGAAGGAGCAGGTTGTCATCAATATATCTAGGAATCAATGCAAAAGATCGAAGCAAAAGGTGATGAAGATACTCATTGGTCAGTACAGCAGAGAATATGGACAGTTGTGGGATTATGCTTGGGAGTGTAGGCTGCAAAATCCTTCAAGTAGAGTGTATGTAGAGGTCGTGAAGAGACCACTTCCTGATATTGGGACCAAGTTCGATAAGTTCTATGTTTGCTTCGATGCATGCAAATGAGGATTTTTATCTAGTTGTAGACGGATTATAAGATTGGACGGGTGTTTTTTGAAGAGCTTGTGCAAGGGAGAATTGCTGGACGCAATTGGAAGAAATGCAAATAATCAAATGTTTTCACTGGCTTGGGCTGTTATGAAGATAGAGAACAAGGACAATTAGTCCTAGTTCCTAAAAATTTTGATGGTTGATTTGGAGATAACAAATGGGGCAAGGTGGACATTCATAAGTGACCAACAGAAGGTAATGTTTGCTTTTAGAAAAATTTGGTCAATTGTTTGTTTTTTGATATCAACATATCATTTGCTTACGTTTCTTATTTTGAATTATTGTAGGGACTAGTTCCAGCAATAGCTGAGTTGTTGCCTTATGCCGAACATCGAATGTGTGCGCGGCACATATACGCAAATTGGGCAAAGAACTATAAAGGGGACAGCCTGTAGTTGCTATTTTGGCAGCTAGCAAAGAGCACGTATATGATTGACTTTAGGATGGCAAAAAAAGAACTACTTTAATTGACAAAGGAAGGTTATGATGCACTATTCCAAACAGAACCGAAGTATTGGTGTAGGGCGTTCTTCAGCGAGGAATTCAAGTGTGATAACATCAATAACAACATTTGCAAAGCATTCAATGGAGGATAATAGATGCCAGATGCAAACAAATTATCTCGATGCTTGAAGACATAAGGGTTATGGTCATTACTCGGCTGCACAGACAAAGAGATGAGGCTGCAAAGTGGACTAGGCAATGTGGTCCTAGGATTGCTAAGAAATTGGATGAGAACTTGGCTGCAAGTAGGTATTATCATCCCATTTGGAATGTGGATGAAGGATATGAGATAATGAAGGGCTCTGATAAATATGTTGTCCACTTAGGCACGAGGAAGTGTTCATGTAGAACATGGCAAGTAAGTGGAATTCCTTGTGCACATGCCATATGTGCCATTCAATTGAAGAGCTACAACACAAAAGACTACATTGATGATTGGTACAAGAAACCGAAATATCTTGCTTCGTACTAATGCATGTTGCAGCCAATCAGAAGTAGCAAGTTCTTGGAGCCAACAGATCACGAAGCACCTCAACCTTTGCCACTAAAGAAGATAATGGGAAGACCAAAGCGAAAACGAAAAATGATGGAGGAAGAGGTCTCATGTCAACGTAGGATGAGTAGGACGGGTGTAAAGATGAAGTGCTCTTTTTGCCACATAATAGGGCACAATACTAAAGGTTGTCAATTAAGGAAGCAGTAGGAATAGTTGAGGCCAGCCGAAGGGCCTAGTGAAGGGATAGTTGGAGAAGGACAAATAGAAAGGCGAAGTGAGTCGACTGTTCTTCAGTCGACGACAATAAACCCAATAAGTCATGATAATTGTGTTTATGTTGCTTTATGGTTTATAACAAATATGTACATAGATATAATTGACATGTATGTAATGTTTTTGTCTTTGTCAGGTCACGAGAATGACACGTGAAGAATTGGTCGAAGCCCCTGCTGTACCTAAAACTGAAGGGCTTGTTCAAACAAGGCAAGGTAGAAGACAGCCAGCTAAAGGAATTGGTCGAAGCAATTGGAGGGCTAGTTAAGTTGACTGTTCTTCAACAGCAGCAGAAAAAAAAATACCCGATAAGTTCAATAATTTGTGTTTAGTTTTCCTTTACGTTGTTATAGGGCCTAATGTTATATTTATGATGTCCTTTGCCTTTTTCTCAGATTCGAAGAAGGTAAGCTAGAGCTCAGCTACCAATAAAGGGCCCAACTAAGGGTCACCACAAGATCCATCACCAAGGTCACCATAAAGGCCACTAGAAGAGTCATCACAAGGGCCATCACAAAAGCCAATATAAGGTGTCACTGAAGCAGAAGGGCTAAATAGAAAAACAACTAAAAGAAAGCCAAATCAAGAGCCACCTACAAGAAGGCCATATAAAAGACGCTAGCTGAAGAATTGGCCAAAGAAGCTCCTGTTGTGGCTGAACAGCCACAACAAGAGCCCAAGAAATCACATGCAAGAAGAAGGGCCAACCAATCACAAGTACTTGAAATTGACGTTCCCCTTTGAACAAGAGGGGCTCTTGGGAAGAGGCTAAAATAATATGGTTATGGCCTTTATACAGGTGAGCGTTCTGGAACAGTTATTCTTAATGTAAGTTTTATAGGCTACATTTAATTTAATTTATGATGTAAACTTTTGTTGATAATTGAGTTTTATTTTTGAAGCCTGGAGAAGTTCAGAGATTCTTATCTCTCAATGCCTAACTCAAGAATCAACGGCTACGCCAATAAAGAAGAAGACATTGGCTGCACCAATAAGAAAGAAGAGTAAGAAGAACCCAGTTGCAGGTCCATCTGAATCAGTTTAGCCTACGATAGTTACAGCTCCTTCTGAATCAATTGAGCCTAGGACAATTGCAACTCAATCAGAATCAACGCATCCCGAGACAGTTGAAGAAAAAGTCTCAAGTCCAGTTAGAAAAAAGTACAAGGATTATGAATCAAGTCAAAGGTCCATCAAAAGGAGCACGAACAGGAGGCATTGTGCATATTGATTGATGAAATGGGATGGGATATTGTTTGTGGGGCTGAGGAGTCAGTTGCTTTACTGTGGATGTGTTTTTTTTTTAATAGTTTGTCATTGAGTTTGTAAGACTTTATTTCAATATCAATGGGACAATCTTGTTGCCTGTCATTATTACCTTTTTCATTTTTTTGATTTTGTTTTTACTTTTACTTACTACTTCTTGTGGTGGATCTATGGTGGTGACTCGGGTGCTCGTGTGGCTAGTGGTGGCGACTAGTGAAGCCTGGTGGTGGTAGGTTCATTATGGGGGTTGGGGTGGGGCCTCTTGCTGCAGCTAGTACTAGTGCAAGAGTGCAGTGTGCATAACCTAGCTTGCACGAGCCCCTTTTGCAAAAGACCACGACCCACCACCAACAGTGGCTGCTAATGGTGGGTCTATGGTGGTGGCTACGTGTTGGAGTGATAGCTAGGGATGCTGGTGTTGCTAGTGGTGGTGGCCAGTGGTGACTGCTAATGCATACTGATGGTGGGTCTATTATAGGGGTTAGGTTGGGGTTTATGCTGCACTTGGTGCAAGATGTAAGTGTGCAATATGCACATCTTGCACCAGGTAGTGCTAGTGCAAGCTGGTGTGAGGCACCTTGTACTAGCAACTTCTGTAGCAGCATACCACCAGCATAGTGGTGGCTCAAGTAGATGCTTGGGATGCTTGGTGTGGGTGGTGGTGATGGCTGGAGGCCGATGGTGGCCAGTGGTGGGCGGTGGTGGCGGTTGGTAGTAACTGATGGTAGTGTTCACTTTTAATCACAAGTGTTCACTTAACTGATCACATTCTAAAAAACCTGGCACTTAAGTGTTCACTTTTAATCACAAATGGCACTTAAGTGATCACTTTTAATAATAACTTGACACTTAAATGATTTTTTTTTATCACGACTGGCACTTAAGTGATTGCTAGATACAACTTATAGCACTCGAGTAATCACTCGTGTTTGTCCTATGTATATGGTGGTTTGCAGCAAACCAGAGAAGTTGCTGATTTATATATACGGTTCAACTTATGGCAATTCCATTCAATTTAATGTTTGCTACTAGTTTACATTCAGTTTAAGTAAAGAAGTCACTACAACACATCGACTTAATATATATTCCATCATCACCAATTTATATTCAAGAATAAGCAAAAATATAATACAAATAGCATCTCATTCATTCATTCCCTTTCACTGACCTCTCCACAAGCACAAGAAGTAACACATAATACATATGATAGCCCAAAAAAAAAAAAAAAAAAAAAAAGCCACAACGATCTTGTAGACAACACAAAAATTCTTCTCATCTTTCAAAAAAATAAGTTACATTTCATTCAAAACAAGTACATTTCTCCACTCATTTACAACTATGGCAGTCGAAGAAACTTCTTCTCATCTTCCAGTACTTTACATTTCATCATAAAGTAGGATAGACAAAAAAAACAGCAACACAATAAACGCTTGGTAACACTTCCGTTCAATTTTCATCTTTGAAACTCCATTCTTCAAATGGTTAGCAGAAGATGCTTGAGCTTGCATTGAGTCAACATCGTCCAAGTTGTCCACAGGCGTAGATGGAGGTTGATGACATCCATCAAGTAGGTCCAATATCATCTTTGTGGCTCGGTGAGAGAATTTCGCATCGACCCATTCAAAATATTTGCACTTCGACCCTTCTCTGTATCGGGCATATCCAAAGAATCTTCTCCCGGATTCATTTGAGTTCACGATGTTCTTCTTGGACTTGGTAACCCACAAAAACAGAAACGCTTGCCTTCTCCTTTTCTTCGACGAGAGAAATTTGAGCCATTGCTAAAAGTCCTACTCTCCATTCCCAATATTCGACTATAGAATTTGGGGCAAATCAAATTAGGGTTCGGGATTAGGGCTCCAACGCTTCAATGGCATTTTGCCCGATTTAGGGTTTTAGATTTAGGGCGATTGGGGAGACGACGTCGTTTTGGCTTATTTAAGGGCTCTATTTTGGCCAACTATAGAAACAACATCATTTTGGGTGAATTAAAGCTAAGTCAACTCTCCGACGAGCCACCTCGGCAAGAAATATTAATATTTAACTGCCACGTATGATTTTCGGCCGGCGTCGCGAGAGGTGGCACTCAAATGTCCCACTTTTCTTAAAATGTGGCACTTAAGTGTCAATTTTGTAACTTTTGGCACTTAAGTGTCCATTTGTGCCAACTTTTGGCACTTGAAACAATCTTCTGCCGCCAAAAAACCAACAAAAAAAAAATTGTGCCAAAACTCCGCTAAATTTTCCTCAGAATAATTGTCCGAAAAATCTTGAAACTATTGTGCGACAGTCAATTTAGTGATAAACCTTTCAATTGTGCTAATTTTTTTTTTTATCAAAAGATTGTGCTAATTGAATCCTATACTTTTTAGCAATTTGCTAAATTTATTCATTTTGGCAATTTTTTTCAAAAATCGCTGCATGATGGTCTAATCAACACCAATCATTCTATGTGACATGGTCAATTGTAGGACATTGGCATTGACATGATAAAGTTTTGCAATCTTTTGAACTTTTTTTGAAATTTTTCTCCTTTTCTTTCATTTTTCCTCTAACTTTGGGCGGGTGAGGTCACCAACCAACCCTAAATGAAGGTCTAGTGCCCTTGCTTGGATCTTGGTAAGGGCTTGGGGCGAAGGCCACAATCCCCTTGCCCGATGTCCATGACCTCATTTAAAAAATAAAAGAAATAAAAGAAGATATATGGAAGAAAAGGAAAAAGATTAAGATATAATATTAAAAAACTACACAAATTGTCCACGTCAGCGTCAGTTAAGTGTTGGCCATGCCATATAGGATGCTTGACAACCATGCCAATTATTTCTTGCAAAAGTTGGCTGGATAGACTATATTAACACATTATAAAATATATTTACAATTAAATTGGCTATATTAAAAAATTTATTTGAATGTATCTTGAATTCTAGATGCACGACGTGCTTCAACATACTATTTGGGCCTTGGCGCATCTTATACTATGCAAGCCCAAGATTGGAATCCAATCCAATCCCACATAAGGAGATCTTGACAACTCTTAACTTCCATTTTGTCTCCCCGATATAAAGAAGATAGAGGGGGAAAAAAAAACCCTCAACTTCTGCCTAAAGTGAACGGTTTTTGGAGGATTTGACTTTACGATAGGATAATTATAAAATAAAATAAAATTGAAACCTACTATATGGATCCCATTTCAATTATAAATTTTTCAAATTTGGCAAAATTTAGCCATTATACTTTTAACAATTTACCAATATAGTCATTCCAACTAATTTTGGACAAAATTGCAAATTATTGGGTAGCTTGGTTAAAAAAAAAAAAAATTTTAAAAAATTGATGCTTTTGGACTCTAAGAATTCTCGGATACTTCTTTTAAAATCACAGTTTTTTAGTCAAGCTTTTTTCTAAGAATTCACTGCGTAAAGTTGTTGGAAATTAATCAAGAGAAAACAAATTGTTTGTTGTAATCGGAATATCAATGTAATGGAGGTGGGGTACGAATATCCGAATCTCCTTAAGGCGATTAGTTCCTGCCAATGGTGCTCCGCAGATTCACGAACTATGCCTCTCAAGATACAACACCTCGAACCTGTTTGGATTAGCACTATGCAAATAGGACTCAGTCGAACCGTTCAATTGAATCAGCACACCCAGAAAAATCAAAAGAGGAGAAAAGTATATCAAAGCTTCTTTTGGATTCGAGTCGGAAAAACTTTGTGAGGAAGCTCTATGTTCCTATCTATTTATAGAGCTTTTTAGTTCATGTACAGAAGAGATACATGAATTAAATAGACGCATGAATACACAAAATTTATTAATCAAGAGATACATGAATCCAAGAGATTCATGAATCCAAAGACACGTGAACTCAATAAATACATGAACTAAAATATACATGAATCTAGGAAATTCATAAATTCAATAGATATGTGAATAGAAAAGTTTAGGAAATTCATGAATTCAATAGATATGTGAACAAAAAAGACGTATCTTAATTTATTAGCTTTTGTTGATCCATTGACCATAATTATAACAATCCCCCACATTAATGGATCAACAAAACATTTTTGACTTGAAGGAATCTGAGCATGCCTATTGAAATACACCGCATCAAGATAGGTAGCTTTCGCTTTGAACCTTCTTTAATGAAAGCCTATCGGACTTACTTAACTAGTCGATGGACTAAGCTTTGAATCGCCAGTTGTTTGTGTAAGCTTAGACAATAAACCTCACACAGAATATTTCCAATTCAAGATTGGTTCTCGGTTGTGTTCGTTCTTTCAGCCTTGAACCTCTCGGGATTCATGCGTGCTTTAGAAATTCTAGCCTTAATAATGCTGTAGGAAAGCACTATTGCATCATAGGAATGGGAGACGGTGCTTACACTAGAGTTTCCAAAATTTGCATTGCCCTATTGAACCTAGACCATGGGATCTCCAATCGCATAGGTTAGGTTTCCACCATGAAATCTTTTTATTGGGTTAAGGCTCTTAAACCCATTCCCCTCGATGTGCAGTTTATCTGCTCTCTTGACAAACCTTTTGTTAATAGATCTGCAAAATTTTCCTTTGACTTTACAAAGTCTAAAGAAATGATTCCATTTGAGAGCAATTGCCTTAAGGTATTGTGTCTACGACGAATGTGTCTAGACTTACCATTATAAATCACATTATGCGCTCTTGCAATTGCCGCTTGATTATCACAGTGTATGCAAATTGCAGGCATAGATTTTGGCCACACTGGAACATCTTCTAGAAAATGTCAAAGCCATTCTGCTTCTTCAGCAGTTTTATCCATAGCAACAAACTTTGATTCCATTGCAGAGCGCGTTATTAGAGTTTGTTTAGAGGATTTCCATGACACTGTGACACCTCCTAGCGTGAACACATATATGCTAATCGATTTCGATTCATCAAAATTTGAAATCCAGTTGGCATCACAATATCCTTCCAAAACAGCTGGATATCTACCATATTATATAACGTAGTCTTTTGTCCTTTTCAAATACCCTAATACTCTCATCAGAGCATTCCAATGCTCGTGACCTTGGTTATTGGTATATCTACTCAGTTTGCTTACTAAGTACGCAATATCGAGTCTAGTGCAGTTCATGATATACATGATGCTACCGATTACTTGAGAGTATTCCAACTGTTTGATACTATTTCCAGTGTTCTTTTTTAAAGTTAGGTGTGGAAGAAAAGGATTGTTTGCATCTTTAATGCCGAATCCTTTAAATCTCTCAATTACTTTTTCAATGTAATGAGATTGTGTTAAACCTAAGCCATCATAATTTTTAGAATTGTGATGCCGAGTATAACATCCGCTACACCTAAATCTTTCATCTCAAAGTTCTTATTGAGAATGTTCTTGGTGATTCTGATGACCTCAGTGTTATCTCCAAGAATTAGGAAGTCATCGACATATAGACAAATAAGTACATATCCAACTGTTGTGGATTTAGTGTACACACATTTATCACATTTATTGATTCTATACCCATTTTGAATCATTACCCGATCAAATTTCTCATGCCATTGCTTAGGAGCTTGTTTAAGTTTATATAATGATTTGACAAGTCTACACACTTTGTGTTCTTGTCCTTTGACCTTGAACCCTTCAGGTGTTCCATATAAATCTCCTTGTTGAGATCACCATTTAAGAATGCAATCTTCACATCTATTTGATGTATTTGCAAATTGTATAGCGAAGCTATAACAATCAACATCCTTACTAATGTTATTCTTGTGACAGGTGAATAAGTATCAAAGTAGTCAAGACACTCTTTTTGTCTAAACCCTTTGGCTACAAGCCGAGCTTTGTACTTATCAATGGAACCATCAACTTTTAGTTTTTCTTGAATATCCATTTACATCCAATTGGTTTATTTCCAGGTGGAAGATCAACCAATTCCCAAGTATGGTTACTTAGGATAGAATGAATTTCATTATCAATAGCTTCTTTCCAAAAAGAAGCATCTGGAGATGACATTGCCTCTTTAAATATTTGGGGCTCACCTTCTAACATGTATGTTAGAAAATCAGGTCCGAAAGATTTTTCAATTCAAGACCTTTTACTCCTTCAAAGTTCAGCTTCTTTGGTCACAACTTCATCATTCTCAAATTCTGATTCTCTAAGCCTTTTCTGAGAAAGTTCTCATTGATTTCTTTTTGCAGGATATATATCCTTAAAAAATTCAGCATCCCTTGATTCTAGGATTGTATTGACATGGATTTCCACATTTTTAAATTTTTGAACCAAAAATCTATATGCACTACTATTTTGAGCATAATCGATGACTATGCGATCCACCATTTTAGGTCCCAATAGAGTTTGTTTAGGAGGAGGAATTGCCACCTTGGCCAAGCACCCCCACACTTTTAGAAAATTGTAGGATGACAACTTTCCATTCATAACTTGTATGGAGTTTTACCTATCTTTTTGTGGGGTATTTTATTAAGAATATAATTTGCAGTTAAAAACTGCCTCCCCCCACAAGTTCTGAGGTAAACCCGAACTCAAAAGCATGGCATTAGTCATCTCTTTTAGTGTCCTATTCAATTGTTCAGCAACTCCATTTTGTTATGGAGTATAAGGTGCAGTCATTTGGAGTATTATTCCAAAACTAGCACAAAACTCTTTGAAATTGATTGAACTGTATTCTCCTCCTCTATCAGACTTAAGCACTTTGATTCATTTATTAAGTTGGTTTTCAACTTCATTTTTATACTGACAACCATGCTCATAGTCTCATATTTGCTAGTTAGTAAATAAACATAGCAAAATCTAGTACAATCATCTACAAATGTGATGAAGTACTTCTTTCCACCTCTATTTTCTACAAAGTTTAAATCAAATAGATCACTATGGATTGATTGTAGAGGTTCACTTGTCCTTTCAATGAATTTGAAGGGTTTCTTGGCAAACTTGGCCTCAACACAAGTCTCACACTTGTAATGGGCATCCAACTCAAATCTTGGAATTAACCCCAAGTTTGTTATTCTCTTCATTGTACCATAGTTTACATGTCCTAATCTACCATGCCATAGATAAGGAGACACAACAGTGTAAATTGAAGATTTTTCTTTATTTTAATAGTCTTTGGGTACACATAATTCGAGTTTATATCAATGACAACCACATTGGCTTTAAACAGGTCATTACACAAGTACCATTTCCCCACATACATCCCTCATTTCGAAAGTACAAACTTGTTAGATTCAAATACAACATTGAAACCCTTTTGACAAGTATGGGGCCAGAAATTAGATTTTTCCGAATCTCTAGTACATGCAGCACATTCAGCAGGGCGATCTCCTTGCCAGAAGTAAACTTCAAGATCACCTTTCCTCTTCTGGCAATCTTTGCTGATGCAGAGTTAGCCATATAAAGCTTCTTATCTTCTTCAGCCTTCTTATAAGATGAGAACATGTGTTTATCCGCACATATGTGATTTATGGCACATGTGTCTAGCCACTAGCCATTAGTGTTCGACACCAGAGATGTTTCGGACATTACCACAATAGACAGTCTCTCAATATTGTCATGTCTATCAAATTCAGTTCCTAGGCTGCACCATCGTTCTTGCCTTTTTTCGGGCGCTTCTTGCAATCCTTAGCACGATGGCCAGACTTGTTGCATATAAAACATGTCCCTTGGAATTTTTGGAATTATTCCTTCTACTTGCCTCTTCCTTGAAAAGGCATCTTCCTTTTACTATCTTGGTTGGATTTGGAAGATTCCACAATGTTGGCCTTTGGCTCAGAAGAAGGGTTCGCACTCCTTCTATTGTCCTCCTCAATTTTGAGGCACATAATGAGATCTTCAAGGCTCATCTCCTTCCGTTTGTGCTTCAAATAATTTTTGAAGTCTGACTAGCCTAGAGGCAGTTTCTCAATCATGGCCGCCACTTGGAATGATTCACTATGTATCATTCCCTCAGCAGAGATGTCACTCAGAATTAATTGCAATTCTTGAACCTGACTTATGACAGATTTAGAATACACCATCTTGTAGTCCAAGAATTTGGCAACCACAAATCTTGGTGCCATCGTCCTTAGTCTTGTATTTCTTCTCTAAGGACTCCCATAATTGTTTAACATATTCAAGATTACAATAAACATTATATAGAGAATTCACTAAACAGTTAAGAATATAATTTCGGCATAAGAAGTCCCCATGCTTCCGAGCCTCCAATGCATTGAGTGTCATGACATTGTGCTCATCTAGACTAATTATTGGGCACATCTCCGATAAATACTTCGTTAGATTTAGCATGGTCAGATAGAAAAACATCTTATGATGCCACTGTTTAAAGCCCACTCTGGTGAATTTCTCCGATTTCTCATTAGCTGTAATTGGAGGTGTTGCCATCGCAGTAGGCAAAGTTTGTTGAACTATCGCTCCAGAAACGAAGCCAAAAGCCATTTGGCCTGTACTATTTTGAAAAATAATCCCGGGCATACTAGTCATATGACTTGTACCTGCACCACCAAAATTGGTGTTGGCCCAAGGGCTCGTAGCATTGGCTGCTACAAATTCAGACCCTAAGGGTTGAACATCTTCCATAGCAACGGTCAAATCGACCGTAGGAACGTCTCCTGAAACATTCTGGACATTGAAGTGCACTTGATTGTTTTCAACCATCTTAATAATTTGACAAGAACAACAAACAGTGAGTGATATAATTGCCTTAAGATTGTTGGAAATTAATCCAGAGAAAACAAACTATTTGTTGTAATCAGATTATCAATGGAATGGAGGTGAGGTACGAATATCCGAATCTCCTTAAGGCGATTAGTTCTTGCCAATGGTGCTCCGCAGATTCATGAACTATGCCTCCCAAGATACAACACCTCGAACCTGTTTGGATTAGCACTATGCAAATAGGACTCAAGAGAACCGTTCAATTAAACTAGCACACCCAGAAAAATTAGAAGAGGAGAAAAGTATATCAAAGCTTCTTTTGGATTTGAGTCGGAAAAATTTTGTGAGGAAGCTCTATGTTCCTATCTATTTATAGAGCTTTTTCGTTCATGTACAAAAGAGATACATGAATTAAATAGATGCATGTATCCACGAAATTCATGAATCAAGAGATATGTGAATCCAAGAGATTCATGAATCCAAAGACATGTGAATTTAAGAGATTCGTGAACTCAATAGATACATGAACTAAAAGATACATGAATCTAGGAAATTCATAAATTCAATAGATACGTGAACAAAAAGATTAGGAAATTCATGAATTCAATAGATATGTGAACAAAAAAGACGTATTTTAATTTATTGGCTTTCATTGATCCATTAACCATAATTATAACAAAAGTTTCTCAGTTCCAACATAATTTGGGAGTATTGATTCTTGTGAAATGCTCTTACTGATGATTCCAAGATGGATATGCTGATCTTCTTTTAGTCTCTTTGTAGCACAGAGATAAGGAGGAAGGACTTGGTATGGCAGCCACTACAAAGACTAATGGAACAATGACATATGGCCGTGATGGTTGTTCTGTGATGGATGTGCTATGATCATTTAAGTTGGTTGTAAATTTCCTCTTTTTTCAATTGTCTAAACCATATACCAAATTGGTAGCTAATGTCCAGATGTTGTTTTTCTGTGGTAATCGTTTAAGTTGGTTGTAATTTCCTCTTTTTCCTATTTTCTGAACCACATACCAACTTGTTCACTTGGTTTTTCCTATTGTAATCATCCAAGTTCTAAGTGAAGAGAGGTTTTTAGACCTCATTGGAGGCATATAATTGGTGATAGTTGTTCTTTTTGTGGATGTATGGTGGCTCTATTTCTTATTTTCTTCATCTCCAAGCAAATCCCTCTCCTTCCAATTAGGACAACCATAGTTATTAAAATCTTAAGAACCTAGATCCTTCACTTTTTTGCATCATAACATTGGTCTTGCCTCGCATCTACCCTCCGCTTACAATATTGAGAAGCAAAAAGATAGACAAACAACACAACCATCCCCAATCCAAATTATTTCAATCTAAACGAATGTTGTTTTTTATTATTATTTAATTTATTGGGTCCAAATTCAACATCAAGGTTGGGCACATCAATCCTTTCAGTACAACTATGCCTCTCAAACAGATCATTTTTCTTTTGCTTCCAAAATATATCTTCACCTTTGCTTCCACTGGAGACACTTCTACTTGTATCTTGTTGTCGTGTCTCTTACTCCTTTCTAGCTGCATTTTGAGAATGTGGACTTTCTCCTTAGATACTTTCAACTAACTTCCACACTTCCAATTCTATTTACCAATGCTTTCTTCTCATCGATCAATTCAACATCACTTCTCTGCCATGTAATGAGGACTTCAAATCAATCCGTTTGCAAAAACAACAATCATTAACCTGCCTGATACAAGCGAGCAATTCAAATTCCAATAGTGCTTGCTTTTGGACATGAACTTCAAATTAAACAATGCACATCAGAACATACAGCAAAACAAGTTGATTTAATGGAAACACTACAAATTATGTGAAACAGAGGCCTTCAAACATAGCAAATTAAATTCAACAATGCACATCACATAGCAAAGCAATCATATCCTTGTCCAACACTAAACTGGCTAATAACAACACATAATGCTAAGCTAGCCACCCATAATGAACAACATATGACAGTGAACTGGTATTATACTCAACTGGCCATTACAAGCAACCATTGCAAATGACAATGTATTAACTATCAATCCCTAATCTGTTGCAGAAAATTGACAAACCATCACCTCCAACGATAGAACCTCCTTCCATTGGCCAACATATGATCATCAGAACCTTGAAACTTAATCATTTCATAGTGCAAAAGAAACTTATGGAAATAATAAAATGACTCGTAGCTAGCTCGAATAACTAAAGAGAAAGCCAAGACAGACATATGCTCCTCTGTAGCTCAGGGGTCAAAATTTATTGTTATCTTCTTGCCCTAGCATTCAAAAGCACATGTAGCGCAGCAAGAATAATGCGCTCAGCAAAATGATTCCGACGAACAAATCAAATAAGCCCATTAAATCAAAGTAGAGTGGCCTTTCAGAGCTCTACCTTTCAGAGCTCTAAACAACGATGAGAGCACCAAGTTCATACCGGTAGTATTGCAGTTTTAGGTTCCCAGCGGTACATTCAACTACTATATTTGTAGTGAATTATCAAATCTTATCGGTATATAATCCTGATCAAATTATAGAATATTGGCAAGATGCAAATGTACCAAAGATATGAGAAAATTGAAGAGCTGACAAAATTGAGTAATGCAAAATATAATCCATCTCTTCCAATGAGCATGCAAGATAAAGAGCCTCACGTTGCAGGAGTAAGAAACGCAATTTTTGAGGGGTTAGAAAGTACTGGCCATGAAGCAAAAAACTCTTCACGGGAATCTTGGAGAGGCAAAAATGCACATCATCAAAAAAATTTCGATTTATCATTTAAGAAAATAGAGGAACTACATTGAATATTTATCGATAATTTATGAACCACATTGAACATATTAAAATTTCATGGACTGACATTGTACATTAAATCAAAATTCATAAATTATTTGTATCATTTTTTCAATCATAAAAGACAATGAGAAGTTGGGAATATATATATTCAAAAGCCAATCAGATTTTTATTATATAGAAATGAAATGTCAACAATTAATTTAAAAGCCAAAGACGAGCCAAAAAAAAAAGGTTTCAAGATGATAACCTTCGAGTGGGACGTGCGGTCAAAGGGGGAGACCAGGCTTATCCTCCTCTCCATCCTCAGCCACCCACTCCCACTACACCCCCTTGGCATCATTTGATTCCTTTTAACAGATTTTTTTGATAATATCCCATTTATTCCAATTAATTCCCTTTAGTTTCCGTTTGGGAAATACTTCATTTTTTTTTATAAAAATCATAATAATGTCTGCCATCGTTAAAGTTATCGTTTTTGTCACGGTTAGGTTCAGATCTTAATAGTATTATTCGTTACTAAGCTGTGCTCAATTTTTTATTCACCCAAACTACACTTGCGGGATACAGATGATTTGCCTTGATTTGTTTTAGCAATTGCGTCTATTCAGTGGTCATTGCTAGGTCCTACTCATTTCTCTCACTTTCTATTTATCAAAGTCTCTTAATTATATCATAAAATGATGTCGGAATATATAGACGAAGGACACCGATTTGATTAGATCGACTAGAGAAGACAATAGCGCGGGCATGATGGGTTCACAGTCCCGCCCCTGCATCCGCGCTCGGAAAATTTTCCATCCCCACCCTTGTCTCGCGTAACTATGCAGGCATCCCCACCCCCCACAAAATTCTCTAATAGATTAAACAAAAAAATTTATGCAATTGAGATTATTTTTGATAAAACATGAGACTTTAGATTAACGGGTTATCTTGAAATGAATCATTTAGTAGTATCAATACAAATGCAAAATAAAATCTAAGAAAGTTAACTATTTTGACAAGCAATTCTTTGAATGTAACATAAAAGTGTAGTTTATAAGATATTTTTGAACAAGTGACTTAATTGCGGCAGCAATGCCGGTGATAACAATAACATAAAAAGTAGACACATCCGTTGTGTAATTTGTGTTGCTCTCTGAGTCTCATAGAAGTTCATTTCTTACAAGACCAATTCTCTATCTTTGGTTCTCTGAATTCGTTTTGCCCTTTTGCTGGGGAAGTCGATTCTTGCAAGAAGCTTGCCCCTTCTTCGCATCCTGAGTTAATGATATTTGGGAAAATGCTTTGATCTTCTTTTACATTTTCATGAGCGTGGGTGATAGCAGGAGCAAGTCAAAGTCACGAAATGCAAAGCCAAATGACATGCATGGCCGTAGACGTGATGCTACACCGACATAGGCCTGTGATCGGAATATGTCTATGCACTAACGGGGAATAGATGTCAGACTAAATCTTTGATAGCATGATAATGAGATGTCGTCATTCAATAATCGAGCTTTTGAAAGTATATTTTAAATGGATCACATCCGTTCCAACATTATCAATGACCCCACATAAAAGTGGCGGAGGTACCCAAACAATGGAGGAATGGGCCACGTACATAGATGTCAGAGTCAATCCTTGATAGTATGACGATGAGATCCCTCATTCAATAATTGAGGTTTTAAAAGTATCCATAAAATGGATCAAATCTGTTCCACCATTATCGATGACCCACATAAAAGTGCAGGAGGTTCCCAAATAATGGAGGAATGGGCCCACGTACATAGATGTAAGAGTCAATCCTTGATAGTATGACAATGAGATGTCCTCCTTCAATGATTGAGGTTTTAAAAGTATCCATTAAATGGATCAACTGTTCCACCGTTATCGATGACCCCACATAAAAGTGGAGGAGGTACCGAAATAATGGAGGAATGGGCCACGTATATTTATTTGGAGAAATTGGACGAATCCTATGTAAAAAATGATAAAGATGAACCACAAATTCCGCAAACAACTTCACATGATGAATGACCAGTTACAAGGACGATAAATGAAAGCAGACCAGCAAGGAGCAAGTATTTACCGTACCTAAAGCTCAATCGGGATCTGATGGGGAAGAGATCCGCATGAAACTCATTATTTTCTGTGCAAAAATTCAGCTTATATCACAAAAAAAAATCTTAAATTAATAAATATGTGGTAAATTTACGTAAAATTAATTTTTTGATCACTAAAAATATCAAATTGATATATCAATAACAAATTTACCTTTTGTTAATTTTCGTTAAATTTTACTTTCAAATTATTAAATTGGATGACATATAACAGTTGACGGATATATCAATTCAATTTAACGGATGATATATTTCTCATAAAAATACTGATTTTGAGTAAATTTATCTTTTATATATATATATATATAGACACACACCAGACACGCGGCCCACCCTGAAAGAAGTGGAAAAGGAACAGCTGGAGCTCACTTTGCAAAGGAGACGCACCAGTCCAAAGATATGTAGGGTATGGAACTGATGGTGACGGGTGCTCGAATAATTCTACTAGTTGCTCGATCAAAACTGTGTGTTTTGTTTGTGGACTTCGAGTGAAGTGCAATTGGGCTGAAGAGAAAGCCATGGCTAGATTTGACCTGTAAATGAATAAATCTGCCTCCATTGTGGCTAAATGCCAACGAGGTTTTTTCAGAATTCCGTACTCTCGAATGGTTTGAAAATTGGTAATCTTCGTCGAGCTTTTTCGACTCATTTCGCAGGGCAAAGCAAGAGGTAAACGGGAGCTCTGTGCGGAAGAATTAAAAAAAAAAAAAAAAAGGGTTAAAGGACGTGCAAAGGAAAAATTATGGAGCAAGAAAATGTCAGAAGACGAGAGAGCAAAGAAAAGAACCCTTTATTAACTATCAAATAGAACTTTTGTTATGAAATATGAAATAGCAGTAGATGCATTCATTGCTAAATCCTTAACATATAATCTTTTTACGCCTATCATAATTCATATGAAATTCTTCTCCCTCGAAATCAAAGCCCTTGTGGTGAAAGAAGCATTGCTCTGGCTGCTGGAGGCGTCCGCACTGAAGGATGAATTGGTGGTGCGCGACTGTTTCGTCAGACAATGAATCTACTGTTAGATTCGCTGCCAAAACAAATTCGAGCCCGTGGGCAGAGGAATGCAATGCACTACTAACCCAATTATTAGTCGCTCCTCTAGCTTGTGAACCCATAGGAAGCTAACCAAGTCGAAAGCCAAATTGCCAAAAAGCACCGAAAAGAGACCCTCCCCTTCAATTAATTGTCTAGGCAACCCTTACCACTTTGGGATTTATTAGGTATTGATTCTTATCAACTTCGCTCTGAGTAGTATTGCTTTTGAATGAATGAAATGGTATTTATAGACCAGAAGATGAAGAAGAAGAAGAAGAAGAAATTTGTGTTTGACTAAACGAGCGTTACTAGGTTGACTGAATTGACGAAATTGAATTTGTGTTTGACTAAACGAGCATTACTAGGTTGACTGAATTGACATAATTGCAAAAACTTTTAAAACTCAATTGATTAAAAAAATAATGTTAGGATTGAATCGGCATATTTGTAATAGATATATGACTTTTTTGATAATTTTTCTTATTAAATATATTGGACTCTACTTCATGGATAGAGTATAAATTTGTTAATATTGTTTTTTTTTTATATTCGAATCCTACTATTTTCAATGAATAACCATCAAACTACCTCAAATGTATTGTTCTACTAATCATCCAACATTAGTCATTTATGAAGATTTTTGCGCTTATCTCTTTGTTTTGTTCAATTGATATTCTCTTTTAAGTCATTTGTTATTATTATGACTCTCTAATGAGTGTTTCTCTTTTTAGGTTGAGAAAAGCCAATGATTTGACAAAGAACTTCGGTCCTTCATCGAAGGTCATTTAGGTTCCATCCCTTAATTGCACCTATGTGGGCAAAGACCAACACTTCTTGACTTCATAGGGAAATTGTAGGGGTGATCGGTTCCCGGTTCGTTCCGGTTCCACCTTAGAATCAAGAACCGGACAAGGAGAATCGATTCATAAAATTGGGAACCGTGGATGGGACCATTTGGTCCTAGGACTAGGAACCAAACCATTAGTTTCGATTCGGTTCGGTCCAACAAAATTGGCACTTTTTTTTTTGCACTAAGTGACTGAGCTCCGGTCCAACAAAATTGGCACTTTTCCGGACCGATCAATCTAATTCGGTTATCAAGTGATCCAATAAAACTAATTACACATGTTTCTACATGCAAAAAATTCAAACTACACTTGCGTGAATATTAATCACATTTCATGTGTTTCACACTTAATCTTAATCATAAAGGCTATAAACAATCTAGCTAGAGGTTGTGCTTGGCTTAGATTTTATAGACAATCTATCTTCTGCTCTTTGAATGTTTAGTCGATGTGGGACTCTTGGAGGCTTGAAGTGCCTTGTGAGTCTCTTGAAGCCTTAGTCCAAAATCGAGTAGAAAATGAAATTAACAAGTAGATTTTCTTGGAACGGGAATCGGACCACCAACCGTGGGAACCGCCCAAAATTGGCAAGTCCAATCCAGTTCAAGCGGTTCCCGATTCGGGTAGTTCCTGTTGCACGCCCCTAGGAAATTGTGCATTGTACTTCAAGAATCACATTAAATAAATTTTAAATTCAGAAATCATATTGCATATGGAGGTTAAGTTGGGACCATTTATGTAATTATTCCTAATTTTTATAATAACATGATAGCATTTGGGTTTTTTTTTAATAGAATTAATATAAAATGTTGATGCACCCTGCCGTGGCCACGTTAGTGCAAGAATCTTTCTAGAAAGAACAAGATTTTGAATCTGGTTTCATGGAAGAAACACAGCTCCAAAGCCTCATTGAACTTTGAGAATAAGATTGGCGTTTATGCCATGTGCTTTGAGTATGTTGTACTTTTGTGCATGTTTCTAAGTTTTATTCGTATTGTAAAATGCGATTCATGTTATACTCAATTTTCTACCATGCCACTCATTTGACCACTTCTATTACTGTTCCTTGTTAAAATAGGGTACTATGTCTTGACTGAGTTATTACCGCTCCTCATATTTGTGAACGCCTGTTCTTAGGCCACACTTTATGTTGTTCAGCGTCTCATTTCATTATGGGTCCTATGTACTGGGAACACCTAAATCGCAATTACTGGTATGTGTACAAAGAATTAGGTCAGGGTTTGATACGTGTTGCTTCCATTAGAATACATTCTACCTATTCTTAAAATGTTTTTGGCATTGGACTGGATGCTATCCTTGTAACAGATGCAGCACCCTGCATGAGTGCATACAAAAAAGTTATTGTAGCCATCAACCTCAAAGGAAGAACATATTCACGAGGTGCGAGGGCGAAAATATACCACTAATTGGAGGACCTAAAGTAAGTGCCATGATAAAAGCATTAAGGCACCTATTTAAATATGGCACAAAATGGAAAAACTTGAATAGTAAGAGCCTCTGCTCAGACCAATGATCGTCGCGCGAAGTGACCCCGAGGTAGTGAGCGAGAACACAAAGGTTTCTGAAATGAAAAATCTTCAAGTTTCAACTTTCGTGGCCTGATAAACCAAGAATTTTCCATAAAATGACACTCTTGCCATCTGTGAGCAGTCGGAATGGATTCGCGGCCTGATATTTCGTCTTGAATAACATGGCTCTTCTGAAGTACTACCGTCTGCCAAGCAAAAGTAATTTTCAAACCGAACATCGGAACTCAGAGTGCTTTGGTCGATAACGACATCTTCACGGCGACTACTTTCAGTCTGATTGCTCTTTTTCTGATGAGATTGAATTGACAGGGTCCATGAAGTGCTAACCTAGTTCAAGTCTGCAAACTGAAGAACTAAGCCGGATCGACTTTCCTCCAGATAATTGCAACTCTGAGCCGTTCGAATGGTCAAGCTCGAGCTCAGAATTCACCCTGAGGTGTATTAATTTCTACATCTACCTCGTCTTCCATGACCTGTCCAAAGATCCTAAGTACTTGCACAAACAAGTAAAGTGGATGACTTGCCTTGTGGTCGTACTCCATGACCTGTTGATTTTCTATAGCATTTGCGACTCTTATGGCTTCAGGCCACCAAGCATCCATAGGGGAGCAATTTGTCGTGGTTTAATCAATGTCAACCATGTTATTAGTTATATCAGGAGGATTTACCAGAATCAAAGAACGCTGATAAATCAGGCACAATATCCTCCAGGATAAGACGCAGCGGAGAGGAGTAACCTGGGCTATTACTAAGCTCACTTTACCTTCATTTTCACACATAAAAGAAAAAAGGTTTCAAATGGATAAATGTCGGGCAGAAACTTTATGTACCTTTGCAATCAAGATCATGACATTTTTGGTAATATACAGCCTGAATCAGGTCAGCAACATAGATAACTAGGCCAGTCAAATTGGGGAAGAAAATAACCTAGTTAGTTCCATCTCATTTAGTCTTAGCATCTACGTACTTGAATGTCACGTTTATAATATTATACGATTGATGAAGCAATTTGCAATTTACGACTGCTTCAATGGAATAGGAGGAAGCGGTCAAAAGCTAAAAGAAAAACTATGTTAAAAGAGAGAGCATAAAGGCCGGACTTACTACTACCTCGCATATTTCTCCTTGCAATCTACCGGAAGGAAGGGTCCTTTCGGATTCTTTAACCCAGGTATGTACATAGATAGGAATGAAGGTGCTCTTAACTCATCATACTTTGTTCCAACACGGCTTAGATAGTTTAATTATTAGATTGATTTACTAATTTTATTTCTTTAAATTTACCGTCATTTGCTCTAGCTATTCCATACCATACCAAGTAAAGCCAAAAAAAAAAAAAAAAAAAACTTACTAGTCTTATTCCGTATAAAGTTCCGTTTCTCTTTCTTCTTTTTATATGTTTTTATTTTAGTGAACTTTCATTCTCCATCTTGTCTAAATAGCATTGACACTGACACGCGACACGCGACATGACACGATACGACACGACATGCCAACACGTTTTTTTATTGGTAAAAGGTAAGAAGACACGCCAACACGTTGTTTCTCAAAAAACAGAGAATTCCAATACGTTGGGACACGTTATATTTATATATACATAATAAATTATCATTATTATGATTATTTCAATCAAATTATTTTGAATCAAATTCATAAATAAATAAATAAAACCTACAATGGATATACACAAAAAAACATTAATCCTCCATTTATTAATATCATTTATTATTTCAATTTGACAAATTCAACTTTATTTCAATAATTCATAAAATTTGGAGAAAAAACAAATGATTCATATTATGGACTCGCATGTTAGATATGTTGGAAGAGGAGAAAAAAAAAAAAAAACTTAAGAGATGGATTGCGTATCACGGGAAGTGGGAATCGAAGAAAGGAGAATACTAGGTTTTTCTTCTTTCTCAATTTATTATTTTATTATTGTGTTTTATTCTTTCACACACACACACACACACACACACACACACACACACACACACACACACACACACACACACACACACACACACATATTTTGACCTTTCATTTATTGAATTTTTAAAATTGATATCGATATCGGAATTATATGTCGGAAACTCGTATGTTATTATTCCAACTCAAGTGTCGAAGAGTGTCGAAAGTTGGCGACCGTATCGGATTTTTTGACACGTGTTGACCGAGTGTCCAAGAGTGTTGGACACGTGTCGAAGTATCCGACACGATACGAAGGCTATTGGAAAATGTCGGTGCTTCATAGTGTCTTGTTTCTAATTTGATTTCATTAATCTATTCTTTTTGGGTAATTTTATCATACTTCATGGACTACTATCTTTTAATGTTTTTTTTTTCTTATTATAATGCTAATATAAATTCAATTATTTTGCATTTTGAAAATAAAAAAGAGTTCTATTTTCTACTTTTCAAATAAAAAATCCATAACCATCGGACACATTGTTTCAAATCCATTTATGAAAGTCTGTATGTGGTTGTATTATTTTAATCTAAAGTAATATGCTTCAAAATTGATTAGTGTTTCTTTTTGTCATAAATTGCACTTTTTAGTGAAATAATAAGTTTACTCATATAAAAGTTACATCCTATATGATATATGACCATTCGTCAAGTAAAATGTGCTTTGATTTATTTTAAAAAAATCATGTACCATGAAAAGACGTGAATCCCACGTGGATATAGTACTAACATCAAATGATGATAGGTACTATATGACTATTTGTCCTTCACGCGTTTTGGGGCCAACTCTCTTCTCAACTAGTGATATTCAGCTATACCAATATAAACATGTGATTCTTACTTGTCTCTACGCAAAAGTGGAGGAAGTACACAAATAATGAAGGAAGGGGCGGGCCACATATATTCATTGGGTTTTGGAAAAGTTGGAGTGAATTGACAAGTCCATTATGTACGAAATGATAAAAATGGACTATAAATTCCATCCAGTACAAACATCACGTGATGGATAAAACCGACATAGACATGTGATTCGTACTTGTCTCTGCGCAAAAGTGGAGGAGGTACATAAATAATGAAGGATGGGGCCACATATACTCATTGGGTTTTGAAAAAGTTGGAGTGAATTGACAAGTCCATTATGTACGGAATGATAAAGATGAACTATATACTCCATCCAGTACAAACATCACATGATGGATAAATAATTGAATTCCAAGGGCATTAAATAAATGCAACATGACCATCGGCGAGCAGGTATTTCGAGTAGCTAATACGTTCACTAAGTTCAACTGAGCTATTAGGTCCAGTGGAGCAAAATTCAAGTGGAACTCATCACATTAATTCTGTACCAAAATTCAGTTTAGTGTATATACTACACTCATGTATCATAATTTCTCATTAAGAACTGTAATCCATGAACCAAAGGATGCTAGAAAAAATCAACACAGATATCACTTTTAAGTATATATATATATTTTTTTTGGGGAAAAATTATTTTTAGTGGTATAGCCATGTGCTTGTAGACTAAAATGCATAGAATTTTATCCACATAGGATATACCCCACTCAAAACTACATTCATTTGCGCCAATATACAAACTAATCGCATCTTATCATTATTGTTATTATTTTTTTGGGCTTATGACTCTGGTCAACAATTTAGAAAAGTTTCCAATGTCAACAGGACGATGCTTCTTGTTAAGGATGTTAATGTTCGATTTAGAAGGAATTGGCTTTTGCAGCCATCTTAAAGCCGAATGCGACCTGCAAAACGCAACTACGAAGCCCGATTCCTTCGAAGCTTAAGAAGCAAAAATGAAGAGGAGGCCGTACAAAGCAGAAATCGAAGGAGATGCGACTTCGATTACTCGGAGAGCATGGACATGTCTGTTGGGCCTGTCAAGCCGCCAAGCCAATCCTTTGACCCAATAATAATCCATAATAAGTAACTTTGTTTTGGCCCACGGGCGAAGCATGCAAGTAGACGAAATAAGATCAATTTATCTCCTTGGAAACCTTATAAAATTAGTTCACATGTTGGTATCGTTACCAATGAAGGAGCATGATGATAAGCCAAAAGATGTATTTTATTGAATGTAGAAGCTTATCCATCCATACCAAGCCACAAGTAGTGTACGAATCTAACATATACGTAACTTTTAAATATATATATACTTTCATCGGTAACATGCTTGTGCATAAGGTTTTATCTATACATGATATACGCCAATCAAAACTACATTAATTTGTGCTGATATATTGGCTAATAATGTCACATTGTTTCTGTGGGCTAATGAAGTGGTCAATAAATTTAAAGAATTTCCATTGCCAACAAAACGATGGTTTTGAGTGAAATAGAGAGGTGGCTTTACAAAGCAGCGGCTGAAAAAGATGCAACTTTTTTGCTCGATTTGCCGTCATCTTGACTACATCATGTTAAGAATGAAACTCAAAAGAATTGACTGGTCCACCAGCAAAAGCAACTTAGCAAATTAGATAATCTAAATGATAGTTTTGTTCTACTTGAAGGCCATTGGATGATGTGATCCATGAAAGATCATTGGTTTTGTTCACTTTAGGTAGGCATCGCGTGCCACATTGGACAACAAACTAACAATTCAACAGCATTCATCAACTAACCAAGATATACAATTAACAATTATATATATATATATATATATATATTTGTATATGTATATATAGCCACTATCGTGTAATTGCTAATTTGGTGATAAGGTCCACGGTTCATGTTGAGAACGTAAATTTATTACATTGCACCAGTGCCAAAACAAGAAGCAAGGCAACTAATAAAAAGAGGAAATGTTTCATGAGCAAAATGGTGGCAAAACCTAGCTAGCTCAATTAATTGTTGCCCAATTGAGGAACAGATGACCAGCGAACATTTCTGGGAATCAAATTAGTCTATAATATGTTGATAAGGATTAATGAGGAATACATGTCAACATCCCATAACTAGTAATATTCACAATTGGGAATCAAATTAGTCCATGATCTATTGATAAGCTTAATGAGGAATACATGTCAACATCGCATAACTAGTAATATTCATAGAGAGAGAGAGAGAGAGAGAGAGAGAGAGAGAGAGAGAGAGAGAGAGAGAGAGACGCGCATGTACTTACTCAAAGGTCACTTCTCAAGAATCAGTAGAGACAAATTGCCAGGCATACTTCTTATAAATTGCTTTTAGGTTTCTTCAAATCAGTAGAAAATAGCAAGCAGCTCTGATACATACGCAAGCAAGCTATATTTATGAATCCGTATCCCGTTGTCTTCACCTATTAAGGTCAAATGAACAAATAAATAAACGAGTGGATTAATTTAATCGATTACCAACAATGAAATATTTACGGTCGTTGAAGGTTGCTACAAGTTTGTTTCTTTAGGGCAATTTCGATATATACGTCGTAATTTGTTAGGGAGTATTATGATTCTTTCCACATAACCTACTCATGGACTTCGCAAGTTTTTTTCTTCTATTTATAGTAAATTACGTCATTGATCCTAATTTCCTTTTGTACATCTTAACATTCTTCCAATTATGGTAATTTTTTTTTTATATAGTTCTAGACTCATCGTAATTATCCCCAAGTGATGGTAATTTTCCTCATTTTCTCGTAAAATTTGTGTTCCTATCATTCTTAACTTTCCCCTAAACATAGTCAACTTCCTCCACGGTAAGTTTCCCTCCCCTGTTCGGTAGCAAATTACTTCGTTCATCGTAACTTTCCTGTAACTTTCGTTGTTGTCCTCATTATTAGTAATTTACTAGTTAAATATCCTTTCGTAACTTTTCCCTTGTCCTTCGTCTTCGTGATATAGGTCCTATAGCTTGTAATATTCCATAGAAAATAGTAATCTACCTCCGTTAACAGTAAATTTTCTATTTGTTTGTGATCTACCCAATCAATTATAACTTTCATCTGGCATTCCTAATTATCCTTTTACATTTGAGATGAGTTCCTTCTTTGCAAGAATTTGGAGGCCTTTCTCCCTCATATGATCGAGTCTCTTGTGCCATAGATCAGGCGTTACTGCTTCCCCCACGTCATGAATATGGTCCTTGTAGACCTTAGCTCTTGTGCGGTAAAGAGCACAACTCTTCCTCCTCATTGCTACATTGGGCAACAACTCGACAAGCTTTTAAGTCCCATTCAAAAACCGACTAACTAATTCGTCATTGTCTAATTTTCTGGTACAATTCGAGTTCACCCGAAGGTCCACAGTATGCCCTCCCATGCTCGAGCATTAGTTTCTAGCCCAAGCTAATTTGAACACAAACATCACCAATCCGCACAATTTTCGCAACATCATATTGATCCATCTTCAAAGAGAAATCAACACAAATATTATCTCAGGTAGACAAACCAAACAAGTCTTCTTGGGAACTTACCTCGGTTGTGTCTTTCTCCTCATGCTTGGCATTTACTTTTACTTTCTTCTTTTTGAGGATCGATACTCTTTCTTCATGTGGCCAGGCTTACCATAGTTTCCACAATTTTGCCTTTTCTTGACTTGGTTCTATCACGGTTGTAGAAGTCTCGAGATCTAATCCTTTCTCTAAGTTTTGAGACAAGAAGTTGTGGTTGAATGGAGTCCCACGCCTTTCGGGAGAATTACCAAAAAAGTCCTAAATCTATTGCAATTGTGCCAATTCAGTCCTAAACCTTTTCTTTTGGCTAATTCAGTCCTAAACCTTTTATATTTTTGCCAGTTCAGTCCTTCCGGCAATCTTCAATCGGAATAATCTGATGTGGAATCCCAATTAGCGCCGGCCGGCGTTGCCGGCGTTGACATGGACGTCGGAGATGCAAAACGGCGATGTTTTGCTTATAAAAAAAAAAAAATCGAAAAACGTTGCTTTCTCAGCATTGTTCTCCAAAGCAAAACGTTGCCAGCGCTGAGGAACCCTAGTACGAGATCTTCCCCAGATTGAGCGTTGCTTTCTTCTTTAGATATCAAAATTTTTGCCCCAAATTCAGTCCACGCTTCCTCAGCATTGTTCTCCTCACAGACATCAAGAACCCTATTCTCTTCCAAATCAAATTTGCCCAACCGAAAGAGCCTAAAAATCTCGCAGATTTTGTCTAGATTCCTCATGCCAAATCATTATTTTGTTGTCGCATTCATTGATCGAGCGCCTTTTGCCCGACACTTTTGCTCATCCATCACAATCGTAGACACACCCGTATTGTGAAGACCCGATTCGGCCACAACCCCGCTGCGACCCGACTCGCCCATCACAAATCGCAGCAAACACGAGGAGGAGTTGTGGTCCCGATTCAGTTTTGTTGTCGACGAGTGTTGAGTGAACACGACGACAGCGAAAAATAGTCAAAAGGTATGTTGCGGTGGTCCCAAACTTATTGCGTTCTCCTCGTCTTATTTTATATTATCAATTTGCGTTAGTTTTTTGGCGTGTATTGTCGTTGATGAGTCTTTCCAATTGAATTATTTCTCCCTCGACCTGCTTCGAACCATATCATGTGAAAATTCAAGTCCTTTAGACCAGCTGCAACCACTTTTCTTCCTAGTTGATGGACTTGCAAGCATAATAGAACGTAATAAAGATCTAGAAGACGATGATTCTCTGAGCCGCCCAGTTTTCCAACAGTCTCTAGCACTAATTACAAAGAAATTAGTTAAATTCTCAACTGTACCAAACCTCCAGGTGTGATTGCCTGGAGTAGAACCATTGAGATTTATAGACATAACACTTATGCGTGGAAACTATTTCCTCAATGGTCCTGCTTCCACCTGTCCAACAAACCTCTTGATTTTCCTTAGTACTCTTCCATTTTTTCGAGGTTCTCCTCTCGTCCTTTCTAGCCATATATGGTTCCTCTGGAGAAGAGATCGAAGATTGATTTTGCTTCTTCCTATCAGATGTACTCATAAGATATGGCATTAACAGCTGAGACTCTGTTGTAGTTTAGCCCACCAACAGACTGCCTCTTCCATGCGTAACATACCTTTTGTCCTTTGAGGTGCTGGAGAACAGATGGATTTTTTAAATGAGAATTTGTCAATTGAATAACTTTGTTTGTAAAGTAAGTTTTGGCCTTTGGATTCTTTAAATGAGAATATATAATAAAATGTATTAGGATAATACAGTGAGATCGAGATGATTCAAAACTTATGCTCAAGTCAAAATTTCCATTATGTGGCTATGTTTTTACATACATTACGTTTTCTATGTAGGGTTGATATGAGCGACAAGTCAGCTTGGGTGTGCCTTTTCCATGATGGAAATTTTTACCGTCGCCCGATGCTTGAATATGTTGGGGGCAAGACTGATTTAATAAAAGTCGATATTAGTTCACCAAGCTACGAAAGCTTCATCAGAGATATTGAGAAAGTGGTAAATACTAAATTTGAGAAGCTTTATTTTAAATTTCCTGGAAAGTCTTTGGAAGATGGGTTGAGATATATATGGGATGAGAGTAATGTTGTCGATCTATTGTTTAGCTATTTGTATCGAGGGGTAATTGAGGTATATGGAGAAAATTTTGTAGCCAATGAGGCAGATGAGGGTGATGGTCAGGCTGCCATTGAGGGTGAGGGTGAGGGTGTTGGGCAGGGTGAGGGGGTCGCTCATGGGGTTGGTGAGAGTGCTCATGATGAAGTTGGTTTAGCTAATGAGACAGTTGTTGAGCACTTGGGTAGTTTAGATCCTGATAATGCAATTGATGAAGGTGATTATACTGACATAGAGGATGATATTATGAATGACGATGACGATGAGACAGACTTTCTTGGTGATGTAAGATTTTTCACTGATGATGATCGTAATGATGAGGAGCTTTTGGAAGCAAGGAAGAACATGATGGAGTTTTGTGGGAGGTTCACAAAGGATCTTATTTTAGGGGAACCATCCAAAGCATTGGTACCATCCCAACCATTGTATGTGGATAATGCGATTGATCTCGTAGCTAGTTACGAGACAGAGTACTATGAAACAGATGCAAATGAGAGTTTAGGGTCTGATGCAGAAGTAGGAGATGATGATTTTACTAGGAGAATGAGTAGGTTTCCAAGATATGATCCTAATTGTGTTGTGCCTGGATTTACTGTGGCTATGGCATTTGATACTAGTCGGCAATTTAAATATGCTTTGATAAAGTACTCACTGGCTAAGCGTAGAGAGATCAAATTTATAAAGAATGAGAAGAAGGTTGTTAGAGCAAAATGTGCTAACGAAAGTTGTCCCTGGAAGATTTCTGGATCTATTGATGCTCGTAGTGGATCATTTCACGTGAAGACCTATCATTCGGAGCATACATGTAGTATTAGCTTCAAAAATAGGAGAGTGACAAGTTCTTGGTTGGCAAATCACTATCTTCCTACAATAAGAGCAATGCCAACTATTAAAACTATTGCTTTCAAGGAGCTAATCAAGGAACAATTGGGTTTAGATGTTAGTATAGTTCAATGTACAAAGGCCAAATTGCATGCTTATAAAGTGTTGATGGGGAATTATAAGAAAGAATATGCAAAGTTGTGGGATTATGCAGAGGAGCTTAGAGAGAGAAATCCTGGGAGTACCATTACATTTGTCGCGACCTAATTTTTCGGGTTTACCACCTAAAACTAGGTTAGTGGACTACTAAGCTTAATAGCTTACCTCGGGCTCTCCCAAGCCCATACCAAATCGCGACTTAAGTCTAATTTTTTTAACATGCAAAATATTATCTAGGAGTCACCACTAATCAGTTTACGGTAGGTCGATTAGACACCTAAGTAAAATAAATAGAGATTTATTTTACTCCTACGAACCAGAGACTAAGGGTACGGGGACTTGGTTACACTAGAATTTTCTAATGCCCTTTCGGTACCATTTCTTTTTTATTTTTTAAAAATGTTTTTGCAGGCAGCTTGGATTTATTTTAACCTAGACTTCTACTATGCAAAAGGTGATCGCACGGGTGCTCAACCATTATTGAATATTCAAATAAGAAAATAAATAAATTGCATCACACAAAGCAAGCACTTTTTTTTGGGTTTTTTAAGAGTTAGAAAAATGCATTTTTTGAGCTAAATGACCTGATTTTACTAATATGCAAATTCAAGTTAAATGGGCCTAATATGCAATCTAGTTAACATGCACCTCATGACCTAATTTACTAATGAACATATTCTAATTAAATAATCCTAGGTCGGGTTTTTGCAAATAACTTCCTGAGGGTTTTGACATGACTTCTCCCACGAGCCGTCGCGTCTTGACAACCCAGCAAAATTCTCGTTGCTTCTCTTGACAACCCACACTTGAGAGAGAGAGAGCATATTATATAATATATCATGGGCTCATTTTGCTTCTCTGAGGGTTCCTCTAGAATCCTCACGTCCGCCGAATTTGTGCGTGCATGCGCATGTATTAATGAGGGACGTGCAAGAACTTCTTCTTTCCTCATTTTTTTTTATGTGTGTTCAGACCAACGAATAGAGAGACCGTCTTTTTGTGAATATTATCGACCACGAGCCGCCGCGTCTTGTTGCCCTTTTAGTACCGATGCGAAAAAAAAACATGCGACTTCATGAAATGCAATTTTACTTTTTCTTTTACTTTTTTTTTTATTATATTTTTTTATGCAACTAATTACTAAATGATTGGGTAAAATTTAGGTGTCAACAACATTGAAGGTGGAAAAACCCGATATGCAATCTAAGGCATTGTTTGAAAGAATGTACATATGTTTTGCTGCTTGTAAGAAAGGCTTCCTTGGTGGATGTAGGAAAGTTGTGGGGTTAGACGGTTGTTTCTTGAAGGGAATTTGTCAAGGTCAGATTTTGTGTGCTATTGGAAGGGATGCAAATGATAAGATGTTCCTAATTGCTTGGGCAGTTGTCAAGGTTGAAAGTAGTGATACTTGGACGTGGTTCTTAACAAACTTGATGTATGATCTTAACATTTTGACCACGTACGGACGAGGCTGGGTCATTATTAGTGACAAACAAAAGGTAAGTTTCTTATTTAATTTTTAGTTGCTATGCCTTTTAGATAGTTGTATTTGTAACAAATGACTTATATTGCACTCATCTTTTATAGGGACTTTTACACGCTGTGGCTGCGTTATTGCCTGCAGCTGAGCATAGGATGTGTGCTAGACACATCTATGCCAATTGGGGCAAGAAATATAAGGGGATACAGATGCAAAGGCTATTTTGGCAGTGTGCTAAGAGCAGTACTATGCCAGAGTATGACGAACATTCTCAGGCATTGAAGAAAATTAGTCCAGCTGCATATCATGACTTGGTTCAAACAGAGCCAAAGCACTAGTCTCGGGCTTTTTTCACCACTGATGTAAAATGTGACATTGTTGACAACAATTTATGTGAGGCATTTAATGGAAGAATTATACATGCTAGATGTAAGTCCATCTATAGTATGCTAGAAGAAATACGGATAATGATAATGACAAGAATGCATACACAGAGGGATGCATGTGCTAGGTGGAAAAAGAACTGTAGTCCAAGAATCTTAAGAAAGTTAGAAGAAAATAGAGTTTTTGCGATATATTGCCAAGTGATATGGAATGGTGATATTGGATATGAGGTGATGGATAAGGGTAACAAGTATGTGGTAGATGTGTTGAAGAGAGAGTGCTCTTGTAGAAAATGGCAGCTCACTGGCATCCCTTGTCCACATGCTATTTCTGCTATAAATCATAGACAAGAAGATACGTATGACTATATTAATGACTGTTATAAGAAGGCTAAGTTTTTAGCTGCATATGAGAACATGATGATGCCAATTCAAGGAGAGAAATTTTGGAAAAAGACTAATAGGGAGCCACCAGAACCATTGCCAGCTAGGGTGAAGCCCGGTAGACGTAAACAGAAAAGGTTAAGAGAGGAAGGTGAGGTGGCAAGTGGAACTAAAATGTCTAGGATAGGAATGAAGATGACATGTCGAACTTGCTCGAGGCCAAGACACAATAGTTCGACATGTCCAATTAAGAAGACTGGGTCTACATCATCACAAAAACAATTTTCAAGGCGAAAAATTTCGGTTAGTTCTTCCATTTCCATTATGTCTTGGTCTCTTGTGGGCATAAGCTGAATCATGAGTACTATAATTATGTGATAGCTTAACATTCCTAATTTTTAAATGTAGTGTAGGTTCATAAATGTACCCACAAAGGTGCTGGTGGTAGTGGTGGCTCTACCAAGGTGAATCCTTATGTTCATGGGACGGTAGGTAGTATTTTATTAGAAATTTAATTTATACTAGTGAAGTTTTCATAAACATAAAACGAATATACACTTTGCAATTTCAGAGACGTACCCGCAAAGGTGCAAGTAGTAGTGGTGGTTCTACCGATGTGAATCCTTCTATTCATGAAACGGTAAGTAGTGTTTTTTTAGAAACTTAGTTTATACTAGTAAAGTTTCATAAATATAAAATGAATATATATTTCACAGGTTTAGAGATGTACAAGCAAATGTACAAGTGCAAGTGGTGGTGGTCTTACCAGTGTGAATCCTCTTGTTTATGGGACAATATGCAAAAGTACCAAAAGTTGCACGAAGAGCCAAAGTAACAAGATGTGGGTTTAGTGATGACACAGTGGTCTTGTTTTTCTTTCTTTGTCCATTTTTTTTTTCGGTGGAGATAGGTTCAATGAAGTGGTGATCCATTTTGTTTTTTAATCAATGATGAGATCCGTGAAGTAGTATTTGTGGCTATATTTTTTGGGTCTATCTTAGATGGCGGTTTGTATAGAGTTGGAATCAGTGATAAACTATGCTTATGAACCATCTCTTATGCAATACAATGGGGTTTATGGATCTATTATTTGTTTGTTTACTACATTGTGACCGTTTGTTATGAAGTAGTCATATTATATTGCTTTTTTTTTTCCTGTCATATTTGGACACCTAATATCATCCCAACGGATCATAAAAACAAAAAAATGACATATTTTTTATGTTGAGGTTGAGAAACAAATTGCATATAAAATAAAGGTGATTGCAAATAACTTGCACTTCATTCATGTTCATACTTCATGTCAACAAATACAAACCATACTAAAAACAAGTACTAAAATAGCATACATAATACATTTAATATTGACACTGCCTACGGCAAGCTCAGTACATCATTCGTCTTCAAATGTCCAAATAACATACCTCCTATAATTACAAAAAACACCCACGACACAACTAACATTGTCTTCAATGTCGAATTTTGTTTCTTTAGCTTTGTCACATCTTGGTTGACACATTTTAATCGTGCCTTAAGAGCTCTAACTTCACTGTCCATCGAACTACCCTCATCTTCATTATGTGTCAACACTGGTTTTCTTTCGAAATTGCTCTGGTGAAAATTTTGCGACACGCTTATTGCCGATTGACTAATTTTTGTATCAACCCACATAAAAAAACCACAACTTTCTCCAATTCTATATTTCGGGCAACCATGATATCTTCTTCCTCGATTCTCTTTCGTCCTTGCTATTTGTAGAGGGCATTTCAAGCCACAATAACAAAACACATATGTATTGTTGTTCTTCAAATTCGATGCCATCGATTGTGATGAATTCGTTGATGTCTTCATTGGTTGTGACAATTGTAGCGAAACTGTATTTATGCTGTCAGGGTCGGTCGAACATACCTAACCCGTAAACATGTAGTATAGTTCAAGCTCAACAAGTAAAGTTCAATGGCAGCTATAAAATCACCAAAAATCTCACACTGCAACAGCAATATCTACATTGTTATGTCTCTGCATTAAGATTCTACAATAACAATGTAGTCACCTAAATGTGCATTAAGATTATATAATATTATCGAATTGCATTCTCTTTACAATCATGTAAGTCTCATACTACAGCAATATTATCTACATTGTTGTATCTTTGCATCAAGATTCTACAACAGAACTTTGACAACAGCAGTAGTATCTACATTGCCTAACCTATAATTCCCTAATGCACTCTCCAATTCTACATCAACACATTTACATTGCCAAATCATCCAGTTCTCATGGAGAATAAAAAAGACTCCAAAGCAAACCACAAATTGCATAAGACAACAACCATAGCCAAGACCATCTGTAATAGAGTTAAACCTGCGCAAGCCTTAGTTGAAGCAATTTGGAACAAGGCCTTGGGCAATCTTACATTTTATCTTCACACATTATCTTCAACATCTTTCTTGCGAATCTCGGCGAGCGTCGACCAAGCGTTTGGCAAATTTGGGCAAAAGCGTTGGGCAAGCGTGAAGCGAGAGTGCAGGGTGAGCGAGAGCGTAAGTGAATCTGGGCGAAGGCGTTGGGTAAGTGTCGAGCAAGAGCATGGGGGGAGCAAGTATCAGGCAAATCTGGATGAGCGTTGAGCGCGGGCGCAGGGCAAGCAACAACGTTGGGCGAATCTGGGCGAGCGTCAAGCCCGAGCGCGGGGCCACCAACACTGTCAGGCGAATCTGGGTGAGCGTTGAGCGCGGGCACAGGGCAAGCAACAGCGTTGGGCAAATCTGGGCAAACGTCAAGCCCAAGCGCAGGGCCAGCAACACTGTCAAGCGAATCTGGGCGAGCGTTGAGTGCGGATGCAAGCCAAGCAACGGCGTTGGGCGAATCTGGGCAAGCGTCAAGCCCAAGCGAGGGGCCAGCAACACTGTTAGGCAAATCTGGGTGAAGGCGTTGCGCAAGGCGAGTGAATGTCGGTTGAGAATAGACTTTGATTTGGGGCAAAAATTTTGATAACTAAAGAAGAAAGCAACGCTCAATCTGGGGAAGATCTTGTACTAGGGTTCCCCACGTTAATTTTGGGAAAGAAGAAGAAAGACGACGCTGTTTGTGGCTTTTTCGATTTTTTTTTTATAAGCAAAACGTCGCCGTTTTGCATCTCCAGCGTCCATGTCAGCGCCGGCAACGCCGGCCGGCGCTGATTGGGATTCCACATCAGATTATTTAGATTGAAGATTGCCGGAAGGACTGAACTGGCAAAAATATAAAAGGTTTAGGACTGAATTGGCCAAAAAAAAAGGTTTAGGACTGAATTGGCACAATTGCAATAGGTTTAGGACTTTTTTGGTAATTCTCCCCATGCCTTTCTTCCGAGTCTCATATTCGAGCAAGCCAGATTTCGGAGCATCCAACTTTTCTTTTCATCTAGACGCTGATGGGATGAGAGTTGTCACCACCATCCCATAACTATCTGGAAGCAAACCAAGGAAGAACAATGCTTGTCGATCTGTGTAATCAGGCTTAGCCTCGTCACTTGCTAAAGACCATGCATTTCCTTGCGATAAAAGCAAATCAAGCATCTTGCCTTTCCATGTTCTGTAGTGGGCATTATTTAGGATGACCATTAAACTGGTATTCACGTCAATACTTCCCCAAAGACTTTTCAAAAACACCAAGTGTTCGTTGAACCTCGTCACTCTCTCCATAATGCAAAACTACGGAGCACTATGATTTATCCAATTCTCCACCATTGGTAATATTTCGTTTTGTGCCATAACCTAAAAGTACTCTCCTGTTGTTTGAATGATATATCCCCCGTACTAATTGTCACGCCCCGAACCTCGAGCACGTACACATCCCTCGGTGGTCGATAGAATTTTGCAACGTTCCCAGGACTCGTCGCCGACTCTTTATTTTTATTGCACATGCGGAAGCGAATTACTAATCCCCTGACCTCAACAAACATGGGATAGAACAGCAGGACAACAATTTCAAATCAAATACACTTTTATAAACACTTCAAGCTTATACGAAGGTCTATGTCATAAAGAACTACTGAGCCACCTATGCTCCTGACCCTTCCGCTTCAAGCTCCTGGCTCTTCACACTAGGGACCTGAAAATGGTTATTCAATAACCAGTGAGATATAAATCTCAGTGAGTTCCACCCCTAAGCCCCGGTTAGTACACCAACTCAACTCAGAGTATCTATCCAGAACAACCCCACCACAAGCAACAACCAACAATCGATTCGCATACAACCTTACCTGGTATGCCATACCCTGCACGTTATAATTCAGCACGATACACGCAATGCACATGGCCATTAGATGATACAGTTCGTCAATCACACACGAGTCGCATCATAAGCGATCTCACCTGGCCATTGCCACACCCTGCACATTATCGATTCATGTGTGCATACCATAAACGATGTGATTCACTCATGCATATAATTAATGCATATAACAATTTCACACATCAATTCATCAATTCAGATCGAGTCATCGATCAACCGACCCAGTTGATTACATGTCACAGAGCACACGTGCATTCTCTAAGGCACTAGTTCACCAAAGTGATGCATCAAATCACCAAGCCAACGTGTCTCTTCCAAGATGCCTCACTTAATTCCCTGGGCCAACGTGCATTCTTTAAGGCACTAGTTCACCAAAGTGATGCATCAATTCACCGAGCCCACGTGCCCTTTTTTACGATGCTCCGGGGCCACGTGCATTCTCTAAGGCACTCGTTCACCAAAGTGATGCATCAATTCACCGAGCCCACGTGCCCTTTTAGATGCCACTTTCAAGATTCAATGGCTTTATGGTCCCCGACCTTCTCAAGATCTACAGTGGGCTTTACGATCCCACCCGACCCTCTCAAGATCTAGTGGCTTTACGGTCCCATCCGACCCTCTCAAGATCTAGTGGCTTTACGGTCCCACCCGACCCTCTCAAGATCTAGTGGCTTTACGGTCCCACCCGACCCTATCAACTATGGCCAACGATATTGCACCTTGTAATTAAATTCCTTAATTTCATAATATCTTGGCCTAAATTGTTGATATCAAAGATACTGATAAAATATCGTGTGTGGGTACACAATCGGCCTTAGCCAAAATACAATATTTTCTTTCAGAAAATCCCACTATTTAATGGTTCACCAAAATATTTTTGGCGCTGTCAACCGACGCCCGGTTATTTTCCAATTAATTACTGAAATTAATAAATTTTGGGATAAATACCCAAAATTACAAATCACATTCAATTCATGCGGATGCCCATGCATTTACACATCCATTCACTTCATAAAATCAACACACATGAATTTAGACAACTTTTCGCATTCTGGATGAACAGTGTTTCGTGAACAGTAACTCGTGAACAGTAAACCGTGAATAGTGTCGAGTGAACAGTAATGGCCTATTTGGTAACCATCCCAACAAAGCTGCATTCTGATTTTTTGTTCCTTAATCAGCCTTGGGACGAGAATCGCGTTTGGTAAAATTTTTGTTTTTAACAAATTTGTTCCCAATCGGTTTGGGACGAGAATCAAGAATAAAAAAGTTGATTCTTGTTCCTAACAAAATTGAGAATCAAAACTCTTCTTCTTCTCTTTTCTTTTTCTTCATCGACCGCCATCTTGCGACCGCCGCCCGCCGCCGTTCGCGCCGCCGGTCGCCGGAGGCTCTCGTTTGGCCTAAAAAAATAAAAAATAAAAAAAATAAAAAAGAAGAATAGGAGAAAAAATAAAATAATAAAATAATAAAAAAAAAAAAAAAGAAAACTAAAAAATTAAAAAAAAGGAAAAAGAAAAAAAGAAAAAAAGAAAAAAAAAAGGAAAAAAAAAAGAAAGAAGAATAGGAGAAAAAATAAAAAATTAATAAAATAATAAAATAAAGAAAAAAAAAAAAAAATTAAAAAATTAAAAAAAAGAAAAAAAGAAAAGAAAAGGAAAAAGAAAAAAAAAAAAAAAAGGAAAAAAGAAAGAAGAATAGGAGAAAAAATAAAATAAAATAATAAAAAATTTTTAAAAAAAAAAAAAAATTAAAATTAAAAAATTAAAAAAAAAAAAAAAAAAAAAAAAAAAAGGAAAAAAAAAAAAAGGAAAAGAAAGGAAAAATGAAAAATAAAAAAAAAAAAAAAAAGGAAAAATTATTTAAAAATTAAACTAAATTGATTTGGAACAATCAATAAACACGTTACCAAACGCAATTCTATTCCGAATCAAAAATTTTGTACGATTCTAAACACGTTTTTTACTGTAATCAGTTCCTAAATGTAATCAAAAATAATCATTTCGATCGAATTTGTTCTAATGTAATCGCGCTAAACGCGCCTAAATTTCCAGAATTTAATAAATGATAAATTAAACTCAGAAATCATTAAAATCATTAATTAAAACAATCAAACAATTAATTAAGCAAAACAAGCTTAATTAAACACATAAGCACAATTAAGCAAATAAAGCAAGATTAAGCTAAACTAATCTAATCCATCCATCTAACCACCTATCTTAGGGCTAATACAAATTAATTAAATCACATAAACTAGAATTAAATCTAACTAAACCAACCCTAAGCAAGTTTAGGCACTAATCGAAGGATTAGGAGCTAAACTCACCCGTTAAGCGGGCCGGAGACACCGACGCGGCTGCGACGACGGTGGCTACGCACCGGAACCTCTACCACAACGATCCAAGGCGGTCCCAAGCTCAACACAAAGAACCACAAAATCGGACTCCCACCGAAAACACCGAAAAACAGCCCTGGGGAGAAACCGAGTTGAACGGCTTGGCCGAGCTCCGGTGAGGGGGTTTTCCGGCAACCAGCGGCTCCCGGGGTCTTGGGGTTCTTGCTGGAGGTTAGGATGGGCGGAGGAAAGGCTGGAATGGAAGAAAAATGCCCGAAAACGCGAAACAGTGCAGGCTGCAGGCGGACCGACGGACCGGCGACAGGCGGCTTGAGACGGCCGTACAGGACGGACGGCGGCTCCGTTCGAGATGAAATTAGACTCGTTGGAACGGTATGTCTCTCCCGGTCACGGTGATAGGTCGCTCGTTCTCTGATTCAATCGGGAAGACCACTTTTGACTCGATTCTTCACCGAAGGGTCAGCTGAAGCAGAAACTGGAAGAGAGGGAAAACGAGGAGTGAGAGCTCCGTTCGAGATGGGGACCGAATGAGGGAGAGAGAGGGTGATGGGAGAGCTGTTGCACTCCTCATTAAAGCCATTAAATGGCCACTTCAATTCCCCATGCATGACATCATCTTCTCTCTCTTCCTTTGCTCTTATCCAAATGCTTTTAGGGGCAATTTGGTCATTTCCACCTTGCACAAATTACCATTCTATCCTTGGGCTGAAATTGGTGGATGGGCCTAAGAAATGGGCTTGGCCATGAATAGGAGTGGGCTTGGGAATTTATTGGGCTTTGAAATGGTTAAGGCTTGGCCCATGGGCTTAGAAGATGAATAGTTGGTTTGGCCCAATGGGCTCATTTGCTTGACTTAGGCCCATTTGGTGGCTGTCCCAACTTGGGCCTAAGGCCCACACTGACCTGGCCCGGCCCACGTCCTCACGGGCTTGCTTCCTCGGTCTGAAAATCCCTTTTTCCAATTGCTCGGCTTAACTGGCTCTGTCGACTGTCTGAAGTAGCCTCATCCAAAGTCCGTCCCGGACATTCCTGATAATTCGAAGTCCAGTCCTAAGTTCTCTTGCCATGTCAATTTCGCCCTAATGCCATTTTGGTTATAACTCAGACTGACGAGCGGCTCAGAGGATTCACGCGTAACCGACTCGTGCCAAACCACATTCAAGACATCTCGACGCATGGATGTCCTTGACTGCATGAAATTACGGAGGATAGATTCTTATTTCAAAGTACACGATCACTAAGGATCGACATAAGGTCGTTCGCGGGTTCGATAACGATAAACGGAATCACCCGTCGTTCCGTTATGTTCTGTCCGCGAATCAACTTCTAGTCGTCCTTTGAATCGGCCTGCCTATCTACAGGATCATCCTCACGCAAGTCTCACGGTCAAGTCGTTTTCCCAAGTCGAGTCCTTTAGTCGTACGAGTTCTGCCCGTCCTCACAGCCTTTCCCTTCAAGGTCGGATCTCAAGAGTGATCAATTCCGAGTGAGATCAACCAATAATGCATTGACGAAATTCACATCCATTCATTCCTCAAAGGGCTCGAATTTTAGGATGTCACACTAATTTCGTTGCGAATTCGCAACTGTAAGTCCATTGTACAATTGTCTGGCAAACGCTAACACAGCTAATGTCGGGCCTTGCAAGGGTAGCCATCCGTCGCTGGTAAACAAATAAAATTTTGCTGAGCTCTTGGATCTCTACTGACACATGAGATAGACGATTCTCCATTCTTTCTAAGTAAATAGACCTTTAGAAAATGGCCAATTCAGCAAAGGATCGCGTCACTAGCAGTGGTGGTGCTTACTGCTTAGGGATTCGACAGTTTTTTTTTTTTTTTTTTGTCCTCCCTCAAGAAATGGAGTGAGGATATTAGTATTGTTCATGCATATTTTATCAAATCAAGCAAATATAAATCGAGATGTCATCAAGTTCACATCCAGCGATAAGAAAAGTGAGATCATCGCAATATTTAATTTTATTTTCGTCACATATCCTCATTTACAAATGAACTTAGTAAATAATCTTTTTTCCTAATTATTGATGGGAGAGGACATGTGTCGGTTAGATGGAAAACTTGGGCGATATTTGCTAGTTTTGGGTAATAAAAGGAAAAATCCGTTTTAAATGCTAATGTCATGTGAAATGGCCGAAGTGGGAAATAAATGCAAACAATCAAGCGAGAAATAAAAGCAGAAAATAAACTTGACATAAATGTTTTATGTAGTTCGGCCGACCGTGTCTAATCCATGAAGAGAAATCGACGAGTTGTTTTTTTATAATCAACAAGAGGAAATTACAATCGCTTAGAGCAAACAATTCTCAAGTGTAAAAAAGACTCCAATTACACTCAAAAGATCTCACAAACTTAAACTATCTCCTTTGAAACACAATTCAATGTCTATTGTCCCTAACTTGCACTTTCTATAAGTATTAGGACTCAATTAAACTAAGTTTTAAAACTTTCATGATAAGTTTTAAAACTTTCAGTGAATATATCCCATCAAACATTTACGATTGTTTAAGCTGCTAAATATTTCTTCACTTTGAACATTATAAGATCTTATAAATGTCTATATAAAGGAAAAAAATTGATAGCTAAATTAACCCGAACCTACTCTATAAGAATCTTCCATTGATGAGGTAATTCGGTAATTTTGAGGAAACGCAAGTTAAGCAAGTATAGAAAAGGGCAATCATACATTTGTGGGAGATAAAAGTCTCAATAGCCTATTTGCATAAAATATTGCAATAATATAGCCGGCTTTCTCACATAAAATTGATTTCATTCTAGTTTTCAGGCAATGAGAATTTATTTCTTTCATAGATTCATGAAATTCTCGGCACCTTAAATTCAGTTATACGGAGACTGTATCCTCTACATTCATTGTAAATATGGAAATCTATTTATTAATTCCAACCCACCAATAACAAAGGGCTAATTCAGCACGACCTGTTCGAAAGAAAATGGCATACTAAAACCACATCCGCGTCCGAGAGAATCCTGAACGCTCGTCTAATCCACGGACATGGATCAGCTGACACGTGTCCGATGAAAGCTTCGAGAGAGGGAACTTGCTGGGGCGGTGAAAAATATGCGAGCTCCGTATTTGGGTTTAAATGAATTTCGTAGGCCTTATGTTTTAACCTTTCTCTAGTGGCCCCAGTATCTTAATAGAAGCGGAAGGGTTTCGGGCGTCGTCTTCTTCTCTAACCCGCCAATACTTGTACCGTCGAGAGTTTCCAATTTTGTGTTTCCTTTTGATTTTCTATTCATTTGTACGAGTACGTAGGAGCAGAAATTCTTGACTCTTCACACATTTTTCCTGGTGCATTTTTGAAATGTGATTCAACTCGACTTATTTTGATCATTGTTAAATTTCTAGGACATGATGTACGTATCGACAATAGGCATGGTGTTCTAGAGTGAGCAAGATGCCTGCTATTTTCACAATAAATAAGTCGAAAAAAGTAGGGTGCGTTGGAATTTGTTCATATGGTGCTTACCCTTTTACAGAGAATGTTATGCACATGACTCTCTAAATGTTTTAGTTAATGAACCTTAGTTTTTAGCGCAAGTTGGATCGTTAACGGAAGAGATTACGCTTTAACGTAATATGGTAAAATAAGAAATTAAATTTGATTCAATGTGATCAAGAAATGAAATTCAAGAGTAGGTGATGGTCCACTATTTTTCAAGACACCAGTAAATGGAAGAGATTACGCATTCACGTCAAATGCCAAAATAAGAAATTAAATTTGATTGAATGTGATCGAGAAATGAAATTCAAGAGTAGGTGTGGTCCACTATTGTTTTCTTTATTCTTTTTTTGATCGAATGGTCCACTATTGTTGAAATCATCAGTGAATGTCCTTTCGTTAAAAGAGATATAGGAATAGAAGGATTAAAGAAATTAGAATGAAAAGTTAGTAAAAGAATTAACAGACAAAATTTTCAGTCCAGGCCCACCGCAGAAGAGGTCACCACTTGTATTTCAAAATGAAGGAGCGCCCGTCCTAAGCAGGACATTAAAAGGCGGGATTCCATACATATTAAACAAGTAAAAGAATTACCGGGTGCGGGGTAAAAAAAGATATTATATTAATTTGAGATGCAAAGCGTACATATATCAATACGTTAAAATAAAGAACACATCCTAGCAATCCTCTCTCCTGAAAAAATCACCACTTGTATTTTGAAATCAAGGGGCGCACATAGAAAATCTGGAGACGTGTGAATGTCCCCTTCCCAGCAGACGGCAGATTGGCCCGCGGAACGGAAGGAGTTTGTTTCTATATGCGCGCTTCAGCCATGTCGTGCCTTTGCACTAGTTGGAATCGCGATTTACCTGTTGGGCCAAAGAGAGTGTTTTTGCCCGGCCAACCCGAATTGAAATTGTCTATCAAATGGACCCGGCCCCGACAGTTCAAAATTCATGTGCACGCCCGACCTCGGAGAGTATGGGAATATCTTTTGGGCCTGCCTATCCGCCAAGCCAATTCTCTTGATCCAGTATTCCATAATAAGTGCCAATGGCTCTCTTTACCTTTCAGCCACAAACGAAGCATGCCAGTAGACGAAATAGCATCAATTCATCTACTCCAAGAACTTATGAAATCATTTGTCATGCTCATAAGCACACACAGTCGATGTCGGATCCGGAAACTGAGCCGCAAACCGTGTACGAATGGGCATAGACATAACTTTTAAACACACTTGGTATTGTTAATGATAATGCAGCCCCGCATTAAACTAAAAGACGAGTTCCATACATCCCATACCAAGAGGCAAGCAATGTACAAATCAGTATATACATTACTTTTGAAAGTATATGTTTTCTCCGGTAATAGCACGCCGGTACGCATGATGTACAACAATCAAAAGCACATTCATTTGTGCCCGCGTACGAATAAATCAGGTCCTACTGTTTCTTTTTGGGCTGATGACTTGGTCAACAAATTTTTGTTAAAAAAATATTTGAAATTTCAACAAAAAGATGGTTTGTTGATGTTCGATTCACAAGGGGTTGACTTTCGCAGCCGTCAGCCAAATGCTAAAAGCAAAACGGAATTGTGAAAGCTCGGATTCGTTTCGGAGTGAAAATGGAGAGGGGGGCTTTATGGAGCAGCAGCCGAAGGAAATGCGACTTCTTTGCTCGATTTGCTCAAAGACGATACACTAATCCTTGATAGCATTTATGGTGTGGTTTTATAGTGAGACTCCATTACATACAACAGCATTGTTTGGACACGTGAAATTCGTGGACGAGATTCTAGAACGAGAATCCGAGGTTGTAGGAGAGTCAAATTCTTAGAAATCATCAACCCTACATCTCGGGCCAGCTAAAATTTATCTCGGAGTAGTGAAGAGATTGTCAAGCGTTCATGCCGACATGTGTTACGCTCATGCTTTAATGAAACTTTTAGGAGCTATGTTTTAACCTTTCTCTAGTGGCCCAAAATCTTGCTAACCAAGGAAGTAAGTCAATGAACAGAAGTAGAATTCCATTTATTTGTATGAGTATGATGTATGAGCAGAAGTTCTTGATTCGTCTCTCATTTTTCATTGATATACACTGGAAATATGATTTAATTGGGCTGATTTGATCCTTTTAAATTTCTAGGTCATGTGAAATGCGGTTGCCGTGGTTTTTAAGAGTGAGCAAGATGCCTATGACCTTTACAATAAGTATGTTGATGAAATAGGGTTCGATGAGATTTACTCATACAGTGCTTGTCCTTTTACTAAGTTTCCAGTAGTGCACTTATCGTTTTGGTAATAATATTATTTAATATAACTTCTTTTCGTTAGTTTTTTATATTAAGTTTGGTGTTCCATTTAATAAACCTTAATTTTAGTGCATGTTGGATCGTAAATCGAAGTAATTATGTTCTTAACATTCATATGCTGAAACAAGAAACTAAATTTGATTGGAGGTGACCAAGAAATGAATTTGAGAGCAGGTGACGGTCCTCTGTTTTTAAAGTCACCAGTACATGCGTTTTCATTGAAAAAGAAAATAAACTAATGGAAGAAATAATGAAATTAGAACGAACAGTTAGTAAAAGAATTCATCACAAATTTGTCCACAACGTTAGGCTCACCACTTTTGTTTCAGAATGAAAACACGGCATGGAAAACTCTAAAGACACGTGTCAGCTTCCCTTTTCGTGAAGACAGGTAGTTTGGCCCATGGAAGGAGGCAACTGATCCGGGTCCCTGATGACCACTTGTTATTTTCGAGTCTCCTTGAGAAAAAAAAAATGTAGGAAATATCTAGGAAAATAGAAGTTTACCTTGACAAATTGGTCTCGAGACTCCTCTGAAAAGCAGAGTATGTAACTATGCATGGGCACGCATAAACAATGAAGGTTAGTCGGACGCTGAAGAACGTAGATTAGACCTTCTGCTTGCTTCAGTGCTTGTTCGAGTTTGCGTTATTGTTCTTATCATGACCTTGATGGTTGAGGCTCCGAACCTTGGCTGAGCTTGAACTTTTGTCCGTCCCTGATCTGAAACTTGCGCCCAATTTTAGTTGTTCCCCTTTCCTAAAGTCGAACCTCTGCCCGCCTTCCGAACTCAAAGTTGTGCTGCTTCGTGAACTCGAAGTAATGCCCTTCCTGAATTTGATGGCTTGCCTTTCCTGAAGTTGAAGCTGCATCCCTACACCGACCTTGAAGCTTTGCTGTTTCTTGAACTTGAACTTGTACCCCTTGCTCTGCCTCTTCCTGCAGGATCCCTTCTAGGATTTCAAGCACATCTGGTCTCACTTCCTCTGCCTGTTCTTGCAAGTAATCATCAGAGTTCTATCCCTCTTCACCTAGACCACATTGCAATTCCACATAAGCTTTAAGGACTGCACAATTAAGACAATGCAAATCTTCAGTGCTTACGAAAGAAAGGTCACTTTGATCCCCAACTTCACTTGTAGCTTCGCAGGATCTCTCATCATATTCCACTCCTTCGCACCTTTGGCAACTCGACCAGACGACAGCAATTTGGTTGGCAAATTCCCCAATCTCATTCTTGTCCTCCTTCCTATTTTCCATACTCGTCATTTTCCTTCCATGGACACTGCCATAGCGCCCAATCCCCAATGGTTAAGATGGCATGAGATGGACGTACACTAAACCAAAATTGACGGATGACAGCCAAGTACATGGATTGTTGTTCTTTCATATTAAATTGGTTGTCAATTTCTATTAAATAGTAAAATCAATGGTTGTGGAATTTAATATTGCACAAACTCTCTCTCCTCTCTCTCTCTATGCTCGCGCTGTGCCAGCACTCGAGAGCTACGAATTTCAACTGGCCCAAAAAGCTCGAGAGAGGGGAAACGCACGGATGGAGGAAGAAGATGAACCAAAGAGGAAGAGCAGTCGATCAAAAATTATGCAGTGGAGACGGAAAGAGATAAGAGTCACGAATGCCATAGAAAACCATCCATACAAATTATGAGCAATTTGTCATGTTTTCATCATTGTCAACCACATTATTAGTTACGCCAGGAGGATTTGCCAGAATCAAAGAATGCTGATATCAAGCACAATATCCTCGGGGATCAGATGCAGAGCAGAGCAGTAACCTGGGCCATTACTAAGCTCACTTTGCCTTCAATTCCACACACAAAAGAAAAAAGGTTTCAAATGGATAAATGTTGGGCAGAAATTTTCTGTACCTTTGCTATAGAAAACTAGGCCAGTCAGAATAGAGAAAAAATAAGCTTGTGTCTACTAAGGTAGGCTCAAAGAGCACGACTCAACGCAAGAAATTTCTCATTGAAAAGACATAGCATATACCGTAAGTGCTTTTATGCACTCTTCCTATCCACTCATAGAACCTGTTCCTTGACATGCTATAAAACATAAGTCCATGCACTGAGAACCAGTACCAGCTTCAATTTTTACTGATGCTGACAGATTCATCAGCATTACAGGAGTAGAGAAGAGGAAACGATAGGCCTTCAAAACCATATCATTTTCTTGACGCCATTACGCATGGAAGGATAAAAGTGTCAAGCAATAACTTCCTTTCAAATAGGAGATATCGGTCCCATTAAAATTCTTTCAAGAAGTGTCAAGCAATAACTTCCTTTCAAATAGGAGATATCGGTCCCATTAAAATTCTTTCAAGTCTGCCACTACAGAAAAGCTAGACATAACTGTCTTCCTTGGAAAAGAGTTAGCAACTTTAATATTCTACACGGTCTCAGGTAGAATTCTATGAACTACTTATGAAGCAATTTAACTGACTGATCACTCTGTCTGAAAATAAAACGTAGCAATCACCTAATATGGTTCCAATGGAGGCCATAGACCATGAATTTGTCCAAAATTGGGAAAGGCGACTTTCCAATGAAGTAATTCACCGAAATGTCACTACTGAGAGTTGAAAATACTTCATAATGGTGGCGTAACTTTGGATCCATATCTTTGTACCTAATTGAAAAGAATATCACAATTAAACACCAATCCCTAGCACGGACACCCTAAAAAAGCAAATAAAGATGACCACCCTTTTCCAGAACTCTTGGTAAGAAAATTCAAGAAATCTTTTTTGGCCATTACAATGGTCTTGGTAACTGAACACACGAACCTGAGGATGACCCTAAGCAAACTTTACTGGCCATTACAATGGTCCATATATTCTTCATACGGTTGAAAGAAAAAGGAAACTGGTTATTCGACCATCAAAATGCAAACGCAGCACAGGTGTTAAAGTGGGATCCTGAAGGTATGAACGCTTCAATTAAAAAAGAAGAAGAAGAAGAAAGCAAAAGCAGGATATACAAACGTTCCACCTCACATGCAGGTTGTCCAGGAAAATTGTGACGTTTCCAATGGAAAAGCAAGTAAGATACAAAGCCAGATATCTTAAAGGAAAAGTCACTGAAGTGGAAGCAAAGTGCATGCGCAGGGAATACGCTAAAACATACGAGTACCTTAGCTTTGATGAACATTGAACACTGTGCAGTGAGATAACTCATATCTCATTTAGCAATCACAGCAAACTAGATGGTCTGTTTTGGAGGCACCCCATTTAACGACCTGTAGAACACCACTGGAGAAATATGCAACCCTCGCCATTGGCCGGACTTGCGTGCTCTAATTGTTGTTGAATAAAGCTGAGACGTTACAAATGGAAACTCAATCAGCATTCGCCAGGACAAGCACTAAATATGGAACTTGAGCCCATCCGCAATGGAAAGCTGGTTAAGACTCGATAAACTGGCCTTGAGGCATATACGAATCGTGCAAATGTTAGAGACTACGACACATTATGTGCATTGGGGCATATACTGAATCGTCCTTGATCAGGCCAATCCAAAACATGTTTTTATAGAAACTAAATCTATATCCAAATTTCTCGTGAAAATCAATTTGAGGGTTAAAATTCCTTAGAGAAAGTTCATATTCCAAAATAAATGTGAGATTTGGTGAGACCATTATTAATTGTTTTAAAAACTCGACCTAGTGCCAATTTAATCCTAAACATTTTGATTTGGTGTCAATTCAATCATTCTGACTAATTTTAGCTGAGTATTGCTAACGTGGACACCTACCAACTTATGTGACACCACCGGTACTAACTTGAATAATTTTTAATAATTTTTAATAATTTTTCAAATTTTTATTATTTTTCCTATTATTTTTCTTTATTTCTTTTCCTTTTTTCTTTTTCCTTTTGCCGTTGACCGGCCACTAACCACATGCGATGGCCGGCCAGTAGCCATGGCTTGCGGGCTGGCCTCACCTAGCCATGGCGAGGCCTAGCCTCGCTATGGTCGATCTCACCGAGATCTCGCCCCAGCAAGGGCTCCCTTGCCTAATCCAGCCGAGGCCGCCCTCGCCCAGGCCGAGGCGACCTCGCCAGGTGTCTGTTTTACTTTGCTTACTGCCACATAAGAATGGTGCAACAATTTTGTTACATCCAAAAGCCATATTGCTTCCTGGGGAGAGCGAAGAGAAACTCCATATCGAATTGACAAAAACCATCATCAGCAAGAGCCAATTATTCATCAAAATAAAGAATATGTTTGATAACCAAAATGGTTGGCGTAAATCATGTAAACATCTTTAGGAGAACGAAATCAGAATACAAACATCTGCACTGAATTATTTTCCTTTCACGTGCAGATCAAAATCATAACTGTAGTCCTGATTTGGGCATTCTTGGAAAGCTGAACAAGGGACAGACGAGAAACTAAAAGACATGAGCAATCCAGCAGCACCAGGAGTTGAAAGAATGTATGTTAGTTGCATGGCAAAAAATTCCGTATTTTCCAATATAGCACAAACTGAGATTTACATATAACAGAAAATCCAATCAAATTGCTGTCTGATAACATAGAAACTATAGAAAGTAGGCGACAAGAATAGTTGATTGGCACACCAGGAATCAGCAGATGGTAATGTTGTTTCAAGCTGAATTCAAGCATGGCAACGGTTCCTCTATAACTGTTTCAAAACTTACCATAACCGCCAAAAAAAAGACAATTTAAGCAAGTCAGCATTCATAGTGTGTGTGTGTGAGAAAGAGAGAGAGAGAGAGAGAGAGAGAGAGATTTATTTTGGAGGCAATTTCGACATTATCTACAGCAGCATTGGCAGCCACAGCTGCTTTCTTTGGCACCTCAGGAAGGTCAAGTGTCTCTTCGACTACCTCAGGAATTGGAGCTGTTGTAGGAACTTCAGGCATATCTTGGATAGCAATCTACAATTAAAAAGCTTCCTCTTTCATCAGCCAAATCATATTTGCTTCTAGATTCTGAATACAGAACTTCTCAAAACACCCATCTGAAATTGTCAAATGAAAAAACCAATAGTTCATTGCATATATTTTGAATGCCTAATCAGATCAAAATCCAGAATGGAGACGTAGCAAAGAAAAAGTGATTCAGAACATGACTAATTAAAAGATAGAGTTTTGTGAATCCAAGCAACCTGAAGGATCTTACAAAATAAAACTATCTTACATCAAATCATCCAAATGAAAAATAGAAGGAAAAAATTTCTCTCCCCCAAAGAGCAATCGTAATATTCAAAGGAAAAGCTAAAACTCTCTTCATAGTAGATGCGCGTCTTGCATGATAAGTTATTCGATTGGATTTATCTAAATTAAAGTGATGAAGGTTATTCTACATGGGAGAACACAAAAAGAACATATCATAATTTCATAAAGCTTCAATTTTTGTTCAAATAAGAGGAGAAAGAAAAAATATTCTTTTCCTAAGTATTTCATAAATCACATGAGATAACAACAGGCAAAAACTAACGAAAATGTATCATATCTTATTCAAGTACTTGACATTATGCTCTAAGTAATACCTGCTGAGGCAACAGATAATATATTTTGAATGTGGCAATTATATAAGTTAGTCGTCAAAATGACATCAGAAAATAAAACCATGTTCTCCCTCATGAGAAAGATAACCAAAAATGCTTATTTGAAAAAGGATAGTCAGACTAGAAGTAGGATTACTTGGAAATCAAAGATGCCTCTAGTGGGAACCAAAAGTACCTGTGATTCCAAAGTCTCAAATTCTGCAAGAATCTCCTCTTCATCTCGTGCTGATAATTTCTCTCCCAAGATTGCATTAATTTCCTAAATGTTAAGAGAAAATCTTGTTAGTAATCCATCTCAAGTTCCATTTTTCTGTTTGGGAAAAAGATTTCCAAAGGGTAGAAAAAAGCACCAGAAAATTATGCATTGATGAAAAGAGATTCAATGCTGCTGTTATCTGACATGTTTGCAGCGCATTGGAAGACACAGCTAACTCAAGCAAATGTATATAACTCTGTAAGACTATTACTAAGCATAGCAAAGCCATATCTAGCCAAAGAGAAGAGGCATACGCCTATGGACATAAGGAAAGACATCTTTTAAAATTAACCATCTCAAGTGGCGGTGCAAATAACAATCTCTAAAGCTCATCGCAAGGTCCACCCCTGACGCCTTGCAAAAGCCAACGTACCACCAAAGATCTAATCACCACATAAGCCTGTGCACTTCAAGCTTCAGACTACCTGTAAATACTCTCTCACTCCATCTCATTAAAATTGATGTATGTTACAGTGAACATGTAGAGGCACTCCTATAAAATGGAAGCAATTAGAACTTGGCTATTCTCTGACAGAGAGAAATAAAAATATGGAAAACTTGCCCTGCTCTGTTTCAGAACAACTAAATTTAATTTGTTTCTGACATGACAATTAGAGCGTTGTAAACTGTGACAAGAGACTGTTATTCAGAGAAAATCTCTTTAACTGTGATGGCTCTTCTACTGGTTTAAAGAAAACTATGATGACATCCATGGGAAAGCAAAAGAGGGAGACAAAATTAAGATTGGCCCGCATCCGATAAGCTTTTGCTTTGGGAGAGTCATCCATTAGCTTTTGCACATCATCTAAGTTGATTTCGCTATGAAAAGCTTTGATTGCTTTGGTCAGGCTCTCAAAGACGGCCCTATGCTTGCTTGCGAGGTCGATATCTGCCAACTGAACACGCAACTCATTATAAATGGCAAGAACCGTGACTATTATAAAGTTGACAGCATGTCAGAGGCCCAAAATGGATAGACTAGAAAAAACGAAGCTACCCTTTTGCTGAAGAAGCGATACACAGAAGTAGAGATTTACCTGTTGCTCAACATTAAGAACCCATGCATCCACTTGTTTCAATAAATCTCCCCGTGCCTTTTTCTTCTTCAGTGCTAACAATGCCCTGTCTTTCCTCTTTTCTTTGATCAGATCCTGAGCAGCTTGCTTCTCAGCTTCAATAACAGCCTCAAGCTGGAAACAGCGTGACAGCAAAAGGAGTTGACAAATCACCATGCCACAGTGAACAATCTCATTTACGTGCTTCGTAGCACCAATAATTCCGATTTCACAATACTGGACGCAACACAAATTTTCTATTCCTAATCCAAAATGGATACCAAGTACTAAGCACCCATGAAGCAATTTGAACACATTATTTACGTTACTGCTTAATTGGACCAATGTTCAGGGACCATTTATATCATTTATATCAGTCCTTTGGTGGGCTTCTGATGGATAGCTACAATTTTCATGTCCATTATCTTTGCTGATGTTTTTTTCTTTAACCTTTGATGAGGAGCCTTATGTTTTTCCATCACCTTCGACCAGGAGCCTTTGAAGTTCTCTACTCCGAATCATATGGGGGAAAAAGGGCTTCGTTGGGTGATCCTATGTCACCATATTTATTCTGTTATGGCCATTGAGCTCCTTTTCTAGATTGTTTGTTGTTGCTGCTGCTTCTCGTGCATTTAAATTCCATCCTTCATGTGAAAAAGAACTCGCCTTACTCATTAGGCCTTTGTTGATGATTTTCTCTTTCTTTTAAAATGGTGACAAGCAATCTTCGGAGGCTGTGCTCTCTGTTTTTGACAGATTTCAAACTCTGTCCTTACTTAAACTCAATCCATCTACCACTGTTCTATTTACAGGTGATATCCTGATGATTTGCAGCGAGATTTACTTGATTTATCTCATTTTAAAGGAAGGCGAACTTCCTATAAGATACGCGGTTGTTCCCCTTGTTTCAGGAGAGCTTTCAGTGGTGGATTGAAGCCTTTGCTTGATAAACTTCCTAGTAAGTTCAACTCTGGTACTATTAGCAAATAATCCTATGTTGCTAGACTTCAACTTGTCAGTACTGTCATCCAAACCTTTGCAAAAAATACAGATCCTTTTGGACTCTGAGAATTCCTGCAGATGCTTCCTTTATCAGCACGACTTGTTCTAGGTTTCTCAATTTACAGTTGTCTGGTCCAGCTTTTTCCGTAGATTTCACTGTGTAAAGTTAACCAATTCCAAGATGATATTAGTTTGCAAGTATTTGGGAATAGTGGTTCTTGTCATATGCTCTTATTGATGAGTCCACGATGGAGTTTGCCGATGCTTTAATCTTTTTTGTTATTTTCTAATCTCTTTGTGGCACAGAGATAAGAAGGACAGACTCGCTGTATGGCTCTGATGGCTCCGTGATGGATGTGCTGTGCTCATTAGAGTTGGTTATAATTTCCTCTTTTTCTGTTGTCTGCATCTTACACCAACTTGATAGCTAATGTTCAGTTGGTTCTTTTCTGTTGTAATTGTTCCATATACCAACTTGTCCATTTGGTTTTTTATTGTAATCATCCAAGTTGAGGTTTTAGACCTCATCTGAAGCATATAACTGGTGATGGTTGTTCTGTTTGTAAATGCATATTTGTTCTGTTTCTTTTTTTCTTCATCTTCAAGCAAATCCCTCTCCTTCCAATCAGGACCACCATAGTTAATAAAAGCTTAAGAACCTAAATCCTTTATCATTTCAGTCTGTGCGACATAATAACATGACAGTATTACTTCAGGAATGTGACATAAATATTCAGTATACAGAACAAGGTATCTTTCACTGCAGAAAATTGAACACAGTTGAACTTGGATTCACTAATACATTCAACACAGTTGAACTTAGTCTAGCATCATAACAAAAGAGTGGCAAGATTTTGGTGCACCAAAGATATGAGAAAATTAAAGAGCTGACAAAATTGAGTGATGCAAAATATAATCCATCTCTTCCAATGAGCACGTAAGATAAAGAACCTCACGTGGCAGGCGTAAGAAACGCAATTTTGAGGGTTTACAAAGTACTGGAGACGAAGCCAAAAACTCCTACGGGAATCTTGAAGAGGCAAGAATGCACAAACTGTGGTAATGACATAACCAAAGAGCAAGAAAAGGGGGCGAAACCCAAAATCAGAAAAACACCAGACAGTAGAAACTCGAGAGAAGGCAGACACGAACCACGAAGCCTAGAAACTTGCCCCAAATTGATTTCAGCAACCGAGAGAGCGCAAAACGGCGCCCTCGTAGTCCACGTTAGCCGCCATACCGACGTCGTTTTCTTTCTTTGTTTTTTTTTTTTTCACGGCGCCGCGTCAGCTTGTCTTGCATTCTATCGTCCAAGTAAGCGGTAGGATCTTTTAGGATGATCTTCGACACAGGGAATCACGACGGAGAGTACATGTAGCAAGCGAGCAAAAATTGAAGGTTTTTTTAGAGACCCAAAAGGGTGTTTGAGGGTGTTGGAGTCGAAATGAAACATATATTTAAAATGTGTTAGGTATTTTCTCTAGTAAATGTAAAGATTGAGAAATAGAAATTAAGTTTAATAAAAGTATATCGATAAAATTGAACATAGGAGAGTTAAATAAAGAAATAATTAGGACAAAAATTTCATATGAAGTACCTTTTAGATCGCTCACTTATCCAGGAAAAGAGATTGAGTGAATAGTTTGCAATGAAATTTCCAAAAAAAAAAAAAAAAAAAAAAAAACAGAAGAACAAGTAGAATGTCCTACTTATAGGATTGATCCTACATTGCTAGAAAAAAGCATCTACGAATATTCATGCTAGTAAATGTACTCCGCTCATGTTTTCAGATTTCCAAATAAACTTATTAGCCATTCCTTTAAAATAGACCGCGAAACCTTAAAAGAATATTTCCTTTCAGAAGAAAATGAAAACCAAAGAAAATGGTCTGCAGAAAACTACACTGCAAGAGAAAGAGATGTTTGCCAAGAAGAATGGTATGTAGAAATAACAAAGAAAAGTAAATTGTCTACATGGATTAAAACAAGGAAGTATAAATCATGAAGAAAATTGTTTAAATAACTTATATCATGAAATATGGAAAACCCCAAAAGATCCAACCATCCTCATGTGGTTGGATTAAAACTAGGAGAGAAGACTCCAACATCACCATACAAAGTCGAGTGGCAAGAAAGAAGAATAGAGTAAACTTGCCACTTAACAGAATGGAAACAAAACTAGGGAAGAGGTCAGAAAACCGGGAACACCCATAACAGAAATGGAGACAGTAGATTTGCACATGGAAGGAGACAGATGATCCGCGTCCTGTCACCATTTGTTGGTTTTGGGTCTCCTTAAGAGAAATGTAGGAAAATTCAAGGAAAATAGAGTTCTACTATGACATATTGGTCTCGAAACTCTCCAAAAAGGTGGAGTTTGTAACCGTGCATTGCCTGTGGGTAAGCACACACAAAGAACAAAGAACGTGCACGTCTACTAAATAAGTTCTATTACCTTAGATCTTCTGCTTGCTTCTGTGCTTGTTCATGCTTGCCTTATTGTTCTTCTAATGACCTCGATGTTTGAGGCTCAGCCTTGGCCGAGCTTAATCCTTTGTTCGTCCCTGATCTTAAACTTGTGCCCATTTTAGTCGCACCCCTTCCGGAACTCAAAGTTTTGCCCCTTCTTGAACTCGCCGTTGTGTCCCTTCCTGAAGTTGAACCTCTGCCCCTTCCCATACTCAAAGACGTGCCGCTTTGTGAACTTGAAGTTATGCCCCTTTCTGGAATTGAAGCGGTGCCCATTTTAGTTGTGTCACTTCTTGAACTCGAACCCCTACCCGTTCCTAAACTCAAAGTCATGCCCGATCCTGGACTCACAGTTGCGCCCTCTCCTAAAGTTGAACCTCTGCCCCTTCCTATACTCAAACTTGCACTGCTTAGCGAACTTGAAGTTATGCCCCTTCTTGGATTTGAAGTTGTGCCCATTTTAGTTGTGTCCGTTCTTGAACTTGAACCCCTACCCATTCCTAGACTCAAAGTCATGCCCCTTCCTGAAGTCAAAGTTGTGCCCTTTCCAGAAGTTGAACCTCTGTCCCTTCTTAAGCTCGAAGTGGTGCTGCTTTGTGAACTTGAAGCTATGTCCCTTCCTGAGTTTGATGCCGTGCCCCTCCCTAAAGTAGAAGCTGCGTCTCTACCCAAGCTCAAACCTTCACCGTTTCTTGAACTTGAAGCTCTACCCCTTCCTCTCCCTCTTTCTGTAGGATACCTTCCTGGGTTTGAAGCACATCCTGTCCCACTTCCTCGGCCTGTTTCTGTGGGTACTGGTCAATCTCTACATTCTTGTCCCTCTTCACCTAGACCACGTTGAAATTCAACATGAGTTTTAAGGACTGCACAATTAAGATAATGCAAATCTTTAGTACTTACCGAAGAAAAGTCTCTTTGATCCCCAACTTCGGTCGTAGCTTTGCAAGATTTCTCGTAGTGTTCAACTCCATTGCATGTTTGGCCAATTGACCCGACAAAATCACTTGGGTTGGCAAGTTCCCCAATCTCATTATTGTCCTTCTTCCTATTTTTGATACTCGCCGTTTTCCCCCCATCAATACTGTCACAGCGCCGAATCCTTCCGTCTCTCATTTGCCTCCTACTTCCTTTCGCCTCAAAACATCCAGTATTGCCTGGCTCTAACCGGAAATCATCAATGGAGGAGTTGCAATCAGTTTCGCTTTCACCCACAGACGCAGAGTCTGGCACTTCATTGGAACCTGAAATGTCGAACTCAGCCCCATCCTGAGTCTGGGAAAGGAGAGCAGATTCGAATAAGAGGAGAATCGACATTATATAGCACCTTATGCTTTGTTCCACATGACCTTCATGGTTTAATTAAATTTACTAATTTTATTTCCATAAAGTTATCATCATTTGCACTGATTATTCCATACCATGCCAAGTAAAGCAAAAACAAAAAAGTAAGAGTGTTGCTATTCTACTTCCATATCAAGTAAGACTATCCCACACCAAAAAGGTAAGTAGAGAGATAAATGACTAATGCAATGAAACAAATCAGCCACCTAAGAAATTAACAGCACAGCAACAAACGAAAATGGCAACTTTTAAAAGGGCGGATATTTGTGTGGCTACAGAAAGGAAGAGATTTGGCCTCAAAGGAATTAAACTAAAATCCCATGACGAAGAAGATATCGTACCTTCTCTAATGTATTCAGTAAAATCTCCTCTCTGCAGCCCTTCAAAGTTATTGCCTTCTCATCTCTACATTCTTCGTGAAGCTCCACCTGGCTTTTAACAGTGTCTAAATTTTTTTCTGCAATTGATGTCGTAGCCTCAAAACATTCAGCATTGCCCCGCTCTAACTCGAAATGATCAACGGAGGAGGTGCCATGAGCTTCGCTTTCGCCACCCACGGATGCAGAGTTTGAGTCTTCATTAGGACATGAAGCGCCCCCCTTAGCCCCATCCTCATCGGAACTTGTTAAATTATGACTCGAGTTTGAGTATTTACAATTTGCGATTCTTGCACAAAAGAGGAAATATAAAATATATACGAATTTTCACACCCAGCGGAAATTATGTGAAATCCGAAACGCCGAAGCCCATGCACGTAAAGGAGGAAAATTCTCTGCTGCGCGGCCTGTGGATTGCGAATTGAAGGCAATCGGTTTGTGGGGCCCAGAGTCAATACTTTGACTATGGGTACTCACGCACCACTCCTGTATGCATGAAGAAACAAAAGAATGTGGTGGGCCCATTCTTTTCTTCATCTAGAGAAGCCGCCCAAAGGAAGTCCGCAAAGAGAAGAAGCCTGCACGTGGATGATGGCCAGTCAACTTCTGACGTAGGTACTGATACTCGGACCGAGCCACGTAAATTTCTGGTGTCCTTATTTTTCTCGTTTAATTTCTCTGGAAGATCCTGATAATTCCGCATATTATATCCCAACAGGAACACACGTCAGTCTTCATTCTCCGTTGCTCCCTTAACATCTTCATCATCTCGTCATCGTATTCTCCCTCCCACTCACTGTCTACCTCTCCCTCAACGAGCAAATGAATTGGTGATCTTTCTCCAGATGCCTCTCTGAACATTTCGTTCACTTCCTCATCACTCGTGATCCCCATTTGCATACCTGGAACCTCGTACCGCATTCTCTTCATACGAAAGCCGAAATTTTTCACGTCAGCAATCAATCCTTCATATGTCACTGAACTGGGGTTGACACCTTCCTTTTCTCTCTCTATTCCACCAATACACCCAAAGTCTTCAGACGGTTCACAGGACCTCTTTACTCCAAGGTGGAATCGGATTGTGAAGGACATCGGTGACGGAACAAGATCAGCAAAGGATGTGGAATCAAAGTCTAAGTCTGAGTCTGATTCTGAACGTGAAAGGCCCCACCACTTGACCTCATCCTCGTCGAAATACACTATTCATCCTTCGTTGCTCCCTTAACATCTCCATCATCTCATCATCGTATTCTCCCTCCCACTCACTGTGGACCCATCCCTCAACGAACAAATGAATTAAGAATCCATTCATATAGGAGTGTCTCGACATTCTATTCACTTCCTCGTCACTTTTGATCTCAAAAAACGAAAAACGATTATAGTACCCCATTCTCTTCGGACTAAAGCCGCAAATTCTATTCACTTCCTCATCATAACTATAGTACCACATTCTCTTCAAACCAAAGCCGAAATTTTTCAGGTCAGCAACCAATCCTTCATATGTCAATAAATAGGGGTCGACACCTTCCTTTTCTCTCTCTATTCCACCAACAAACTTGAACCTCTCACTGGACTTCTTTACTCCAAGGTGGAATCGGATTGTGATGGATATCGTGATGTAACAAGTTAACGGAGAGCCAAACAACATATTTATTGGATATACATTAAACCTTTTTCATATTTACCCAAAATCCAATCGCACAAATATAAGTTAATGGATTTGGGAACGAGTAATTATTCACTTTCTCACTAGCCATTAAATCAAAGGGTAGATGAGGTCGCTTGTGAAACATTTTCTTTATACTTGCTATAATAATTCAAAAATGGCATCAATAGAAATATTTTTATTTTCTTTTGAATATTATAGTGCATTTTAGCTTGACTAATTCCTATCGATACACATAAACTACCGAATCCACGTACTTAAAAACTTAAAACCACATCTTGTCAGGTGTCACTCCTAAGATTACTTTGTATATGGATGCTAACAACAAATGGTACAATAATTGAAATTTCATTAAATGGCCGATACATGAGATAGTCTTTTGCACTTTATTGCATAAAATTATTTGTAACTTAATAAATGGTACAATGATGTCAAAAGATTGTCTTTGGTACATGAATGCTAGATTTAGTGAAGTTATGTATTTACTTTTAGTCCCTTAATGGTAGACTAGAGTGGGTCAATATTATTTATTTTGTTTATACTTCCTATTTGTAGATTACCTTACATGTAGGGTTGCCTTCTTAATGTCTAAATCTGCTTGCAATCACAGTCGCCGATCATTAAAATGTTACGACGATTTATTTCTAGCTCGTTTCTTTTCATTAAACCCAAATGACTTGAAAGGGTTATGATGCTTCTTTCTTACTTGTTCCTTCTATCAATCGCTCTTTTCAACTCCCATCATATTGCAAAATAATTAAAAAAAATTAGTAGACAAAAACATTATATGATGCTTTTGAAATCTATAATTGGTGATCGATTATCTAATTTCTTGTCTGTGAAAGCAATTTTGATGATCAATATTTAAAGAATGATGAAATGAGTTTACTAGCAATATTAAAAAATTAAAACGACCCAATACCAAAAAGGCAAGTAGAGATAAGTGACTAAGATAGAAAAAATATTATGCAACCTAAGTAATTAAAGTACAACACAAAATGGGAACCACAAAAGAGCGAGGAAAGATTGCTTTATGAACCGCAGATATTCAGCATTAGAAAACGACGGAAATAAGAAATTACAATGCAACGAAAAAATGGCAACTTCAAAAGGGCAGATATTGTGTGGGTAAAGAAAGGAGGATGTTTGACCTAAAAAAGAATTAAACAAAAGTCCCACACATTGATGAAGAAGATGTCGCACCTTTTTTGATGTATCCAAAAGAACCTCCTCTCTATAACGCTTCAAAGGCATTACCCTTTCAGAATCTTTGATAGAGTACCCACACTCACTTATAATGAGGTTGCAAATATCTGGTACTTTTGTGCAAGATGCATCGATCAACCTTCTCAATGACCAGCACTCTTCTACACGTAAGAATTCTAAAGACTCTAGCTCATCAAGGCCCTCAATATCAGTAACTTTGCAATCTTCAATTATCAATTTCTTCAGGTTCTTCATGTATTGTAACCCACTTATTCTTGTCAGAGATTTGCAATGATGGAAGGACAAGTCTTCCAATGATTCCAAAAGATCTACAACTCGTACCTCAACTAGCTCTGGACAATATAACACATCCATGTTCCGTAGCTTCCTTAATTCCGAAGAAATGGATAATCTCTTAAGCCGTTTACATCTGCAAATAAAAATTGACTCCAGTTGCGGAAGCCCATCAAGGGAAATGTCTTCTGCTTCACATGAAAAGATACGTAGAGTCGACAAATTTCTCAAATTCCAACATGAGGACGGAAGCAAGGCGAGGGGTTTTAAGTCCATGCGTGTCAAAAGAAGCTCTTTTAGAAGAGAAAGAGAAGCCAACTCGGAGGTACGAGAACGTTTAGCAAATCTAACTCTAGCCGTTTCAGTTTAGATAAATTCCCAATCCATCTTATGTCGCATCCTGGAATAGCTTTGGCGTGCGTTTATAGGGATCACCATCACTTAGTACCAATTCAACCAAATTAGTCGATTCGACCAGTTAGGACTCGAGTGCAATGATATGGATCGAAAAGATAGATAGTTCAAACTTGTAGGAAGCTCCTAACTCTTGAACCTCATTACAATCGGTTAAGTCTAGGGTTTGGAGATGATGAAGCTTGTTGATTGTCCTTGGAATTCTCGCCAATACCGGTTCCCCTTAAATTTAGGATTCTTAATGTCCTGTTTCTCCAATAGGAATTTCTCCTTTCATTCCATTATGCCTAGAGAGATCCAGCTCTTCCCAGTTTACAAAGTGCTAATGCCACTAGGTAGCCGCCAATCATGATACTCCCTCATTTCTACCGAGCTAAGTGGAAAGCGCAAGATCCGTAATGATTTTAACCGTCCAATGAAGTTGGGAAGTTCTCTTAGTTTTGGGCTGTCGAGAAAATTTCTCAAGTTTTAGACTATAAACATTTAAATTTTGACATTCCAATGGAATTTATAAGTTTGGCAATGTGCATACCTGATAAGTCTAACTCTATCAATGAGGTCAAATTCCCAAGTGAGCTTGGTAGTTCACTCAAATATATACAATTTGCTAAGGATAAACACTTGAGCTTCACTAGATCTCCCACTTCTTCTGGTAAATTCGTAATATTCCAGCACCCTTCGATCTTTAATTCAGTCAACGACTGTAGATTTCCAATGAAGCTTTCAATTCTCTTTAGCTCGTAGCAATCATCAAGAGTCAATCTCTCTAAAGATGAGCATCTAGAGATGTCTGGGATTGTTGTTATGCCAGAACACGAAGAAATAGATAGAACTTTCAATTTTCGTGCTCTCTTTGTGAAAATATATGACATGTCAAGTGTAAGAACCATCACATTTTACACAAAGAGAGCTATTAGACTAGAATTTAAAACATGTAATTTACCTTGATCAAGTCCCATGCTTTTGAATCATCCTTGAAGTCAATCCCATTAAGTTTACAAACAACAAGCCGATCCAAATACAAATTGTCCGCCCTAAAATCCCAATCGAAGTTGCTCATCGTACAATACTTTTCAAAGGAAGGATAACCCCAAGAGAACCATCTCAAATTTGGACAACTTGTAAAGTTCCCAGCAAAAGTTCCCCTTTTTAAATCAAGGATTCTTAGGTTTGGTAACCTTTCAAAGTCTTCATTTCTAATCTCTATGGGGGGACCATCTTTAAATAACTCAAGTGCTTGAACCTTGTCCTTCACCTACAAGTGAAAATTTGTAATGACGTGAAGAAGTTTGTCAACTTCCAACCACTATGTTTTATGACTCAAATGGGCGGGAAAAAAAATAATAAAGGTCCTAAACAAAAAAGGGAATTCTTACTTACCTCCTTGGTTCTCATGATATGAAGGGCCTCTTTTGCAATCCACAATCTACTCTGCTTTCCAAGGTCATTTGGACTCTCTTCGCGGACAATTTGCCTTCCCAATGCTATAAGTTGATCATGCATCTGGAACTGATCATTGTCCAATATCTTTACCAAGCACCTATTAGTAAGGACTTCAATTCCTCTATTGGGATAAAATTGATAATCAGTCCACATATAAATTGCATCGGTCTTATTCTCATTGTAAAAGAAGCATGCTATATCGAGAAAAATTTGTTTATGATGATTATCTAGGTCATCATAGCTAATCCTCAACTTCTCTAGAATCTCTTTCTCAGGTACTTCCCTTAACTTATCCAACGTCTCTTTCCAAATTTCTTGGTCTTTCCCATTAAGCAATGAACCTATCACTTCTATAGCCAAAGGAAGGCCTCCTGTACTTAAGACAATGTCACTTGAAAGCTGACAATAACCATCCAAAGGAGAGTGTCCACTAAAGGCATGCTGACAAAAAAGCTGAAGTGCAGAATCAACATCCATCTTTAGCATCTCATACTTTTGAGTTCCATCTTTAAATCCTTCAACTTTTAGAACATATATGTCTCTTGTTGTAATGATGATCCTAGATCCTCGATATAATTTGGAATTTCCTATTAGATACTTAATGGACTCTTTCTTATCAACATCATCCAGAACCACAAGGACCTTCTTCTTGTTGAGTGTCGCTCCAATCCTCCTCATTCCTTCTTCACTATCATTGATTTCTCCTACAGATGTAGAACCACCAATGTCCGATAGTAATTTCTTCTGCAATGGGACTATGCCCTCCTTAGTCCACCTTTCACGAACGCCTTCAAGGAAGCTACAGCACTTCCCAAAGTGGGAACATAATTGATTGAAAATGACCATGGCAATAGTTGTTTTACCGATGCCACCCATTCCATAAATTCCAATGAGCCGCACATCATCGTGATTGACATCTAATAACTTTGTCAACTCTTTTATCCGACCATCAAGTCCAACTAAATATTTAGTCACTGATTTTTGTTTTATCTTCAGCTTCCCCAAAACCTCTTTAACAACTAATTTGACAATCTCTGCTTGGCTGCAAGGCATAAAAGTGCTTTCTTTAGTTACTAGATTAATTTCATACCCACGCACCATATGTGGGATTGTCAAAATCTTATCTTGAAAAGATTTGAAACACATCAAAATGATATTTATGTACAAATAATAATTATTATAGGCTAAATTAGTAGAACTTATTTGATATGAATTAAATAAATTTCTAAATACAATAGTATTGACTTACACGATGGCCCCAGTTACCAAGTATCTACCATATCGTGCATAAGCAAAATTTTAGCATTTACCTAGGCCTAGACCAAAGTCTAGCAATTGCAACAGGAGATCATAACTCGAGATAATGTAAACAAATGCATCGTCAACTTTGTAGTTTGGTTGACAAAAAGAATATAATCCTCGAAAAAAAGCCCAAAATATTTTTATTGAATTGACTTGTGAATCTTACCTAGTCAACCTAGTCATAGACCTAAGCATGAGTCATAGATTCGTAATTAACCTAGCTAAGGTGGACTTCTTTGTCAATATTAAAACAAAATGGAGGCCCTGTCTGTTTGCTATCCAATAACTCCATCTTTTGCTTAAGAATCCGGAATTCTAGAGCGGCATGTTGATCACACACATAACCCCAAAAGCTTGCCCACTCTAAAACATTTTGCAAAAACAGCTCATTTACTTTGGAGAAGCTAATGGGGCGCCCGCATGGTATAAAAGCACACAGTTGGTTTGTTAATATAAATTATGTGTTAGATCTAAATTTATCAATGGAACAGCCGAATTATGTGTTGTTATTGATGAAGTATAGTAAGCATATTAATTTGTTAATATAAAGAACCATGCGATGACCCCCGAAACAAGATATAAATGACTCGCGGCCACGACACTGCCACGTTGGGCTGCAACTCATCAAATAGGTCATTGTTCGATCCATGTGGCCTATTATTCATCTCCACCTTTTATTACTTTGGATTAGATTAAATGGGTGATTACTAATTCACCGCTTTTTATTTTGCCTGATACAAACCTATAGAAAGGTGAAAACGGAAATAAAAATAGATCCCTAAAACCATTTTCCACGCACTTCAACTCGCATCTCCATATTCTGACGATATGCAAATTGAATCCCCAATTTTTACGTTTTCTTTTGAAATTGCACATGTTGCCTTAACTTTCTTATCAAAAAGGATCCTCGTCACTCTTCCGAACTTCCAAAATTCCCTACGCCGCGTGTCCCTTCTCTCTCTCTCTCTCCCTCTCTCTCTCTCTCTCACCCCTCTGTTCGCGAGGCTACACCCCTCGAAGGCCCCTGTGTGGCCGCGGACCTAATGTCAGAGGTTGACAACAGTCATCGCCTCCGGCCTGGTCCAGATCAAGGTTGCCCAGCCTCGATTTGGACTTCCCATGAGCTCCGCAGAGCTCGAGTCCCCGAGCCGAAAGCCCCGTCATCCTTTATCTCAAAATGCTCTTGCTTTTATTGAATATTTAAACATGATTTTTCTTCATCGAATCTCCATTTTTTTTGTATATTTGGTGTTTCTTGAGCAGCACTTAGAAATGTGTAAAACAAAGCAGGCACCGGATGCCGTTTCTGAATTTTTTCCTGTCTTTTCCCCCCGTTAATGGGAAATGGAAAATGATATGAATGCAAAATCTGAACTTGATTTTGGTAATCATCTCAAATAATAAATGCAAATGGGTGCTCTTGAATATTTCCTAGTCTTACAAGACGGTGAAGTGGAAAAAATGGTTAAAAGGAATATGGAGGTCCATGTCATTGAAGGTATTGACACCACGGGGGAATATTTCAGGGAAGATGTTAAAAGCAGAGGATGTAGAGCTGAATGAGTGCGGGGTAGTTTTCACTATATTCCCTAAAAAACCAACAAAGAATAAAAGAAATCATTTGACAGGCCAATGTTGTATCCTCCAAAACAGCCAAAAAAAAAAAAAACAGTGAACAGAAGAAGAAATAAGCAGGGATCTCACCTTGATGTCACGTTCCATCCCTTGTTTTTCCTACCGCTGCAAGAGCCGCTCTCCATGCCTCGACCTTATCAGGAAACTTCCTCTCATGTTCCAATAAAGCATTGCTATATATTGGCGTTTTAAGTTTAACATCGTCAGGTTCCACGTCGAGAAAAATGGGAAGGATACACTTTTCATCTTCTGATTTAGACACATTGTCCACTATATGCGCAAGCTCCCACAGGCACCATTTACTGGAAGCATAAGTCCGAGAGAAGACAGGTATGTAGATTATAGAGTTATTGATAGCACTTAATAGGTTCTCACCAATTACCTCGCCAACGCGAAGTTCATTATCGTCCCTGAATACATGGACTCCAACATCAAACAAATTGTGATAGAGGAAGTCTGTGAATCCATCACGAGTGTCAGGCCCTCTAAAACTCAAGAACACTTGGTACTCACTTCCTGATGCCGGTACAGCATCATTGCTGGTTCCAGCCTCTGAGTTTGCCATAATTAGGAAGCTTATTAATTTCCAGATATCTCTCTTTCCTGAAGAGAAAATGAGGTTAGTGTGGCGTGGCCTAGCTAAGAAATGAGCCGAGATATTGGATATGAACTAGGCAAATGAGTAGTAATACCTTAAACTTGGCTGGCTCAATTTAAAATCAAATTTACTTGTATATTTCTAATCTAACATTTCACCTAGAACCTACCATCGGATATAGGTTCCTCATTTTTTGGAACCTAAAACCCACCCGTTTAAACCTAGAACCTACCCTATTATAGATCTTGGATCTAACAAGTTTTTTTCTTCTTTTTTCTTTTTTTTCCTTTTTTGTTAAGCAAAACAAAAATGAACACAATAATAAAAATAAAAGCTTCTTATTGATTCAGTCAACCAAATAAGGAACCTCTAGAGCGTTTTTGGTCTATGAGTACTAAACAAGCTCATCATTCACCAAAGAGAATACAAAGACTAGTTTTCACAGCATTACAGTTATAATAAATACAATTAAAATGAGAAATCGTGACATTCTTGAAAGATATTGTTAATTTTCACCTATAAGATTATAAAACAAAAGTACTGGCTAATGAAGATAAAATAACAAGATAAAGTATAACAAACAAAACATTGCCAAAGCGATAGGCAAGTCCTATCTCATGGAAACTTAGTCTCTTCCTTAACCAAGTGGTTTGATATTATACATTAAACTTACGCAATAGAATTCACGAGGGACTAGCATGTCAATCAAGAAAATATCCAGGACAACAAACAAAATGGGATGCAGAAAAAAGGAAAGAAATATGACAGCAAGAATTAAGCCTGCAGGAGAACTAAACAGCTTTTGGGGTACCTTTCAACAAGCATCCATCAAGTGGACTGATATCCTAATCCAGTGACAATAGTTTGGACGCCATGAACAACGAAGATACTTGGGATACTAGGGAATCTTATCTTGATATGTCAACTTCACATATGCACAACATCATTAGAAATTTCAAAATAAAAATCAAACATTTACAAAACAGCAAAACAAATTTCAAGCCAATGTAGCATTTTCTTGCATCTAATACACCAACTACAGCATGAAAATGATTTCATCCCAGAAACTCCAGGGCAATCAGGACAAATTGTGCCTTGGGACAGAGGTGAATCCAGCCCACAAAACCAGCCAAACAACAATCGGAAAGGAAAGGGAAAATGTAAACTTATTGAAGAAATCTACTCAGTAATGCATGACAAGCAAATGACCAAGATCCTTCCATCTCTTATCCTAGCTCTTGCCCAAATCAGGGAGCTTCACTCGAATAGTCAGTTGCTCAAGATCACTAGATGTTGAGCAGATAATCTCATCAACCATACCCCAAGGTTCTACAAATCAGTTGCTTGAAATCACCAGATAGCACCCTTTAAGGAAGTACTCATTCGAGCTCAACATTGGTCATCCATCATGAATTAAAAAATATCCAAGTACCAACAATCGTGCAGTCAATCATCTTAACAAAGCAACATATCCGATTGAGCCTATTAACGAAAGCCCTAGACCAATGGTAGCCAAGCATCGAGCTAAAGAAGGCAACAATCGAAATAACTCCAGGCCTTGATCCCGAGCACTCAGAACCAATCGAAACGCAAAATCAGCAGCAACAAAGGCCGGCAACATACACAACCAGCCTCAAGCCAATTTGACAAACAAAACACACGCGTAATTGTACGCGCACACGCAGATTCAGCAATCAAATTAAGCACGAAATCGAGCAGATCCAGCAACAAGCTTACCTGCTGGATGATGGTTGCTGTAGCGAGAGAAAGAGAGGGGGGCGCAGGTAACGCAATTTTCGCGGTTTTGGTCTCAGGAGGGAGAGGAATTAATGCAGGTCGAGGTCGATCTTAAAAGAGACAAGAAAGCGTGGAGAATAAAAGAAGAAGAGAAGGAGAAGATGGAGAAGGGCTTGAATTTCCAGTCCCACTTGGTCGCTCGCTCACTTCGACTCGGTGAGTGGGAGTGTGAGTTGGGACTCACTGTAAGTTCACTAAACTCCTCGGATCTGAGCAGCGGCCGGCAGTGGTGACAGCAAAACGAAGGGCTTAGCGCGACAGCAACGATGGAGAAGTGGAAACGAAGTGAGTCGGAGAAGCAGCGTGACAGATGAGATGCAGTGTCGCACAAGGGCTCAACGTCGTGCAAGGAGAGACAGAGGTGAAAGTGGAGAGAAATGGAATCGAGTTGGGGAACGGGAGAATATAGTTATATAATCAGGGATTCAGGGTTTCCGGTCCGGTTCCCTTCCCGGTTCAAGTTCTCGGTTTTGTTTCTATAAAACCAAACCGGATCGGGAACTGGCGGTTCTTAAAAAAGTGAAACCGAAATTTGAACTCTCTCTCTCTATCAAACTTAGAATTGGATCGGTTCTCACAAATTCGATTCTCTGATTTCTGTCTAACTCTGGAATCATGCTCATCCTTACATGGTGATAGATGATGGCGGTGATCATCATGGCTTCAACAAGGGGTTTGGCCTCACTAAAGGGTAATAACAAGACACTATGCGGCCGAGGAGGAGAGATATGTAAACAGTATTTAGAAGGTGTGTGACAACAATGGCTGTATGGTCCACAAAACTTATTGTCTTTTTCCAAATTATATGGGATTATCTTTACTATGAGATATGTAGAAGTGTCGCTAGTTGTTTTTAGGGCAAAAGCTACAAACAAACGTCTAATTATGTCTACTGTGACACATGTATTCTAAACATTTTTTTTTGTAACACCAAAAATCCGAAAACTCGTAACTATGTGATACATTTACTGCCCATCAAAGTTCAATCAATGAGAACTACTAAAAATCTACCTACATAGACGCCGAAAAGTAAACGATGTTGATATGACGCACGCAAGGCTTAAATGAGATAAAAATGACGTTGGTTTGATTGAAAAATCATTTAATGGAACTTTAAGAGAAGGTAAATATGTCACATAAATATAAGTTTGGATTAAATATGTGAGCTTAATTTGGGGTTTTTTTTTTTTTTTTTTTTGTAACTTTTTCCTTATTATTATGACAAACAAATGTAAAGACGTTAGACTTAGGATGTAAAGAGTAACTTGGGGAATGGGATTTGTAATTAATTCTATAATAGGCTGCGCAAATTTCTAATTCTTCTAATTTTTTACACGTATAGCAACACTGTGCACTTGTGATACACAATAGTGAGAGATTGAGTAAGACCAAAAAGGAAAAGACTCCAAAGAGAAAGGTGGGTCTGTGGGGCTAGAACTGAGTGGGAGGTTTTCAATATGAATTAATAATGCGTGAACCTTTGCCAGTAAAAAGGTGAAGACGACCAAGACTATCTAGGTCATTGTCGGTTGGCTCACTTTAAATATTAAAAGTAGCTTTATCAATCACATGATGCATGCCATCAAAATGATGAAACAATTTCATCAAGATTCTCATTGGTACTCTTACATTTTCAACACTTCCTCTTTTAGGAATTTTTATAGCAGTATTCTTTAGCTTATGTTGGTGGTGAAAATTTATGTTTGGGATATCGTGGAGTGATTCAATTATCTCTATGAGTTAGGAGAGGAGAGAGAAGTTTGAAGTGTCAAGTCATACTGAGCCAAACTTTGATTTGGAGCTTATCTAGTTTAATTTCGTCTGAAGATTGTGTGACCTCATGTTGATCTGAGGTGTTTTGGTTATCATTTCAATCAAATTAAGGAAAGAGTACCTCGACTTGTTTGAGTTAAGAGCTGGAGTGGTTGCAAAATTAGATTTTGTCATGAATAAAATGACAATTTATTGCAGCACACAATTATTATCTTGGGAGTTAGTAAAATCGTGGAAATATGGAACAATTAGAGAGGGGATCACACATGAATTCCAATAATCATCAAACGAAATCCGGGAGTATAAATAAAAAGAACTCAGAGAAAGAGGGGTCTGTCAAGCTATGCCAAAACTTCGCCAAATTTCCTTCCGAAGTATTTCCTATGTTGAACTAACATCTTTCAATTTCAGTTTTAGATTTAGAGTTTGTTATTCTTCATGTGCATTGAGAATGACAGTGTAGCTTTCATTTCAATGTTTGCAATTTAGCATCAATGTGCTTGTAACTTTGAGGATATTTCAATTTCGGTGAAGTTTCTTAGTGATTTCTTTTTGTGCGTTCGCACTTTCATTTTAATTTTAGTGGTCATCGCTCTAATTTTCTTTTTATTTCCTTTGATTCCAGAACTTTCCTTTTGGTTTCCTTCAATTTCAATCTTCGCAGTTTACCTTTCACGTTCTTTAGTTCCCTGTCATTTAAGTTGAAGTAATATTTTCTACGTCATATTTTGGTCTCAAAAGTTGGCACATCTTATAAACACACATTCAACCCCAATCCATCTCCAAAAATTTGTTTAGTGAAAGTTTAATCACTTTGTGGTCGAGCTAAAACTAGAGAACAAGTTTTGGTTTGTTATTGCAATGGCCATTTTGTTAGATTTGCCATAAATTGATTAAAATTCTACAGCTTCAAATTAGGCTTATACCCACGTTTTGAATGATACTAGATTGCATTTGGTTGATTAAAAGTGTCACTTAGTAAATTATCACCATTTGTCCATATAATTAGATAGTTGTGTAAATTACTTTTAACTACCTCGTAACATATCAGTGACTTAATGGCTTAAGCTAAATTAAAATATAAAAAAGAATCTAGTAGAATATCGAAATGAAAATGAAGAATGAAACTTATATTTTAAGACATTTTATAGGTATCAAAAAGATAAAATCAAAATTACTATCGATTTTTGCAACATTCCAATTGCAAACATTTGCCAAAAAAAGAAGAAGAAATTCTTAAAAGAAAAATAAAAATCTTGTTTATAAGACAGTTTAAATGGTTGTGGGTGAGAGCGTGAACAAGTCAAGGTCAAGCAATGCAACGCGAATGACTCGCCTCATCCTTTGTGTGTTTTGGGGTCAGATCTCTCCTGGACTAGTGATGTGCAGTTGTACCGACATAGGCATATAATTCGTACATGTCTATCACGAACCAGGAGTAAATGTTGAGTCAATTCTTAATAGCGTTGTCACTAAAGTATCGATTTGACGGATTGAATCATTTAGTAATATGATGTTAGTTGAGTTACATCCTCAAGCACTCTAATTTCCTAAGTTATTTGCCAACCATAGTCTATGGTCCCACAAAAAAGTGGAGGAGGTACACAAATAATGGAGGAATGGGCCACATATATTCATTAGGTTTGGAAAAGTCGGAGTGTCCAGGAAAGTTCCACTTGCGTGGAAATGATAAAGATGGACCACATTTTCCACAAATGAGTACAAACATCACATGATGGATAAATAATTGAATTCGAAGGACAATAAATAAAAGCAGCATAGCAATGAGCAGGCACTTCAAGTGGCCAATACGTTCATTAAGTTCAATCAAGCTATTAGATCTGCTGGAGCAAGATTCACGTGGAGCTCATCATTTTATCCATATCAAAATTCAATTTGGTAAATATACTACTCTCATGAATGATAATTTCTCATTAAGAACAGTAATCCATGAGCCCCAAAGGATGCTAGAAAAAATCAGCACATACATAACTTTTAAATTCATTCATTTTTTGGAGGAAAAACTTTACTTTTACTGGTGACCGCGTGCTTGTAGACTAAAATGCATATATTGTTATCTCCACATCATTTACCCCACTCAAAACTACATTCATTTGCGCTAATAATAATAATAATAATAATAATAATAATAATAATAATAATAATAATAATTATTATTATTATTATTATTATTATTATTATTATTATTATTATTATTATTATTATTATTATTATTATTATTATTATTATTATTATCATCATTATCTTTTTTGGGCTTATGACTTGGTCAACGATTTAGAAAAATTTACAATGTCAACAGGATGATGCATCTTGTTAAGGATGTTAATGTTCGATTCAGAAGAAGGAATTGGCTTTCACAACCATCTTAAAGCCAAGTGCTACTTGCAAAATGCAATTACGAAGCCTGATTCCTTCGAAGCTTAAGAAGCGAAAATGAAGAGGAGGCTTTACAAAGCAAAAACCAAAGGAGATGCAACTTCGATTACTACAACTTGTGGGCGAACACAGAGGAAATTCTTTGGTTGACCATATTAGGGAGCTACATTCCCTGAGACACCAATGCGAACTCCAACTCTTTTAACTGTAATGTTCTCTTGGGTTCAAAATTCATGTGAAAGCCTGATCCTTGGAGAGAATGGACATCTTATAAGTACACGCAACCGTTATTGGATCCAGAAACCAAGCCAAAAACCCTATATAGATCAGCACAGACATAACTTTTAAATACACTTGGTATCTTTACCAATGACAGAGCACCACAATAGGCTAAAGGACATATTAAATTGAATGCATAAGCTTATATGTCCAATGAATCTAACACATATGTATCTTTTAAATATATATATTCTTATTGGTAACAACATACCTGTGGACTAAAATACATAAACTTTTACCTATACATGATATAAACCAATCAAAACTATATTAATTCGTGTCCATATATGAAGTAATAATGTCATCGGTTTCGCGGGCTAATGGCATGGTCAACAAATTTAAAGAATTTCCAATGGTCAACAAAACAAAGGTTCCGTTAAGAATGTTGATGTTCGTTTCAAAGGAGTTGACTTTCGTGGCCGTGTTGGAGCCAAATTCTGAAAGCATAATGCAATTACAAAGCTTGGATTCATATTGGAGTGAAATAGAGAGGTGGCTTTACAAAGCAGTAGTTGAAGGAGATGCAATATCTTTGCTCAATGTGGCACCATCTCGACTACATGTTAAGAACAAAACTCAAAAAACTGACAGAGCCACCAACAAAGGCAATTGCAAGTGAATCGAGTTATCTAAATGATAAAGTGTCTTCCCTCTTATTTTTAACTCTCCCAAATTGCTCTTACAATACATATTACACACTCATTGAATAACCATCCAATTTTTTTCCCTTTGATTTTGGTCATAATTATGTAAATTGCTTCAACTGTCCTTTAATTCTATTTTTTCTAGACCAGATTAGTCTAGTCCCTTGCCTCCACCCAAATGAAAACAAAACAAACATAAGAAAAGTAAATTAGGAAAAAAAAAGGCGTTTTTCCCACTGGCAAAAGAAGAAGAGAAAACCAAATAAGTGAATTGAACCAAACCAGGTTTTCGTTCAGGTCATATTCAGTTCAAGTCGCAATTTGGTTCGATTTAGTTGCTCATCCTAATGATTCGGTTCGGTTTGGATTTCCTAAAAACTCGAAATGAATCGAATTGTTGACATCCCTACTTGCGGCCTTCTTGCCATGTGATTACTAGATGAATTCCGGGTTTCCGAGGAGTCAGGGGCCGAAGGTTCAGAGGCCAATGAATTGGCAGAATCGGAAGATAGAGCCGTAACAGAGTTTTTGCCCTTCTCATGGCATGCTGGTGCCACGACTCATGAAGATACGGCTATAGATCCAATTAAACCAAGACAAGAGAAAGGAACGACACCATATCAAAGAACGAGCAAAGAAAAGATAACAATTGAGTTTATCCCCAATGAATTAAACGCTATTATAGCTGCAAAAGCTGTAACGAAGATGAAGTATGGAGTTAGACTATTTCCCACAAAATAGAATTTCCTAAAAATAGCATTTAATGACGATCTAGCATGTGGCTAAGGAAACAAAGACGAGCAGAATAGCTTCAAATAATAATAAAAAAAAGCTTTATATTTAATTTTTATAACTAGCAAAGTCCGGAAGGAGCTTCCAAATCAACATGCATAAAAAAGGCAATTCACTTTTCTAACTCCGATGTTTGCTTTTCAAGCTTAGCACGCGCTTGTCTTCTTCTCGAAATCTCGTGATACTGCCTAGCATTTACATGAACAGGCCCTCCTGCCACTGCCAGATTAAGAGGCAAAAGCATCCTAGCATGAAGAATGCCGACTAGAGAATAAGCCTACCCAATATATGATCTCTCAGATGGCACAATGCAGAATTCAGATATGTTACCTATTGCGTGACAGAGCACCTCATACAACATAAACAAGGGGCGAACAAGAGAGACCTTCATCACAAATAACAGCAATTTTCAGTACTCTTTGCTAATTGCAAAAGAAACACAATTAAAGATAAACATGAATAAATTGTTAGAATCGTAACAAAGATTCTTTCTCATATGTTCTCTTTTCATCTCACCCTCTAATAGCACCAACTACCAAATATAACTTGACAAATATAAGGAACAAGCACCGTAGAGATGAATATGTTTTTAAAATAAAATAAATACAGACACCTCTTCTCAAGATACTATGTTCTAATAGACACATTTCTTTGTATTTTCAATAGTAATTTAGATGGTGTTTTTATTAAATAGTATGGCTAGTAAGTATTTTGCATTTCCTCTTCTTTTTAAAATTGAATTAATCGTGCAATCACATTAAATTTTACTACGTTCTACTTCATGTATTGAATGATCTCTCATACACAAAAGTTCTTTTCTTGCTTAAGATGAAGCACGTATCTCAAACCTTTGAGTTCACGCTATTCTCATTTCCATTCATATTTTTTATATGTCAATGTTGAATGAGCATCTGCCTAATTTGCTAAAGATTATTACTATTTTAATACCAATGTAATTTTTTTAATGGATTTAACATTCAATATGTGACGTGTGTGTTTCAAGATAGCTTTTCAACATGTTAATTATACAATGAAGTGTAAATTATTTTTTATATTGACAGTGGACCAAATAAAAATTTTGTCAACGTTCTTTTCTTTATGTTTGAATCCTACTACTAAATCAATAACCAACAGACTACCTCATATGTATCACTCCACAAATCATCCAAACTTTTATTAATTTGTCGATGCTTAAGGTTTATGCACTTTATTTTTGTTTCATTGTGTTGATATATTTTCTTTCATTTTTTTTTTTTTTTTTGGTTAACTATTATCTTTCTCTAATGAATGTTTCTCTTTTCATCTCGAGAAAAGCTATTGATTTCAGGAATAACTTGGTAGAGTATCTCGCCACTCCTTTGTCATTTAGGTTCCATCTCTTAATTGCACCTATTTGGGTAAGAGCGTCTTGCCCCACCTTGACTTTGTAGGCAAATTGCTTCTCGTGCTTTAGAAACGCAACTCTATACAGCCAAGTCTTGAGCTTAAAATCGTCAAAAATATGGGAAGTGTACTTTTGTTCCCTTCTTATTTTGCCATGTTGTCCACTGAAAAATTTACAAGCTGGCATTATTCACAAAAAAAAAAAAAAATGAAGTAGCAATTGACATTTCATTCAACAGTGGAAAAAAAATCATATACTTTATCAAAAGAAAAAAAAAACCCTCAGTATTATAAAGGATTTTAATGGATTTGTCAGCCACAAGCACATGGATCCGAGACGAGAGATAGGGGATGAGCAGTCAGTCCAACCTAGCGACTAGTGGTGGTTGTTATCTCATGGATCCGACAGTTGCTTGGCATCACTAGAGGGTAGTGACAAGACACTATACGGCTGAGGAGGAGAGATGTGTAAATAGTGTTTAGTTGCATGATAATAATGATTTTATGATCTAGTGAACTTATAATCTCTATCAATTTATATTGTCACTGTTATGAGATCGTTAGCACTCTCTTAGTCACACACTCTATTTATTACTTTATCTTAGTTGCTCTTATCTACGGATGTCTTGAACTGGTGAAAGTATTGCTGGTGGTCACTATGACAGACAAATGTAAGATGTTAGAGTTAGGATGCAAAGAATAAGTTGGGCGGATGGGATTTATAATTATGTCTATATTAGGGGGCGCAAATTTCTACTTTTCTTATCTTTTATGCGCGAGGCAACACTGTGCACCCATTGTACACAATAGATAGAGATTGAGTGAGACCCATGAAGAAAAGTCTCTCTATCTCTCTCTAAAGAAAAAGATGGGTCCAGATCTATGATTGTGGGGCTGGAATTGAGTGGAGGTTTTCAATATGAACCAATAATGTGCCAGCAAAAAAGTGAAGACGACCAAGACTAACTTGGTCTTTGTCGGTTGACTCACTTTAAAGGTCAAAAGTAGCTTTATCAATCATGAACAAATAATGTGTGAACCCTTACCAGCAAAAAAGTGAAGACGACCAAGACAAACTTGGTCTTTATCAGCCAACTCACTTTAAAGATCGGAAGTAGCTTCATCAATCGTGTGATGCACGCCATCAGAATGATGAAACAATTTCATCAATGGAAATATGATATGAAATGCAGTAAGATAAAGTGTTACTAAAGCAGAGAAATGAAAATGATAGTTGTCAATATTTTTCAATATGAAGGAATAATGTGTGAATCTTCACCAACAAAAAAGTGAAGAGGACCAAGACTAATCTTGGTCTTTATTGGTTAGTTCACTTTAAGATCAAAGGTAGCTCTATCAAAATACATGATGCACAACATCAACGTCATGAAACAACTTCAACGGTGGAAATATGATATGAAATGTACTAAGATAAAGTATTAGTAAAAGCAAAGAAATGAAAATGCTAGTTCTTAACAATTTTCATTATGAAGTAATAATGTGTGAACCCTTTCTAGCAAAAAGTGAAGATGAACAAGACTAATTTGGTCTTTGTTAATCAGGTCACTTTAAAGGTCAAAAGTAGCTTTATCGATCATGGGATGCACAACATCAAAATGATGAAATAATTTCTTCGGGTAAGCATGATATGAAATGCAGTAAGAAAAAGTACTAGTAAAAATGAGAGATAAAAATCATAGTTCTTACCATATAACTCTCATTGGTACTCTTACTTTTTCGGTACTACATTTTTAGAGATTTTCACTACATTATTCTTTAGCTCCAGTTGGTGGTGAACATTTATGGCCCAAATTTTGAGGAGAGATTTCAACTATCAATGAAGTATAAGGAGTCCAGTTATACTAGGCCCAACTTCGATTTGGAGCTTATCCAGTTTAACTTCACCTAGAGGTGGTGTGACATGACTTTGATTTGAGGTGTGTTGCTGGCCATTTTGATTATCGTAAGGAAAGGGTACCTCGCCCTATTTGAGTTAAATAATGGAACAATTACAGAATAGATTGAATCTTGAATGAAGGGGCGATTATTGCATAACGCGCAATTGCCTTAGGAGTGACTTAAATCGTGGAATTAGAGGAAATCATGGAAATGTGGAGCAATTAGAGTGGGGATCACGCATGAGCTGCAATAATGGTTAATGGAAATACCAAGAGTATATATAGACATGACATAGAGAAAGAGGGGACACTCAAACTGGGCCAAAACACCCAAAAAAAAGCTGTGCCAAAACTTTGCCAAATTTTTCTCGAAATAATTGTCCGAAAAAATCTTGAACCTATCTTATAACAACCAATTCATTCTTAAACTTTTCAATCATGCCAATTTTTTTTATCAAAATATTATGCTTAATTTAGTCATATACTTTTTGACGATTTGCCAATTTAATCATTTCAGCAAATTTTTGTAAAAAATTGCTAACATGGTGGTCTAGTTAACGCCATTCATACCACGTAACAAAGTTAGTACGTAGGATGAGGCGCTAACATGGTAAAGTTTTGCAATTTTTTGAACTTTTTTTGAAATGTTTTCTTATTTTCTTTCATCTTCCTCTAACTTTGCGTGGGCAAGCTCGCCAACCAACCCTAAATGAAGTCGCTTGGATCTTGGCAAGGGCTTGGGCGTAGGCAATGACGCCCTCATTGGATGTCCATGACCTCATTTCAAAAACAAAAGAAATAAAAGAAGATATATGGAAAAAAAGGAAAACAAATTAGATATAATATTAAAAAAGTGCACAAATTATTCACATCAATGTCAATCAGGTGTTGGCTGTGTCATGTAAGATGCTTGATGACCATGCCAATTATTTTTGGCAAAAGTTTGCTGGATGGACTGCCTTAACAAATTGTCAAAATATTTAAAATTAAATTAGTTATATTGAAAGAGTTATTTGAATGTGACGTGCTTCAACATACTATTGGGGCCTGAGCATCTTGCACTATGCAAGCCCAAGATTGGAATCCAATCCAATCCCATATAAGGAGCTCTTGACAACTTTAACTTCCATTTTGGCCCCCCACTAAAAAGAAAATAGAGGGGAAAAGAAAACCCTCAACTTTCGTGAACGGTTTTTGGAGGCTTTGACTTTACAATGCGATAATTATTAAAAAAAAAAAAAATCTATTATATGAATCCCAATTCAATTATAAATTTTTTGATCTAGCAAAATTTAGTCATAATACTTTTAATAATTTACCAATATAAGCCTTCTAACTAATTTTGGATAGAATTGCAAATTACTGGGTGGCCCGGTTAAAAGCTTAAAAGCTTAAAAAAAAAAAAAAAAAACACATGCTTTTGGACTCTGATGAGAATTCCTGGATACTTCGTTTAAAATCACAGTTATCTAGTGAAGCTTTTTCCAAGGAATTCACTTTGTAAAGTTACTTAGTTCCAACATGATATTGGTTTGCAAGTATTTGGGAGTACCGATTCTTGTTAAATGCTCTTACTGATGATTTCAAGACGGAGTATGCTGATCTTCTTTTAATCTCTTTGAAGCACAAGGATAGGAAGGAAGGACTTGGTACGGTAGCCACTACAAAGACTAATGGAACAACGACATACGGTTGTGATGGCTGTTCTGTGATGGATGTGTTGTGATCATTTGAGTTGGTTGTAAATTTCCTCTTTTTTCTATTGTCTAAACCATACAGCATCTTGGTAGCTAATGTGCAGTTGGTGTTTTTCTATTGTAATCTTTTAAGTTGGTTGTAATTTCCTCTTTTTTCCTATTTTCTGAACCATATACCAACTTGTCCAGGTTTTTCCTATTGTAATCATCCGAGTTCTAAGTGAAGAGAGGTTTTTAGACCTCATTGGAAGCAAATAATTGGCCATAGTTGTTCTGTTTGTGGGTGCGTGGTGGCTCTCTATTTCTTATTTTCTTCATCTCCAAGCAAATCCATTCCCTTCCAATTAGGATGACCATAGTTATTAAAAGTTTAAGGACCTAAATCCTTTACCTTTTCAATCTGTGCGACATGATAATATGACAGTATCACTATAGGAATCTAATATAAATATGCAGTATAGGGAACATGACACCTTTCTCTACAGACAACACAGTTGACATGGATTTGTTAATACATTGGACATGGTTGAACTTGGATTTTGCTGATATAGTTTAACACTGTTTCACTTTTTTTGCATCATAACGTTGGTCTTGCTTTGCATCTACCCTCCACTTACACTACCAAGAAGCAAAAAGGATAGACAAACAACACAACCATCCCCAATCCAACATTATTGTCAATCTAAATGAATGTTGTTTTTTTCTTTTTTGGGTCCAACTTCAACATTAGGGTTGGGCACATCAATCCTTTCAATACGTCTATGCCTCTCAAATAGATTATTTTCCTTTCCTTTTCCTTCCAAAATAGATCTTTACCTTCCCTTCAAGTGGAGACACTTCCACTTGTCTTGTTGTCTTGTTGCCTACTCATTTCTAGTTGCATTTTGAGAAAGTGGAATTTCTCCTCAGACACTTTCAACTAAATTCCACACTTCCAATACTATTTGCCAGCACTTTCTTCTCATTGATCAATCCAAAATCACTTCTCTGCCATGTAATGAGGATTTCGGAACAATCCATTTGAAAAAACCACAATCATCAACTTGCCCGATACAAGAAAGCAATTCAAATTCCAACGATGCATGCTTTTGGACAGGAACTTCAAATTAAGAAAAGCACAACATATAGCAAAACAGGTTGATTTAATGGAAAACCTAGAAATTATGTGAAACAGAGGCCTTTAAACACATTACAACAAATTAAATTCAACAATACATGGCATATAGCAAAGTAACCATATCCTTGTCTAACATTATACTGGCCAATACACAGCACATAATGCTAAGCTAGCCACCCATAGTGAACAACATATGATAGTGAACTGGTCCTATACTCAATTGGCCATTACAAGAGACCATTTCAAATGACAATGTACCAACTCATCAATCCCTAATTTGTTGTAGAAAATTGACAAACCATCTCCTCCAATGATAGAACCTCCTTCTACTAGCCAACATATGATCATTAGAATCTCGAAACTTAACTATTGCATAATGCAACATAAAATTATGGAAATAACAAAGTGACTCGTAACTAGCTCGAATAACTAAAGAGAAAGCCAAGACAGACATCTACTTCTCTATAGCTCAGGGGTCATTGTTATCTTCTTGCCTTGGCATTTAAAAGCACATACAGCGCAACAAGAGCAATGCGCTCAGCAAAATGATTCCTGTGAACAAATCCAATAAGCCAATTAAATCTAAGTAGAGTGGCCTTTCAGAGCTCTAAACAACGATGAGAGCACCAAGTTCACACTAGCGGTATCTCAATCCCGGGTTCCCGGTGGTACATTCAACTACTACATTTGCAGTGAATTATCAAATCTTAGCGGTATCTAATCCTAATCAAATTATAGAATACTGGCAAGATGTAGATGCACCACATATATGAGAAAATTAAAGAGTTGATAAAATTGAGTAATACAAAATATAATCCATTTCTTCCGATGAGCATGTAAAATAAAGAACCTCATGTTGCAGGAGTAAGAAACGCAATTTTGAGGGGTTACAAAGTACTAGACATGAAGCAAAAAATTCTTCACAGGAATCTTGCACAAACTCTGGTAATGACATAATTAAAGAGCAAAAAATGCAAAACCTAGAATAATGACATAATTAAAGAGCAAGAAAATGGGGCAAAACCTAGAATCAGAAAAAAGATCAAAGTCTAAAGCTAGCAAGACTCAAGACTTATATTTCAAAGTCTGCTCACATGGACTGTTTCCAGGACGACGTTTATTCTGATCTTATATGATCTTTATTCTAACGATTAGTGGATATCTTTCTACTGGATTCAGCACTAAACGATCTTACTTACATATGGAATATGTTTAGATTCTCTAAAGATTTCGCAACTTATATTTGGAAGGATCTACTTATGGAAACCGAGATCCCGATTGTATGGGCGGCGGGATTGATGGGCTATCAACACTTACCTTAAAGAGCTCGAGATCTCTCTAATTGATTACCGTCCAACGGGTTGATTGGAAGAACTTCTTTGGAATGTGCCAACGGTATTGAAGGCATGAAGAAGTATATAAGAGAGATGCTCTAGTTGTTGAATGGTGCGGATAGAAGAATTCCAAAGTCCGAATCTCCTTTTCTATTTTGCGATATCATTCTTCGAGCGTTACATGTAATCAAAAGAGAGATCATATTGTAGTAAGACCTTGAGGAAGTGTAGTAGAGTAATCTACACTTTGTGGACTCAAGAGCATGAGGCTAATCACTCTTATTGATTCTTAGTGAAATCCGGCCCGGAAAAGGGCTGTCAGTCCGCGGGAGAGTGGACGTAGGCTTGATCTAAGCCGAACCACTATAAATCTGGAGTTTTGATTCTCTATCCATCCTTTTATCGTTAATTACTTTCATTTGTTGCAATTATTGGATTTAAGTTATTTATATCTCGATTGGATTAATTTATCAGAATTGCTTTAAACACCTATTCACCCCCCTCTAGGTGCTAATTCTAGTTCTAACAATTGGTATCAGAGCTTGTGTACTTGTTTATAAGAAGTGTCTTTACTTCTAAGTAAAAGATCTATGGCTAGTATGTTGCCTACAGGGTTGGTTGAAGGTCAAAGCAATACCAAACCTCCATACTTTGATGGAAAAGATTACAGCATATGGAAAAATAAGATGAAGGCATTCCTAATATCGAAAGATCATTTGGAATGGGAAGTGGTTGATAAAGGAATCATTCCTTTCTTTGCATCGGAATCGAGAGAGGAAAAGAAACTGCTGTTTCTACTCTTCTGACTCAAGAAGAAATCACCAAGAGACAGACTCTCGACGCCAAAGCTATTTACTCTTTATATTGTGCTTTATCCCCTACTGAATATAACAGAATATCTTCTTGTGATACAGCAAAATAAGTATGGGATAGGCTTCACATTACCTATGAAGGAACTGATCGTGTGAAAGAAACGAGGATCAACATTCTCTTGAGACAATATGAAGTCTTTAAGATGAGATCAGGAGAATCAATAACTGACATATTTAGTCGCTTTCTTGAAATTGTAAATGGCCTTGAATATCGGGGACATCCAATCTCGGACATATGAAGGTCAACAAACTCCTTCGAGGACTCTCAAAAGACTGGAATTACATAAAAACCTCAATAAGAGAGACACATAGGATTGCTCCTGTGACATCCCGATTTTCCAATTCTGGTTTCAATTGAATAAGTCGGGCATTTCATCTTCGCGCCTATAGCTCTCTTCTCTGAGTTGGCCACTCACGAGATAACTAGTCTATCAGGTGAAGCCGTTAAGGAATCTAGACGCAATAGACTTGAGAATTCGACCCGAACCGACCGCTCGACCGTGCTAATCTGCAAGGATCATTACGGCCTGGTCGATTAGAGACCGGAGATAGGTCGATTAAATAGAACCATGTAATTCAGTGTGGGTGATTCCACCTAATTGCACAATTCTTGTTGATCGGCACTAGACCGATTTCTCTGTCGTTTTGGTACCCTGTGTTCGTATTTGAAACCTTGAGATTTCTACGACAACCGAGAGTTGCTAATGTGTCGAAGATGCACTTTGTGGCTTGAAAATAATCAACCACAGGTCAATTGCACTGAAAATTCCTAAAAGCTACCCGGTAGATTAGGATGCGCTCATATCGCGCCAGATTGAAATTAACCGAGAAATTGAACCCGATTACAGAAATTGGAAGTTCTGTTATGTCACAAATCATTTTAGGAATGTCGACTCATCTCCAGAAGATTTTTCTACAAACCGAGATTTTTGGCAGAAAAGCAAAGTAAGGCCGTTTTTGTTCGAGATTGTCAGATGGCCGTTTTTAATCAAATCTTTGGGATGCAAGTTAGATCACTTGATGGGGAGAAGTCATAAGATGGTTGAGGACACATGGGTTGATTTAATTGAGCTTCAATTGGATGAATTGAGTGAGAATTGAATGAATTTTATGTACAAAGTTACAAAATTCGTATGCCATGGGGAGAGGGACATTTTGCACCCATTGGCAAGCTTGTGGAGGAAGCTTGAGGAGAGAGAGTGGCTGAGGTCATGTGATGTCATGGTGGGGGCAAAGCCAATGAGAAGATGGCAAGTGTTGAGCTCTAGAGAGCCCAAGGAGACCCCCTTCTTCAGCAGCCTTCTTCTCCCCCAAAGTGTGGCTTTCTCCATTATTGAAGAAGCTTGAGAGCTCACCAAAACCAGAGAAAACCGAGCATAGCAGCCCAAGACCGTCGCACACCCACCGGACCAGCCAAGCCCGTCGTTTTTCTCCTCTGTTTTCCCCGCGTTCCAGTTTCTGCTCCAGCTGATCCTTCGGTGAAAACATGAGTTGAAAGTGGTCTTTCCGGTCGAATCAGCCAACGCTCCACCCACCATCGCGAAGAGAACATCTAAAACGTTCAGAAGGACTTGACGGTACGCCGAAAGGAGCCCTGTAACCTCCCGAAATTGGGCACGAAGGAACGGCCCACCGGACCGCCTGGTTCCGCCCTGTTCCGCCTGTTTCGCGTTTTCTTGCTGTTTCGCCCCATTCCGACCCTTTCCTTGCCCATTCCATCCACCCACAAGATCCCCAAGACCCCCAGGAGCCACCGGTTGCCAACCACCCACTCGCCGGAGCTCCGTCGGCCCGTTTCCTCGCTGTTTCAGCCATCGGTTCGGCCTCTGCGGTCAAGAACAGAAGCGAAAACCAGCAAGGGTTTTCGATCTTCGTGGCCCGTTTTCAAGCCCTTCCCGGCCTCCGTTGGTGTCGCCGCTTTGGGGTTTATCGACCGCCTTGGCGTCGTGGTCGCCGTGAACTCACCTAGGCGCGCAAAACCATGAGTTTATCCTCTAATCCTCGCTTAGTAAGTTAATCATGCTTAAGGGATGTTTAGATTAGTCTAATTAGGTTTATGTGGTAAATTAGATTATTTTAATGTAAATTAGATTAGTTGTATGATTAGTTTAATGGGTGTTTAATTAGGGCTAATTATATGCTTAAATTAGTGTAATCTTGTTTAAGCCCTAATTAATTATTTTTAATTAATTAATTATTTCGAATTTATAAATATTATTTTATTAAATTATATTATTATAATATAATATTTAATTATTTAATTTTCGGAATTAAATTTAATTATTTAATAATTTCGAAAATTTTGCCGAGATGGCCGGTCGTTAGAATTTCTTGCTGATCACAGCAGTGCGGTCGGTTTGTGCTAATTGTATGTTTAAATTGAGAAATTGAGTGATTGATGATTATGGTTAATAATTCCAAAAGTGTGGAATTGAGTGATATTGATGAAGTTGTGGTATTTAACTTGAAAATACCCGGTGTTGGCTTTTAGCACCGTAATTGCTTTGTATGACTAGTTTGAATCGTTGGTTGTTATTGGATTGAATATCCAGTTCTATGGTTTATTATTGAATGATCAGCTTTGGTGAGCAATTGTTCATATATTTATCGGCTTACGAGGAAGCGTATCTTGTATCGGCCTATGTGCTTCGATACGTCGGCTTGTGAGCAGTATATACCTTATCGGCTTGTGTGAGCTAAGATCGTTTTATCAGCTTGTGCGAGCACGATCTATATATATCAGCTTGTGCGAGCTATTATATCGATTCTGACTTTGGTGAGCTATCTATATATACAGCTTGTGCGAGCTATTATATTATCTATCAGCTACAGCTTTGGTGAGCTATCTATCTATACAGCTTGTGCGAGCTACCGTCTATATGTTACAGCTTTGGAGAGCATATGTTGTATTAACGACTGATTTGATAGACGGTATGGGATGATAGATAGTATTGGTTGATGGATAGTATGGATTGGAATGGAAGATAGATAGTTTGATTAAATTGAATCGCTGGATCAATTGTTTGATTGAGAATTGAATTGTACTAACGTGCAGGAAGGGACTGAGGCGAGGTAAGTCCTTTGTCCTCTTTGTGTGGCTAGAGTGCCCTGAGGCTTATTTTCTTCCTAATCGAGTTTTAGGGGGTAGGACTCGCTGAGACATTGTCTCATCCCAGTTTGGGGAAAATATTTCAGGTCCCTAGATGGCGGTCGTGGAGGACTCGAAGCCATGGACATTTGTGGAGGTAGAGATCGAAGAATCGGCGAACGTGTCGACTAGTGGTCATAGGACAGTTCCTTTTTGTTGAGCTTTGTCTATTTTGTAGACAATCCAGTGTTGTATATAAACCTATGTGTTTATAAGAAGGCTTGTTTGGTTGTAATTGATTGCCTGCTTTTCTATCCCAAGTTAAATGTTGTCAGGGGATTTGTTTCGCTTCCGCATGTGCAATAAAAATGAATGGGTCGGCGACGTATCCTGGGAAGTCGCATAATTTTTATCGACCAGAGTGGGATGTTCGCGTGCTCGAGGTTCGGGGCGTGACAGCTCCACTCTCTGTAGACGAATTGGTTGGGACTCTTCAATCCTTTGAAGTAGAACAGACCAACGAAGAGGAAGACTCAAAAGGTAAGAAATCTATTGCCTTAAAGTCTAATGATTATTATGATGTTACAGACTCTGAAGAAGAACTAGACGACGAAGAACTGGCACTCATGATAAAGAGATTCAGAAAGTTGAACAGAAAAGGAAGGAAATTCGATTGGAAGAAACAAAATTCTCAAAGGTTTCAAAACAGTCAACGAGGAAGATGATTCTAATAAAGAAGTGACCTACTTTGAATGCAAAAAAAAGGGACACATCAGACCCAACTGTCCTCTGTTAAAGAAGAGAAAAGGGAAGACGAGAAAAACGCAGGAAGGCACTCAAAGCGAGACTTGGAGTGATGCGAATGTGAAGAAAGTGACGATGATTATGCCAATATCTGTTTAATGGCAAAATCGGACTCGAGACTCGAGACCTTGATTCGGACACGGACTCGGACAGTGAACTCGAGGTTAGTAACTTGAAAATACCTGTTAAAGTTTCTAAATATATTGATGAACTTTGTCTTAGTCTGAAAACCTCTCTTAAGAGGATTTCCGAATTGAAAAGGGAAAATTCTACATTGAAACAACAGGATAAACTTATGAAAGAAAAGTTTGAAAAACTGGAAAATGATTTTGCTGTTATGAAAGAAAACTCAGACAGTATTTCAAATGAAAATAATCTTTTGAAAAATGATATCACTAACATATCAAAAAGATTTTCAAATGGTTCTGAAAAGCTGGATAAGATTCTTTCGATACAAAGACCATATTTTGATAAGTTAGGTCTTGGTATGACTTCTGAAACTATACCACTGATTGATTTTCCGAAGGTAAAAGAAAGAATTAAACAAAGACCAGCTAGAACTGTTTACAAGAATCACTTCCAGAAAGTTTTTGTAAAACCTGTTGGTAGAAATGCTCTGAGATGTTCCAAGTGTAAAAGCTTAGAACACTTTGAGAAAGAATGTCCTTTGATTTGGAGACCTGTTAAAAAGAGCTGGGCTAAGACTGTCTATTGTTCTAACACTTCTAGACCCAAGATGGTATGGGTACCAAAAAGAGCTTGATTTACTCGTTAATTGCGGTTACTATCAAAAAGAAGATAAAATGGTATCTTGATAGTGGCTGCTCAAGACATATGACAGGAGACTCAAGCTGCTTCATAAAACTTATCCAGATAGACGGAGGAAAAGTTTCCTTATTACTGGTCGAGGAACAGTGAAGATTGGAAGTTTGTCTATCAATAATGTTTCCTTAGTTGAAGGATTAAATTACAACCTGCTTAGCATAAGTCAGTTGTGTGATTCTGGTTTCAAGATCAACTTTCAGGAAGAAACGTGCTCTAGAATTAGTAAAGACCTTACTCAATCTTTTACTGGTCGAAGACATGGAAATATCTATCTTTTGGATGTGAATCAAGAAAGATCACAGTGCTTAATATCAGTACAAGATGAAGCAAATCTATGGCACAAAAAGCTAGGCCATATCAATATGAAGCAAATCAACAAGATCTCTACAAAGAAACTTGTTCGAGGATTACCTATTCTGAATTATTCAAAGTCTGATCTATGTACACCATGCGTCTGGGTAAACAGGTTAGAAACTCTTACAAATCAATAAATAAAGTTTCCACTAATCATGTATTGCAACTTCGCATATGGATTTGTTTGGACCTACCGAACGAAAAGCATTGGTGGTAAAAGGTTCATAATCTGGTAATAGTGGATGACTATTCACGATTCACTTGGGTCTACTTTCTTACAAGTAAGTCAGAGACTTTCTCTTTCTTTTCAAAGTTTGCTAAAAAGGTGCAGAATGAGAAATGTCACACTATCTCAAGCATTCGTACAGACCATGGAGGTGAGTTTGAAAATCAAGGCTTTGCTAAATTTTGTGATGAATTTGGTTTTCAACACAAATTCTCCTCTCCATATACACCAGAACAGAATGGGGTTGTGGAAATGAAGAATAGATCTTTATAAGAAATGGCAATAACACTTTTAATTGGAAATCAAATTTCTTCAAGGTTTTGGGCAGAAGCTGTTTCAACTGCTTGCTATATTATAAACCGAGTGTTTTTAAGGCCAATTCTTGAGAAAACTCCTTATGAAATTTTTAAAGGAAGAAACCAATAGTTTCTTATTTTCAAATATTTGGTTGCAAATGTTTTATTTTAAAGAATGCAAATGATCGTGTTGGTAAGTTTGAAGAAAAATCAGCTGAAGGATTCTTTCTTGGATACTCAACTACAAGCAAAGCTTTTAGAGTGTTCAACAAAAAGACTCAGACTGTGGAAGAATCAATGAATGTCAAATTTCAAGACTCTCTACAAGTTCGGCGAATCTGATCAAGATTCGAATGCGCTCCCGGACATTGCTAGATCTAACTCCACCAAAGAAGCGGTTACTAATCGAAATCGGTACAACAAGCTACCGATGAAGAATCTACTCAAGAAGAAGATCAACAATCTATCGGATCGAACAAGAATCGGAAGCAAAAGTCTAGTCATCTGAAGAACTCATTATTGGGAACATTAATGAGGGAATTCGAACAAGATCCAAAAAGCGAGAAGAGTCTAGTGCTGTTGCTCTTATTTCTGAATTAGAACCCAAAAATATTGAAGAAGCTTTAGCTGATGAAAGCTGGATTGAAGCAATGCAAGAAGAGCTCAGACAATTCAGTATTAACGACGTATGGGAGTTGACTCCCAAACCAAAAGGTAAATCGGTTATTGGAGCTAAATGGGTTTTCGGGAACAAAGTTGACGAAAAGGCAAAGTAACGAGAAACAAAGCAAGACTCGTGGCTAAAGGATACACGCAAGAAGAAGGAATAGACTATGATGAGACTTACTCTCCAGTAGCAAGGTTAGAAGCAATCAGATTACTACTTGCTTTTGCTTGCTATAAGAATTTCAGGTTGTTTCAAATGGATGTCAAAAGCGCATTCTTGAATGGATTTATTCAAGAAGAAGTCTACGTGGAACAACCTCCTAGATTTGAAGATTCAAAGAAACCAGACTGTGTTCGGATGAAGAAAGCTTTATATGGATTGAAACAAGCTCCTCGAGCTTGGTATGAAAGGCTAAGTAATTTCTTAATTCATAGTGGTTTTTCTAAAGGAAAGGTAGACACTACTTTGTTCATTAAAAAGGAAGGTAAAAGCTTTCTACTTGTTCAGATTTATGTTGATGACATAATATTCGGATCATCTAATGAGACTTTGTGCAAGAAATTTTCTAAGTCTATGCGATGAATTCGAGATGAGCATGATGGGTGAACTATCCTTTTTCCTTGGTCTACAAGTCAAACAACTAAAGGAGGGAATATTCATTTATCAAGAGAAATATGCAAAAGAACTTGTTAAAAAGTTCGGTCTGAAAATTGCAAAAAGACTCCGACATACCAATGTCAAGTTCCTTGAAGATAGACAAAGATGAAGCGGGGAAGAAAATAGACCAAAAATTATACGAGTATCATTGGTTCACTTCTTTATCTTATCGCATCTAGACGACATATTATTTAGTGTTTGCATATGTGCTAGGTTTCAATCTGATCCTAGAGAATCTCACTTAAGTGCTGTTAAACGTATTATTAAATATATTGATACTACTTTAAGATCGGTCTTTGGTATCCCAAAGAAGGAGACTTTACACTTCTTGGCTATTCGACGCGAGATCTTGCGGGTTGTAGAGTTGAAAGAAAAAGCACTTCGGTACTTGTCAATTGCTTGGAAACGGGGGCGGTATCTTGGTTTTCAAGGAAACAAAGTACTGTGGCTCTTTCAACGGTTGAAGCAGAATACGTAGCTCTTGGAAGTTGCTGTTCTCAAATATTGTGGATAAAACAACAACTGCAAGACTTTAGCATTGAAGACTCTTACACAGAAATAAGATGTGACAACACCAGTGCAATCAATCTTACAAAGAATCCTATCCTACATTCAAGAGCAAAACATATTGAGATTCGACATCACTTTATAAGAGATCATGTTCAGAACAAAGAGGTCTTGATACGGTTCATAGACTCAAAGAATCAACGCGAGACATCTTCACAAAGCCACTTGAGAAAAGCTTGTTTGAGTCTATTCGCTCAAGACTCAATATTTTATCTCTTGAAGAATCTTTGAAGCTCGGACTCGGTAACTAAAGTCGATGAGCATCGGACTCAAAGGTTAAAAGGGCGAGAATACGAATCGACACGACCGTAAGTTCATTTACTTAAAGCTGTCTTATTGATAAGGTAAGATTATCTGTCTATTTTAAGGCGGTTATATTTAAAGAGAGTGGTTATCGATTTATTAAGGCGGTTATTTTTCAAAAAGGAAATTTTAAGATTTCCAAAATATCGACGCTTGGTTTAACCCGTACACCATTATCTTTTATACACCTCTTCTCCTTCGTTTTCACTTTACCCGAAACCCTAAATCAAAAGCTTTTCACGCCCGTATTTTTCTCTCCAAAACTTCTTCGTTTCAAAATTCTCAACTTTCTTGCGAAACAAGTGAAAAGCTTCTCCAAAGAAAGCACAATGTCGTATCAAAGGAAGTCATCCGAATAGCAAACGGGGGACCACGGGGATGCGGTGAGGGGCCTACGCACTTTGATCTCACTGAAGAAAGCGACATTCCTGCGGGAGCAAACTCCTCAACGATCTCAACAGCGGTCATCCCCAACTAGACCTCAAGGACATGGCCCTCAAGATGCTGAATCGGTTTATGAAGATATCGAACCAGTAAGAACTCTTAAGCCTGCCTTTGTTTACAAGCTTTACTCTGCATTAAAGGAATGTGGTTCTCGCTATGACTTTCGTGGATGAGTTTTACGAAAGAGAATGGATATAGAAACGAGACGCACTTTCTTGTCATGGAAAGGTCCGGGTTGTTCTGAGGGAAACAAAAAGCATTTGCTAATTTTCCCAAAGACCCTAGGTTTGGTAGTATGAATAAGCCTGAAGGAAAAGATGATGATGAAAAGATGTTCATACACTTTAAACCATGGATGGGAGGGGCTGCAAATCTTCGAGGGAAGAAGGGTGAACTGTTCCGCTCAGACGGACACAAAAAGAAGTATGAAAATTGCTGAAGCGTGGGGTGATGAACCCACGGACTGTTGATTTCGATTTTCTGGACCTATTGAGCATACATCTTCGAGAGAAATTTGAAAAACTCCAACTTTATCAGTTCTGCACAGACTGTGACACGGCACATTCTGAATTAACGGCGTACTTCTACTCCAATCTCAGTTTCATTGATGCAAACAGCTTTTCCTTCAGCGTAAGGGATAAAGAGTACGTTGTTGATAAGGACATTTTGGCTGATATACTTGGTGTGGAAAGAGGGGCTTTCCAATCGATCGATGTATCGATGGCCATGCCACTCTTGAACTTGCAAGAGACAGAATTGCAGAAGGACGACTCTCCTACTCCAGAATGAATGCAACAAATACTTTGCTGCACAAGATTGTGATCAACTGTCTAAGACCCAAATCGACATCCAAGACAGATGTATCAATTTATGAAGCTAAGTTGATGTTTGCCATCAAGACTGGTCTAAACTTCTCTTTGCCGCATACCATCATATTTCACATGTACGGATGCATGGCAAAGGACAAAGGAAAACTTCCTTATCTTTGCTCTCATTACTCGTCTCTTCGAGACACACAACATTCAACCTCCTCATATTCTCACAGTGAAGACTATTGATAAAATGGTCATCGGGCTAAGGATGATTACAAAAATGCGTCTGAAAGAGCTTAGCAAGAAGCTGGAGCAATTCAAGGAAAAGACTCCTATCAAGTTCAGACCAGACTCATCAGCGGCCAAAAGGAAAGGGAAAGAACCTGTGGTTAGTTCTACCAAGAAGAGAAGGGCAATCATCCTGGAAGATGAAGATGATGAGGATGCTATACCCATCTCTGCTCTTGTCTCTCAATTTGCTGCATCTATTCCAACTGTTCCAGAACATCAATTTGCAGAGAAAGAGGAAGAGAAAGAGGAAGAGAAAGATGAAGAGAAGAAAGAGGAAGAAAGAGAGGAAGAGGAAGAAGGAAAAGAAGAACAAGCGAGAAACCGAGAACGAGATTCTCCGGCGAAAGGAGGATTTACAACACACACGAGGAAACTCCTCGAAAGAAGAGTTCTTTTCTCCTCCAGGAAGACATGGAAATAGGGGAGATACGAAAGAGAACACACACCTCTACTCTCGACTTTTAGAGAAGATGATGAACAAACAGGTGTTAGTCGATCACCTCCCGATCTTTGAGGATATTCATCTTTGCCGTTTCCTAAAGGAGAGGCATCTTCTCCAAACACCGAACTTCCCGCCGACATTCATACTTGGTTTGACTCCACCTTCGGGCGAGAGCTGAAACAAGCACTCGGACCGACAACTCACGGAGATTTTCAAAGGCTGCTTGAGATCATCTTGGAACTTAAAGGTCAAATTTATGCCATGGGATATGAATTTCAGACTTTGCGGAATGAAAATCATGCAATGTTCATCACTTTGCATGATCGGCTTAAAGATGTTCGGCGTCGTTCGGGATACTTTGCAAAAAGCACTACTCTCACCCAAGTACAGGAAGATTTGAGGAAGTTGGAAGACACTGTCAAATCTATGGAAGACTTTCAACTTGTTCGCATTCCTCGAGCTCCTTGATTTTTTAATGCTGACAAAAAGGGGGAGAAGACTTTGCAGATTTTTGATTTTCTGTTCTCAAAACCAAACCAAACCAAATCTTATCTTTTTATATTTTTGTTGCTATCTTGACTTTGACTTGAGTTTTTAACGTGTGCAGTTTTTGAATGTGTGCTCACTATGGCAATACTTTAAGCTTCGTAAATTAGATAGCACTGTCTGTTTATGACGAATGAGGTTTCGGTGAATGCATATCTGTGTACAGGGAAAGTCTGTGTACAGGAGATCTGTGTACAGAATAACTTCTACTATCTTATTTAATCTTTTATGATGCTTGCTTAAAAGTTGTATTGCAGGGCGATAATATTCAAATCTGCGGGAAAGTTTTTCACCATCAAAAAGGGGGAGATTGTTGGATGAATTCTCTTAAAGTATTTTGAAGTTGACAAAACATTTTTATCAGTCTAGTCTGAAGACTTACAGACTCTATTGACAAAGTCTGAAGATCAAAGTCTGAAGCTAGCAAGACTCAAGACTTATATTTCAAAGTCTGCTCACATGGACAGTTTCCAGGACGACGTTTATTCTGATCTTATATGATCTTTATTCTAACGATTAGTGGATATCTTTCTACTGGATTCAGCACTAAACGATCTTACTTACATATGGAATATGTTTAGATTCTCTAAAGATTTCGCAACTTATATTTGGAATGATCTACTTATGGAAATTGAGATCCTGATTGTATGGGCGAGCAGGATTGATGGGCTATCAACACTTACCTTAAAGAGCTCGAGATCTCTCTAATTGATTCTGTCCAACGGGTTGATTGGAATAACTTCTTTGAAAGGTGCCAACGGTATTGAAGGCATGAAGAAGTATATAAGAGAGATGCTCTAGTTGTTGAAGGGTGCGGATAGAAGAATTCCAAAGTCTGAATCTCCTTTTCTATTTTGCGATATCATTCTTTGAGCGTTACATGTAATCAAAAGAGAGATCATATTGTAGTGAGACCTTGAGGAAGTGTAGTAGAGTAATCTACACTGTGGACTCAAGAGCGTGAGACTGTAATCACTCTTATTGATTCTTAGTGAAATCCAGCCAGAAGGGCTGTCCGTGCGGGAGAGTGGACGTAGGCTTGATCTAAGCCGAACCACTATAAATCTGGAGTTTTGATTCTCTATCCCTAATCCTTTTATCGTTAATTACTTTCATTTGTTGCCATTATTGGATTTAAGTTATTTATATCTCGATTGGATTAATTTATCAGAATTGCTTTAAACACCTATTCACCCCCCCCTCTAGGTGCTAATTCTAGTTCTAACAGAAACAACCACGGATTTGGAACAATGTGAACTTGTAATCAGTCGCTCAAGTTGAATCGAAGCTCAATTTGGATATATCCGGGCTAAACACAAACCATGAACCCCTAGAAATTTGCCCCAAATTGACTTCAGCAACCGAGAGAGCGCAAAATGGCACCGTTGTAGTCCACGTCAACCACCATGCCAACGTCATTGTTTTCACGGTGCCACAGCAACTTCTCTTGCATTCTACCGTCTACAAAAGCAGTAGGATTTTTTTAGGATGATTTTTGATAGAATTATGACGGAGAGTACATGTGTCAAGTGAGTATAAATTTGGCATTTTTAAAGATCCAAAAAGAAGTGTAAGGGTGTTGGAGATACGATGAACATATTTTAAAAAATTTTATGGTATTTTTTTCTAGAAAAAGTAAAGGTTGAGACATAGAAATTATTTTCAATAAAAGTAGATCGATGAAATTGAACATAGGAGAGTTAAATAAAGAAATAATTTGGACAAGAATTTCATATGAAGCACCTTCTTGATCATCACACTCAGTTATCCCAGAAAAAAAAAAAAAGAGACTAGTGAATAGTTTGCAATGGAATTAGAAAAACAGAAGAACAAGTGGCATGTTTTACTTATAGGATTGATCCTACATTGCTAGAAGAAGCATCTACGTATTCATCCTAGCAAATGTACCTCGCTCATGTTTTCAATTTCCAAATAAACTTATTAGCACTTTTTTAAAATCTACCGCAAAACCTTAAAAGAAGATTTCCTTTTGGAAGAAAATGAAAACCAAAGAAAATGGTTTTGCAGAAAAATACACTACAAACGAAAGAGAGGTTTGCCAAGAAGAATGATACGTAGAAAAAACAAAAATAATTTAAATTTGAAATTCTATATATATATATATATATATATATATATATATATATATATATATATCAAAACAAGGAAGTATAAATGACGTAGAAAATTATTTAAATAACTTATATAATGGTACGTGGAAAACCCCAAAGATCCGGTCATCCTCCTGTGGTTGGATTAAAACTAGGAGTGAACGCTACATCATTTTTATCATCTATATCGACTATGTGGAATGTTTTCAATTTGGCTCTCATTTTGCATTGATACATTTTCGAAATTTGATTCAAATGAGCTGATTTTGGCCATTTTAAATTTCTAGGTCATGGGTGTGCGTACGGACAGTTGGATTGGCATTCAAGAGTGAACAAAATGCCTAATATTTGTAATAGACACTTGCTGAAGAAGTCGGTTTCGATGAGATTTTGTTAATACAATGATTGTCGTTTTCTAAGTTTTCTAAATTTGATTCCAATGAGCTGTTTTTGGCCATTTTTCTAATTAGCGAAATGACAAGCATTGCTTGTCATCTACAACGTAAAACTCTGATACGAGTTTATTACTCAAATATGGTGGAAGCGTGAAACAAGCACAATCAAACAAGAAACCATCGTAGAAAATAAATTTGACACAGAGGATTTATATTATTTGACTTAATGTGCCTACTCCATAAGGAGAGATCAACAAGATGTTTCACTATGATCAACAAGAGGAAATTACATTCACTCGAACCATTCAACTCTCAAATGTTTTCTAGTTTCCAATTATATTAAAAAAGTTACACATAGTCAAATCAAAGAGATACAGAGTGTTTACTGTTTACTCACTCATATTCCTTGACGATTCTCTGAGCTCTCTCTTAAGTCAGGCTTGATATTAGTGCAAAATTAGGCCAAAACCCGCATTTAGTATAAATCTCGCTTTCAGCCATCCAAAATCTTCTCGGCAAAATTCGTTCCAATTTAGATATCTAGACATAGCTTGGGCAGACATTCAAAGTTACTCACTCCTGCTCATTGTGTCCATGGGCGAACTGTGGCATCGTAGTCCGCCACTTAGATCAAGAAGAGTAGAAGAAAGCCGCTTCTCCTTATCTTTGCTTCTCTTGATCTCTAGACCTTGAATCCTTAGAGGAAAATGGAAGCAAATGAGAGGGAGATGTTGTGTTATAGGGCGGCACCATAATTTAGGGAAATTATAGAAATTATATCCCATGCAAAAATAATAATAGGGCCGGCCAAATATGTAATATATATAGGTGTATTAAAAGACTAATTATGTCCTAAGGTGCAACTTTGGGCGCATACATAAACCTTACAAGGCATATGCTAATGTCTTCGTCCCTAATTCACTTACTAAATTTGGTTATCAAAAAATTAAAATCCTACGTGGCTTGCTAATATAGCTAGATAGAAATTTGAGATGTAACATGAACATCCAATGAGTCTGGCCAATTGTCCAATCTTGCCTCTAGACATCCAAAATCGGCAGTTCATATCCATAGTAGCCTCGTCTTGCTTCACCATTTAATTCGGATGTCCAACACTTGATTTAGGACATCTAGAATGTATCGTCACGCATTCTAAACCTTGCGGCTTGCTTCAGATGTCTTAGACTTTAATCCCGATTCACATCCAAATCAAAACAAAGTCAAATTTCGAGCCACATTTCAACAACTAACGGAATTCAATATTTTGAAAAGATAATTTTTTTGGTTATTCACAATCAATGTATATGTATATCATTAATTTATATTATTTGAGGAAAATTTGGTGTCAAACGAATGCATACCTCTTCCATTTAAAACTTCGTTCTTCTTTTATTAATAAAATTTGCTAAGGTCCAATAAATATCAATGGCATTGTCTCGTATATGAAAAAGAAGGGCAAGTTTACTTCGAAATGCTACTGGGAACTGATGTATTATTTATGTTTTTTGGAATTATTTGTTGTCTTTGTTAGTTCTAACGAGTCCACACGTTTCGGCTACATACCTACGGGTGAAAGGTATGCCTAGCAAAACAAACGAATAAATTGCACCTGAAAATTCCTAACATTGTCTGTAATATCTACTTTTAATGAACGTTTATGTCTCGGTGTATTCAAATAGTATTTTTGCTTAAGAAACACTGAGAAAATAAAAACAAAGTCAGTCGACTTTCTAAATGAATCAGACGACACCTAGATTTGTCTGAATGTATCCTGAGTGTATAACGTGCTCCTGAGAACTCGTCTTCCATTTTGGCCCTTCAATAAGAAGAAGAAACGGAAATGGAAGGGGGAAGGGAGGGAGGAGAGATCCGAGAGAGAGGGAGGCCGTGAGCGGAGATTGCCGAGTGAGAGACTGAGAGTGAGCGACAGCTCTCCGTCGACAAACATACTAGAAACCCGGCCGACGACCCTCCGACGTTACCCCTCTCCCCGAGCCGAGCTCACGGTAGGTTTTGGTTCGGTTTCGTTCGCCTTTCTTTCAGGCGTCGATTTCCCAAGGATCCCTGCTCGGAGACGCGCGAGGCGGACGAGGGTAGCCCGATCTATCGAGCTCGCCCACCATCCGACGCCGCCGAACTGGATAGGGTTCCTTCATCCGAACGCTCGTACCCCTTTTTGTGCTCTGTTTCGGGCTCGCCGGACCGGGATGACGTTGTCCGGTTCGCGCGAGTTCTGACCTCATTTGTGTGCGTGCTGTGGTTTTGGGGGACTGGTATGTAGTTCATTCGGAATCCCGGCTCGAGCTCAGGCTCGGGTTCGGTCGTCCTCGCTCCTTGCCCCTTCAGTTTGCGTATATTAAGTGTTCGATAAAATGTCCTCGAGACGGTTCCGTAAGAATAGCCGCTGTTTTTGCCTTACCCGAAGCTCACGTAGCATTATTTTGATCTTCAGTTACTGAGTTTGTCCTGGGTGAGACCTTATCTCATTGATCGGGGCTGTCATGGTCGTTTCTTTGGCATACTCCAATGCCTGTTTGCTTCGATAGCGCTTATCCATTGATGGCCGAGGACGAGTTCTCTGGGGATCAACGACTTTCGTGGCTGTCTAGCGGGTCGGCGTGAGCGATCGACGGAGCGGCGGCGGCGGCGGTATAGCGGCCGGGGCGCGGTCGGGGACGAACCAGCTCAAGGCTGCTCGTCTCTGGTCATCCCTGAGCACGCAAAACCAAGAGCGGCATGCTGGGCTTGTGTAGGTTTTAAGTGTTCTTGAGCTGGCTGAAATAGGGAATGAGTGGGCTTGCGGAGGTTTGTGTGGATCTAATGAACTGGCTTTTGTTAGGCTCATTGGGACTAGGCGTAGTGGGCCTAGGATAAGAGATGAGGGCTGGGCTGAATTAGTTTAATTCTGGTTTGGAATGTTCTCGGGTTGGGCTACTTCCGCTTGCCTTTTAATATTTTTCTTCAGGCCGAACTGGGCTCAACGTGCTGAGCTCATCTGGTCGAGGGCCCAAGTCCTGAGACCTGGGCTGGCGAGTCCGGGTCGGTCTCGGACCGGACCAGATGCGGAGACCCGACCTAAATCCCCTTTTAAAATAAAATAATATATTATTTTTTATATTTAAAAATAAACAAAATATTTTTTAACGAATTTTAAAAAATCCCAGAATTTTTTTTTTTTCCAAAGAAATCAGAAAAAGCTTAAAAATGGCCTTTGAGTGGTCTTTCATTAAGATATGTGAAAATCTTTAAAAGAAAACAAAAAAAGAGATTGTATTTAAATCATTGTAAGCAAATGTTGGATTGTTGTTTGCATATTTTCTTTATTTCAATTACACCCTTGTGATGAAAAAACCGAGACCCGCCCGGACTGCCGGAACTAGATCGGAACGGCTCGAAGTCGGTGGTTCTTGAGGGAAACGTCCTGGTTCCGGTTTGTTATGGGAGCAGGTGGGTCGAATCGGTTCCGGTTTCGCCATGAGCGGATTCGATCACTCGCCCACCTTGATAGTAGCAGGTCTATCCATCCCTTTCTCTATTCAGCCCTTCGGAGAATCGTTGTCGCCCTTGATAGTAGTAGGTTCGTCTGTCTGTCCCTTTCTCTATTCGGCCCTTCGGAAAATTGCTGTCGCCCTCGACAACAGCAGGTCCGTTTGTCCGTCCCTTTCATTGTCTCGCTATTCGGTCCTCCGGTGTTGATATTATTATTATTATGAGGCAGGTTAATGGATCCACCTAACAGATAGGACCAGGTGGTCCACTCCAGGTGGATCCATGCAACTAATGGGTGGATCCCGATTCCAACAGAAACCCAATCAGCATTCGCTGGGACAAGCACTAAATATGCAGCTTGGGTCCTATAGCAATAGAAAGCCGGTTAAAACTCGACGAATGGTGCTTCCTCAACATCAGCCCTAGTGGGATTCTTCGATGGCAATAACCCATCTCATCCACGAAGACATGGAAATAAATTTTATCTGTCGACCCGAAAAATCGAACTGTAGCGAAAAGCAACAGCCAACATCGCCCATACTTTCTCGGTGCAAAGCTGAATGTCTGTTGCCTCATCATGCCTCTGTCCTGATGATCCTGGCCTGAGAGCACTCATTGTAGAACCTCCATGTATGGAGCTTCCCTCCCGCCATTTCCTTCTAAATCCTTTCCTCTCTCTCGTGGCCGCTTCTGATCAAATCGATGAACAAATGCCATGGAGAGAGCACGGAACGGGCAAAACAGAATCAACCGCAGCATATATGCATTCCACGAGAATGTCCTTCAATCAATGGATCGCCAGCGTCCCCCATTAAAGCATACCCCGCACATCGAACGCAGCGACAGGCATTTCAGACCCAATCCGCCCATGTGTAGCTCGAAAGTTCGCCCGAATCCTCCACCGGGGAACGAAATAAGGAAATCTATTCGGGAAAAGCGAGAACAAAAGACGCAAATGCTTTGAGCATGCGAATGCGCTGGGAAAGAAATCGAGAGAAGGAGAAAGCAATGGGAGGAGACATGCCGCAATTTTTTTTTTTTTGGCTCAAAAAGAGAAACCTATATCCAGATATTTTCATGAAAATCAAACTGAGCGTTAAAATCCCCCAGGGAGAGTCTATACTCCTAGACAATAAAAGGCAATACTTCCCGTTTCACCGAGAATGTGAATTTACCCAAGAAGCGAAATATCTTTCATCGAAAAATTGATTTTGTTTTTTTTTTTTTAAAATGGGTTTCGTGTCGATCTTAAACAAGGAATTGCTAGACTTGAAGTCTTAAAGTAAATGAAAAATGAGTGAATTTAAGGTGCGGAAAAAGTTAATGCATGAAGAACGAAACTAAATTGCCATAAACAAGCGAATAACCTTAATTGACTTGATGTCGGGGTGTTTAGAGAGAGATATTACAATACATATAATGGGTATTTATAATCTACAAAGTAATGGCTTCATATAAGCTGTTACTACCCACTAATAAGTAATAACCACTACTGTGTTCTCCAAGATTTTAGGCTCTATTTCCACACATGAATAACCCATATCCATGAGCAATTATAATTTTCCATCTCACCGAGATAATGTCAGTTAATGCTCGTATCGTTATGCGGCATTTACTTAAACATGCACTCTTGTGTATTCTTTTTGCCCAACACATGGTAAAATTCATGACGACTTACCACTCCTTTGCTTTGTCGCTAAGCCATGGTACTCGTTCATCATTCCCTGCTCGTTATCAATTTCCTGTGGTGTAGGTTTCAATTAACTTGTGTCCTTCAATTATCCTCTTGTATCACTCTTGATTAACCGATCATGTCCCATCATTTATTGATAACAAAGGGGTGGTTATTTTTTTGTATACACACTTTCGCACCGCCTTTTTCTTAACAAGTTGGTTTTATCCTTTTAATTCTAGCAGAAGTGTTCGATATTTAGCTACTGGCCATTGATAGTCATCTGCTAAACTCCCTTTCTGATTCCAAGTTCGAACGATGATGTTTAGCAAACCAATTAAGTCCACTTTTCCTAATCAATTAATAGCTCATTAATTTTAGCTCGTAATGAAAAACCAAGAGAGAAAAAGCAGCCGCAAGAGCAAAGGCTACTCATTAATAGCTCGTAACTGGTGTTCAATAGATTGTTCAAGTAAAATCTATACTGCAAAAATTTTAGCCAAACTATTTGCAAGAGCTGGGAATATGAAAAGAAAGGTTGTTAAGAGAAATATTCTATGAAAAAAAGAGCACATCCATCCTCAAAATATTCATAAAGCTGCCTGTACAGAGTCGTGGATGTTGCGAATTCGTAGACCAGAGGCAAAAGGGCGAATTCATCATAAAGGTCGACTGCTTTTGTAACGTCTACCAGATGTGAGACATGCCTGACAAAGAAACATCAAGGGTTGTCCAAAAGAAAGGGGTGAACACAACTCCTATACTAGTATCTAACCCAGGTGGATTACTGCACATGTCGAGGCCCTTGGGAAACTTAACAACCTTTGTGAAAACTCTAGCAGCGCATCCGATGTACAATAATCCTTTGATGGACGACCAATGTCGCTGGAGAACATGTACTTGCTATTTGTTCGCTGCAGGGTCTTCTGGGTAGAAATCTCCATTTTCTCCAGGACCCGTGCATTCTTTAGTAGAAATTCAATGAGCTCAATGAGATCAGGCTCCAGTACATAACCATAGATCTTAACATGCTTAAGATGGTGCTCGAGGCAGGGAAATGTGCCGTCCACTGAACTCCAGTAATTATAGCCACTGAACTCAAGTGCAAGCTTCCACCCTGCTTTGGTAAACTGGAAATTTGAAGCAACTTTTCAATCTCCGTGATTTCCAAATTTGAAAATTCCAATAAAATTTTACAGTTCAAGCATTTATACCTTGGATGCATCGTCATCTCTTCCAGGATAAACATAGATAGTGAGTGTCTCAAGAAGATGAGAGTTCTTCAACAAGCTACAAATGCCAGGGAGGTACTGCTTTCTCAGATGCATTTGAAGTGTCACATGTTTCCATGCAAAAGACGGGCATGGCTGATTTGTCAGCTCCCATATAGTTAATACCTAACTGAAAAAGAATTAATTGGACCAACTTTAAATGAAAATTAGTAGAGGACATACATTGTGGATGCTCAGAGGATGTGTATGTATGGACTGACTGATGAATTAGTATGATACCATTGAATTCAGAGTCTTGTTAGGAAATTCATCAGATTATGTAGAATATTCGAAAGACAAATCACAAGAGCATGGACACGCCACATGTAAAATAGTAATAGAGGTTCCATTAAAATTGAAAACAAATGGGGACACAAGGAAGACAGGCACCTAATAAACTGTAGTTTTCAGTTACACGAGTGGGTTGTGGATAATAGTAGTTTACATTTGCTCAAAGTTCATAGGCGAGAAGATGCAAGGAAGGCTGCTTAAAAGTTTAGGTGTGCATAAATAAAAGAACCCAGCCTAAGTAATATATTCTTTTACTCTTCATCCTGGACATTACTTCATGACCTGAAGCATAAAAAAGCAACAGAGCACAGAAGCCAAAGCAGAGAAACGGCACAGCCACTGGCCATTTCGAATGAGATCCATTCAAATCAGTTCACCCAACTTCGATTCTACAAATTTTAGGACAGTTGAAATGTGAGAATATCCTATCAAACAAACAATTAAATTCCTTACCTCAAGGATCAGCATCCAAATCATTCAAAAATACCTAAAGCAAGACAAAGTAGGTCGGAGCAACAGGAGAGAAACCATACCAGTATGCACCAATCACATGGCATAAAATAAGTATTAGCTGAGGTTTTCCAGAAGCAGCCTGAACTCATGATATTCTTCATGCGGATATCCAATATAATCGCTGGAGCAAAGGGACGTATCAACCAGTGATGACATATCTGTCATGTTGACATAATCTCTTTCTGTCAATTAAGTGAATTTTCTTCATAAACAATTTTTTAAGCGACCTTAGTTGGACCCGTCCTACCACCGGTCTAACTTCACAGGAAGCCAGCTTCAGCTCTACTAAGCTGCTACACCTAAAAACAATGCTGGGCAGCACGTAAAGATTAAGTGGGAAGTAGAGACAATGTCAGAACTCCCAAGCACACCGTAGAAGTCCAAATCGAGCAACTTGACCTTTTCTCCTCGCTGCAAAACGAATCCACGTATCTAGTTTGTTCCACGTTCTTCTCCTCTCTGGAGTTACATAGTCCTCATTTTCAGGATCGTAGGGATTTATCAATAGGTAATGTTGCTCCAATACCCAACCAAAGGGCCACTACGGTACCAATCAAAAAGATAGTTGTCGCTACTGAACAACGAAATGGATTTTGAAATTTATTAACATTCTCCAAAAAAGGTACTGTTAATAATCATGCAAGTACTGAAACCATTAAAAGAACACCTGATAACTTATTAGGTACTGTACAAAGTATTTGAAATACGGAAAAGAAATACCATTCGGGTAATATTTCCAAAGGAGTTGCAAATGGATCGGCGGGTTCACCAATCATTGATGGTTCTAGAACTGCTAAGCCTACGTTACACGCAATAGTACCTAAGATTACTACTGGAAAAATATATAAAGGATCGTTGGGTCATGCGGGTTCTCCGTAATAATTATGAACCATCCCTTTAGCTAATTTAGCTCTTAATAAAGGATCATTTAAGTCAGGTTTTTTTGTTATTGGGATAGGTGAATTCTTGTAGATCCATCCTCCGAAGGAACCGGACATGATAATTTTTCATCATCCGGCTCGAGCAAGAATCAAATAAACCAAATGGATCCATGTCCATAGAAAATAAATCTATATGTTATAAAATCTATATAGTATCCACACATATATCATTGATTCTATGTAAGAATAAATTGACCGGATTCCATTTTTCACAATTGCATTGCAACTTGCAACTACCCATTGTAAGGAATTTCATTCTTACAAGTAAATGCTCAAGACCCAAGTAAGCTTACAAAGTTCATCATGATCAAGTGCTTTTTGGGTCGTCTTAGACCTTGCTATTGAACTTTATCCCCTAAATATCTTAAAACTTTTTATTTTACCTTAAATACAAAGGATTTACTTGTTACTAATATAGTCTAGCCTTTGCTTTTCTTTCTTTAGACCCCTTGTTTCACTCCGATAGTATCATAAATCAGGTTGATATAGAGGAAATGACTGCATTTCTATACTATTAAGTAAGTAAAATAGCTAAAACAAAATCTATCTTAAGTCACATTACTTATTCTACTAGATCTTACAAAGCCTGTTCATGTACGATATCATAGATCATATAAAAGATTCTCTTCAAACAAACTAGCCTATCCCCTGTATAGGGCTTTTACGGGGTGGTTGGAACAAAGACACATTTGGTTGTGAATTCCAATGTAGCAGATAAAGGCATATATCTATATGCATGCACAGTCCAATCAATAGTTCAAGTCATATACTCCCATAATCCATTTTCTCTTTAGAGAATTCCCTTCAACTATACAATCGAGTATTCTTTATTTGATACAAATAGTTGAAGGGAAATATCCAAATACATGTCTTATTCTTTTCAATTATTTCTCACTTGAGGAGAAACAATAGTATTTCATTGCTACAAACATATATCGTCCACCTCAGACGCACAGTTTAAATTAAGACGAACGAATCGATCATGGGGCTCTCGTGTAGAGTGAACACGTGATCGGTAAAATTCACGAATTTGTCATCCAACTTTTTGCAGTCGTGGTAAGGACAGTGATAGAAAGACAAGTGGCGGGTAGAAGTCCAGAGGCGGCGGAACCCTGGGACCATCACTGTCCTGACTCCTGACGGCGTCTCTCGTGGGCAGGAAGGACAGAATATGGAGGAGCACCGAGTCCGGCAGATTGCTAATCGCATCGCGTCCGTCATCTCTGTCCATCTTCCTGAAAGTTTCAACTCGCTTCGGCGTTGATCACCAAAACCCTAGCCGTCTTCCGAGCTCTTCTGGATTTGAAGAAAGAGAAAGCGCATCAGCTTTTGGAGAGATGAGACACCTTTAATAACTATTTTATTCTCAAAGAATGATTTCTGATGAAAATTTTTTTTTTATTTTATTTTCAAAATTAAATTCTAAGCATAAAAAAATATTTAGTAACTACTTAAAATTTTTATACTCATAATAGAATTGTGTTTGACATCATCCTCAAAATTTATAATTCAAATCATTTTCTTCTAATTTTTTAATAATTTATTCTTTTCTTTTCTTTTATCTTCTTCCTCAGTCGGTCGCTGGCCTTGGGATGACCAACAACCAGCCAAGTGAGGGTGGCAACCTAGTCGGAGGGTTGCTGGCCTTGGGCAAGGCCATGCCTCGTCGGCCGAATCTCGACCTTGCCCAAATCTAGCGAGGCCGAGCTCACCCAACCGCTGATGAGGCTTGACCTTGTCGGGCCACCGCAAGGTCAGCCTCGCCTGACCAAGGCTTGGCCGCAGCTACAAAAAAGCAACTTCTCCACAAACCTCCTTTGTGAAAGTGTTAAAGTCAAGTCCAACTCAAAGGCAAAAGAGCACAAGCACCTTAAACTAATGCAGACCCGATCCTTTGAATCTACATTCCAAGGATTGGATTTGACTTGCAGATATCCCCAAGTACATAATCTATCTGCTCATCTTATTTACTTATTAAAAAAGAGTCTTGCTGATCTCGTCGAGCCTGTGAAATCGAATAAAGAAAAGGCAATCTTTCACCTCGTTGTTAAGGTAAAGCAAGCAAAACAAGCAATGGATGAGCGTAGCGCCAACTTAGAAAGCCCCAATCCATCGAGGGAGAAATGCATGCTCCTGCAACCATTAGGGGCCGGGCGAGTGCCGAATCTTGGTCCAATCTCTTCGACAGCCCAACACCTCCTGAGTTTATTATTAACTTGAGCCGTGGAACTTATTCTCATCTCTCAGCCACAGATCCCAAAGCTTTCTCTAGCAGCTCGTAGTCTGCCTACTCCTACTCGATTTCCTTAATCCCCTTGCTCCGAGGCTAGGCTCTCATTTTAGACTTTGACTTCTGCCTTTGTCACGAGCTGGATTTGAACCAAGGCTTCCGGATGCAAAAAGGACCTTTTCCGATTTCAACCTAAGACTAATCGTGACTTTGAAAAAGAAAGAAGAGAAGTCCAGACCTTGTGGTGGCTCGGCGAGGTCGAGCCCCATCAGTAGCTAGGCGAGCTCAACCTCGCCAGATCTAGACGAGGTCGAGCCTCACCTGGCCAAGCGAGGCTCGCCAGTGGCCGAGGGAGGCCCGGGCGAGGCATAGCCTCATCGGTGGCTAGGCGAGTTTCGGCGAGCGTCGGCAATTGGTGGCAGTGGACGGCAGTGGCAACAACAGCCAATGGCTACGGTGGTGAAAGAAGAAGAGAAAAGGAAGAAAAACAAGAAGGAATAAGAAGAGAAAAGAAAAGAAAAAATATTGGTTGGTTGATTATGAAATTGTTCCCGAAAATAAAGAATCAACTTTTTTTTACTTCAATTCTATTCCAAATCTATTCCTATGAACAAATTTATTCTCGAAAATAAAAAATTTACCAAACAAATTTCTATTACAAATCTACTCCTATGAACAAAAGAACATAATCAAACACTATTTGGCTGGTTGCCAAACACGTCCATAGAGACCAACAGTAGATTTGTGGTGAAGCTGCCAAGCTAGAAAAGTAGAAAGCCTATGGGCCCTATATCCTATTGTGGATGATCGCAAGATGTTGCTAGCCAATCTGAAGTTTGCTAAATTCAAACTAGGTTGAAGAGCTAGAAAATTCTCTTCCTCAAGAGATCACAAAGACCCACCGAGGCTTCTTTGGAATATTCTTTCTTCAAAAAATGCGTTTGGTTCAGCATTCTTAAGGGCCAACCCCTTAGAAAAACATTGGACCATTTTACCATTATTTTTAAGGAGCTTCCATGTGAAAGTCAGTATTTGAAAGGTTGAAAACCCACCGGCATTGGGCTTTCGATATTTGACTAAATATGGAAACTCATTTGTTCTTTCAAAATTACTCTCAAGAGTTCTTGAAAATTTTGATTTTGTTCCTCGTTATTTTTTTTAATTAAAAAAAGACCAAACCTTTTGTTGAATCGACGAAGGGCTAGGCTGCTAACAAGCTAGATTTGGTTACAATTGTTGTCGGTTGAGGTCGCCCATTACGACCTTGGTGAGGGTCGCATGAAGGTCGCATGACCTTAGGTGGCATGTGACCCAAGCCGTCAGTTGAGCGATCCTTGTGAGACCTAGGCGGTGGTCACCTAAGTCGCGCATTGCCTAGTCGTGTGACCCTTGCTTGAGGGTTGCCCGAGGTTAGCCGACCTTCGGTGCCTGCTATCGTTAGATCCAACTCACCGACGATCGTTTGGCGAAAGCTTTGGTGATTTAAAAAAAAAATATACATGTTTAGTTTTTTAAAAAAATCATGTTTAAAAAGTTGCATACAATATTTTTTTCAATTTTAAACAAATAAAAAAATTTAAAAACTAATATGAATTACTCAAAGGGCTTTCAAATATGTTTTCTATCAAACAGTATTTCTCTCAAAATTACTTAAAGTGTAGTTTATCAAATGGCTTTTACATTTACCCAAAATCCTTTAGGCTGAATTGTTTTGTATTTTCTTAATGGGCTTTTCAAAAATATTGAACCAAACGCACTTGAGTAGGATCGAGAACAAAGAAGAGAGAGAGAGAAGTATGACGGTGGACAATTCGTATTCCAATTTTTTATTTCGATTCCTAATTATGCCCGTTGGTCGGCCACGCTTTGCCAATTTCTTTACATTGTCGTTTCTAACTTTCTATGCCTGGCGAATGGATCTGGGCTTAAGGGGGGGCCTGGCTGCAAGAGAGGCCTAATTAATTGGATATTGAACTTTTTTGGGAAGAAGATTTGGGTTTCAGAGAACTATACTACGAGCTGTGAGACCATTTATGAAACTTTCCATTATAGACCAAACTTTTGAAAAAATAAAGTATTCACAGAGAAAAAACATATTCCAGAGTTAAAAAAGAAAAACATCGGAAAAAGGGAAGCCAATATTGGTCATGATCCCTCTTTCTTACTTATAGTTTCGAAGGTGATTATCAAATAAACATAGAATCTATAATCAATCAACTAGAAAAGTAGATAAAATTTTGAAAAACCACAATTTTTTATGTTTTTCATGGAATAGATCTAATGCACATGTGAAAATAAAATTACCATAAAAACTCCTGCTTCCATCATCTCTTCCAAATTGATTCCAATACGTTCATCTTAATAGAAAGGTTCTTACATAAAGAATTTGATAATTGTGAAGTTCAAGACAAATATACAATAATTTGACAACCCAAGGAGCATATCTAAGGCGATCTCATGTTGTTGAAAAAGTAGTAACCCGGATTGTTCGAACTACGAAAAAATTCGTAGTGTAAATTTCACGATTTTGTGCTCAATTTATTATTCAAACTGTCGCAATTGACCCCTTCCAATGAAGGTAAAATTAGGTTTAAGATGAATCAAATGGTCCATACAAATGATGATCACAGACGGACCATGACCCAGGAAACCCCGTAAGCCGACAGCCGGTGGGCAAACCCTGGGGGCGACACAGGGAAACCACCACCCCATGCCACCGAGAAAGTTGCCAAGTGACGTGCTGAGGATTCGAACTTCTCCCCTTCGTGAGGGGGAGAAAGCCCGAAGCCAACTACGCCACCACGACGGGTGGTTCGGACATTCACTTTTTGATCAATTAATCCTATATAAATTTTGACTCAGCAGCCGCTACTAATCTTTTGTTGTTGGCTAGAAATCTAATAAGATAGGGGAAGATATCTTACTATTTATGCAACTAGAGATTATAGATTCGAGAACTTGATTACATTAATCTTAAAGCCGATGTCCTTCTAGTGCCTAACTCGATTGAATGCTAACTAACGCCATGGTAATCTATCGAGAATTCTAGGATTCATCCCAACCATTTTAAAACAAAGAAAATAACATCCAAGGTATTAAAGAAGCACTACCAAGTATGATCGAAAAGAAAACACATAAATATCCTAAATGGTCTCTAAAAAAGAAAACAATTCAAAACAAAGAACCCTATCATAAAGTCCTAAAGACTTGTCCAATTTTGGATTTTCACTTTTTAACAGTTTTCCAATTTTCATAGTTTTTGTATTTTTCTGGAATTTTTCCTAAATTTCTATGAATTTTCTGAATTTTTAAGTATTTTATATATTTCTAAAGATATTTTGAATTTTCCGAAAATTTTTTATGATGTTTTGAATTTTCTAAAATTTTATGAATATTCTGGTTTTTTTAGAATTTTTTTAATTTTTTTTATGATTTTTATGATTTATCTGAATTTTCTAAATTTTATCAATTTTTAAATTTCTAATTAAGTAAATTTATATAATGATTTTTTTTTGTAAAATATTGCGTTGTGGTGAATATATAATAGAGAATATATTGAGAAAAGAAAGCAATTGAACACCAGAGATAGTAGAGAAAGCCAGAGAAGAGAGTGTGACTGTTTATTCTAATGATTGTTCACGGTAGTTATCATTGTACATCAAAACTAAGCTCCTATTTATAGGAGAACAAGAATGTACTTATCATTAATATCAATGTATCGAATGATACATGTACTAGATAAGGGAGATGAACGTTCATTGTATAGGGAGATGTACTTAGAAAGTATGATACAAATGTACCATAATAAGTACATTAGATGAGATGAATATAATGAATATTCATTCATGTATTTCATCTATTCATGTATTTTATAACACTCCCCCTTGAATATTCATTGTATTCATTACGAATGTGCATCGAATGATACTACCTCATTAAAAACCTTAAGCCGGAAAAACCCAGTGGGACAAAAACTGGACAAAAGGGAAAAAGAATGCAGAGCACAAACTTTATGATCTCTCCCCTTCATAGATGCATTAATTGTCTCGTTAAAAACTTTAAGCCGGAATAACCCCGTGGGAAAAAACCGGACAAAAAGAAAAAAGAGTACAATGCATATATAGCCACTGCAGGGGCTAATCAATCTTGCATCTTGTGAACTTGCCGCATATCAACGCTGCAATGCATATGTCATAATATCTCCCCTCAATTGAGCCATATAGCCACTTCTGGGACTAATCAATCTTGCATCTTAGTTATAGAGTCAAATAAATATTATATAAGATTCATAAGCATTTCATAACCATATGAAATAACAATAATAAGTAAAATTATCATCCACCAATCTGATGCCTCATCAAAGTAATCAGAGGTCCTCACATTTGCTACTTTAGGAGCAAGAAGAGTCCCACCAACAAAAATATTGTTGGTATCAACAGTAGTTATGGCAGTAAGATTGATTTCAATGGCATGAGATTCACCACGCTTGCTCATATTATTTAAAGATGCCTAGTATAGGTCAACAAAGTGCCTTGGTGTACGACAGGTACGTGACCAATGCCCAGTCATGCCATAGCGATGACAAATACTTTCATTAATCACCTTCTTTGGATTATTCTCTTTGCCATGATTCAGGCCAAAGTTTGATTTCATAAGGTAATTAAATTTCATGCCATCCCTCTACCTGCACTTATAGCCCTTAAAATGGCCAGTATTTTTCTCAAAGTTAGCATGTGCTTCAGGTAATATTTTCGAGCCAGTAGATTTAAGATCATGATTTTTTAGTAGCAATTCATTAGTTTGCTCGGCAGTTTTAGCTAACTCTTCTGGAGTTCCAATCAAATTTATATTGTTGATATAAACTGCTACAATAGCAAATCCGATTTCTGATTTTTTAATAAACACACATGGACAGATAGGATCATTCTTGTACATTTCCTTAATTAGGTACTCACTTAGGCGTTGATACCACATGCGACCGGATTGCTTTAACCCGTACAAGGATCTTTGCAATTTTATTGAGAATAAATTGCGGGGAGTGCATGCTTCAGGCATTTTGAATCCCTTGGGAATTTTCATTTAAATATCATAATCTAATGAGCCATATAAATATGCCGTCACAACGTCCATAAGACGCATTTCCAATCTTTCAAAGATTGCTAGGCTAATGAGAAAACGAAATGTAATCATATCCATCAGAGGCGAATATGTCTCATTATAATCAATCCAGGTCTCTGAGAGAATCCTTGGGCAACGAGTCAGGCTTTATACCTGACAACCTCATTTTTCTCATTTCGTTTTCGGATAAATACCCATTTATATCCAACGGGCTTTACATTATCGGGAATACGAGTTACAGGTCCAAAAACCTCTCATTTAGTTAGGGAAGCTAATTCAGCCTTAATTGCTTCCTCCCACTTAGGCCAATCTTGTCTTTGACGACATTCAATAATAGATTGCGGCTCACAATCATCATCCATAATTTTATGGGCAACTGAGAATGCAAAAGCATCATCAATGATGATTTCATTTCGATCCCAAATTTCATTATAATATGTAATGGAATTCTCGGTATTCCGGGATTGATGTTCCTTTCATGAGTTTGCGCCTCTTCGGGGGCAATAAGCTCTTCAGAGCAAGCATAACGCCAAGCTCTTCTGGAGCGGATTCTTGATTCTTTCCCCTTCGTTTTTGAGGAGCAGTATCTTTTGATTTTATCGATCTACCACACTTCAAGTGCGGGGGATTTTGATCCATTTTAGCTTGTCCTTCAGGAACAACTATCCTAGCCGGAGCATTTGCAGCTAGAATATGATAATAGTGCAAATAAACATGTAAATGTGTCATTGCGCGTAGATAATAGGCAAACATGGAACCATCTGCAGGATGCGTTCACTAATACCATAAAATATCGAAATGGTCCACTTGGTGGTTGTATTGGTCCATAAATATCACCAAGAATTCTTTGTAAGAATAAAGGGGATTCAAGATTAACATTTGTCATAGAAGGTTTGATAATGAGCTTTCCTTGTGAGTAAGCCTCACAATTATAATCTTTGGACAACAATACCTTTATATCTTTTAAAGGGTGCCCTTTTGTATTTTGAATTATCCTACGCATCATTGAAGCTCCAGGATGACCAAGGCGATCATGCCACAGTCCAAACTGATTAGGGCTTACCAATCTCCAGGATGTGGTGGCGTAGGTTTCAATAGCCTTAATCATGACACAATACAAACCCATAAAAGAAGCTTCTAGCTTCTCATGGATGGTCTTCAGGCCCATCTTATAAGAGGAAATGCCAATATATTCCTTATCTTGCTCATAAATAATCTCAATATGGTACCCATTACGGCGTACATCTTGAAACCGAGCAAATTCCTCTTTGATTTAATGCTTAGAAACGCATTCTCAATATGTAGGACTGTGCCATTTGGCAAAATAATTGTGACATTTCCAAAACCATCAATAATCGAAACAGGACCAGATATTGTATGGATTTGTGCCTTACGCAATATCAAGCACACAAACATCTTCATTTTTCTCGGTATTTTTCATTTGCATTTATATTGACAACTTCAGGTGTCAAGTATCATAAAATTTGCATATAGTCCTTGCAAAAATAAATCCTTATTAATTAAAAGGATTTCCAAATATCCACCGCCACTTCAAGAGCAGAATGATACTTTTAGATTTGAAATTTGGCTTCGGGCCAAGGAAAAATAAAAATGAAAAATTGATAGAAGAAGATGAAGTATAAGTTGATTAATAAAATGAATATCCACCTTGCAAAAATTACTTACTCACGGTAGATCTTCGTGCTTGCAAAAAATACTTACTCAGTCGGTAGATTTTCGTGCTGATAACGTGTTGTAAAATATTGCGTTGTGGTGAATATATAATAGAGAAGAGATTAAGAAAAGAAAGCAATTGAACACCAGAGATAGTAGAGAAAGCCAAAGAAGAGAGTGTGACTGTTTATTCTAATGGTTGTTCACAGTAGTCATCATTGTACATCAAAACTAAACTCCTATTTATAGGAGAACAAGAATGTACTTATCATTAATATCAATGTATCGAATGATACATGTACTAGATAAGGGAGATGAACGTTCATTATATAAGGAGATGTACTTAGAAAGTATAATACAAATGTACCATAATAAGTACATTAGATAAGATGAATATAATGAATATTCATTCATGTATTCCATCTATTCATGTATTTTATAACATTTTTATAATTTTTCTGATTTTTAATGATTTGTCTAATTTATATATTTTTAGGAATTCCAAAATTTTATTGATTTTTAGGGATTTTCTGAGTTTTTAATTTTTTTTAAAATTTTCCGAATTTTTTAATATTTTCAATTAATTTGAAATTTATAATGATTTTTACGATTTTTTTTGTATTTTTAATAATTTTTATTATTATTATTTTTGGGTGAGGGGTTCGGACCGTGTTTACTTGATCCGACCCATTGTCCCGACCCGTCTATCCGGATCCGACCCGCGTCGGACTATAAAAGGATTTTTTAATGTATTTTTAGATTTTTGGAAGTTTTATTGATTTTCCTTTTTTAATTATTTTTATTCCTTTTGTCTTCTTCCCTCATTTGTCATCTTCTCCTGCACCTTCATTCTTCTTCGCGGACTGACAACATCTCCTCGACCGCCTGCAAATTCATCTTCACCAAACCAAGGGACCTCGACCAAACCTCAGGCCGCAGCCGAGCCCTTAGCCTCCATGGTCGTCCACTGGGCTACCACTCGCCGGCCTACCATCCACCACTAACCGCCGCCGGCCCATCACCGGCCGTCTCCTCCGGTGACCCAAAACAAATTCACCGAAACAAAAACTACGCGAACCATGGGTTCTGAAATCAGCATATCAGAAATACAAGCGAACACAAATACACGAATATGCAGATAATGGCCTAACTAGAATAGCCCTGGACAGCGGGATTCGCCGATGTGGAGTGAGAGCTTCGGCCAAAGGGGGGACTCTCGGCTCGCTCGCCGGCGATCGATTGTTCCCAGAGAATCACATAGCCAGACAAAGAGAAAAAAGAATATCAGAGCAGATTCAACCAACCCAGAAGCAAACATGGACGGATCTATCGGGATTCAATGATGAATCAATACTTGGCATTCTCTTAGCCATTTTATCAAATGGTTGATATACGATTTTAAGCATGCATTCCAGAGCGAATTTTATTGCAACCTACAGACTAAACATGATGCATAAAGGCTGGAATCAACACATTTTCATGTTAAACCCATCTCAGTCTATCACGAGTCACTTGAAATTCTCGATTCGAGTTTGGAGTTCTCAAACATTGTGTGTTTCATCGAAGAAATACATCGAGTATTTGGTGTTTATTAATAAATTCGCATTCCGGGTTCAAAGCATTATCGCTCAACATGAAATTACTTCGGTTTAACAAGATTTTGTTGAGAGCATGAATCAACCCAGGCGGTTCTTTTTGGGGTTCGGGAAAGGGGAATCTTACTTGGTATTGGTATATCAGACAAGTCAAGATCTCGATCGGCGATGGCGAGAGAGTTTAGGCTAAAGCTACTCCACAGCTGTAGAAGAAAAAGGGAAAATTCCAAAAAAATCCAAAATGCCGTCATTTTTTCAAATGATGACCCGAAGTAGACATTATTTTAAATATGAGCCTGAAGTGTCTTTAGTTGTTTCAAATAAGAGCCTCAAGCAACCATGATTGTTTCAAATAAGGGCTTGATATCGCCGATCACTAGCCAGTTAAATTTTTCAATTGGTCAAGAGTGTTTTCAACCAATTTTTTTCTTATTCCATTTTTTTTTTACATCAGCCTCGCTAGTCGCGCTGGGAAGGGCCAGCGAGGGCTCAGCCACCTTCGTCGATTGCTAGGAAGGATCGGCGAGGGCCTACAAGCACTCATTGATAGCAAGTGAGGGCCTACAAGCTCACACCAACCACCCTCGCCAAATTTAGTGCGTATTAGCCTCGCTTGGGGTTAGTGAGGGCTCGACGACCCTTGCCGACTGCTAGCAAGGGTTGTGGAGCCCTCACTTGTGACCGACAAGGGTCAACCTTGTAGATGGCCATGAGGGCAGCCTCCCCCAGGGCGAGGGTCGCCTCACCTAAGCAAGGCCATCCCTTACTTGTGGTTGGTGTGGGTGGCCCCTTGTTGAATTGGGCAAGGATGACCTTTGCCGAGCCCTTTGTGGTCATCACCGGTGGTTGGCCGATGGTGGAGAGGAAGAAGAACCAACAAAGAAAAAAAGGAAAGAAAAAAAGGGAAAATGGTAAATGAGGAAAATATTGTTGACTGTCGAAAAATCAAGCCATTATTTGAAATAAACATAGCCACTTTAAGTCATTATTTAAAAAAAAAAAAAAAGATTTATTTCAGGTTCTTATTTAAGAAAAGTAATAGCATTTCAAGTTCTTATTTGAAATAAGGTCCGCTCCGAATCTTTATTTGAGAAAATAAGGGCATTTTGGGCCATTTTTTGAAATTTTCCAAACAAAAAATTGAAATGATGAAGGACAACGCCGCATGGACCTTTGATTGGCTTTGAAATGAGCTCCAGCGACCTCGCTTTTGTCACTTTAGGGAAAAACCAAAAACGTCCTCTCCTCAACTTTTCCACTCTCTCGTTTTCTTCTTTTTCATTGAAAGAATGGCTCCCTTGTGTTTATTTTTTCTTAGAGTAAGTATACTAAAAGCACCAAAAGTTGTATATGGCGCTCATTTTGACGCCAAATTTTTTTTTTCGAATTACTTAAGTGCTTTGAAAAAACGATTATCTAAATGTCAATTTTGGTTTGGATTGCTTAAATCCGACATGACTATATATTATTAATTTTTCAGTCCTATGTGGCTCACCGGCGTGCCTAGTCAATATATAACTCATAAACGACATTATCCAAAAATTGTAAATAGTGATCATTTAAGTATCAAATTTTATTAAAAGTGATCATTTAAGTAACAAATTTTATTTAAAGTGATTACTTCAAATTAGTTGTTGTTAAAAAAAGGATCATTTCGGTACCAAACATGCCATGTGGAAATGTCAAGTGGATTGGATTTTTTAAAATTTTGCTAAGTCATATTATAATTTTAATTATAAATGACATTTAATCAATTTGGTCAAAATTTATCGTCGTTGTATTAAAGTAATTATATTTCCTCCGATTTAGCATTAGCCAACGAAAATTTTTGGTACTAAAATAAATGCTATATACAACTTTTGATACTTCTAATATAATTATGCCAATTTTTTCTCTAGCTGGCCCCCCACGAACTGAGCTCTTCTCTCCTAATTTTCTGCCTTGCGCGACACCCCCCGCTCACGCCCCCTCTCGCTGCTTCCTCCACTCCTCTGACGAGTGACGACAGTTGGAATATTCCTTCTGCTGGCGTCATCGCTGCTGGCGTCACTGGACTGGCGCCACTGCCGCTGGGTCCCCCCCTCCCTCATGTGTGGGCGCGCGTGCGCAAAGGAGAGAAATGGGATGATGGGCTGAGCCTTTCTTTTATTTAATTTCGGATGAGCCCAAAAGAGTGGGCTGGAAGAAAAATAAAAGAGTGGGCTCCAAAAGAAATAAAATAGTGGGCCGTGCTACACCAGCCCACTTGACTTTTCCATTATTTTTTCATCAAATTTTTTTTTTTCACTCTCATGCATTTTTTATTACTATTACTTCATCATCATCATCATCATCATCATCATCATCATCATCATCATCATACTTTTATGATTTCTGTTTTTTTTTTTTTTGCTTTTTATTTTTTTACAAATTTTTATGTTTTTGCAAAATAAATGGATATTTAAAACATTTACAAAAATTTGGGTGTCAACATCAATAATAAAGACATAAAACTAATTTATGATCCATATGAGTTTTATTCTACAAACAACATGACTTACGTTCCTTAAGGGCATTTAGTCAAACACTACTATTGTGACAAAATCAATGGAAATATGAAAAAAGAGCACCCAACATGTTCTATGCTAAAAATGAGGAGTAAATATCTCGTGTACTAATTGGTCCATGTGCGATTGATTTTTACTGCATTTGTTTTTGCCATTGAAAATTGACAAGTAAGGTTTGCTAGGATCGGGAGAGATAATTCTGCAACTAGTGAGGTTTTTTTATGTTGATATATGCAGTTTGGGTGGTGAGTTTGACACATCACGTAGTGAGGATCTAAGCAGCCGACAACAATCCCTCTATGCCATTGGCAATTCAGTGTGATCTTCAGGGAAGAGCCGGGCGGGGAAGGCGGATGCAAGTTCGCCTTCTTTTCCAGAAGGGAAACGTCTTTCTTGTTTTTCCTTCCCAGCAAGTACAAATCTAATCGAATCGCAAAGGCTAGTCCACTGCATGACTGATGTAAGTTTTGGAACAACCGAATTGACAACAAGTATTCAAAGATCTCAAGATGAGCTGAAATCACGGCATTATGCTAATTACAGAACTAGAATAAACTTGGGATTGGCATAACTTAACAGTTTATTGATCCCAAACACCGAGAATAAGTTCATTACCAATACATAACTAACCAAAATCCTCCTATTAGTAAATTAACAAGCTTTCCTCCTTTCTTTCTTCTCTTTCTTTTGCTCTGAAGACTGATTTCCATGACAAACGTAGCAATATAACTCACAAGTGTAAGAGGCAAAACAGATCTTCACCACGTCTCACTAGGTGAGAATGGCTGCACATCCGAAAATGTAGTGACATCAGCATCGATGTTTGACTTTTTGGACTTACATGCAGCAGCATAAGATTCAGCTACCTCCCGGTCCTCTTGATTTTGCTGAATACCCAAAGGATTTGGGAGCTTTCTCATCCCCTCTAACTCCATTGCCACTTCTTTCATTGTAGGCCGGTTCCTCCCATTCAAGTTCAAACATCTTTTCGCAAGGTTAGCAACTGATGCAATCTCTTCCTTGTTACCTTCTTTCAAAACTTGAGCATCTACAATGTCGAACAACCGATTTTCTTCCATTGAAATTATGAAATAGGTTGCAAGGCTTCTGCCTTCTTGTTCCCTCAGCGACGAGATTGGCTTTTGTCCTGTTAAGAGTTCAACAAGAACAACTCCAAAGCTATACACATCGCTTTTATCTGTAAATTGACTTGATTGGAAATACTCGGGATCTAGGTAGCCAAAAGTCCCTTGCACCAACGTGGTTACATGAGTTTGATCGAGGGAAACAGACTTGGAAGTACCGAAATCTGCCACTTTTGCCCGATATTTCTCATCCAAGAGGATATTAGAGGACTTGATGTCTCGATGATAAATGGGAATTGAGGCTGCTGAATGCAAGTAGAATAAGGCTCCTGCAATTTCAGTTGCAATTCGTAGGCGTGTGTCCCATGATACATGATACTCTTCCTTTGGGTCATGCAAATATTGGTATAGAGTCCCGTTCGGTATAAACTCGTATACTAAAAGTGGGACTTCTGTCTCCAAGCAACACCCCAATAACTTAACGATATTCCTATGGTTGATCTGTGAGAGAATGAAGACTTCATTTATAAATTGTTCGACTTTGCCCTCGTCTATTGCTTTCGATTTCTTAATAGCAACTATTTTTCCATCTGTTAACATTCCTTTGTAAACGGTACCCTGTCCACCTCGCCCAAGTATCCTATCCTCGTTGAAATTGTTAGTAGCCTTTTCTAGATCCTTGGAGTTGAACAATTTGTTTTTCTCGACATGGCCTTCAGAAGATAGCTCGCTTTCCAACAAAAGACCGCCATTACGTTTGAAGTTCTTCTCTTTGACCTTGATTTCTTTTCTCTTCTTGATGTATTTGTACAGCCCCCATAAGACAAGACACAAAAGTAGTGCCCCAAGGCCTACCCCAACCCCTGCATTACAAAAAATTAAGGGGCAAAAGTCCAAAAAAATGCATCCTTCTTTTATCTATAAGGTCTTATTATAAAATATTTTAGTGAATCTGATTAAGAGGAAATCATATAAGAGTGATTAACCCGAGCTCCTTTCATGTGGATTTTTCTTAACAACCTTAAATAATTAATTTGTCTCCTGCTAAGTTCCATCAGGTGATATTTTTATACATACATCTAGATTGTACAACTAATCTCCCTTACTAGGAAATTAGAAAACCATTGATGAAAGTGAAAAAAATTCCTACCAGCATTCATCTTGATTATGATTGTAATAATTCCAATTCAAATATGACAGGAGTAAGTAGGAACCTTGGTTATCTTTTGATAGATTTGAAGCGGCAACATTAGAAAAGTTCTAAGTGCTGTCTTAGCTATCAAATATAAGTATTAGTGCACGAAGAAATTTTTGAGGTTGTTTTGATAGGTACTGTTGATGGAAACTTATCTATAATCATCACCAAGCAAATGAACAATCATTTTAGAACGAAAGGTAATGTAAATCTTATTTATGTACCTTTTCTAAACATAATTTATGCTATGATGTTCTTTTTCTAGCAATTCTCCAGCATGAAGCGGTCTAAAATTCTAGGTTAAAAGATCATCTTACCAATAAGAATGAACTTGGTCTTTCCACCACCGACGCAGCGAAAGGAGCCCCCTGTCTTCACACAAGTCCCGGGGCACCATGAATTACATTCGTCAATACCTGATGACAAATGATATCATAAATATATTAGCAACAAAACCCATCTTCCTGAGTAAAATTAAGGATGCTAGTAGGTCGCATTTCCTCATAAATTGCTAATTCCAGGGCTAAAATATTGTGCTTGTAACAAAAGGACTGTCCTGTTCCCCTTTATTTCCAATAATTTTTTATCAATATAATAAGTTCAATTTTGTTTAGAAGTGCATCACTTTGTGCATTCTTGGGCCAAAAAAAATAAATTATATATGTGATCATTAACAGCGTGTATGAATTCTTCTCAGAGGATTATCTGGGAATGAACAAGCCACTTCACTATATGGTGCACTTAACTTCCCAATGTGATAGCATGTAATATGTTACCTTTGCATCCTCCAATAATATAGGCATTACCATAATACCCCATACGGCAATGGCACTGCACAAATATTATTTCACCACTGTCGACGCTGTAGCTTCTATATCCATATATACTTCCTTCTCCTTCACTGCTCAAACTTTCTAATCTTGTACAGGAGAAAGATTTATTAAAGATATAGTATCCTTGCTTGAAAAGGTCAAGTGCATAGTCGGTATCGTTTGCAATCCCCCACTCCAACACCCCTGGAACCGTATCACTCGATCTCAAATCATAAACAGCTGAATCAGACCCCAAGAAAGCGTACTTGCACCCCTCATCTCCGCTTTCTTCTTCGAAATCCACATCAAAGCCCTGCAGGTCAAAGGGGAGCGAACTCTTGCAGCATCCTTCGCTCTCGGAACAAGCACTGTAGTTGCTATTGGTGAAGTTGGCTCCGACACATTTCGACCGGCATCCAAAAACAGCTGATTTTGTACTTTTTACTGTCACTTGAGCGTTGCAACCGACTACTGTAAAGATGTTCCTTGTCTGGGAGAAGATAAATGGACTTCCTTTTAAGCTTACCATTGCACCACGTTCGTCACCCCCACAGCTTGCTTTTGAGTAAATTACAGGAAGACTAACGTTAATCATGCCATCCACGTCTTCATCAGGGAGTGAAATGTTGAGAACTCGCAATCCAATCCTCTTCAGAATGGGAACCATGTTGTTTTGTTGGCAGGCGATCTGGTACCAGTCATCCAAGAAACACCCGGCTCCTATTCCGAAGGGGAAGGGAATGGTGACGTTCCCGCATGTTTCAGCACAGTAACGGCTTTGAGGTGGTGCAGCTCCTGATGGTCGAGGTGCAGCTCCTGATGGTTTAGGTGCAGCTCCTGATGGTTGTGAAACCAGAAGCAAATATATTAACAGCGAAACCAATCTCCTTGAGTAAAATTACCAAAACTAGTAGGTTGCATTTCCTCATAAATTGTTAATTCCATGGCTAAAATATTGTACTTGTAACTAAAGGACTGTCCTGTTCGCAGTAATTCCAGTAAATTATTATCAATATAATTTGATCAATTTTGTTTGAAAGAGCATTCACTTTGTTTAACCTTGGGCAGAAAAACAAACAAAAAGAAGGTAGAAAGGCATGCATACAATCATTATACAGTGTGAATGCGTTCTTCTCAGAGAAAAATCTGGAAATGAACAAGCCACTTCACTGCATGATGCCCCTAAATACGGAATGTGATAGCACATTCCGTATTATCTATCAAAATAAAATATAAAAAAACGGAACATGATAGGATGGAGTGTGTTACCTCTGCATCCTTCCATAAGATATGGGTTACCACCATCCCCCCCAAAGCAATAGCACTGTGTAAATAGCATTTCACTGCCGTCAATGCTTTGTGTGCTACATACAGAAGGATAAGTAGTAGTCTTCGACTGCTGGATAAGCTTGCGTCCATAGCCAGTATTGTTCGCAATCCCCCATTTCAGCACCACTGGAACCGTCTCATTCAATTTTAAATCATATAAACCTATAAAGTCAGACATCAAGAAAGCGTACTTGCACCCCTGATGTCCACCTTCTTCTTTGAAATCCACACTAAAGCCCTGAAGGTTAAGGGGGAGCTTCGTCTGGCAGCACCCATTCCTCCCGGAACAAGCACTATTCCAGCTAATGCTGGTGTTGGTTCCAGCACATCTCGACCTGCAACCGACAAAAGCTGATTTCGTGGTATCCATTGTGGCCAGGGTGTCGCAACCGACCAACGTAAAGACATTCCTAGTCCGGGAGAAGACAAATTGACTTCCTTTCAAGCTCACACCCGCACCACGTCCGTCACCCCCGCAGCTTGCATGTGAGTAAATTACAGGAAGACTAATGTCAATCATGCCATCCACGCCTGCATCAGGGAGTGAAATGTCGAGAACTTGCGATCCAATCTTCTTCAGAATGGGAACCGTGTTGTTTTGTTGGCAGACGATCTGGTACCATTCATCCAAGGAACACCTGGTTCCTATTCCGAAGGGGAAGGGAATGGTGACGTTCCCGCATTTTTCAGGACAGTTAGGCTTCGCAAGTCGAGGTGCAGCACCTGATGCTTGCAACTTGAGGGAAACCAGAAGCAGAAGAATTTGAAACACTGAGGTCGACATGATTTTCAACTTTCGTAAGTGCATGGACCAAAAATTAATGGAGAAAGCAGGTATGGGCGGAGTCCCTTTATATTCTTGTTGAAGTGGAAAAAGGGAAAATTCTCATGTACCGTACGCATAACTTTATTCCATCTGTTACTTCTTAATATCTCTGAGATGTTTTCCTTAGGGAAAAAAATTGCATTACAAGTCTTAAATCTCCGAAATCTTATATGGATGTAATTCAATCCTAAATTTTTAAATTGTTTCGATCAAGTCCTAAACCTTTAGCAAACAATGCAATTTAAGTACTTTACTTTTCAACTGATTAAATTAATTCCTCTACCTTTATTGAAAAATGCAATTACATCCTAAAATTATGTTGAAAAGTGCAATTTATAAATACTTTTTGAGTGACATGAAACGATTTTAGATATTGTTCATAAAAAAGATTCAATTGCACTTTTGAAGAAGGTCTGGGACTTAATTGAATTTAGGACTTGATTGTATTCATATACAAGATTTTGGACTTCTTGTCCGCCTTTCCTTAAGAACAGAAATGTCAAAGCTTCATAGGTGGAGAACACTAATTAAAGTAGCCAATTGTGACTTCTCCAATTGTTTGTTAGATAATTTAGTCATCATTTTTCTCATGAGAAACACTGGGAACATTATCAAGATGGGTGACTCTTCAAGATCTTTTGCTGTAGATCCCTTTAAACACATTAAAACTGAGCAAAGAAACAAAAAGATTCTACTCGATAATTTTTAACACCTGGAAGCAGAGTTATATCCATTCAATAATTTTTTGGGGTAAGTATCAATTTAATAATTTTTGCTCTATCAAGATGAACACAATCAAATCGTTGTCTCAAATGAAACAACTTTCGATGACCCAGCTCTCATGTTTCAATTTTTTTTCCCTCTCCTTTTTGAGAAGGAAAACCACTTTTCACAACAAAAATCTCTTTTTGAATGGAAAAATCATCGGACTCATTTATCTAACGACTAATGAAATGGGTGTTGGCATCTTTTCAATCTAGAAAAGTGAAAGCAAAGCTCACTTTTATTAAAGCGAAAGTGATTGCTTTCTAATTTCTTTAATCGTGGTGCGATGTTGGAGTGTCGTATCTCTCTCATTGTTGAAGCAAAAATCACTTTCATTTTTCTCGAGTGCGGTACATCGTGGAACAAGCCCAATACTTTATTTGCGCAAGCCATCCATAACAGCACTTGGGAATATTGTTGGCCCTCCAGAAAAAGAGTAGAAGATGAATGTGAATCATGTGGCATGTTTTTTAGCTTCCACAGTGGAAGACGTTGTGTCCCATTCACTTGGAGTGAAGAAAACTAAAATGGTTTTTGCTTTAAAATACTCTAATTAATTTGCTAATGCTTTGGATCATATTGCGTAAATTATTCCGAACTCTTGGCATTTTTTTATTTTTTATTTTCAGCGATGAAGGGACAGAGAGACAAGAGAGCCTATTTTTTGATAAAATTACCAAAAAAATCCTAAACTTATTTTTTTTTTTGCCAATTTAATTCGAATCTTTTGTAATTGTGCTAGTTCAGTCTATTCGGACAATTTTAACCGGCCGGCGTTGACATTGACAATTTTTAATGATATTTTATTTTTTTGAATTTCTATTAATTTTTTTATTTTTCTTTTTTCTTTTCTTCCATCTTTTGCTTTTTTCCTCCACAGTGGCTAGTGAGGCTCTAGTGAGGCTCACCGATCACTAGGCAACGGCCATGAAGCCCTTGGTGACTGCCGATGAGGACCTCAACCCTCGCTTGGATCTAGGCAAAGCTGCCTTGCCTAGTGGCTAGCAAGCCTCGCCGGCCACCATGGGAAAAGAAGCAAAAGAAGAAAGAAGAGAAAAAGAAAAGAATGAAAAGGAAAATAAAAATTAATAAAAAATTGAAAAATATTATTATAAATTGTCAACGTTAGTGTAGGTTGGCAAAAATTGGATGAATAGACTAAATTAACACAATTGCAATAAATTTAGGACTTTTTGGGTAATTCTCTCCCTATTGTTTTTAAAATATATATATAAAGATTAAGTCTTGCTTAATATTTTAACCCATAGAAATTTTTTGGCCAATATCTAAAGCACGTTGAGTCAGAAAAAGTTGCACATTGTGACCATGAGGAGTCTCCCCCACAACGAAAGACATGATTTTCACGTTTGGTAAGTTTTTTTTTTTTGGTCGAAACTACCAATATATTAGATTAAACAGGAACACAACTAGATGCTAAAGCATCACTATATACAATATCTTGCAAAATGAAAGGAGGGAATATATTCCAGTTGCGGGCTGAGCCTTGATTTCGGTGGGCTTTCGTAGCCCAATCAGCAGCTGCATTTGCTTCTCTACGACAATGCTGAAGTGAGAGATTAGGGCATCGAGTGAGCAAATCTTCAAGTTCAGCGAAGAGGTGGCGCTCCATCCATGGCGTCATCTTCTTCTCCGCGACAATCTCCACCACTAGCAGGCAGTCCGACTCCACAACCAGGCGCTCCAGATTAAGCCCCTGCTGGATCAGATGTTGGATCGACAAAATGAGGGCGTAAATCTCTGCCTAGAAGGCCGATTGTGCTGGAGAGCTTCGAGTAAAAACATCAGTAAGTATTCCTTTAAAATTCGTGGAAATACATGCCATTGATCCTTCCGCACTCCCTGACTGAAAAGCCCCATCAATATTACATTTGATGCTACCTTTTGCAGGAGGTGTCCATTGTCGATTTGGGCTCAAAGCTGATTTTTGATGACACTGCGCAGATGGGTCAACGATCATCAAGATCCGACTCTGAGCTAGGGCGTTCTCGATAGCTTGGATTGGGTCTGGATTTTGCTGCCTGAAGATTGCATTATTTCGCTGGCACCAGATCTCCCACAACAAATCGACGAGCACCTCAAAAACAAGGGAAGCCCTGGAATCAGTGGCCTTGGCTGCAACCCACGCATCAAAACGTTGCACAGTGGTAAGTGAGATCCGAACCCTAATCTCAGTATGAGTCCAGATGTTGCTAGTCCATGTGCAATAGAAAAAGAGGTGTTCAATAGTCTCGGGCACATTTTGGTTGCAAAGGCTACATATAGAGGTATGGGAGATATGTCTGTGAAAAAGGTTTGCTTTTGTGGCAAGGGCGTTTTGACAAGCTAACCACATAAAAACACGTATTTTAGGAGCAGTGTTCATATGCCATATTTTCCTCCATAACTTAACAGGATTCTGATAAGAGGTTGAGGCTACAATGTGTTGGGTATGTTGGGTTGAAGACACATAATGGTAACAACTTTTTACTGAGTAAACACCTGATGAAGTAGCAATCCAAACCAGTTGGTCATTAAGAAGTGAAGGATTAATAGGGAGTTTTAAAATCTCTTCACTGACCCGGACATCAAAGAGGTTATAAATAAGATTGGAATTCCATGCGGTATGAGATGAATCAATTAGATCAACGACTACAACTGGTTCACCCTGAGCTGTTGTTCCTCCTAATTTACCAATTTTAAGCCAAATGTCTTCTCTGATATTAATCTTGGAGTCATCCCCAACTAACCATCGAAGTCTAGGAAGAATAGTTTGAAAAGAAGAATTCCTGAAATACAAGCCTTTGAAAAGCTGACTCCATATAGCAGTAGGTTGTTGAAAAAGACGCCAAGCTTGCTTACCAAGCATTGCCTTATTGAAATTGACAAGATCTCAGAATCCCATTCCCCCAGAGTCTTTTGATAGTTTTAAATCTGTCCAGTTTCACCAATGAATCCCTAACTTACTATTGTTATTGCTCCACCAGAATGCTGATATCTTCCTTTCTATTAATCTGCAGAGTGACAGGGGTAGTTTGAAGATGGACATGGAATACTGAGGTAATGCCTGAATTACTGACTTCAGCAGAATCTCCTTGCCACTTTTTGATAAGAGTCATTCCTTCCAACCAGCTAATTTAGCATTTACTTTGGCCAGAATCTAGGAAAACATCTCCCGTTTCGAGCGGCCCCAGTCTGAGGGGATTCCCAGGTATTTCCCATAACGACTCACCACAGGTATTCTAAGTTCTCTTGCTAAATTGTTTTGTAAAGTTAGCGGGCAATTTTTGCTGAAAAAACAGACCAAATTTGTTCCTATTGATGAGCTAACTCGTAGCTAGACAATATTGGTTTAGAATATTTGCAAGATTTTGGCATTCAGAAACCGTGGCTTTTAGGAAGAAAACGGAGTCATCAGCGAAGAACAGATGGGATAAAGTAGGACAGGCTCTATTGAATTTAATCCCCTGTAGTTAATCCATATCCATAGCTTGAGTAATGAGAATTGATAGAACATTGGCAAGAAGAATGAAAATATATGGAGAGAGGGGGTCACCTTGTCTAATGCCTCTAGTAGGTTGAAAATAAGAGAGCTGTTCCCCATTAAAACGAACACTGAAAGAGGTCATTGTGATGCAAGCCATGACCAAAGTAACCCATATGTCATTAAAACCCAACTGCTGCAAGTAAGCTTTGAGGAAATCCCACTCGACCCTGTCATACACTTTCTGCATATAAGTTTTTAGAAGAAGATTGAATCATTTCTTGCATGTTCTCACTTTAAACTGATGTAGCACTTCTTGCACCACCATTATGTTATCTTGGATTTGCCTGTCACTAACAAAAGCTGCTTGTTCTTTAGATATCAAGCTAGGAAGCCAAGGTTTAAGTCTGTTAGCCATAACTTTTGAAATGATCTTATAAGCAAAATTACAAAGACTTATGGGACAGTACTGATCAATGCTTTCTGGATGATGAAACTTCGGAACCTGTGCAATTATCGTTTTGTTCAAACTAGGAGGCATACTACCTAAAGTGAAGAAATCTTGAACTGTTTTAATGACACCTGCTTTGATGATATTCCAGTGATGCTGAAAGAAAAGGCCGTTAAGGCCATCTGGCCTTGGAGCCTTGGAAGCACCCAGTTGAAATGTAGCCCGGTATACCTCCTCTTCTGTTACCACTTTCAGCAATTGTTCATTCATTTCTATTGTTACCACTTCAGGACATTGTTGTAAAAAGGGGCCAAAGTCACGATATCCCCCTGACTGATATAATTGAGAAAAGAAACCCAAAGTCATCGCCTTTAGTTATTCAGGCTCCCTTATCCAGTTCTGATTTTCATCCTTAAGCATACATATTTTGTTTCGTTGTCTTCTTTGCACTGTACTGGTATGAAATTTTTTTGAATTTTTATCTCCCCACTTCAGCTAGTTAATACGTGAATGTATAGCCCAGAACTGCTCCTCTTAATGCCAAAGTTGTTGAATTTCCTCTCGAATGGAATTGGCCAACTCCTTATCGTTATTCTGATATAATTTTCTGTTGGTGATTGTCTGTAGTTGATGCTGTAAATGAAGTATGCGTAGATGGCCATTGCTGAACCGAGATTTACTCCAGCTTGCTAACTTGTGAGAAACTGCCTGCAGTTTAGAGACCAGAGAGGTATTACTGCTTTGCTAGGAATTTTGAATTACTACTTTGCACTCTTGATCTTGACTCCAGAAAGCTTCATAATTGAAAGTCTTTGTTTGCTTGATAGGCTGAGAAGAAGTGTTTAGCAGAACAGGACAATGATCCGAGCCTATGGGTGGAAGGGCTAGCACTTCTGCAGAAGGATATGACAACCGCCACTCCAAAGAGCAGAAAACTCGATCTAATTTCTCCTTTACCAAGTCATCCCCTGTTCTATTATTAGACCGGGTAAATTCACACCCTTTACTTTCCAACTCTAGTAAAGAACAATCACTAATCATAGCTCGAAAGGATGCCATACGAGAGTAAATAGCTGGTCTTTTTCCTATTTTCTCCCAAGGGTATAGAAAGTCATTGAAATCCCCCACGCACAACCAAGGTAAGGAATTTGCTGCACAGATGTCTCTGATAGTATCCCAAAACTCCTGCCTAGCCTGATAAGTTGAAGGGGCATGCAGACATGTTAAATGCATAGAAGCAGCAGCAGCAGTATCAAAGCAGATGAGATCTAAATAATTCTCCTCCGAATGCAACAGAGTTATATAAAAAAGGTCAGTCCAAAATACAGCAAGTCCACCAGCCAAGCCTACTGAATCCCTTAAAAAGGAGTGAGGGAAATGAAACCGACGCTGTAATCTCTTTACAATTGACTCTACATTCTTAGTTTCCATTAAGAACACTATATCGGACTTTTCAGAGGCTAAAACAGCCTTAAGGGCTTGAATTGTCAGGGGATTGCCCAACCCCTGACAATTCTAGCTTAGTAGTTTCATTTGAGATGCGGTGGCTGTTGAGGGCCAGTCGCCAATGCCCAATGTGCAGGTTCTTCTGCCACAAACACAGGAGTATCCAAGAGCTGAGTCTCATCCAAATCTGAAGAGTAGCCCACTCGAGTTTCATACGGGGAGTATCTCTTATGTTTCTTACCTGATTCCACAGCAGTGATCGTTCGAGGGAGTTTTTGTTTCTTTTGTTTAGGGATCTCCAATGAAGGATGTTGAATACTCTTCAACTTGGCTCTTGCAGGTACCATTTCAGTAGTTCGCATAACTGGATTGACTGGGTCCATCCGAGAGGAGGAACCTGAGGGGATAACAGGGGTCGAAGCAAGAGCCTCTGAGACAGGAACTATGGGAGGCAAAGTTGGAATAGGCAATTGCATGGCTGGGGGGGTTTCTGGTACGGCCTCATCCATCTGCTCTAAATGATCTGGAGGGTTATAAAAAACATCCCAATATGGGCTAAGTTGTCTGACCTCAGCTCGCAACCACGGGCCATAAGCCATTTTCGATAAACCTTCAAATTGAGCTTCCTCGTAAGGATATTCTTTACATGTTGCTGCATAATGGCCTAGCTTTCCACGGGAATGGCGAAATGGGATAGACGTTCATAGCGAAAATCCAGCCACAAAGTCTTTCCTTCTATACGAATGAGCTTTCTTGACCGTAAAGGTTCTTTTTCGAGGTCCAATTCAATCCGAACCCTCCCGAAGTATCGGGTTTCACTTCAAGAACTTGACCCACTGCCGAACACTGACCCTACGGAGAAGCTGTTATGTATTCCACTCCAGAGGTAAGCCTATCACATGTACCCAGAATGCACACTTGGAGAAATCATAACAGTGTAAGGGTGTATTGGGTTGCTAGGGACGCAGATGGACCAAATGGCCTGAGAACAACTAAGGACTCCCAGCTAAGATTCTCTGTTTTTCCATTTCTGATCGAAATTTAACTATATACAGACCACCAACACTAGAAGAGATCTCAACTTGATCAACACGCCACACTCGCTTCATAGTAATTTGAAATGCAGGAAGATTTACAGCAGGATTAGTGAATATGTTACCCACCAGGATGAGGCGACACTCCTTGAGCTTGTCAGAAGAAGGTACATCATCCCAAACCTCCAGTTCTTGTTCCAAGCATAAACGTCCCAGACGTTGACATAGCGCAGCAATGCGCGAGGGGCTATCACTCTCATCGGTAGCCATAGTAAACCTTCAAGTCACAGAAAACCTACAACTGACCGAAGCCCATGGCAGAAAACATTCGCCTTTGGGTTGCATGTCAAAGATCGAAGACGTACTTCACTATACCATCAAAATCAGAACAATTGGAGAAGACCAGAACCAATCGAACATAGGAAAAGTGAAGAAAAAAGCTTCGATGAAACCAAAGAGGGCTGGAACCTTCACATGCAAGTCAAGCGGAAGAAACAAGTGAATACGATGAAGAAAAAACAGGTGAAAGCCGAGACTCTATGGAGAAGTGGGATGGGAATTCAACCAGAAAGTGAAGTTCAGAGAGAGGACGGAGGAGAAGAAGGAAAGGTAGAGGATGACAGTGAAGAACTTGAGCATTTCGCGAGAGAGAGCTCTAACATAGACGAGAGAACTCGAACAGTTTGAAAACACGATTTTGAAGAAATGTTTTACAATGCCAGGGAAAAAAACCGTTTGGTAAGTTGATGGACTTAAACCTATGGAGAAAGGGGCTATGGGCTAGTTCCCTTAATTTTCATGTATTGTACACATAATTTTTCTAGCTCTGTTACTTCCTAGCATCTCTGGGGATGCTTCCCCAAGGATAGGAATATCAAAGCTTGATGGGTAGAGTACATTAATCTAAGAAGCCGGGTGTGATTTTTCCCATTGGTGGGGACATAAGTTTGACGTCATTTTGTTTTGAGAAAGAATGGAGCATCATCAACATAGATCAGTTTTCAGGATCCTTTGTTGAGGACCCTGTTAATGACATTAGATTTGGTATTGAGATAAATACCACTCCGATTACAATTGCATAATTTGAGTCACCCATCTCAATCTCGAAATTGTTTTCTTAGTGTTAAGAGTTATCACCCTTTATCTTGCGAGACGGGTTGGCTCTTTGACCACGCCGGAGTCACAAGTGAGAGGACTAGTAACAACACCTAGAGGGGGGTGAATAGGTGTTTAAACAAAACCTTGGCAAATATATGCCGAATAAAATAAATGAGTTGAGGGAAAGAGAATAAGAACACAAGATTTATAGTGGTTCGGCTTAATCTAAGCCTACGTCTACTCTCCCACGCTAACAGCCTTCTTTGGCTGGATTCCACTATGCAATCAACAAGAGATTACAACTTTGAGTGAAAACACTTAGTAGTAGATCACACTATCTCACTAAGTCAATCTTTTGGTATTTCTCTCAAGATCACAAACGTTTAAGCTCACGAGAGACAAGTCTATGATAGAAGTTGCTCAGACTTTGGAATTATAAATTCTACGCTCCGTCTCTTACATGCTCATCGGTCCTTCATCTTCTTAAATACTCCTCCACTTCCAAACTAGCCGTTGGACAGCATCTTGAGGATTGTCTTCCAATATACCCATTGGACAGCTCTGTATCTAGAAGATTTGGTAGCCGTTGAGTGACAAAGATAGAATCCCAAATTGATTCCAATCGCCCATACAAACGAAATCTTGGTTTCCATAAGTAAAGCTTCTTCGTATAGAAAGTTCTTGTCTTCAAGATCTAATTGTCAATCAATTAGATTGAGTCAATCAAATCAATATTGATGTGGAATCCAAACCAGATCACTAGCCGTTATATCTTCGGGCTTGTGTTACGTTATGTCGAATCTTGATGTAAAGTTTGAGAGCAATAGACTTTGCAATCTGAGTCTGAGTGCGATAGACTTTGCAATCTGAGTCTGAGTACGATAGACTTTGCAATCTGGGTCTGAACAGATTTAGCTTTAAGGTCGAACACGATCCATTATGTTCTGCTTCAAAGATAGAGTCTGTCTTACGGTTCCTGGCTTCAGCATAAGATGTCTGTCTTCGGTTCTTCATTCACGTTCGATCTGGAATTTGTCGAGTTGACAGACTTCGATGTAGAAACAGACTTTGACACTAAAGTCTAGCAGTCTTGGACTTTGACACGAAATCTGGAAATCTTCAAAATATACTTTGGACATGTGTTCCGTTCAGTCTTATGGCTGTCTTCAGACTTTGACAATATCATTTACATGTTCTATCATCTGCATGGTCTATTACTTAACCATTAAATACGTTAGTAGCCTTTGATTTAATTTGTCATCTTCAAAACATCATAAGAGATTTCCCTAACAACAAGGACCCAACTTGGTACGTGATCCTGCAACTAAGTCACGTCCATAGTCAGTGTTGTTCGCAATCCCTCGTGCCAGCACCACTGGAACGGCCTCGTTCAATTTTAAATCATATAAACCTGTAAAGTCAGACCTCAAGAAAGCGCGCTTGCACCCCTGATGTTCACCTTTTGCTTTAAAATCCATACTAAAGCCCCGAAGGTTAAAGGGGAGTGTAGTCCCGCTACAATCATTCCTCCAGAACAAGCACTAGACCGGCTAATGTTGGTATCCGTTCCAGCACATTTCAACCTGCAACCGGCAACAGCTGATTCTGGAGCACTTACTATCGCCAGGGTGTTGCAACCCACCGATATCAAGACGCTCCTGGTCGAGGAGAAGAAAAATTGACTTCCTTTCAAATTCATCTGCACACGTCCGTCACTCCCGCAGCTTGCATTTGAGTAAACTAAAAGAAGACGGACGCTAATCATGCCGTTCACGGATCCAAGGTAATCAGGGAGTGAAATGTTAAGAATTCGCAATCAAATCTTATTTAGGATGACCGTATTGTTTTTCTGGCGGTTGATCTCATACCAGTCATTCAAGAAACAACCAGCTCCTATTCCGAAGGGGAATGGAATGGTGATGATCCCACATTTTTCTTTATAGCCAATCCTTGTAAGTCGAGGTGCAGCTCCTGATGCTGTACCGTGAGGGAAACCAGAAGCAAAAGAATTTGAAACACCGACTTGGACATGATTTTCACGTTCCGTATATGCTGGGACCAAAATCTACGGAGAAGGGGGATACGGGCTGAGTCCCTTAATATTGCTATTTAAGCGGAAAAATGGGAAGAATATTCATGTACTATACGCGTAACTTTAGTCCAGTTCCATCACTTTCTAGTATCTTTGAGGATGCTTGAGGGGTAAAGTCGCACCACAAATACTAAATCTTATGTATGTAATGCAATTGAATTATGACCCATTCAAGTGGTTTAATCAAGTCCATAGCCTTTAGCAACAAGTGCAATCGAGTCATAATCATTGGTTCAATTAAGTACACAACATTTTTAAAAAAAAAAAGAATTACAATTAAATCCTAAAATTAGGTTGAAAAGTGCAATTTAAGGATGATGCCAATTTTTTGAGTGATGTGCGGGCAATTTTAGGTACTATTTGTTGAAATATTTTATCGCACTTTTTGAAGAAGGTTTTAGACTTATAGAGCCAATTGAAAGATTAAGGACTTAATTGTATTTTGTATCTAAGAGTACAAAAAAACCAAATAACAAATAATTATAAATTATTATGAAACCCACTCCTTTAAGAATTTGGGACTCACCATAAGTTGTTATTCTCACAAGAAGTAATCCAAAAACTATTATGCTAACAAAGCTCATTCCCACCTAAAGTTGTGCATTCGCAAGTGGACACCGGTGAAGCTGTCCAAGACTTTTTAACAAGATAGGGAAATTTTTAAAGACTCCCTGGGAAATAAAGACATTCACTGCCAAGCGCCTGCGCTGTTTCCTTCCAATCAACACGCCATGTCGTTCGGTTCCTCTAAATTGAAAGATCGTGCGTTTCCTTTTTAATGTAATTTTTTATGGATGTAAAAGGTCCTGCGTATCAACGGCAAATAAAGAAGAGCGGGTCACGTGGTATTGTAATCCTCAATTTTGGAATGGTTCTTAATTTGGCCACTGACTTTGTGAGACGTAGAATGAACTGCGTGGGAACCGATATCTCTTTTCATCCAACAAACAAAACTCTGGTTTCCAGTATATGCCCTCATTAGTCTTTTACTTTTCTGCAATGTACTACATATTAGGTTCTATAGAGACTCACTTGGCATTCCAAAGCTTTTTTAAACCCAAACACAAGAAATAAATGAAAAGAAAATTCACTACACAGTCTAGAAATTGTATAATGTCTTCAGTTCAGGTAGAAAGCAAAGACTGAACCAACCACCCCAACAAAATCACCGCGCATTCCAGTACACGTAGAAAATTTAAATGCAAAGATCTTAGTCTCAGGATGTAAACAGAAACTTGGGAAATACAGGGGATGGGATCTGTAATTATGTCCATATTAGGGGTGTAAATTTCTAACTTTTACCAATCTTTTATGCACGTAGCAATACTGTGCACCCACTATGCACTTACTGTACATAGTAGATTGAGATTGAATGAGACTGAAAAAAAGTTCTCTCTCTAAAGAAAAAGGAGTGTTTGTGGGGCTAGAATTGAGTGGAAGTTTTCAATACGAACTAATGATGTGAACCCTCACCAGAAGTGAAGATGGCCAAGACTAATTTGGTCTTTATTCGTCAGCTTACTTTAAAAATTAAAAGTAACTTTATCAATCGCGTGATGAAACAATTTCGTCAGTGGAAATATGACATGAAATGCAGTAAGATACACTGTTAGTAAAGTAGAGAAATGAAAATGATAGTTCTTAATATACTATCACTACTCTCATTGGTGCTCTTAATTTTTCAGCACTGCCTCTTTTAGAAATTTTTACAACATTATTGTTTAGCTTCTGCTGGTGATAATTTATGGCCGAGACACCGAAGAGTGATTCAATTATCTATATGAGTTAGGAGAGCAAAGCTAATTACGAGGAGTCAAGTCATATTAAGCCCAACTTCGATATGGAGCTTATCCGGTTTAACTTTGTCTATAAATTTTTTGACCTCACATAGATTTGAGGTGTATAGGCTATCATTTCGATTATACTAAGCAAAAAAGGGTACCTGGACCCATTTGGATTAAGAGCTGGAATGGTTACATAATTAGATTAAATCACGAATGAAAGGGCAATTTATTACAAGACACACGATTGCCTTAGGAGTTACTAAAATCGTGGAAATAGCGTAAATCTTAGAAATATAAAGCAGCTAAGAGGAGGATCACACATGAATTTCGATAACTGTCGAAGGTAATCCCCGACAGAGGGGTCGCTCAAGCTTTACCAAAACTCTGCTAAATTTTCCTTTGAAGCATTTTCTATATAGAACTAACGTCTTTCAATTTCATTTTTAGTTTTAAAGGTTGTTAGTCTTCATATGCATTGTAAATAATGGTGTAGCTTTCATTTCAATGTTTGCAATTTAGCATCAATGTGTTTGTAACTTTGAGGATATCTCAATTTCAGTGAAGTTTCTTAGTGATTTCTTTTACAGTGCTTGCACTTTAAGTTTAATTTCAATGGTCACCGCTCTAATTTTCCTTTTGATTTCAGAACTTTCCTTTTGGTTTCCTTCAATTTTAATCTTCACACTTTACTTTTCACATGCTTTAGTTTCCCTGGCATTTAGGTTGAAGTAACATTTTCTATCTCACATTTTGGTCTTAAAAGTTGACATACCTTTTAAACACACATTCACCCTCGATCCATCTTGAAAAAATTGTTTTGCAGAAGTTTGATCACTTCGTGGTCAAGCTAAAACTAGATAAAAAGTTTTGGTTTGTTTTTGTAATCGCCAGTTTGTTAGATTTGCCATGGATAGATTTAAATCCAACAGCTTTAAATTAGGCTTATACCAGCATTTTGAAATGCAAGATCACATTTGATTGATAAAAAGCGTCACTTAATCAATTGTCACCATCCATCACTATAGCTAAATAGTCAAGTAAATAACTTTTAACTAACCCGTAATATATCAATTTATTGGCTTAATTAATTAAAATATGAAAAAGAATATAGTAGTATATCGAAATGAAAATGAAGAAGGAAACTCCTATTTCGCTGTGTCTTTTGTACTTCGAAAGAAAATCTTAAGTTGCGTGCATATCGTAGGAAACTAGACTTTTTATAGATATCAAAAAGAGAATCAAAATTACCATCGATTCATGCACCGTTCCTGTCGCAAACATTGACAAAAAGAAAAATTCTTCAATGCAATATAAAAATTTAGTTTATAAGACATTTAAATGGCCGTGGATGATAGCATGAACAAGTCAAGGTTAAGCAATGTAATGCAAATGACGAACCTCCCTCTTTATTCATTTACTTACGGGGTCTCCCTCGTCCTTCACGCCTATTAAGAGTAAACATTGAGTCAGTCCTTCATAGCATCGTCATTAAACAATCGAGCTTTTAAAGTACTGATTTGATCGATCTGTCGAATGAAGATTCATTTGGTCTTGATCCTTATCTTGATATTAGTTGAGTTACATCCTCAAACATTTCGATTTTGTAAGTTATCTGCCGACCATTGTCGATGGCCCCATAAAAAAGTGGAGGAGGTACAATAATGGAGGAAGGGGCCACATATTCATTAGGTTTTGGAAAAGTTAAGAATGGACTAGTCCACTGTGTACGAAATGATAAAGATGAACTATAAATTCCACAAATGAGTACAAACATGACGTGATGGATAAATGATTGAATTCCAAGGACTGTAAATAAAAGCAGCATGGACCAACATGAGCAAGTATTTCAAGTGGCTAATACATTTGCTAAAGGTCAATCAGGTTGTCAGATTTAGTGGAGCAAGATTCACATGTAACTCATATTTATTTCCATACCAAAATTCAGTCTAGTATATATACTACTATCATGTATGAAAATTTCTCGTTAAGAATAGTAATTCATGAGCCAGAGGAAACTAGAAAAAAGAAGAAGCACATACATAGCTTTTACATATTCATTTTTTTTAGGGAAAAAATTATTTTTAATGGTAATTGCTCGCTTAGAGACTAAAATGCCTTCCTGTCAACAGTTTTTCTCATAAGAAAAAAAAAAGAAAGAAGAAGAGAAAACTAAACCAAATCGAATCGGGTTTTCATTTGGGTCGTATTCAGTTCAGATTGCGATTTGGTTTGATTCAGCCGCTCACCCCTATAATTTGGTTCGGTTTGGATTTCTTGAAAACTCGAATTGCATTGAACTATTGACACCACCGACTTTCCAGCCATGTGACTACTAGTTGAATTCCAGATTTCAGAGGAATCAGGTGCCAAACAGAGCCCAATGAACTGGCAGATTGGGAGATAGAGGAGGAGCAGAATTTGTGCCCTTCTCTTCAGCTGCATCATCCGAAGCATTGATTTTACGTGGATCAAGAAACAGGCCTTCACTTCCTCTGGCTCTTCTCATGGCAGTTGGTGCCGCGACTCGTGAAGATACGGCTGTAGATCCAATTAAACCAAGACAAGGGAGAGGAACGACACCATATCAGAGAACGAGAAAAGAATAGATATCAATTAAGTTTATCCCCGATGAATTAAATGCTGAGATAGCTGCAAAAGCTGTAACGAAGATGAAGCATGTAGTCAGACTATTTCCCACAAAATAGAATTTCCTAAAAAAGCATCTAATGACAGTATAGCATGTGGCTATGGAAGCAAACACAAGTGGAACACCTTCAAATAAAATAAAATAAAAAGAGCTTTATAATTAATTTTTATAACTGGCAAAGTCCAGAAGGAGCTTCCAAATCAACATGCATAAAAAGGGCAATTCACTTTTCTAACTTTGATGTTTGCTTTTCAAGCTTAGCACGCTCTTGTCTTCGTCTCAAAATCTCATGATACTGCCTAGCATTTACATGAACGGACCCTTCTGCCACTGCTAGGTTAAGAGGCAAAAGCATCCTAGCATGAGGAATACCGACAAAAGGATAAGCCTGCCCAATATAAGATCTCTCAGATGGCATAATGCAGAATTTGGATATGTTATCTATTGCGTGATAGAGCACCTCAGACAACATAAACAAGGGTGAACTAGAAAGACCCTCGTCACAAAAACAGCAATTTTCAGTACTCTTTGCTAATTGCAAAAGAAACACAATTAAAGATAAGCATGAATAAATTGTTAGAAGTGTAACAAAATTCTTTCTCATATTTTCTCTTTTCATCTCACCCTCTAGTAGCACCAACCACCAAAATAATTTGACAAATATAGGAAACAAGCACAGTAGAGATGAATATATATTTTAAATAAAATAAATGCAGACACCTCTTCTCAAGATAGTATATTCTAATAGACACATTTCTTTGTATTTTCGGTATTAATTTAGCTGGTGTTTGTTATTAAATAGTATGTCTAGTAAGTATTTTGCATTTCATCTTCTTTTTAAAATTGAATAAATCCTGCAATCACATTAAATTTTACTAAGCTCTACTTCATGTATAGAATGATATCCCATACACGAAAGTTCTTTTCTTGCTTAAGACGAAGCTTATATCTGAAACCTTTGAGTTCACGACATTCTCATTTCCATTCATATTTTATATATATCAATGTTGAATGAGCATATGCCTAATTCACTAAGGATTATAATTATTTTAATACCAATGTAAATTTTTCCAACGGATTTAACATTGAACATGTGACATGTGTGTTTCAAGATAGCTATGTAGTAGAAACTTTCAACATGTTAATTATACATTAAAGCGTATACAATTTTTTTTTTTTTTTAATTGAAGAACCGTCGGAGATCACCCTTTGGGAATCACACGACCCTCTAGTGTCTGGTGGCACCGTTGGGCCTTGTCGCAAGCCACTATTTAGACGTAAACCTCGGAGGAGGCTAGCCCAGGACCCCAACACTAGGACCCCTCACTTCAGACACTTTAGCAACAAGAGGGTTTGAACCCTTGACCTCTGCGATGAGACAGTAGACCAAATAAAAATTCTGTCAACATATGTATTCTTTATGTTTGAATCCTACTACTAAATCAATGAATAATCAACAAACTACCTCACATGTATTACTCTACAAATCATACAAACCTTTATTAATTTGTCGATGCTTAAGGTTTATGCACTTATCTTTTTGTTTCATTGTGTTGATATATTTTCTTTTATTTTTTTGTTAACTATTATCTCTCTCTAATGAATTTTTCTCCTTTCATCAAGAGAAAAGCCAATGATTCCGAGAATGACTTGGTAGAGTATCTCACCACTCCTTGGTCATTTAGGTTCCATAACTTAATAGCACCTATTTGGGTAAGAGCATCTTGTCCCACCTTGACTTCATAGCGAAATTGCTTCTCGTGCGTTAGAAACGCATCTCTATAGAGCCAAGTCTTAAGCTTAAAATTGTCATAAATATGGGAAGGATAATTTTGTTCCCTTCTTATTTCGGTGTGTTGTCCACTGTAACATGTAAAAGCTAGCATTATTCACAAAAAGAAAAAAATAAAGTAGCAATTGACATTTCGCTCAACATTGGAAAAAAAAATCATATACTTTATCAAAAGCAAAAAAAAAAAAAAAAAAAGTGCCGAAATACAGGATTTTAATGGATTTGTCAACCAGAAGCATGTGCAAGCGAGAGATTGGGGATGAGCGGTCAATCCAACCTTGTGACTAGTGGTGGTGGTTATCTCATGGATTCAACAATCGCTTGGCATCACTAGAGGGTAGAAATAAGACACTATACAACTGAGAGGAGAGACGTGTAAATAGTGTTCAGTTGCGTGATAACAATGGCTTTATGGTCTAAAGAACTTATAATCTCTATCAAATTATATTGTCACTATTATGAGATCGTTAGCACTCTTTCAGTCACACGCTCTATTTATTACTTTATCTTTGTTGCTCTTATCTACGGATGTCTTCAACTCGGCAAAAGTATTGTAGGTGGTCACCATGACAGACAAATGTAAAGACGTGAGACTTAGGATTTAAACAGTAAGTTGGGCGGATGGGATATGTAATTATTTCTATATTAGGGGTGCAAATTTCTACTTTGTTATCTTTTATGCGCGTGGCAACACCGTGCACCTACTGTACACGATAGATAGAGATTGAGTGAGACCCAAAAAGAAAAGTCTCTCTCTCTCTCTCTTAAGAAAAAGATGGATCTAGGTCTATGACTGTGTGGCTGGAACTGAGTGGAGGTTTTCATTATGAACCAATAATGTATGAATTTGCCAGCAATAAAGTGAAGACACCAAGACTAACTTGGTCTTTATCGGTCAGCTCACTTTAAAGGTAAAAAATAGCTTTATCAATCGTGTGATGCATGCCATCAAAGGGATGAAACAATTGCATCAGTAGAAATCTGGTATGAAATGTAGTCAAATGAAGTGTTAGTAAATCATATAAATGAAGATGATGGTTGTCAACTTTTTCCAATATGAATGCATGAACCCTCACTAGCAAAAAAAGTGAAGACGACCAAGACGAACTTGGTCTTTGTTGGTCAGCTCACTTTAAAGATAAAAAGTAGCTATATCAATCGTGTTATGCATGCCATCAAAATGATGAAACAATTTCATCGATGGAAAAATGATATGAAATGCAATAGGATAAAGTGTTAGTAAAGCAGAGAAATGAAAATGATAGTTAACATTTTTAAATATGAATGAATAATGTGTGAAACCTCACCAACAAAAAAGTGAAGACAACCAAGGCTAACTTGGTCTTTGTTGTTAGTTCACTTTAAGATCACAAGTAGCTCTATCAAAATGCATGATGCGCGCCATCAACATCATGAAACAACTTCAACTGTGGAAATATGATATGAAGCTCTTTTCATTTCAATTTTTCCAATAAAGCATCAACATGTCTATAATTATGAGGATATTTTAATTTCAGTGAAGTTTTTTAGTGATTTTTTTCCTTTGTTTGCACTTTAATTTTGATTTCGGTGGTCATCGCTCTAATTTTCCTTTGATTTCCTTTTATTCCAAACATTGACGAGAAAAAGGTTCTTAAATGAAACATAAAAATCTAGTTTATAAGACATTTAAATGGCTATGGCTGACAGAGTAAACAAAGTCAAGGTCAAGCAATGCAACGCAAATGACACGCATGACTCGGGAAACCCGTCCTTTGTTCATTTACTTCCGGGGGTCCACCTCGTCCTTCATGCGTTTTGGGTTCGATTCTCTCCTCAGCCAATGATGTGCAGCTATATTGACATAGACATGTGATTCGTACATGTCCATGTACGAACCAAAGTAAATGTCGATTCAGTCCTTGATAGCATCGTCATTAAACAATCAAGCTTTAAAAGTATCGACCAATCGAACGGATCATTTAGTATTTTCACATTAGCTGAATTACATCCTCAAGCATTCCGATTCCGTGAGTTATTTGCCAACCATTATCGATGGCCCCACAAAAAAGTGAAGAAGGTACACAAATAATGGAGGAAGGGACCACATGTATTCTTTAGGTTTGGAAGAGATGGAGAGGACTGACAAGTTTACTGTGTATGAAATGATAAAGATGAACCACAAGTTCCACAAAAGAGTACAAATACCACGTGATAGATAAATAATTGAATTCCAAGGACGATAAGTAAAAGTAGCATCGACCATTAACAAGCAAGTGATTCACTAAAGGTCAATGGGGCTATCAGATCTAGTGGAGTAAGATTCACGTGAAACTCATCATTATTTTCATACCAAAATTCAGTTTAGTATATATACTGCTCCCATGTATAATAATTTCTCATTGAGAGTAATCCATGAGCCAAAGGATGCTAGAAAAAAATCAGCTCATACATAACTTCTATATATATATATATATATATATATATATATATATATATATATTAGGGAAATATTTTATTTTTACTAGTAACCGCATGTTTGTAGACTAAAATGCATAAACTATTATCTCCGCATGATATACCCCACTCAAAACTACATTCATCTGTGCCAATATATGAACTAATCTTGTCATAATATTATTAATATTGCTATTATTTTTTGGGCTTATGACTTGGTCAACAATTTAGAAAAACTTCCGACGGCAACCGGATGATGCTTCCTGTTAAGGATGTTAATGTTCGCTTCAAAAGAAGGAATTGGCTTTCTCAGCCATCTTAAAGCTGAATGCGATCGGCAAAACGCAATTACGAAGCCCGATTCCTTCGAAGCTTAAGAAGCGAATATGAAAAGGAGGTTTTACAAAGCAGAAACCGAAGGAGATGTGGCTTCAATTACCGCAACTTGTGGGCGAACACGGAGGAAATTCTTTGGTTGACGGTACTGGGAGCTACATTCCCTGCGACACCAATGTCAACTCCAACCCCTTTTAACTATAATGTTCTCTTGGGTTCAAATTCACACGAAAGCCTGATCCTCGGAGAGAATGGACATCTTATAACTACACACAACCGATATTAGATCTAGAAACGAAGCCACCCATATAGATCAGCACAAACAACTTTTGAATACACTTGGTATCTTTACCAACGATAGAGCACCACAATAGGCTAAAAGACATTATATTGAATGCATAGGCTTATATGTCCATACCAAGCCATACGCGGCTTATGAATCTAACGCATATGTACCTTTTAAATATATATGGCCTTATCTATAACAATAAATCTGTGGACTAAAATGCATAAGCTTTTACCTGTACATGATACAAACCAATCAAAACTACATTTATTTGCTCGATCTGGCACCATCTCGACTCCATCATGTTAAGAATGAAATTCGAAAGAACTGAGGGGCCTACCAACAAAAGCAACTGCGAGCGAACCGAATTATAGATGATGAAGTGTCTTCCCTCTTATTTTTAACTCTCCTAAATTGCTTTTACAATACATATTACACACTCATTGAATAACCACCCAATTTTGTTTTTCCCTTTTATTTTGGTCATAATTACGTAAATTACTTCAGCTGTTCTTTTATTCTATTTTTTCCAGACCAGACTAGTCTAGTCCCCTGCCCCTGCCCAAATAAAAACAGTAGAAAAGTAAATTTGAAAAAAAATAAGGCGTTTTTCTTATAACAAAAGAAGAAGAGAAAACCAAATAAGCGAATCGAACTGAACTAGGATTTCGTTCAGATCATATTTAGTTCAGGTCACGATGCGGTTCGATTTAGCTACCCACTCTAATGGCTTGATTCAGTTCTGAATCAAACCAAACCGCCAATGCCCCTATTTACAACCTTCCTGCCATGGGATTATTATATGCATTCCAGGTTTCGAAGGTTCAGAGGCCAATGAACTGGCAGATGGCCGACCAAATTTGTGCCCTTTTCTTCGGCTGCATCATTCGAAGCCTTGGTTTTACTTGTATTAAGAAACCACCCTCCACTTCCCGACTCTTCTCATGGCATGCTGCTGCCGCGACTAATGAAGTTATGGCTGTCGATCCAATTAAACCAAGACAAGAGAAAGGAACGACACCATATCAGAGAACAAGCAAAGAAAAGATATCAATTAAGTTTATCTCCAGTTAATTACATGCTGTTATAGCTGCAAAAGCTGTGACGAAGATGAAGCATGTAGTCAGACTATTTCCCACAAAATAGAAGTTTCTAAAAATAGCATCTAATGACAGTATAGCATGTGGCTAAGGAAGCAAACACGAGCGGAATACCTTCAAATAAAAAAAGCTTTATAATTAATTTTTATAACTGGCAAAGGCCTGAAGGAGTTTCTAAATCAACATGCATAAAAAAGTCAATTCACCTTTCTAACTTTGATGTTTGCTTTTCAAGTTTAGCATGCGCTTGTCTTCGTCTCAAAATCCCGTGATACTACCTAGCATTTACATGAACGGGCCCTTCTGCCATTGCCAGATTAAGAGGCAAAAGGATCGTAGCATGAGGAATACCGACAAGAGGATAAGCCTGCCCAATATAAGATCTCTCAGATGGCATAGTCCATAATTCAAATATGTTATCTATTGCGTGATAGAGCACCTCATACAACATAAACAAGGGGTGAACAAGACAGACTTTCGGCACAAATAACAGCAATTTTCGGTGCTCTTTGCTAAATGCAAAAGAAACACAATTAAAGATAAACATGAATAAATTATTAGAAGTGTGACAAAGATTCTTTCTCATATGTTCTCTTTTCATCTCACCCTCTAGCAGCACCAACCACCAAATATAACTTGACAAATATAAGGAACAAGCAGCATAGAGATGAATATATTTTTTAAATAGAATAAATGCAGACACCTCTTCTCAAGATATTATGTTCTAATAGACACATTTCTTTGTATTTTCAAAATTAATTTAGATGGCATTTGTTATTAAATAGTATGTCTAGTAAGTATTTTGCATTTCCTCTTCTTTTTAAAATTGAATAAATCGTGCCATCACATTAAATTTTACTATGCTCTACTTCATGTTTAGAATGATCTCTCATATACAAAAGTTCTTTTCTTGCTTAAGACGAAGCTTATATCTCAAACCTTTGAGTTCACGACATTCTTATTTCCATTCATATTTTTATATATCAATGTTGAATAAGCATCAACCTAATTTGCTAAGGATTATTATTATTTTAATACCGATGTAAATTTTTATAACAAATTTAAAATTGAACATGTGACATGTCTGTTTCAAGATAGCTATGTAATAGAAACTTTCAACATGTTAATTCTACAGTGACCGGTAAATTATTTTTTATTCTAACAGTAGACCAAATAAAAATTCTGTCAATGTATCTTTTCTTTATGTTTGAATCCTACTACTAAATTAATGGATAACCAACCCATTACCTCACATGCATCACTCTACAAATCATCCCAATCTTTATCAATTTGTTGATGCTTAAGGTTTATGCACTTATCTTTTTATTTCATTGTGTTGATATATATTCTTTTATTTTATTGTTAACTATTATCTCTCTCTAATGAATGTTTCTCTTTTCATCAGGAGAAAAGCCATTGATTTCAAGAATGACTTGGTAGAGTCTCTCGCCACTCCTTGGTCATCTAGGTTCCATCCCTTAATTGCACCTATTTGGGTAAGAGCATCTTGCCCCACCTTGACTTCATAGCGAAATTGCTTCTTGTGCTTTAGAAACGCATCTCTATACAGCCAAGTCTTAAGCTTAAAATCATCTAATATATGGGAAGGATATTTTTGTTCCCTTCTTATTTTGGCGTGTTGTCCACTGTAACATGTACAAGCTGGCATTATTCAGAAAAAAAAAAAAAATGAAGTAGCAATTGACATTTCATTCAACATTGGAAAAAAAATCATATACTTTATCAAAAGGAAAAAAAAAAAAAAAAAACCCTCAATATTATAAAGGATTTTAATGGATTTGTTAGCCACAAGCACGTGCAAGCGAGAGATTGGGGATGAGAGATCGGTCCAACCTAGTGACCAGTGGTGGTGGTTATCTCATGGATCCAACAATCGCTTGGTGTCACTAGAGGGTGGTGACATAATACTATATGGCAAAGGAGGAAAGATGTGTAAATAGTGGTTAGTTGTGTGATAACAATGACTTTATGGTCTAAATAACTTATAATCTCTACCAAATTATATTGTCACTATTATGAGATTGTTAGCACTTTCTCAATCACACTCTCTACTTATTACTTTATCTTTGTTGCTCTTATCAACAGGTGTCTTCAACTTGGTGAAAGTATTGCTGGTGGTTACTATGACAGACAAATGTAAAGATGTGAGACTTAGGATATAAAGAGTATGTTAGGCGAATGGGATCTGTAATTATGTTTATATCTTTTGGGGGGGTTGGGGAGGGGGAATTTCTAGTTTTCTTATCTTTTATGCACGTAGCAATACCGTGCACCCACAGTACACAATGGATAAAGATTGATTGAGACCTAAAAAGAAAAGTCTCTCTCTCTAAAGAAAAAGATGGGTCTAGGTCCATTACTGTGAGGTTGGCACTGAGTGGAAGCTTTCATTATGAATCAATAATGTGCGAATTTGCCAGCAAAAAAGTGAAGATGACCAAGACTAACTTGGTCTTTGTCGATCGGCTCACTTTAAAGTTCAAAAGTAGATTTATCAATCGTGTGATACACACCATCAAAATGATGAAACAATTGCATTGATGGAAATATGGTATGAAATGCAATAAGAAGAAGTGTTAGTAATGAAAATGTTAGTTGTCAATATTTTTTAATATGAACAGATATGTGTGAACCCTCACCAGCAAAAAAGTGAAGACGACCAAGACGGACTTGGTCTTTGTCTGTTAGCTCGCTTTAAAGATCAAAAGTAGCTTTATCAATTGTATGATGCACACCATCAGGATGATGGAACGATATCATCGATGGAAATATGATATGAAATGTAGTAAGATAAAGTGTTAGTAAAGCAAAAAATGAAAATGATAGTTGTCAACATTTTTCAAAATGAATGAATAATGTGTGAACCCTCACCAGCAAAAAAGTGAAGACGACCAAGACTAATCTTGGTCTTTCTTGGTCGTTTCACTTCAATATCAAAAGTAGGTCTATCAAAATGTATGATGCACGACATCGACATCATGAAACAATTTCAACGGTGGAAATATGATATAAACTGCAATAAGATAAAGTATAAGTAAAAGTAGGGGAAATGCTAGTTCTTAACAATTTTCATTGTGAACCAATAATGTGTGAACCCTCACTAGCAAAAAGTGAAGATGACCAAGACTAACTTGGTCTTTATTGGTCGGCTCACTTTAAAGGTCAAAAGAAGTTTTATCAATCGTGGGATGCACAGCATCAAAATCATGAAATAATTTCTTCAGGCAACACTGTGCACCCACTATACACAATGGAAGAGATTGATTGAGACCCAAAAAGAAAAGTCTCTCTCTATCTCTAAAGAAAAAGACAGGTCTAGGTCCATGACTGTGGGGTTGGAACTGAGTGGAGGTTTTCCATATGAACTATTAATGTGCAAATTTGCCAGCAAAAAAAGTGAAGACGACCAAGACTAACTTGGTCTTTGTCGGTTGGCTCACTTTAAAGTTCAAAAGTAGATTTATCAATCACGTGATGCTCTCCATCAAAATGATGAAACAATTGCATCAGTTGAAATATGGTATGAAATGCAATAAGATGAAGCGTTGGTAATGAAAACGATAGTTGTCAACATTTTTCAATATGAATTAATAATGTGTGAACCCTCGCCATAAAAAAAGTGAAGACGACCAAGACAGACTTGGTATTTGTCAGCCAGCTTGCTTTAAAGATCAAAAGTAGCTTTATCAATCGTGTGATGCACGCCATCAGAATAATGAAACAATTTCATCGATGGAAATATGATATGAAATACAGTACGATAAAGTGTTAGTAAAGCAGAGAAATGAAAATGATAGTTGTCAACATTTTTCAATATGAATGAATAATGTGTGAGCTCTCATCAGTAAAAAAGTAAGGACAACCAAGACTAATCTTGGTCTGTCTTGGTCGGTTCACTTCAAGATCAAAAGTAGGTCTATCAAGATATATGATGCACGACATCAACATCATGAAACAATTTCAGCGGTGGAAATATGATATGAAATGCAGTAAGATAAAGTATTACTAAAAGCAAAGAAAATGCTAGTTCTTAACAATTTTCATTATGAACTAATAATGTGTGACCCCTCTCTAGCAAAAAGTGAAGATGACCAAGACTAACTTGGTCTTTGTTGGTCGGCTCACTTTGAATGTCCAAATGAGCTTTATCAATTGTGGGATGCACAACATCAAAATCATGAAAAAATTTCTTCAGGGAAGCATGATATGAAATGTAGTAAGATAAATTATAGTACAATGACAAATGAAATTTACAATTCTTATCATATAACTCTCATTGGTACTCTTACTATTTCAACACTACCTTTTAAATATCTACACAACATTATTCTTTAGCTCCAGTTGGTGGTGATCATTTATTGACTAGTTATTGAGGAGAGATTTCAACTATCAGACGAAGTATAAGGAGTTCAATTATACTAGGCCCAACTTCGATATGAAGCTTATCCAATTTAACTTCACTCGGAGGTGGTGAGACATGAATTTGATCTGAGGTGTGTTGCTGGCCATTTCGATTATAGTAAAGAAATGGTACATTGCCCTATTTGAGTTAAGCGCCGGAACAACTATAGAATAGATTGAATCTTGAATGAAGGGTAGTTATTTCATAACACGCAATTACCTTATCAGTAACTTAAATCGTGGAAATAAAGGAAATCATGGAAATGTGGAGCAATTAGAATGGGGATCACGCATAAGTTGCAATAATCGTTAATGGAAATACTAAGAGTATGTATATAAAGAACATAGAGAAAGAGGGAATGCTCAAATTGTGCCAAAAAAAAAAACCCTAAAAAAAAAACTATGCCAAAACTCTGCCAAATTTTCCTCGGAGTAATTGTTCGAAAAATCTTGAAACTATTGTATGGCAGCCAATTCAATGATAAACTTTTCAATTATGCCAATTTAATCCTATAGTTTTTAACGATTTTTCAATTTAGTCATTTCGGCAAATATTTTCGAAAATCACCGACGTGACGGTCTAATCAACAATAGTCATCCTATGTCACGTAAGACGATTGGCATTAGCATGGTAAAGTTTTGCAATCTTTTCAATTTTATTTTATTTTATTTTTTAAAATTTTTTCTTCTTTTCTTTCATTTTTCTTCTAACTTTGAGTGGGCAAGGTCACCAACCAACCCCAAACGAGGGCCTAGTGCCATCGCTTGGATCTTGGCAAGGACTTGGGTCCACGACCTCATTTAAAAAATTAAATAACTAAAAGAAGATATATGGAACAAAACAGAAAAAAAAATTAAGATATGATATTAAATAACTGCACAAATTGTCTATGTCAGCGTCAGTTGAGTGTTAGCCATACCACATAGGATGCTTGATGACTATGCCAATTATTTCTTGCAAAAGTTGGTTGGATAGACTATATTAACAAATTGTCAAAAATGTCTAGAACTAAATTGGCTATTTCTAAAAAGTTAATTAAATGTATCCTGAATTCTGGATGCATAATGAGCTTCAACATACTACTGGGGCTTAGCGCATCTTATACTATGCAAGCCCAAGATTGGAATCCAATCCAATCCCACATAAGGGGCTCTTGACAACTCTAACCTCCATTTTGGCTCCCCAATAAAAAGAAGATAGAGGGTAAAAGAAAATCCTCAACTTCTGCATGAAGTTAACGGTTTTTGAAGAATTTGACTTTACAATGGGATAAAAAATAATGCTTTTGGACTCTGAGAATTCTCAGATACTTTTCTTAAAATCACAATTATCTGGTGAAGCTTTTTTCTAAGAATTCACTACGTAAAGTTACTCAGTTCCGACATAATTTGGGAGTACTGATTCTTTTGAAATGCTCTTATTGATGATTCCAAGATGGAGTACGCTAATCTTCTTTTAATCTCTTCATAGCATAGAGATAAGAAGGAAGGACTTGGTATGGCAACCACTACAAAGACTGATGGAACAATGACATGTGGTTGTGATGGTTGTTATGTGATGGATGTGCTTTGACCATTTAAGTTGCTTGTAAATTTCCTCTTTTTTCTATTGTCTGAACCATATACCGAATTGGTAGCTGATGGTCCAGTTATTGTTTTTCTGTTCACATACCAACTTGTTCACTTGGTTTTTTCTATTGTAATCATCCAAGTTCTAAGTGAAGAGAGGTTTTTAGACCTCATTGGAAGCATATAATTGGTGATAGTTGCTCTGTTTGTGGATGCATGGTGGGTATGTTTCTTATTTTCTTCATTTCCAAGCAAATCCCTCCTTCCAATTAGGACAAACATAGTCATTAAAATCTTAAGAACCTGGATCCTTTACTTTTTTTTTTTTTTTGCATCATAACATTGGTCTTGCCTTGCATCTACCCTCCACTTGCATCATAACATTGTGGTTGTCATTGTCGTCGTTGTTGTTGTCGTCGTTGTCGTCGTTGTGGTCGTTGTTGTCGTCGTTGTCATTGTCGTCGTCGTCGTTGTTGTTGTCGTTGTTGTCGTTGTTGTTGTTGTCGTCGTCGTTGTCGTCGTTGTTGTCGTCGTCGCCGTTGTTGTTGTTGTTGTTGTTGTTGTTGTTGTTGTTTTTATTATTATTATTATTTATTGGGTCCAAATTCAACATTAGGGCACATCAATCCTTTCAATACAACTATGCCTCTCAAATAGATCAATTTCCTTTTGCTTCCAAAATATATCTTCATCTTTACTTCCACTAGAGACACTTCCACTTATATCTTGTTGTCGTGTCACTTACTCCTTTCTAACTACATTTTGAGAATGTGGACTTTCCTCCTTAGATACTTTCAACTAACTTCCACACTTCCAATTCTACTTACCAACGCTTTCTTCTCATTGATCAATCCAAAATCACTTATCTGCCATGTAATGAGGACTTCGGATCAATCCATTTGCAAAAACAACAATCATCAACATGCCTGATACAAGCAAGCAATTCAAATTCCAATAGTGCATGCTTTTGGACAGGAACTTCAAATTAAACAATTCACATTAGAACATACAGCAAAACAAGTAGATTAATGGAAACACTAGAAATTATGTTAAACGGAGGCATTCAAACATAGCACAGCAAATTAAATTCAACAATGCACAACACATAGCAAAGCAATCATATCCTTGTCTCACACTAAACTGGCCAATACACAGCACATAATGCTGAGCTAGCCACCCACAATGAACAACATATGACAGTGAAATGGTACCATACTCAACCAACCATTACAAGCAACCATTTCAAATGACAATGTACTAACTATCAATCCCTAATCTGTTGCAAAAAATTGACAAACCATCACCTCCAACAATAGAACCTCCTTCCACTGGCCAACATATGATCATTAGAATCTTAAGACTTAACCATTTCATAGTGCAAAAGAAACTTATGTAAATAACAAAATGACTCGTAGCTAGCTTGAATAACTAAAAAGAAAGCCAAGATAGACATATGCTCCTCTGTAGCTCAGGGATCAAAATATATTGTTATCTTCTTGCCCTAGCATTCAAAAGCACATGCAGTGCAGCAAAAACAATGCGCTCAGCAAAATGATCTCGACGAACAAACCAAATAAGCCCATTAAATCCAAGTAGAGTGGCTTTTCAAAGCTCCAAACAACTATGAGAGCACCAAGTTCATACCAGCAGTATCACAGTCCTAGGTTCCCAGTGGTACATTTAACTACTATATTTGTAGTGAATTATCAAATCTTATCGGTACATAATCCTTACAGAATATTGGCAAGATGGAGATGCACCAAAGATATGAGAAAATTAAAGAGCTGACAAAATTGAGAAATGCGAAATATAATCCATCTATTCCAATGAGCATGTAAGATAAAGAATCTCACGTTGCAGGAGTAAGAAAACACAATTTTTTAGGGGTTATAAAGTACTGGCCATGAAGCAAAAAACTCTTCATGAAAATCTTGGAAAGGCAAAAATGCAAAAATGTGCAAACTCTGGTAATGACATAACCAAAGAGCACGAAAAGGGGCGCAAAACGGCGCCCTCGTAGTCCACGTTAGCCATACCGGTGTCGTTTTCATGGTGCCACATTAGCTTCTCTTGCACTCTGTCATCCACTTAAGTAGTAGTATTTTTTAGGATGATCTTTGACAGAATCACAGCGGAGAGTATATGAGTCACGCAAGTATAAATTTAAGGTTTTTAAAAACCTAAAAGGAAGTTTGAGGGTGTTGGAATCACAATGAACATATTTAAAAAAAAAAAATATGAATTTTTCTAGTAAATGTAATGATTGACAAATAGAAATTAAATTTAATAAAAGTAGATCGATGAAATCGAACATCGAAGAGTTAAATAAAGAAATAATTCAGATAAATATTTCATATGAAGTACCTTTTTAATCATCAAGCTTACTTATCCCGGAAAAAGAGAGTGGGTGAATAGTTTGCAATGGAATCAGAAAAACACAAGAACAAGTAGTGTGTCCTACTTATAGTATTGATCCTACATTGCTAGAAAAAAGCATCTATGACTGTTCATCCTGGCAAATGTACCTCGTTTATGTTTTTAGATTTCCAAATAAACTTATTAGCACTTCCTTTAAAAAAAGACCACAAAACCTTAAAAGAAGATTTCCTTCCAGAAGAAAATGAAAACCAAAAAAAATGGTCTGAAGAAAAATACACTGCAAGAGAAAGAGAGGTTTGCCAAGAAGAATGATACGTAGAAATAACAAAAGAAAGTAAATCTGAAATTCTGCATAGATTAAAATAAGGAAGTATAAATGACGTATAAAATTATTTAAATAACTTGTATTTCGACCTATGAAAAACCCCAACAGATCCAGTCATCCTCCTGTGGTTGGATTAAAACTAGGAAAGAACATTACAACATCACCATATAATGTTGAGTGGCAAGAAAAAAAATGGATTAAACCTGGTATTTAAGAGAATGAGAATAAAAATAAGGAAGAGGTAAGAAAAGAAGAACCGGAAACACTTATAACAAAATGGAGACAGTAGATTTGCACATGGGAGGGACAGCTCATCCGTGTCCTCTAACCGTTTGTTGATTTTGGGTCTCCTTAAGAGAAATGAAGGAAAATTCAATGAAAATAGAATTCTACCGTGACATATTGGTCTCGAAACTCCTCAAAAAAGTGGAATTTGTAACCTTGCATTGCCCGTGGGTGAGCACACACAAAGAATGAAGAATGTGCATATCTACCAAATATGTTATATTACCTTGGATCTTCAGCTTGCTTTGTGCTTGTTCATGCTTGCCTTATTGTTCTTCTCATGACCTCAATGTTTGAGGCTCAGCCTTGGCCAAACTTGAACCTTTGTTCATCCCTAATCTTAAACTTGTGCCCATTCTAGTCGTGCCCCTTCCTACACTCAAATTTGTGCCCCTTCCTGAACTAATCGTCGTGCCTTTTCCTGAAGTCAAAACTCTGCCCCTTCCTGTACTCAGAGTCGCACTGCTTGATGAACTTGGAGTTCTGCCCCTTTTGGACTTTGAAGCTATGCCCATTTTAGTTGTGTTCATTCTTGAACTTGAACCCCTACCTAAACTATAAGTCACGCCCCTTCCTGTACTCAAATTTGTGCCCTTTCCAGAGGTTGAACCTTTGGCCCTTGCTGAACTTGAAGTAGCATTGCTTTGTGAACTTGAAGCCATGTCCTTCTTGAGTTTGATGTTGTGCCCTTCCCTAAAGTAGAAGCCGCGTCTCTACCCAACCTCAAAGCTTTGCTGTTTCTTGAACTTGAAGCTATACCTCTTCCTCTGCCTCTTTCTGCAGGATCCCTTCCTCAGTTTGAAGCACATATTGTCGCACTTCCTCTGCTTGTTTTTGCAGGTACTCGGTCAGTCTCCATGGTCCTAACCCTCTTCTCCTGGACCACGTTGAAATTCAACATAAGTATTAAAGACTGCACAATTAAGATGATGCAAATCTTCAGTACTTACAGAAGATTAATTATTAGATTAATTCACTAATTTTAATTCTTTCAAATTTATTATCATTTGCACTAATTATTCCATACCATGCCCAGTAAAGCAAAAAAAGAAATAAAAATGAAAAAAGCAACACTGTTGCTATTCCAATTCCATATCAAGTTCCGTTTCTATTTCTAGCTATAATGTCATTATTTTAGTGAACTTAATCCTTCGTCTTATATTCACTTTAATTAAAATAATCTACTCTTTTTAGATAATTTTATGCACTTCATGTACCGCTATCTTTTAATGGCAGCTATTAATTAAATTTATAATACTAATATAAATTCCATGGTTTTGCATTTTGGAACTAACATGGAGTTTTTGTAGAGAAAATGAATGCATTTCAAGTCTTTATTTAAAATTTTTCTTGAGATAAATAATCATAATATTAAATATATACCACGAATTATCTATCTTCATCATTGGTTTCCCTATCTAATGACACTTGGTAGAATGTAAAGAACATTAATTTTTTTCTTAAATTGGAGAAAGTGAGAATATATTGTATATATACTGGATATTGTCATTTGACCGAGCATATTCGATTCAACTAAGATGTGGCTCGATAATGGCTACTGGCTCCTGTTCACCCAACGAATACAGAACTCAAAATAGAGACCTGAATCAAATGACACGTAGAAGATGATTCGAGGCTAGTGGATAGGGTCAAAATGGTGTTTTCTCCAGGCCAACCCAAATTGATATTGTCTATTAAATGGACCCGACCTCGATAGTTCAAAATTCATGTGAAGGCCCGATCCTCGGAAAGCATGGACATGGATATTAGCCAAGGACAAAGGACGGTAGTAGACAAAATAACATCGATTTATCTACTCCGAGACCTTATATAACTAATTCTCATGCTTATAAGTACACACAACCGATGTCAGATCTAGAAACCAAGCCACAAACTGCATATCAATCAGCATGGACATAACTTTTAAACACACTTGGTATTGTTACCAATAACAGACCATAACATTGGGCTAAAAGATATATTCTATGCATTGTAGAAGCTTATACATCAATACCAAGCCACAAGCGGCATAAAAATTAGTACATACATAACATTTAAACGTATGTATTTTCAATTGTAACAGCACGTCGGTATACATGATGTACATCAATCAAAACCACATTCAATTGGGCCGAAATCATTTCATATTATTTTTTTGTGCTGATGACTTGGTCAATAAATTTATAGAGTTTTTCAAATGTCCACAAAAAGATGGTTCCTCGTGAGGATGTTGATGTTTGATTCATGAGGGGATGACTTCCGCGGCCATCTTAAAGCCAAATGCTAAAAGCAAAACGGAATTATGGAAGCTCGGATTCGTTTCAGAGTGAAAATGGATGTGAGGCCTCATGGAGCAGCAGCCGAAGGAAAGGCGACTTCTTTGCTCGAGTTGCTCAAAGACAATCCATTAATTCTTGAATAGGTCTATGTTGTGGTTTTACAGTGAGAGATGAGAGTCGCAAATGCTATAGAAAACCATCCATACAAATTATGAGCAATTTGTTGTGTTTTCATCATTGTCAACCAAATTATTAGTTACGTCAAGAGGTTTTGCCAGAATCAAAGAATGCTGATAAATCAGGCACGTTATTCTCCGGGATCATATGCAGCGGAGAGCTGTAACCTGGGCTATTACTAAGCTCACTTTACCTTCAATTCCACACACAAAAGAAAAAGGGTTTCAAATGGATAAAATGTTGGGCAGAAATTTTCTGTACCTTTGCTATAGAAAACTAGGCCAGTCAGAATAGAGAAAAAATAAGCTCGCATCTACCAAGGTAGGTTCAAGTTGAAACGCTCAACGAGTACGACTCAACACAAGAAATTTCTCATTGAAAAGCCATAGCATATACCGTGATTGCCTTTATGCACTCTTCTTATCTACTCATAGAGCATGTTCCTCGACATACTATAAACCATAAGTCCATGCACTCAGAACCAGTACCAGCTTCGAATTTTATCGATACTGTGACAGATTCATCAGCATTACAGGAGTAAAGAAGAAGAAACGATAGGCCTTCAAAACCACATCATTTTCTTGACGCCACTACGCATGGAAGGAGAAAGTGCAGAGCAATAACTTCCTTTCAAATAGGACATATCAGTCCCATTAAAATTCTTTCATGTCTGCCCCTACAGAAAAGCTAGATTTAACTTAACTGTCTTCCTTGGAATAGAGTTGGCAACTTTAATATCCTACACGGTCTCTGGTAGAATTCTATGAACAATGTATGGAGCAATTGAAATGATTGATCACTCTGTTTATCTGGAAATAAAATGATAGCAATCACCTAATAGGGTTCCAATGGAGGCCACAGACCATGAATTTATCCAAAATTGGGAAAGGCGACTTTCCAATGAAGTAATTCACCGAGATATCACTACTGAAATGGTTGAAACTACTTCATAATGGTGGCGTAACTTTGATCCATATTTTTTGTACCTGATTGAAAAGAATATCACAATTAAACACCAATCCCTAGCACGGGCACCTAAAAAAGCAAATAAAAGATGACCACCTCTTTCAGAACTCCTGGTAAGAAAATACAAGAAATCTTTTCGGGCCATTACAATTGTCTTGGTAACTGAACACACGAACCTGAGGATGACCCTAAGCAAACTTTATTGCTTCCCCTTACCTTGGGAATGTGGTCCATATATTCTTCATACGGTTGAAAGAAAAGGAAACTGGTTATTCGACCATCAAAATGCAAACACAGTACAGGTGTTAAAGTGGGATCTTGAAGATATGAGCGCTTCAATTAAAAAAGAAGAATAAGAAAGCAACAGCAGGACATACAAACGTTCGACCTCACATGCAGGTTGTCCAGGAAAATTGTGACGTTTCCAATGGAAAAGCAAGGAAGATACAAAGCCAGATATCTTAAATGAAAAGTCACTGAAGCAAAGTGCATGCGCAGGGAATACGATAAAACATGCGAGGACCTTAGCTTTGATGAACACTGTGCAGCGAGATCAACCCATATCTCATTCAGCTATCACAGCAAACTAGATGGTCTTTTTGGAGGCACCCCATTTGGAAACCTGTAGAACACCACTTGAGAAATATGCACCCCTCGCCGTTGGCTGGACTTGCATGCTCTAATTGTTGTTGAACCAAGCTGAGAAGTTACAAATGGAAACTCAATCTGCGTTTGCCAGGACAAGCACTAAACATGGAGCTTGAGTCCTAAAGCAATGGAAAGCTGGTTATTACTCAATAAACTGGCCTTCCTGAACAGCAGCCTTAGTTGATTCTTTGATGATCCTGGCGTGAGAGCCCTCAATGTAGAGTCTGCCACGTACGGAGCTTCCCTCCTGCCATTTCCTTCTAAACCTCTTCCTCTCTCTCTCTCCCGTGGCCTACTCTGATCAAACCCTTAAAAAGTGTCACGAAGGGAGCACGGAATAGCCAAAACAGAATAAACCGCAGCATTAATTGCATTCCCATAATATCCATCAGTCGAGCAATCGCCAGCATTCCCCATTAAAGCAATATACCACACTGAACGCAGTAACAGACATTTCAGTCCTAATCCACCATGTGCAGTTCGAAAGTTCACTCGAATTTTCCATTGATCGGGAACGTGATTAGCAAATCTAACCAGGAAAACAAGAACAAAGGAAGCAAAGGCTCCGAGCATGTGAATGCACTGGGAGGAGAGACGCGCCAGAAGCACTTGAACAATCAGGGTTGGTTTGGCTATACTAAAATATGCGACTTGCAGCACATGTTAGGGACTACAACACATTATGTGCATTCAAGCATTTATTGAATCGTGTTTGATCAGGCCAACACAAGTCATGTTTCTATAGAAACTAAATCTATATCCAAAATTTTTCATGAAAATCAAACTGAGGGTTAAAATCCTTTAGAGAGAGTTAATATTCCTAGATAAGTGTGGGATATAATGGGACTATTGATAACTGTCTTAGAAACTTAAATTGATAGGCGAAAGTATGATTTAATATTTAAATAATCTATCAATAAAAAATGACAATACATTCTGTTTCACCAAAAATGCGAATTTACTTAGGAAGTGAGATATCTTCCATTTAAAGTTTGATTTTGGTTTTTTTGTGAAATGAGTTTTGCGTTGATTTGACAATAAATTAATAGGCTCGAAATTTGAAGTAAATGAAAGATGAATACTAGAATTTAAGGTGCTGAAAAAGCAAATAAATGAAGGACAAACGAAATTGCAGTGATCAAACAAATAACGTCATTCGCTTGATATTAGGGGTTTAGGTAGAGACTCTATAAAACGTACAATTGTCCAGTTTGTGATTAAATAGCTGCAGGGCCTAATTAGACCGTAACTAGGTGTTTCGTTAGCCCGAGGCAAATGAATGAGCAAGTATAAACCTCCGCACACAAATTGACGAAAGTGAATTAAAATGGGAAAAAAAATATCAACAACATTGAAAAATCGCATGATTGGAGCATTAGAGTGAGGGGGGTTTCATTGTAAATAAAATTTACTCATGAATAATGCTAATTTTGAATGTAATTCGCCTCTCTTTTATGAGATTCTTCGGAGCATACCAACTTTATCTTTGATTGTCCATCCGTACAATGGCTCGTAGCATCGTTCCATTTCCACACCAGTCATCTAATTTTCTCAAATAATAATTTCATGCTAAAAAAGATCAAATAAATGATAAAAATAATTAAATAATATATTTTTCATGAAAGATGAAAATATTCTTGGTTCATTCATTTTTATAAGTGATAGAAAAATTATCTTTTAAAAATATTTTTTAAATTATTCATTTTTTACAAAATAAATAAATTCTAAAATCTAAAATTAAAAGAAGACAAATTTCACTACCAACCCGATAATGAGACGTGGCAAGCACCTGCTCGAATGAGCGGTGAGATTCCCTTTCGTCAGCTTCTTGGCATCGTGGGCAACCCCAAATCCAAAGCTCCATTGCTCGCATTCAAGAATTCGATGATCTCATCCAGTGACTCCAACCTGTGGCTGAGCTCACCCGCCTAGGCTCTCAGCACAGAGTTCTCGGCCTAAATGCTCAAGTAATGCTGTGCCTGTGCGGTGATGTTGATGTTGGTCCCGATCCGGTGTTTTCTCCTTGTTCAACTGGGCGACCTGATCCGGCAGATTGTCCAGGTGCTCCTGCTTCCTCATCCGGACTCGTGGTTCTGGATCATCCTCTTCCTCTTCCTCTGGTCCATCACGACCTGCGAGTCCTCCCCGGAGGCCGTGTTCTAAACCAGGAATGACCCCTGAAGATGTCCCGCTAGGAGATGCCATTTATGCAGATACAAACTACGGAGTTCTGTGAAATTCTTGTGCTTTGTGCAGAGAATTCTCTCCTTTTTCAGAGCAATTAATTGGGGAGAATATGAAATTAGATCAACACCCCAGATGGTACTTAGCTTCAGATTTAATCAGATGGGATAGCTATTACATACATTAGCAGGAATTGGAGGGGTAAATGACGAGACATGGTTGAGCCAGTAGAGGAAGACGACTGAGAAGGATTGACCAAGGTGGGTGCGCTTGAATCAAGAGTATAACACAGAGAAGGATTTCACAGGGAATTGGAGACATGGATTTCAGACATCAAGAAGAGGGTAATGAGAATGAAGATGGATCTCTTGAAAATAAAAACTAATTTATCGGGGAATTGAAGGGTTTGGCATGTGACTCAGGAGCTCAAGAACTCAAAACCACATTCAGGACGACGAGGGGACTTTTGAGGAGTTTACAAAATATAGCGAAGTAAAGAAGTGGACTTTGCAAGAGAAACAGAGCAAAGGAGGAACTAAAGAAGTGGGATAAAGTCTTGATTTTTTTAATTATTTGAGAAATCAGAATCGTCAACCAAAAGAGGAGGAAGAAGCTATGGAGGTGGAGGAATGTCTCTGAGGAACAGGAAAGATGCCTATAAAGATTGCTACAGAAGAGAGAAAATAAAGGAGAAGAAAGTGGCTTGATGTTGGAATTTATAGAGCAAGACGAACCAACAAGTTAAAACAAATGAATAATAAAATGATTTAAAATAAAAAGAGGGAAAAGATATTGATGTAAGAGAAATTAAGGAAAGGGGAAAAAACAGGGCTTTTGGATTGTGTGTGTTATTTTGTATGTTTATCACATGATTCGCATTTCTTATTCGACATGTTGTCCGCTATAACATGTACAAGCTGGCATCATTCACAAAAAAGTATGGAAGTACCGATTAACATTTCGTTCAACATTGAAGAAAAACATCATATACTTTACCAAAAGAATAAAACCCTACTATTATAAATGATTTAAATGAATTTGTCAACCACAAGCGTACACGTGGGAGTGGGGACGAGCAATCGGTCCAACCTTGTGACTGGTGGTGGTGGTGATCATTATGGCTTCAAGAGGCACTTGGCGTAGACATTATGCGACTGAGGAGGAGAGATTTGTAAATAGTATTTATCGTAACCTACTTTTTTCATCCAGAAGGAAAAAGACGTAAATTTAGAGTTATTATCTAAAAGGTGGGCCTATGGCCCTTGTTTAGACTCACGCAACATTTTGGGTATTCAATTTTAGCTACAATTGACGATTTAAGGATTTATAGTGAAGAGTCACCATTAGCATTTTGAGTTAACAAAACCAAATGAGGCATAGAAGTATACCTTATTTCTCATGCAACCAGAGAATTGGGGAACGAAGACTTAATTACACTAATTGATTAACTATTGCACTTTCGCTATCTAATCTTATTCATTTAAAAGAGATGTTTGTAAGGCCGTCCTGATTGATTAGAAACTTATCCACTAATATGCGATGTGATCATATGGGAGAACAATCATTAAATTAATAATCAGTAACCAATGAAGTATTAAATAAATTGCAAGGCAAAGCGATAATCCAACTCTAAGAAATAAGAAAAATGTCATTTCTAACTAGGCTAAAATGGAAACAACAATCAATTAATAATTGAAATAGAAATGCCCGACCTAGCACTCATCTCTAAGAACATTCAAACTCTATTATAAAATTCTAAGAGTTTTTTCAATTCTAAGCACAATTTTTATTAAGGATTTTCATGCATTTTAAGAGGAAACAACTAAAACAAATAAATTTTAAGCTTTTTCATAAATTTTAGAAGAAAAGAAAAGAAAGTTTTTTGAATTTTTAATTTTTAAAATAATTTTAAAAAAATTATTCTGAAAATAGGGACCCAGCCCGGGCCTCGACCCTGCCCGAAAATGGGCTGTCGCAGGTCACACGAATCTGGGCTCAAGAGCACGAAATAGGCTTTGCACATTAAGAGGCTTTAATTGATTAAAAACACAAATTGCGGTCAACTCATAAAATTAAGCCCAATTCCTCCGGCATTTATCTAAGCCCAATTCCAATGGATCAAGTTCCGACCGAAGCTAATCTAACAAGCCCATCAATTCTATCTAGAACCCAAAACACACTAAGCTCAAATAAGCCCAAATCCAACAAAATCCAACTTCGGCCCCCATGTCCAAGGCCGCATCAAACCCAAAATCAAAATCCAAAATAACCCAAGTTAGTAAAACCTATTTTGGCCCAAAAATCATTAAGCTTGAACCAACCCATATCTTCCCCACACCTATTCTTAGTGGTGTGTATGGTTTGGGTGGGCGGTTCTCAACCTAGAACCAAGAATCGCCCACTAAGAATCAGTTTCGAAAATTGGAATCGGGAACCATCTGCTAGTTGCATGGATCCACCCGAGAACCGGAGGTCCGGTTCCCGGGTGGATCCATAGAATCGGTCCAACCACCGTGCCTTCCCCTTTTCGCCCTTCTCACATCTACTTATTCTGGCTCTCCCAATCATGGGATATTTATTCTCCTCAAGTACTAGCACCACGACGGCGATAGTCGTGACCCTTGCACCGCTTCTGTCCCGACTACCACCACCATCTTTGCCACCACCTCTGCCATCTCCTGCTCCTCCCCCGAGACCGACAATGAGGAGGACAACGGGGACGATGAGCCATTCTTAGACCTGGAGTTCGCTCTCGTCCCCGAAAATGAGGAGGATGGGGGGAGGCCTAAGGAAGGGGAGGTAGAAGTGGGACGAGCCCAACAATGAAGAGGCGATAATAATGGTGAATGCGAGAGGTGGCAATGACGATGGCAACAACGTGGAGAGAGTTCAAGTTCGAGGGGGGAAGGATTACCAAGTTCGGACTAAGACTCGAAGGGAGATGAGTAGATCTGGAAGGGAATTGGAGAGGAAGAGGGAGCTTGGGGAGATTTTGAACTAAGAGAGACAAAATAGAGTAGAAGAGTAGTGAATTGAGATAAGATGGTGATTAGAGCCCTAAATTTTAAATTTGTTAATTTCGAATTTTTAAATATTAAAAATTAATATATTATTATAATATAATCGGTCTGCGGATGGGTGGATCCGCCCATGGAACTGGAACCGATTGGTGCCCACCGGTTCCCTTAAATTGAAATCGGGAATCAGACTGGTTCCCTTAAGAACCACCGCCCCGAGCGGTTCGGGGAGGTCTCGGTTCTTTTGCACCCCTACCTAGTACTTATTCCTTTTGAAAGTGTGCAGTTAAGAGTGTTCGGCTCTAAGAATAAACGAAACCCTATGTGAAACCTTAAGTACTTGTTTAATTTTTTAGCACAACTTTAGATAAAAAAAAAAAAAAAAAAAAAAAAAAAGCTCTCACTTTTTAAGAGAAAATTACCCAAAGAACTAATTTTTAAATTTTTTCTTAATTCCCTCAAAAGAGATTTTTGAAATTTTTTGAATTTCAGGGATTTTCCGAATTTTCTAAAATTTTCATGATTTTCTAAATTTCCTGAATTTTTAGAATTTTCTGAATTTATAATATTTCGAATTTGTAAATTTTTTTAAGTTTTTTTTTTAAATTTTTGAATTTTGATATATTTTATGTGTTTCTTATATTATATTTTATTATCATATTTTTCTAATATTTTTCTTTTTTTCTTTTTATTTTATTAATATTACATTCGGGAAAAGCGAACCCGGTCCAACCCGCTAACTCGATCCCTCTACCCGGATCCGACCCGCTTAGAATAAAAATTATTATATTTTTATAAAATTTTATTATATATATTTTTAAATATTCTTAAAATATTAAATTTTCTTTTGTCTTTTAATTTCTTTCTCTTTCTCTTCTGTTCTTCTTCTTCTTCCCGCCTCAACCCCGAAGCTTCCCCTGTGCCCGAAGCGTGACCCTCCCCGAACCTCAACCAAAACAGCACCACCTCCGACGAGCCCTCACCCGGCGTCGGTCGTTCAGTCTGACCGACGCCATCCACGGCCGCTGGCCGAGACATGGCTCGGGCCCCGCCCAGCTTAGCCGAGGAGACAAAACTCGGTCCCATCCACCGGGCACCATTCGAGATAGCCCTGATGCCAACATCTTCCAATACCCACCCGTGCCATGGCCGTTAACCTTCCCTTTCCTCGAACCGTCCGCGACCAACCCACAAAATCATAGCTCAACGGAGTGGGAAACTCGCGCGGATCTGGCCTAGACAAAACGTCGAACGCGTGAGGCGCGCCGACTGAAGAGCTAACGAAAACTCAACCGGGAGATCAATCAACAATCCAGGCAGAAACAACAACCAAGCGAAGTCTATAGAAAACAAAATCATAGCTCAACGGAGTGGGAAACTCGCGCGAACCGAAGAACCGCGAGCTCCGGACCGGCAAGCTGAAAAACAGAGCAAAAGGAGCGCGTTTGTGCACTCGGGTGACGGGGCCTTACTCGGCTCGATGACGGCGGCCAGCTGGCGGGCCTGAGATGGAACGAACCGTGGCCCGCCGCCCTGGCGTTGTCGAGACGAGATCCTCGAGTCGAAGGGGATTGAACTCGAAAGGAGACTTACCAGAAAAATGGACGCCGGGAAGCGGGGTCACGGGCGCGGCCGAGCTTCTTTCTTGGTCTCTACTCTCGATTTCTCGCTCTGCTCTCACTCACGGCGCTCCTCTCTCCCGGGCTCTCTCCTGTTTCGGTCTCTCTCGAGCTCTCTCTCGCATTCTCTTTCCGTTTTCGCCGAAGGAGAAGCGCGCCCCCCGCCCGCCCGACTCCTCTCTCTCGAGCTCTCTTTTAAGCTCGCCTTCTCTCTCTCTCTCTCTCTCTCTCTCTCTCTCTCTCTCTTTCTCACTATCTCCCCAAGGACGACTCCAGCTGCCCTCGTAAAGCACGACATTCTCCTCGCCACCGTCGCGCGCAACGTTCGCTTGCCATCGTCGGACGCCGTCCCCTGTCCGTCCTTCTCTTCGCGTCGTCGTCCTTCCTCTTGTCCTCATTCGCTGCAGAGGTGCGATGGGTTGAAGACCCAAGTGCGGGCCAGGCCGAAATAAAAGGGAGATGGGCCGGGCCCACGAGGAAGAGAAAAGAAGCCCGGTCCCGCTTTAATTTCTCTCCTTCTTTTCTTTTTTATTTTTTTATTTTTTAATAATAAAAAATACATGTATATATAATTTAATTTTTTTTAGATTTTTTTCTTTGTATTGCAAATTCTGCTAATGTCTATATGCTATGCAATTCAATAAAAATTATTTTGCCAGTGGTTGAAAATTAATCTCTAATTTTAGAATTAATCCATAATTAAACGGGTCGTCAAAATTTAGTTATCAACATTAACTATCACGTAACATATCAGAGACTTAATGGCTTAAGCTAAACTAAAATATGAAAAATAATCTAGTAGAATGTTGAAATGAAAATGAAGGAAACTTATATTTTTAAGACATTTTATAGGTATAAAAAAGATAATCAAAATTACTATTTGATTTGTGCAACATTCCTATTGCAAACATTGACCCAAAAAACTTCTTAATAAAATATATAAATCTAATTTATAAGAAATTTAAATGGTCGTGGTTGACAATGTGAACATGTCAAGATCAAGCAATGCAACACAAATGACCCGCATGACTTGGAAACAACCCCCCCCTGTTCGTTCACTTCCTCCTTGACCAGTGATGTGCAGCTATACTAACACAGACATGTGATTTATACATGTCTATGCACAAACCGGGAGTAAATATCGAGTCAGTTCTTAATAGCATTGCCATTAAACAATTGAGCTTTTAAAGTATCAAATCATTTAGTATTTTGATATTAGTCAAGTTGCATTCTCAAGCATTCTGATTTCGCAACTTATCTTACATTCTCAAGCTTTCTGATTTTGCAAGTTATCTACTGATCATTATCGATGGAACCACAGAAAAGTGGAGGAGGTACAAAGTAATGGAGGAACATGCCACATATATTCATTAGGTTTGGAAAAGTTGGAAGTCCGCTGTATACAAAATGACAAAAATGAACCACAAATTCCATAGACGAGTACAAACATCACGTGATTGATGAATAACTCCATGCACAATAAATAAAAGTAGCATCGACCAGCAATGAGCAAATATTTCGAGTAGCTAATACATTCGCTAAGTTCAATTGGGCTGTCAGATTTGGTGGAGCGAGATTCACGTGGAATCCATCATTTTTTTAGTACCAAAATTCTGTTTAGTATGTATATTCCACTCTTGTATAAAAATTTCTCATTGGCAACAGTAATCCATGAGCTAGAGAATGCTAGAAAAAATCAACACATACATAGCTTTAAATATACTTATTTTTACCAATAGCAGCATGCCGATCGACTAAAATGCATAAATTTGATGCACAGAATGACTTATGGTTGTACTTATTCATTTGGTATTGATATTGTCTAACATCCTTTTTTCTTTTTTCTTTTTTCCGTTAGTTTTTACATTGGATTTGGTGTTCTAGTTAATAAGACTTAATTTTTAATGCATGTTAGATCATTAATTGAAGAGATTATGCTTTTAACATTCATATGAAAACATAAGAAATTAAAGTTGATTGGAGGCGACCGAGAAATGAAATTCAAGAGCACGTGATGGTCCATTATTTTTCACATCACAAGTGCATGCGTTTTCACTTAAAGAAATAAAGGAATTAAAGAATCGAATAAATTAGAATGAAAATTAGTAAAAGAGTTCACGTACAAAATTTTTCAATCCGGGCCCACTAGGCCAAGCCCACCACAGAAGAGGTCGCCACTTGTATTTGACAATTAAAGGGCACTCTATAGAGAGCTTGAAGACACGTGTCAACGTCCCCTTTCTTGAAGACAAAAAATTGGCCCGTGGAAAGTGGACAGCTGATCCGCTTCCCATAACCTTTGCATATCTCTGTCATATTAACTTTGTACATCTTCTGCTTGCCTTATTGCTCTCATCATGACTTGACGTTCAGCCTTGGCCGAGCGTGAAACTTTGCCCCTGATCTTAAACTTCCACCCATTTCGGTTGGGTACCATCTCGAGTTTGAATCTCTCTACCTCTTCCTGAACTCAAAGTGGTGCACTTTCCTGAACTCATAGTCGTGCCTTTTCCTGAAGTTGAATCTTTGTCCCTTTCTATACTCAGAGTCATGCTACTTCTTGAACTTGAAGCTATGCTTCTTCCTAAATTTTTCATGTCGTGCCATTTCCCGAAGTAGAAGCCGCATCCCTACCCGATCTCGAACCTTTGATGTTTCTTGAACTTGAAGCTATACCACTTCCAGCCTCTTTTTGCAGGATCCCTTCCCGAATTTGAAGCACATCTAGTCCCACTTCCTCTGCTTATTTTTACATATACTCGATCGATCTCCCCAATTCTATCCCTCTTAACTTAGGCCACGTTGCAATTCCACATAAGTTTTAAGGACTACACAATTAAGATAATGCAAATCTTCACTATTTACAGAAGAAAGGTCTCTTTGATCCTCAATTTCAGTTGTAGCTTTACAGGATCTCTCAAAATGTTTTAACTCCTTCACACCCTTTGGCAACTCAAGCACAGAACATTTTGGTTGGCAGGTTCCCCAATCTCATCCTTGTCCTTCTTCCTATCTTCCATGCTTGCCATTTTCCCTCCATTGACACTGCCATGGTGCCCAATCCTTCCGTCCTTCATTTGCTTCCTATTTCCCCTGGCCTCAAAACATTCAGATGCCCAGTTCACTGTCAACCTCTCCCATGACGTACAAATGAATTAATCCTCCTTTAGATGCCAGTTGGAGCATTCCCTTCACTTGCTTATCATTCATGATCTCTATGAGCAGCTCCAGGTCTTCACCAGGATCCTCGTATCACATTCTTTTCAAAAGAAAGTAGAAACCTTTCCGGCCAACAATCAATCCTTCGTATGTCACTGAAGGAAGTTACTAAAAATATAGGAGTTGATTTAATTGGGTGATGATTTTACCAATAATGAAGGAATCAAAACCTCTTTTTGTCCAGTAAACAAACTCTAGTTTCCAGTAGATGCTATCATAAAGTCTTTTCCTTTTTTGTAATATATTAAATTAGGTGCTAATGAGACTCACTTGGCATTCCAAAGAAATTTTTGAACGTTAATGATTTTCCTAACTTACAAAAAAAGAGGTCCGTGTGACCTTGTACATAGGGGTGAGCGGTTCCCAGTTCCTTACAAGTTCCGCTTGGAACTTAGAACCTACCCTCGAACATAGGTTTCTCATTCTTTGGAGCGTGGAACCTATCTGTCAAAATCAAGAACCTAGAACTTACCTTGTTACAGGTTCCGGGATCGGTTTCAGGTTCCAACAGGTTTTTTTTTTTTGGTTTCATTTTTAGCTTTAAAAAACGGAAATGAACACAGCTTATCATTCATCAAAAAGAATACAACATGAACACGAAATCTATAATATTCGTAAGCGTTTAATATTCTAGAATGTGAACCAACATTCTACACAATGATACTAGTAAAAATGAGTATGCTAGTAAAAATGAGTATTCTACACTATAATATTCGTAAGCGTTTAATATTCCCGATTTAGGCAATCCAACATGCTCGCCCCTACTTGTTCCTTCTTATCAGTTGCTCTTGAAATCTATAATTGGCGATCGATTATCTAACTTCTTGTCTATGAAAGTAATTTTGATGATTAATATTAAAAGAATGATTCATTGAGATTACTGGCACTATTACAACACTAAAAAGGCAAGTAGAGATGAATGACGAAGATAGAAAAAAAAAACATGCAGCCTAAGTAATTAAAGCACAACTCAAAATGGGAGCCACAAAAGAGGGGGGAAAGATTGCTTTAGGAACCGCAAATGTCCGAACCAGAAAACAGCGGAAATAAATCATCCACCTAAGAAATTAGGGTGCAACAAAAAAATGGCAACTTTAAAAGGGCAGATATTGTGTGAAGAAAGGAAGGAGGATATTTGGCCCAAAAAGGAATTAAATATTGGTGAAGAAGATTCCACACCTTCTTTGATGTATTATGGAGGATCTCCTTTCTGTAATGCTTCAAAGGGGTTTTGTCCTCAATATATTTGACAGAATTTTTGATAAAGTATCCACACCACGTTATAATGACGATGCAATCATCTGGTATTTTTGTGCAAGATGCATCAATCAACCATCTCAATGACGAGCAATGCTTGACCAACAACTCTTTCAGAGACTCCAGCTCGTTTAGGCCCTCAACATTAGTAAGTACATAGCAAGCTAAAATTGCCAATCTCTCCAGGTTCTTTAAGTATGATAACCCACTTATTATTGTTAGAGATTCGCAACAAAGGACAGTCAAGTCTTCCAATGATTTTGAAACATCCACAAATTGTATCTCAACTAGGTCTCGACAAGAGTCCACCCTCGCTTGCCGCAGCTTCCTTAATTGAAATTCTAAAGGAATGGATAATCTTTGAAGCCGTTCACATCCAAAAACGCTTAAGTTCTCCAGTTGTGATAGTCCATCTAGCGAAATGTCTTCCACTTCGCAACAATAGATCTCTAAAGTTGACAAATTTCTCCACCTCCAGTTGGAGGATGGAAGCTGCACAGGGGATTTTGAGTCTAGGTGTCCCAAAACAATCTCTTGTGGTTGAGAAGGATAACTCAACTGTGGATTTGCAGGGACGTTCAGCAGTCTTAACTCCACCCATTTCAGTCTAGATAAATTCACAATCCCCCTTAAGTCGCATCCTGGGATTAGCTTTGATTTGCCTTCATGATTAGAGCCATCGCGTAGTAGCAAATTAACCAAATTAGTAAGTTTTGACAGGCTAGGCTCTCTGCACAATGATGTGGGTCGAAGATGTAGATAGGTCAAACTTGTGGGAAGCTCTGGTAACTCTTGAATCTCATGACAATTGGTTAAGTCTAGGATGTGGAGGTCATGAAACATGTTGATTGTCGTTGGAATTCCACCAAAACGAGTATCCTCTAAGTTTGGGATTCCTATATATAACAGTTTTTCACTTTCAAAGAGAATTTCACATTTCATTCTATTAGGACTAGAGAGATCTAGCTCTCTAAGATTTACCAAAGTGCTGAAGCCACAAGTTAATTGCCCAACATAATACTCCTTGACAGTGAATGGCCACAATGGAAAGCGCAAGATCTCTAATGATTTTAACTGTAAAATGAAGTTGGGAAGTTCCATTATTATCGTTCCTGTCAAAAGAAAAATTCTCAAGTTTCAAATTACGAATATTTAAATTTTAACATTCCAATGGAATTTGGAAGTATGGCAATGCGAGTACCTGACAAGTCTAACTCTGTCAATGAGGTCAAATTCACAAGTGAGTCTGGAAGTTCTCTCAACCTTTCACAATACTGCAAGGAGAAACACTCGAGCTTCACCAGTGCCCGCACTTCTTTTGGCAAATCAGTTAAATTCGAGCAATCTATAATCTTTAACTCAATCAATGATTGTAGATCTCTAATGAAGCTTTCAATTCTCTTTAGACTGGAGCATCGAACAAGAGTCAATCTCTCTAAAGTCAAGCATCTAGAGATGTTTGGGATTGTCGTTATGCCAGAACACCAAGTAATAGATAGAACTTTCAAATTTTCTGCTCTCTATAAAAATGAATGACATGTTGAGTTAAAGAACCATTGTAGTGTACACAAGGGAACTATCATACTAGAATTTAAAACATGTAATTTACCTTGATCAAGTCCCATGCTTTTGAATCATCCTTGAAGTAAAGGCCGTGAAGTTTACAAACAACAAGCTTATCCAAATACAAATTGCTTGCCCTAAAATCCAAATCGAGTTTGTTTTTTTGGGTAAAGAATCCAAATCGAGTTTGTTCATCCCATGATCCTCCCAAAAAAGAAGGATTACTCCAAGAAAACCATCTCAAATTTGAATGACACTTTGCAAAGTCCCCAGCATAAGTTCCCCTTTTTAAATAGAGGAATCTTAGGTTTGGCAACCTTTCAAAGTCTTCATTTCTAATCTCTATGGGGGAACCATACGTAGATATCTCAAGCGCTTGAACCTTGCGCTTTGTCTGCAAGTGAAATTTTGCAATGATGCCAAGAAGTTTGTCAACTTCCAACCACTATGTTTTACAACTCAAATGGGCAGGAAAAAATTGATAAGAGTTCCTAAACAAAAGAAAAGAAAAGAAAAGAAAAAGAATCTCCAATCCTAGGATATACGACTTTTATTTGAAAATGAGACGTTTCTAACTAACCTTTTTGGTTCCTATGATTTGAAGGGCCTCTTTTGCAATCCACAACCTACTATGCTTTTCAAGGTCATTTGGACTGTCTTCATAGACAATGTGCCTTCCCAGTGCTATAAGTTGATCGTGCATCCATAACTTATCATTATCCAATATCTTTATCAAGCACCTATCGGTAAGGACTTGAATTCCTTCCTTGGGATAAAATTGACAATCGGTCCACATGTACATTGCATCGGTCTTATTCTTGTTGACAAAGAAGCATGCTATATCGAGAAAAATTTGTTTTTGATGTTCTTCTAGATCATCATAGCTAATCCTTAACTTCTCTAGAATCTCTTTCGCAGGAACATTCCTTAACTTTTCCAATGTCTCTTCCCAAATTTCTTGGTGTTTCCCCTTGAGCAATGAACCTATCACTTGAATAGCTAACGGAAGCCCTCCCGTAGTTGAGATAATGTCACTTGAAAGCCGGCAATAATCATCCGAAGGAAAGTCTCCACTGAAAGCATGCCGACCAAAAAGCTGAAGTGCAGGACCAGCTTTCATCTTTAACATCTCATACTGCTAAGTTTCACCTTTAAATCCCTCAACTTCTAGAACATAAGTGTTTCTTGTTGTAATAATAATCCTAGATCCTCGATATAATTTGGAATTTCCTATTAGATTATTAATGAGCTCTTTCTTGTCAACGTCATCCAAAACCACCAGGACCTTCTTATTGCTGAGTGTTTCTCTAATCCTCCTCATTCCTTCTTCACTATTGTTGATATCTCCTATAGTTCCAGAACCACCAATGTCAACTAGTAATTGCTTCTGCAGCGAGACTATGCCCTCCTTATTTGACCTTTCACGAACGTCGTCAAGAAAGCTACAACACTTCCCAAAGTGGGAACATAATTTATTAAAGACTACCTTGGCAATAGTTGTTTTACCGATGCCACCCATTCCATAAATTCCAATGAGCCGCACATCATCGTGATTGACATCTAAAAACTTTGTCAACTCTTTTATCCGATCATCAAATCCAACTAAATATTCAGTCACTAATTTTTGTTTTATCTTTAGCTTCTTCAAAACCTCTTCAACAACTAATTTGACAATCGCTGCTTGGCTGTAAGGCAAAAAAGCGCATTCTTTAGTTACTAGATTAATTTCACACCCACGCAACATATGTCGGATTGTCAAAATCTTAACTTGAAAAGGTATGAAGTACATCGAAACGGTAATTAAGTACAAATAATAACTTATAGGCTAAATTAGAACTCACTTGATATGTTTTTCATCTATGATTATGAAAATTTCTAAAGACAATAGTATTGACTTACACACGATGGCTATAGTTACCAAGTGTCTACCGAATCGTGCATAAGCAAAATTTTAGCACTTAGCTAGGCCTGGAAAAAATTTCAGCAATCGCAATGGGAGAATCATAAGTCCAGATAATGTAAACAAATGCAACGTCATCTATTGAACATTGTAGTTTGGTTGACAGATTAAATACAGTTGACACCTAAATTTCACCTAAGTTAATTAATTTAAAGTAGCGTTAAAGGTTAGGAATTAGTCAAAAATTATTATTATTCAAAAACAAAAGAGTTTTAAAAAATTAGAAGAGAAAAAGAAAAAGAAAACAAACAACAAAACAACAAAAAAAAAAAAAGTAAAGAAAAAAACAAAACAAAACATAAAAAAAAAATAAAAATGCCTAGAGGTTGGGTCGGGCCGGATTCGGCCATGGCCCGACCTGTCCCCCTTCCTTCCTCTTCATTTTCCCTCGCATGGGCCTAGGCCCAACCCGGCATCTTTTCCTCCTCCGCGGCCCATCCCATATGTATTCTCTCTCTCGGGCTCAAACCTGCAAAAAAGAAGAAACAGCAGCGGAGACAGGGAGGAGTAGGAGATCGCGAGGGGCAGATGGCGGCGTGATCCACGGGTTGGGATTGGTCTGGCCAGCAAGCTGGCAGTGGCAGAGGCCATGCGCGCCTGCTGGTCACCCTTAAAAGTGAGGGTCTCGCTCATTTGCTAGGGGGGAACCGGCAGAGACAGGAGAAAAGAGGGAGAGCTTGAGCGAGAGAGGTGCTCGAGAGTGAGAGTTGGAGCGAGAGAAGTACTTGAGAGAGGGTGAAGAGCCAAAGAAAGGCTCGACCGTGCACGGAATCCGGCTCCCCGACGCCCTTCTTCTGGAACTATGAGAAACCGAGAGAGTTGAGGAGGAGCTGAGAGGAACCAGAGAGAAACCGAGAGGGAGAAGAAGTCCGAGCGAGGAAGCGAGTAAGGGAGAGCAAGGGAGCTTCAGTCGTCGCTTCAGCTGCGTGCGAGCCCCGCCGGACGACCCCTCGGCCAACGTCCTCAAGTCAAATCCGGTAGGTCCTTGCGCCCTATTTTCACCCTGTTCTGTGCATCCCGGGCCAGAGTTTGTGATCGACTGGTTTGCGTGAACTCCGGCCCCGTCCACTCCCTCTTTGGTTGTTGTATGTCTTATTGTTTGTTGGTGAGAGTCTCGGTTTGGGTTCGGGTCCTGGTTGAGCTAGAAACCGTGCGATTCGGGAGCACACTCCACCTATTCGGTAAAATGTCTGAATGAGATCTAGTCTTGTTTCGTCGTTTTGAACCGGAATCGAGTTGTTTAGGCACCATCCCACTTAGCCGAGGTTTTCATGTGACTTTTTAGCGTCTCAGACGTAGCCACGCCACTTGACCCGTGGCTGCTCTTGTTGCGACGCATGAAGGCCGCGGATCTCTTTTGTTTTGGGGCATAGGCGGCGGCTCTCGTGGCCATCGAGCCGCCTCCGGTCGGACGAGAGTTGAGCATTAGGCTCGGCTTGGTCAAGGCAGTGCCGTCATGCCTCAGTTGGACTCAGAAATGCGGCATCTTGCTACAGCACTACCTCTGTCGCGATTGGTCCGTTGCGAAGCCGCAGGTCACGAGGTGGGTCAGCGGGCCAATCCCGATGTTGTCGCTGGACTTTCGTCGTCGATGCCCTGTGTAGAATATCAGTCGGTGGCCAAAGAAATGTTGGTGTTAAGAGTTTTAGTTCGTAAAAATAAATTGCAGACGGAGGGAGACGTTCGGTGAAGAAGACGTAGAGGAGTAGAACGCACAAAGGGGAAGGAGACCAAAGGGGAAGAGGCAAAAAAAAAAACAAAAGAAAAAGACAGATATAGAAAAAGTAAAAAAAATAAAACAAAATATAGAAAAAGAAAGCAAAAGTTTGCTTCGGAAGGGAAGAATGCAGAGAAAGGAGTGCAGCACAAAAAGACAAAACCGAAAAGGACAAAAAAAGAGAAAAGAATTAAAAGAAAATAAAAAGAAAAAAATGTGAAAAGTGTGCTGGGGTTTTCTGTTGTGGGCTGGGCTCATTTCAAATGTGGACCGGAAAAAGAGTTAAAAAATTCATGGGCTTTTATAATTAATTCCGAGCGGCCTTTTAGGGTTAATGTTTTTAGTTTAACGTGATACAATATGGTTCGGGTCTGTTTAGTTGGGTCGGGTCTCATGACTTGGTCCGAATCCCTTTTTTTATCAAGAATAAATAAATATTAAAAAAATCAATTAAAATTTGAAAACAACGAATAAAATTAATTAATTAATAAAAAAATTGAAAAGAAAAGTTTTCGAAAAATCCCAAAAAAATTCAAAAAAATTCGTAAAAACTTAAAATTAAAATTCATCAAAAAAAAAAAGTTCAAATTAATCTCTTAAAAAAAATGGAAGCCTTTCAATTTAAAAAATCCTACTTAAGAGGTTATAGTTGCCCTTAAAGACGAATACCTTTTTTTTTTTTTTTTTTTTTTTAGTCGATCTACTCTATTCCATGCTACACTCACTCTCGGACTTTTTGCCCCGCCTCTTACAGGCGTGGGTCGAAACCCATTCTTGAGGCTTCACGCGTCCCCACCCCATCCCCTCGAAGGTGGGGATTTGAACCTCACCTCCCCCTTCCATGTTGGAAGGGTGGCGTAGCAGCGAATCCGGTGGTTAAGACGAATACCTTTGTTTATGCAATTTTAGTATGTTGATTTTGGCTTCCATTTAGTCTAGTTAGTATTAGCATTTATCTGTTCCTTAATGTTAAATGTGTGCTCTCCTATGCAATTCATTTAAATGCTTTCCTCGGTTGCCAATTATTACTTTAATGATTGCACACCTGCATAATTACCTCACATGTTAGTGGATAGGTATAGAATCAACCCAAACTGCCTAACAAAAAAATCTTTTCTTTTAAAATGAACAAGATTAGGTACCGAAATGGCACTAATTGGTTAATTAGTGTAATCAAGTCCCCGAACTTAGATTCTCTGGTTGCGTAGGAAGTAAGGTATACTCTCATGCCTCACTTGGTTTCTAGCCGACCCCAATAGGCTAGTGGCGACTCATTTTCGCGAAATTTTCTTAAAAATATCCCAATGTCACGCGGGGTATGGGCTTGGGAGAGCCCGTGCCTAATCATGGGCCTCAGGTCCATCCTTTAGGCAATACCCCTAAGCCTATTCCCTCCCCCGAAGGGTAGGTCGCGACAGCCTTGGCGACTCATTGGGGACTTGGTTTTATACCTTAGCGTTTTACCAAAGAGGACAAATGTTGACACCTAAATTTCGCCTAAGTTAATTAATTTAAAGTAGCGTTAAAGGTTAGGAATTAGTAAAAAAAAATTATTATTCAAAAACAAAAAGAGTTTAAAAAAAAAATTAGAAGAGAAAAAGAAAAAAACAAACAACAAACAACAAAAAAAAAGTAAAGTAAAGAAAAAAAACAAAAAAACATAAAACATAGAAAATGCCTAGAGGTCGAGTCGGGCCGGATCCGGCCATGGCCCGACCTGCCCCCCTTCCTTCCTCTTCTTTTCCCCTCGCATGGGCCTAGGCCCAACTCGGCATCTTTTCCTCCTCCGTGGCCCATCCCATATGTATTCTCTCTCGAGAGCTCAAACCCGCAAAAAAGAAGAAACAGTAGCGGAGATAGAGGAGCAGGAGATCGCGAGGGGCAGATGGCGGCGTGATCCACGGGTTGGGATTGGTCGGCGCCAAGGCGGCAGTGGCAGAGCCATGCGCGCCGCTGGTCACCCTTAAAAGTGAGGGTCTCACTCATTTGCTAGGGAGGAACCGGCATAGACAGGAGAAAAGAGGGAGAGCTTGAGCGAGAGAGGTGCTCGAGAGTGAGAGCTGGAGCAAGAGAAGTACTTGAGAGAGGGTGAAGAGCCAAAGAAAGGCTCGACTGTGCACGGAATCGGCTCCCCGACGCCCTTCTTCGGAACTATGAGAAACGAGAGAGCCGAGGAGGAGCCGGGAGGAACCAGAGAGAAACCGAGAGGGAGAAGAAGTCCGAGCGAGGAAGCGAGTAAGGAAGAGCAAGGGAGCTTCGTCGTCGCTTCATCTCGCGTGCGAGCCACCGGACAACCCCTCGGCCAACGTCCTCAAGTCGAATCCGGTAGGTCCTCGCGCCCTATTTTCACCCCGTTCGTGCATCCGGGCGGAGTTTGTGATCGGCGGTTTGCGTGAACTTCGGCCCCGTCCACTCCCTCTTTGGTTGTTGTATGTCTTATTGTTTGTTGGTGAGAGTCTCGGTTTGGGTTCGGGTCCTGGTTGAGCTGGAAACCGTGAGATTCAAGAGCGCACTCCACCTATTCGGTAAAATGTCTGAATGAGATCTAGTCTTGTTTCGTCGTTTTGAACCGGAGTTGAGTTGTTTAGGCACCGTCCCACTTAGCCGAGGTTTTCATGTGACTTTTTAGCGTCTCAGACGTAGCCACGCCACTCGACCCGCGGCTGCTCTTGTTGCGACGCACGAAGGCCGCGGATCTCTTTTGTTTTGGGGCATAGGCGGTGGCTCTCGTGGCCATCGAGCCGCCTCCGGTCGGACGAGAGTTGAGCATTAGGCTCGGCTTGGTCAAGGCGGTGTCGTCACGCCTCAGTTGGACTTAGAAACGCGGCATCTTGCTACAGCACTACCTCTGTCGCGATTGGTCCGTTGCGAAGCCGCAGGTCGCGAGGTGGGTCAGCCGGCCAAACCCGATGTTGTCGCTGGACTTTCGTCGTCGATGCCCTGTGTAGAATATTAGTCAGCGGCCAAAGAAATGTTGGTGTTAAGAGTTTTAGTTCGTAGAAATAAATTGCAGACGGAGGGAGACGTTCGGTGAAGAAGACGTAGAGGAGTAGAACGCACACAGGGGAAGGAGACCAAAGGGGAAGAGGCAAAAAAAAAAAAAGCAAAAGTTTGCTTCGGAAGGAAGAATGCAGAGAAAGGAGTGCAGCACAAAAAGACAAAACCGAAAAGGACAAAAAAAAAAGAAAATAATTAAAAGAAAATAAAAAAAATGTGAAAGTGCGCTGGGGTTTTCTATTGTGGGCTGGGGTGTTCTGTTGTCGGTTGGGCTCATTTCAAATGTGGGCCGGAAAAAGAGTTAAAAAATTCATGGGCTTTTATAATTAATTCCGAGCAGCCTTTTAGGGTTAATGTTTTTAGTTTAACGCGATACAATATGGTTCGAGTCTGTTTAGTTGGGTCGGGTCTCATGACCCGGTCCAAATCCTTTTTTATCAACAATAAATAAATTAAAAAAAATCAATTAAAATTTGAAAACAACGAATAAATTAATTAATTAATAAAAAATTGAATTTTTTTTTTTGAAAAATCCCAAAAAAATCAAAAAAAAAAAAATCGTAAAAACTTAAAATTACAATTCATAAAAAAAAAAAAGTTCAAATTAATCTCTTGGTTTATTTTCTCTTAAAAAAATGGAAGTCTTTCAATTTAAAATCCTACTCAAGAGGTTATAGTGGCCTTAAAGACGAATACCTTTGATTATGCAATTTTGGTACGTTGATTTTGGCTTCCATTTAGTCTAGTTAGTAGTATTAGCATTTATATGTTCCTTAATGTTAAATGTGTGCTCTCCTATGCGATTCATTTAAATGCTTTCCTCGGCTGCCAATTATTACTTTAATGATTGCGCACCCGCATAATTACCTCACATGTTAGTGGATAGGTATAGAATCAACCTAAACCGCCCGACAAAAAAAAAAAAAAAAATCTTTTCTTTTAAAATGAACAAGATTAGGTACCGAAATGGCACTAATTGGTTAATTAGTGTAATCAAGTTCCCGAACTTAGATTCTCTGGTTGCGTAGGAAGTAAGGTATACTCCCATGCCTCACTTAGTTTCTAGCCGACCCCAATAGGCTAGTGGCGACTCATTTTCGCGAAATTTTCTTAAAAATATCCGAATGTCACGGGGGTATGGACTTGGGAGAGCCCGCGCCTAATCATGGGCCTCAGGTCCATCCTTTAGGCAATACCCCTAAGCCTATTCCCTCCCCCGAGGGGTAGGTCACGACAAATACTATCCTAAAAAAAAAGCCCAGAATTTTTATGTTGACTTAACGTGTGCATCTTACCTAGTCATAGACCTAAGCATAAGTCATTGATTCGTAATTAACCTATCTAAGGTGGACTTCTTTGTCAATATCAAAAAAAAAGGAGAGGCCCTGTCTGTTTGCTATCCAATAATTCCATCTTTTGGTTAAAAATCTGGAATTCTAGAGCGGCATGTTGATCACAGACGTAACCCCAAAAGCTTGCCCACTCTTAAGACATTATGCAAAAACAACTCATTTACTTTGGAGAAGCAAATGGGGCGCCCGCAAGCTATAAAAGCATACAGTTGGTTTGTTAATATAAAATATGTGTTAGATCTAAATTTATCAATTGAACAGCCGAATTATGTGTTGTTATTGATGAATTATAGTAAGCATATTAAGTTGTTAATATAACGGCCACGCGACGACCCCCCAAAACAAGATTTAAATGACACGCGGGGCCACGACACTGCGACATTGGCTCCCAACTCATCAAATAGTTCATTGTTCGAGCCATGTGGCCCATTATTCATCTCCACCTTTTATTACTTTGGATTAGATTAGATGGGTGATTAATATTTCAAGGCTTTTTAGTTTACCTGGTACAGCCCTTAAGAAAGGTCGAAAGGGAAATAATAATAAATCCCTAAAACCATTTTCCACGCACTTCAACTAGCATCTCCATATTTTGACAATATGCAAATTGGATAACCAATTTTTACGTTTTCTTTTGAAATTGCATATGTTGCCCTAACTTAATCTCATCAAAAAGGATCCTCACCACTCTCTTCCGAACTTCCAAAACACCCTACACCGCGTGTCCCTTCTCTCTCTCTCTCTCCCCTCTGTTCGCGCGGCTACACCCCTCGAAGGCCTGTGTGGCCGCCGACCTCATATCAGACGTTGACAACAGTCATCGCCTCCGGCCTAGTCCAGATCAAGGTTGCTCGGCCTCGATTTGGACCTCCCATGAGCTCCGCAGAGCTCAAGTCCCTGAGATTACAACCCTGTCATCCTTTATCTCAAAATGCTCTTGCTTCTACTAAATATTTAAACATGATTTTTCTTCATCGAATCTCAATTTTCTCGTATACATGGTGTTTCTTGAGAAGCACATGGAAATGTGTAAAACAAAGTCAGCACCGGATGCCGTTTCTGATTTTTTTTTTCTGCCTTTTCCCCGTTAATGGGAAATGGAAACTGATATGAATGCATAATCTGAACTTGATTTTGGTAATCATCCCAAATAATAAATGCAAAGGGATGCTCTTGAATAGGGGTGATCAGGTTCAGGGTGGGTAGGGTCTAGACCTGAACCCTGTACCTAACCTTGTTATAACCGGTTCCCTTTTTCTGGACTTTATACCCGACCCTGTTTGTATTGGACCCTGTACCCGACCCATCCTATTTTTCCAATCCGGTTCCATGGTTAACTCTGTTTTCACTGGAACTTGTTTTGCAATCTTCCGATATCCTATACAACTTCGAATTTTATATTAATAAGAGAGAAAATAACGTAATCCTCATAATTTATATTGAAACATTAAGCACTGGTAATAAATTAATACATGAACTTTTTGAGTAAACAAAAAATTAAGGATTAATAGGGCTAATTATAATAAATATGTGAATGCTAGTATGAGCACCTAGAGGGGGTGAATAGGTGCAAAAACAAACTTTTGCGAAGTATAGAATAAAACTTTACTTTTAACCTGAGTCTGTTTAACAGTAGACTTTAAAATAGAAACGAGACTCTATCAATTAAATAAAGTTACGAGTAAAGTGAAAGAGTTTTGGGAAGCGAATAAGAACACAAGGTTTATAGTGGTTCGGCTTAATGCAAGCCTACGTCCACTCTTCCGCACTGACAGCCCACTGGCTGGATTTCACTATGAATCAAAAGAGCTGTTACAGTATCACGTCCTTGATTCCACAGTGTAGACACTCTGCTACACTTCCTTAAGGTCTCACAAATGTATACACTCTCTTTTGAGTACAAGTTTACGCTCAACAATTGAATTGACAAAGAACATGGAGCTTCAGACTTTGGAATTTCTCTATTGTACACACTCTCGAATAACTAGAACGTCTTCCTTATATACTCCTCCATGCCTTCATAACTGTTGGCACTTTCCAAAAGAGCTCTTCCAATCTACCCGTTGGATAGAATCAATTAGGGAGATTTCGAGTTATTTAAGGAATATGACGATAGCCCACCAATCCTGCTCGCCCATACAATCAGGATCTAGGTTTCCATAAGTAGAACCTTCCAAGTATGCTTCGCTAATCAACGGATCCAAAATACCTTAATCAATCTCAAGATGAATAATGGATTCTGAGATGCTATATCCAGTCGAGAGATCTTCTTTAGTCGATAGAATCAAATCCTTAAAGAAATACTCAATTCTGGATAAGTCTTCTTCGACAGTTTAGAAACTGTCAATGAGGGTAGATTTTGAATCTTGAGTCTGGCGGTCCGGCGGTCTTCAGACTTTGACGAAAGAGTCTGCATGTCTTCAACTAGACTGATGGAAACGTTTTGTCAGCTTCAAAACATGTAAGGAAATTTTCTCCAACAAAATAAAATCATAAGGCAAATAATTAGTAACAAACATAGGTATAATATTAGTTTTATTCCCACAACTACTACATGAAACTACTAGTTTATGCAAGCATAACTCCTCCTACAAAAGAGAAATTAGGCAAGTCAATCCATGTGATATACAAGAATTTGGTGGCAATAAACATCGTCTGTCCATCAGACGGTGCGAGAGGGAGCCGATGAGGGAGGGAAGCGAGGAAAATGAATGACAAATGAGGAGTGCCGTGCGTGTTTGAGAGAGCCAAGAGAAAAAACATGGTGTAATTGCGGGAGTAAGAATAGAAATCGGGAGAAAAAAAAGGGTTTTGGACATCTACTTACAAAACCGGTCCGGGAATCGGTTCCAAAACCGGTCTAAGAACGGGTTTCCGGGTGGGTACACTCGGAACCTGTTCCCGGACCGGTTTAAACCGGTTCCGAATTTTGGGAATCGGTTCCTGGACCGATTTCAATGGGAACCGGTTCCCAACCCTGTTTTCTGGGTGGGCCGGTCCGGGAACCAGGTATACCCGGTCCGATTGCACACCCATACTCTTGAATATTTCCTAGTCTTACGAGACAGTGAAGTGGAAAATATAGTTAAAAGGAATATGGAGGTCCATGTCATTGAAGCTATTGACATCACGGGGAATATTTCAAGGAAGATGTTAAAAGCAGAGGATGTAGAGTTGAATGAGTGCGGGGGCAGTTTTCACTACGTTCCTTTAACCAAAAAAAAAAAAAAAGAACAAAAGAATTTTTTTTTGGTCGAAATAAAAGAATCATTTGACATGCCAATGTTGTGTACTCTAAAATAGCAAAAAAAAAAAAAAAAAAAAAAAAAAAAACAGAAGAAGAAATTTGTAGGGATCTTAAAAGAGTTTTACCTTGATGTCACGTTCAATCCCTTGATTTTACCTACTGCTACGCTCTCCATGCCTCGACTTCGTTGGGAAACTTCCTCTCATGTTCCAATAAAGCATTGCTATATATCTGCGTTTTAAGTTTAACATCATTTGGTCCCACATCGAGAAAAATGGGAAAGATACACTTTTCGTCCTCTGATTTAGACACGTTGTCCACTATATGTGCAAGCTCCCGAAGACACCATTTACTGGAAGCATAAGTCTGAGAGAAGATGGGTAGGTAAATTATGGAGTTGTTGATAGCACTTGGCAGGTTGTCACTGTTAGAGAAATCTTCTTAAGGTGTTTTGAAATCGACAAAATGTTTCCATTAGTCTAGTCTGAAGACTTGCAGACTCTTTTGACAAAGTCTAAAGACCTCCAAACTCAAGATTCAAAGTCTACTCTCATGGACAGTTTCCAGACCGACGAAGTTAAAGTTCTATTACGATAAATTCAAGTATGGTTTTGATTCGTATGGTTAAGGAATATCTCATGACTGGAATTAGCACTTCAAGATCTTTTATTCATATTCGAATAATCTAGATCCTCTAGATCCACGAATTATATTTGGAAGGTTCAACTTATGGAAACCGAGATTCTGATTGTATGGGCGAGCAGGATTGATGGGCTATCGTCATTTTCCTTGAAGAGCTTGAGATCTCTCTAATTAATTCTGTCCAACAGGTTGATTGGAAGAACTTCTTTGTAAGGTGCCAACGGTATTGAAGACATGAAGAAGTATATAAGGGAGACGTTCAAGTTGTTCAAGAGTGCCCGACAGAAAAATTTCAAAGTCTGAATCTCTTTGTTCTTTTGTGATCTTATTCTTCGAGCTATACTTGCAATCAAAAGAGAGACTGAATTTTGGTGAGACCTTGAGGAAGTGTAGTAGAGTCTCTACACTGTGGAATCAAGGACGCGAGACTCAAATTCTCTTTTTGATTCTTAGTGAAATCCAGCCAGTGGGCTGTCCGTGCGGGAGAGTGGACGTAGGCTTGGTCTAAGCCGAACCACTATAAACTTGGAGTCTTGATTCTCTATCCCTAATCATTTTACTTTACATTGCATCTATTATTGTTTTCAATCTCTTAGTCTATCATTCGTTAAAAATTAATCTATTATGTTACTATTTATAAAAATATTTTTGATCACCTATTCACCCCCCTCTAGGTGCTCGTACTAGTTCTATCAATTGGTATAAGAGCTTGTGTACTCATTTATTTGAAGTGTTTTTACTTCTGAGTTAAAGATCTATGGCTAGTATGTTGCCTACAGGGTTGGTTGAAGGTTAAAGCAACACCAGACCTCCTTACTTTGATGGAAAAGACTACAGCATATGGAAAAACAAGATGAAAGCATTCCTAAGATCTAAAGATCCTTTGGAATGGGAAGTGGTAGAAAAAGGAAACATTCCTACTACTATATCAGTATCAGAGAGAAGAAAAGAAGTTGCTGCTCCTATCGAGATGACTCAAGAAGAAATAACCAAGAGACAAGCTCTTGATGCTAAAGCTATTTATTCTTTATATTGTGTTTTATCTCCTACTGAGTATAACAAAATATCCTCTTATGATACAGCAAAAGAAGTCTGGGATAGACTGCACATTACCCATGAAGGAACTGATCGAGTGAAAGAGACAAGGATCAATATTCTTTTGGGACAATATGAAGTCTTCAAGATGAGATCAGGAGAATCAATAACTGATATGTTTAGCCGTTTTACTGAAATTATGAATGGTCTAGAATATCAGGGACACCCAATCTTAGGACAAATGAAGGTCAACAAACTGCTGCGTGGACTCTCTAAGGACTGGAATTATATAAAGACTTCGATAAGGGAAACACAAAGGATTGCACCACTTTCTGTAGACAAATTGATTGGAACACTTTAGTCTTACGAAGTGGAGCACACCAACAACGAAGAAGATTCTAAAGGTAAGAAGTCTATTGCTTTAAAGTCTAACGACTATTCTGATGCTACAGACTCCGAAGAAGATCTAGATGATGAAGAACCGGCACTCATGATAAAGAGGTTCAGAAAGCTGAACAAAAAGGGAAGAAAATTCAATTGGAAGAAACAAAGCTCTAAAAGATTTCAAAACAAATCAATTGAGGAAGATGATTCCAACAAAGAAGTGACTTGCTTTGAATGCAAGAAAAATGGATACATCAGACCCAACTGTCCTTTATTAAAAAAAAGAAAAGGAAAGGCTGATAAATACAGAAAGGCTCTCAAAGCAGAAACATTAAGTGATATTGAATGTGAAGAAAGTGATGATGATTATGCCAACATCTGTTTAATGGCAAAATCTGACTCAGACACAGACCTCGAGACAGATACAGACTCAGGCTCAGATAGTGAGATTGAGGTAAGTAATCTAAAAATTCCTGCTAAAGTCTCGAAATATATTGATGAACTATGTCTTAGCCTCAAAACCTCTCTTAAGAGGATCTCCGAATTAAAAAGGGAGAATTCTACATTGAAGCAACAAGAAAAATATTGGAAAGAAAATTTTGAAAATTTAGATAAAAACTTTACAATTTAAAAAGAAAACTCAGACTCTCTTTCAAAAGAAAATACCTATTTGAAAAATGATATTTCAAACATCTCAAAAATGTTTTCAAATGGATCTGAAAAGTTGGATAAGATTCTTTCGATACAAAGACCCTACTTTGACAAATCAGGTCTTGGTATGACTTCTGAAACTATTCCACTAATTGATTTTCCAAAGGTGAAGGAAAGAATCAAACAAAGACCTACAAAAGCTATTTATAAAAATCATTTTCAGAAAGTCTTTGTAAAACCTGTTGGCCGAAATGCTCTCAAATGTTCAAAATGTCAAAGCTCAGAACATTTTGAGAAAGAATGCCCTATGGTTTGGAGACCTGTTAAAAGGGATTGTGCAAAGACTGTTTATTGCTCTAACTCAACCGGACCCAAGATGATATGGGTACCAAAGGAAGCTTGAATTTTCTCTTAATTGCAGGTCACTATCAAAAGGAAGATCAAATGGTATTTAGATAGTGGCTGCTCAAGACATATGACAGGAGATTCAAGTTGCTTTATAAAACTTGTCCAAATAGATGGAGGGAAAGTTTCTTTTGGTGGTAACAGCAAAGGAAGGATTATTGGTCGCGGTACAGTAAAAATTGGAAGTCTATCAACTAATAATGTCTCATTGGTGGAAGGATTAAATTACAATCTACTCAGCATAAGCCAATTGTGCGATACTGGATTCAAGATCAACTTCCAGGAAGGAACGTGTTCAGGAATCAGTAAAGACTTCTCTCAATCTTTTATTGGACGTAGACATGAGAATATCTATCTTCTAGATGTGAATCAAGAAAGATCACAATGCTTAATATCAGTACAAGATGAAGCTAATCTATGGCACCGAAAGCTTGGCCATATCAACATGAAGCAAATTGCCAAAATCTCTTCCAAGAAGCTTGTTCGAGGATTACCTAATCTCAATTGCCAAAAGTCTGACTTGTGCACACCATGTGTACTGGGAAAACAGGTTAAAAATTCATTTAAACCAATAAATCAAGTTTCCATTAATCGTTTACTGCAGCTTCTGCATATAGATTTCTTTGGACCAACCAAAACTCAAAGCATTGGTGGTAAAAGGTTTTGCCTAGTAATAGTGGATGATTATTCACGATTTACTTGGGTCTACTTTCTTGCAAGAAAGTCTGAGACTTTTTCTCATTTTTCAAAATTTGCTAAGAAAGTGCAGAATGAAAAAGGTTATACTATCTCAAGTATTCGTACAGACCATGGAGGTGAGTTTGAAAATCAAGACTTTGCTAAATTTTGTGATGAATCTGGTTTTCAGCATAAATTCTCCTCTCCATATACACCATAATAAAATGGGGTTGTGGAAAGGAAGAATAGATCTTTACAAGAAATGGCAATGACTCTTCTAATTGAAAGTAATATTTCTTCACGTTTTTGGGCTGAAGCTGTTTCTACAGCCTGTTATATTATTAACAGAGTATTTTTAAGGCCAATTCTTGAGAAAACTCCTTATGAAAATTTTAAAAGAAAGAAACCAATTGTTTCATATTTTCAAGTATTTGGTTGTAAATGCTTTATCTTGAAAAATACAAATGATCGAGTTGGTAAGTTTGAAGAAAAATCGGATGAAGGATTCTTTCTTGGGTACTCAACTTCAAGCAAAGCTTACGAGTATTCAACAAGAAGACTTAGACTCAGTGGAAGAATCAATGAATGTCAAATTTCAAGACTTTCCACAAACTCAACCGATTCATCAAGAATTAGAACTCGCTCCAAACTCCACAAGGTCTACCTCCCCGAAACAGTTCAAATCCAAGAAGAACAACGAGTTGTTGATGAAGGATCAATTCAAGAAAAGATCAACAACCTATCGATTGTCCAAGAATCGAAACACAAGTCTAGTCATCCTGAAGAACTCATTATTGGTGATGTTAATGAGGGGATTCGCACGAGATCCAAAAGGCGAGAAGAGTCTAGTGCTATGGCGCTTATTTCTGAAATAGAACCCAAAAATATAGAAGAAGCCTTAGCTGACGAAAGTTGGATTGAAGTAATGCAAGAAGAACTCAGACAATTCAACATTAACGATGTTTGGGAATTAACTCCTAAACCAAAAGGTAAGTCTATTATTGGAGCTAAATGGGTTTTCAGGAACAAAGTGGATGAAAAAGGAAAAGTGACAAGAAACAAAGCAAGACTTGTGGCTAAGGGATATACGCAAGAAGAAGGGATAGACTATGACGAGACTTACGCTCCTGTAGCAAGGTTAGAAGCAATTAGATTATTACTTGCTTTTGCATGCTATAAGATTTTCAGGTTATTCCAAATAGACGTCAAAAGCGCATTCCTGAATGGATTTATCCAAGAAGAAGTCTATGTGGAACAACCTCCTGGATTTGAAGATCCAAAGAAACCATACTCTGTATTTAGACTGAAAAAGGCTTTATATGGATTAAAACAAGCTCCTCGAGCTTGGTATGAAATGTTAAGTAACTTTTTAATTAAAAGTAGTTTCATTAAAGGAAAAGTAGATACTACATTATTTATAAAAAGGGAAGGTAAAAGCTTTTTACTCGTCCAAATTTATGTTGATGATATTATATTTGGATCATCTAATGAGACTTTGTGCAAGAAATTTTCTAAGTCTATGCAGAATGAATTTGAGATGAGCATGATGGGTGAACTATCTTTCTTTCTTGGTTTACAAGTGAAACAATTGAAAGAATGAATCTTTATTCATCAAGAAAAATATGCAAAAGAACTTGTTAAAAAGTTCGGACTGGAAAATTGCAAAAAGACTGACATACCAATGTCAAATTCTTCGAAGCTAGACAAAGATGAAGGACAAAAGAAAGTCGACCAAAAACTATACATGAATATCATTGGTTCACTTCTTTATCTTACTGTATCAAGACCTGACATTTTGTTTAGTGTTTGCATTTGTGCTAGGTTTCAATTAGATCCTAAAGAATCTCATCTAAGTGCTGCAAAACGTATCATCAAATATGTTGCAACAACTGCTAAGCTTGGTCTATGGTATCCCAAGGAAGGAGACTTTACTCTTCTTAGATATTCAGACGCAGATCTTGCAGGTTGCAGAGTTAATAGAAAGAGCACATCCGGCACTTGTCAATTGCTTGGTAACAGGGTAGTATCTTGGTTTTCAAGGAAGCAAAGTACCGTAGCTCTATCAACAGCTGAAGTAGAGTATGTAGCCATTGGAAGCTATTGTTCTCAAATACTTTGGATAAAATAACAACTACAAGACTTTGGTATCGAAGACTCATGCACCGAGATCAAATGCAACAACACCAGTGCAATTAATCTCACAAAGAACCCAATTCTTCATTCAAGAGGAAAGCATATAGAGATTCGACATCATTTTATCGAGATCATGTTCAAAATGGAGAAGTCTTGATACTTTATCGACTCAAAGAGTCAACCGCGTACATATTCACAAAGCCGCTTGAGAAAAGTTCATTTGAGTCTATTCGTTCAAGACTCAACATCTTATCTCTTGAAGATCGATGAAGCTCGAGACTCAAGAACTAAATCTGAAAAGGATCGAGACTCAAAAGTTCGGACTCAAAAGACCAAAGGTTACGACCGTAAGTTATTTCGGTTATAGTGCTTTTAATCGTTTAACCCGATATCTCGAAAAGGTAAGACCGCATATTAATCTCTAATTGATATTAAAAAGGCAGTTATCTTTTTGAAAAAGATGGTTATCAATTTTTAAAATGGCAGTTATTTTTGAAAATGCATTTTTATTTTTTCCTTTTTGTGACGTTTCAAATACCCCGTATCGATTGTTTTATATACTGTTCTTCTTCCTCTTAATTTTCACCTAAAAACCATAGAGCACAGATCTTCACTCTCTGAAATTTTCTTTCGAAGTTTAACCCTTAAGGTTCTCACCTTTCTCGCAATTCGAGTGTGAAAATTCTCTCAAAGACTGTGACAATATCGCATCAAAGAAAGTCATCGAGAATAGCAAGCAGGGGACCACAAGTTTTGCGTGAGGGGCCTACGCACTTCGATCTAACCGAAGAAGGAGACTCTCCAAGTCGATAGGTGCGTCAACATTCTCAACCGCGCAATTCCTCACTTGCTAGATCACATGATCGTGACCCTCAACAAGTAGAGGAAGACATCATCGAGAATATAGAACCTGTAAGATCTCTTAAGCCCGCATTCACATACAGGCTTTACTCTGCTCTAAAAGAAGGGGGTTCTGCAATGTCATTTATCGATGAGTTTCTAAAAGAAAAAGGGTATAAGAATGAGACTCATTTCTTAAATGTGATGGAACGTTCGGGAGTTGTTCCTGTTGGAACAGATGAAAAGGCTTTCGCTAATTTTCCTAGTGATCCACATTTTGGAAGTGTGAATCAGCCTGAAGGGAAAGACGACGATGAAAAAATGTTCGTGCACTTTAAGCCAAGACTGGGTGTGGCTGCAAAAATTCGAGGAAAGATGGAAGAATTATTTCGTTCTGAGGAACATAAAAAGGTTTATTCCAAGTTGCTGAAGCGTGGGGTTATGAACCCAAGAACTGTGGACTTCGATTTCCTTGACCTGTTAAACATCAATCTGAGAGAGAAGTTTGAAAAACTTCAACTTGATTAATTCTGTACTGAGATAGACTCTGCTCATTCTGAACTGACCGCATATTTCTATTCGAATCTTAGTTTTCTTGATGCGAATAGTTTTTCATTTAGTGTTAGAGATAAGGAGTATGTGGTTGACGTGGATATTCTTGCTAATGTAATTGGTGTGGAAAGAGGAGCTTTCCAATCTATATCTGTGTCTGTTAGTCATGCACCCTTGGAGCTTGCTAAAGATAGAATTGCGGAAGGGCGACTCTCTTATCTGAGGATGAGTGCATCCAACATACTGCTCCATAAGATCGTGATTAACTGCCTCAGACCCAAGTCAACATCAAAGACAGATGTCTCAAACTCTGAAGCAAAATTGATGTACGCCATCAAAATTGGTCACAAGTTCTCCTTGCCTCACACTATAATGTTTCACATGTATAGGTCCATGGCAAAGGACAAGGGCAAACTTTCTTACTCTGCTCTTATCTCTCGTTTATTCAGACACCTTAATATTCAGCCTCCCATGATTCTGTGTGTGAGAACCATTGATCAAATGGTAATAGGGCTGAAAATGATTACAAAGATGTGTCTGAAGGAACTAAGCAAGACGTTAGAGCGATTTAAGGAGAAAACCCCTGTCAAATCTAGACAAGATTCTACTGTTACGAAGAGAAAAGGCAAAGATCCCATGACTGCTCCAACCAAAAGAAGGAGAGCAATCATCTTACAAGATGAAGATGATGAGGAAGACATTGCTATCTCTGTTTTTGCCTCCCAGCGTCTTGTACCTGAGTTGGAAGAACAAGAACATCAAGTCGGAGGAGAGACTGAGAAAGGGAATAAGGAGAATGAATCAATGAGGGAAGAAAAAGACACAGCAAGAGCAGAAACACAGAAGCAAACAGAAGAACAAACTGCAGAAGAAGGTCATGGAGATTCTCCAGCAGAAAAGGAGGATCAAGAACGTCATGACACTGAAGAAGCATCTCAGCAAGAAGAATACTTTTCTCCACCCGAAGGCACTGAAACAGGGGGGGATGTTCCTAGAGAATGTATTCCTCTTCTAACTTTTACAAGTGCAAGTGTCAGTCGTTCTCCTTCTGATGCAGAGGATGTATATGCCTCACAATTTCCTGAAGAAGAGCATGATGATCATCTCCAAATGTGGGTATTCGTGCTGATGTTCGATCATCTGGCTTTACTCCACAATCTGATCATGCTGAAGCAAGCACACAGACTGATAAATCTGGAGCCTTTGGAAGGTTGCTTGAAATTCTTTTGGATCTTAAAGGCCAGGTCTATGCATTGAGATGCGAATTTCAGACTCTGCAGAATGAGAATCGTGCCATCTCCGTCACTTTGCAAAATCAAATTCGAGATATTCATCTTCGATTCGTAACCGCAAAAGGAACGACTCTAGCACAACTGCAGAGGATATGAAGAAGCCGGAAGACACCATCAAGTCAATGGGAGATTTTCAGCTCGTTCGCATTCCTAAAGCATCTTAATGTTAACTTTCTCACCTTTTTATGCTGACAAAAAGGGGGAGAAGTTGCATATTTTAAGATTTTAACACTCTTGGACAAATTTCAATTTTTGATATGTTTGACTTTATCTTTTGTTTGGATTTTGGACTGACTTGAACTTTGGATTGCTTATTATTGCAGTACTTTAAGCTATGCTATTGATTTCGATAAAGATAACTGATAATTATCTTTACATGACTAATTTGTTTTTTGTGGATGCAAATCCGTCATTATCTTTATCCTAACTTATTATGAGATATCTTTGTTAGCTTAAATGTTGTATTGCAGGTCGAAAGTATCCAAATCTGCATGAAAGTTTTGTCACCATAAAAAAGGGGGAGATTGTTAGAGAAATCTTCTTAAGGTGTTTTGAAGTCGACAAAACGTTTCCATCAGTCTAGTCTGAAGACTTGCAGACTCTTTTGACAAAGTCTAAAGACCTCCAGACTCAAGATTCAAAGTCTACTCTCATGGACAGTTTCCAGACCGACGAAGTTAAAGTTCTATTCTGATAAATTCAAGTGTGGTTTTGATTTGTATGGTTAAGGAGTATCTCACGACTGGAATTAGCACTTCAAGATCTTTTATTCATATTCGAATGATCTAGATCCTCTAGATCCGTGAATTATACTTGGAAGGTTCTACTTATGGAAACCAAGATCCCGATTGTATGGGCGAGCAGGATTGATGGGCTATCGTCATTTTCCTTGAAGAGCTCGAGATCTCTCTAATTGATTCTGTCCAACGGGTTGATTGGAAGAACTTCTTTGTAAGGTGCCAACGGTATTGAAGGCATGAAGAATTATATAAGGGAGACGTTCAAATTGTTCAAGAGTGCCCGATAGAAAAATTTCAAAGTCTGAATCTCTTTGTTCTTTTGTGATCTTATTCTTCGAGCTATACTTGTAATCAAAAGAGAGACTGAATTTTGGTGAGACCTTGAGGAAGTGTAGTAAAGTCTTTACACTATGGAATCAAGGACGTGAGACTGTAAATTCTCTTTTTGATTCTTAGTGAAATCCAGCCAGTGGGCTGTCCGTGCGGGAGAGTGGACGTAGGCTTGGTCTAAGCCGAACCACTATAAAATTGGAATCTTGATTCTCTATCCCTAATCCTTTTACTTTACATTGCATCTATTATTGTTTTCAATCTCTTAGTCTATCATTCGTTAAAAATTAATCTATTATGTTACTATTTATAAAAATCTTCTTGATCACCTATTCACGCCCCTCTAGGTGCTCGTACTAGTTCTATCAGTCACTGATTATTTCTCCAACGCGAAGTTCATCATCATCCCTAAATACACAGACTCCAACATCTAACAAGTTGTCATAGAGGAAGTCTGTGAATCCATGACGAGTGTCGAGCCCTCTGAAACTCAAGAACACTTGGTACTCACTTCCTAATGCTGGTGTAGCATCATTACTGGTTCTAGCCTCTGAGTTTGCCATAGGTAGGAAGTTTATTAATTTCCAGAAATCTCTCTTTCCTGAAAAGAAAATGAGGTTAGTGTGGCGTGGCCTGGCTAAGAAATGAGCTAAGATATTGGATATGAATTAGGCGAATGAGTACTGATACCTTAAAACTTGGCCGCCTCGGTTTAAAATCAAATTAACTTGTACATTTCCCATCTAACGTTCTGCATTAGCAAGTAGACACCGGTGAAGGAGGAAGAGAGAGAGCACATGAGAGAGAGAGAGAGAGAGAGAGAGAGAGAGAGAGAGAGAGAGAGAGAGAGATTTGGAGGATAACAAAGGGAGAGAGGGACGAGGCATGTGAGCATGAGGAGTCGGTGCATATAAAGGGTCATGCATTATTTTTTTTTTAAATTATGATGGACAAAAAAGGTTCTATATCAATGGCAAATAGAGAGAGAGAGAGGGGGGGGGCGCTATTGTAGTCCTTAATTTTGGTTTGCTTCTTGATTTTGCCATGTGAAACACAATGTGAAATTCATAGTTGCTAAAAGTATAGAATTGGGTCTATTAGGTGATAACTTTACCAATAATAAATAAATCAACACTTAGTTTTATCAACAAACAAACTCTAGCAATACTAGATGCTCTCACAGTTTTTTTTTTTTTTGCTCCAATATATTGAATATCAGGCCCCATAAAGACTCATTTGGCATTCCAAAGTTCTTTAAACCCAAACACGAGAAATAAATGAAAGAAAAATCACCACACAGTCTACAGAAATCAGATAATGTCTTCAGGTGGAGAACAAAAAATGAGCCAGCCACCCCTAAAAATCCCAACAAAATCACCACGCATCCCATATACAGCCAAGTCTTAAACTTGACATTGTCAAAAAAACGGGAGGATACTTTGGGTCCCTTTTGATTTTGACATGTTGTCACTGTAACATGTACAAGCTGACATTATTCGCATAAATTGGAGAAGTAAGCAATTAACATTTAGTTCAACATGAAAAAAAAGTTCATACATTTTACCAAAAGATAGAAAACAATTCCAATTTTATAGAGAACTGCAATGGATTTGTCAGCCACAACCATGTGCAAACGAGCGAGATAGAGAGAGGGGAGGGGGTGGGGATGAGTGGTCAATCCTACCCAATGATAGGGGTGAGTGGTTCCAATTTCCTTACAGGTTCCATCCGGAACCTACCCTTAGGTAAGGTTCTTCATTTTTTAAGAATCTGAAATCTACCTGTCAAAACTTGGAACCTACCTTATTATAGGTTATATGATCTAACAAGTTTTTCTTTTTTTTTGGTTTCATTATTAGTTAAGCAAAACGAAAATGAGCGCAACAATAAAAATGAAAGCTTCTTGTTGATTTAGTCAACCAAATAAGGAACCTCTAGATCGTTTTTGGTCTATTGAGTACTAAACAAGCTTGTCATTCATCAAAAAGAATACAAAAAACTAGTTTTCCTTGGCATTACGGTTCAAATAAATATAATTAAAATGAGAAGTCATGACATTCTTGAAAGATATTGTTAATTTTCATCTATAAGATTATAAAACAAAAGCACTGGTTAATGATGATAAAATAACAAGATAAAGTATAACAAACAAAACATCGTCAAAGTGATAGGCAAGTCCTATCTCATCGAAACTTAGTGTCCTCCTTAACCAAGTGCTTTGATGTTATACATTAAACTGATGCAATAGAATTCATGAGAGACTAGCATGTTGATCAAGACAATATCTAGGACCACAAACAAAATGGGATGTAGGAAAAAGGAAAGAAAGATGACAGCAAGAAGTAAGCCTACAGGAGAATTAGAAAGCTTTTGGGGGCACCTTTCAACAAGCATCCATCAAGTCAATCCTAATCCAGTGACAATAGTATGGACGCCATGAACAACAAAGATACTTGGGATACTAGGAATGTTATCTTGATATGTCAACTTCATATATGCACAACATCATTAGAAATTTCAAAATAAAGATCAAACATTTACAAAATAGCAAAACAAATTTCAAGCCAAGGTAGCATTTTCTTGCATCTAATACTTCAACTATAGCATGAAAATAATTTCATCCCGCAAACTCCAGTGCAATCGGGACAAATTGTGCCTTGGGACAGAGGTGAATCCAGCCCACAAAACCAGCCAAACAACAATCAGAAAGGAAAAGGAAAATGTAAACTCATTGAGGAAATCTACTCAGCAATGCATGACAGGCAAATGACCGAGATCCTTCCACCTCTTATCTCAGCTATTGCCCAAATCAGGGAGCTTCACTTGAAAAGTCAGTTGCTCAAAATCACTAGATGTTGAGCAGATAATCTCATCGACCATACCCCAAGGTTCTACAAATCAGTTGCTTAAAATCACCAGATAGCACCCCTTAAGGAATTACTTATTCAAGCTCAACGTTAGTCATTCATCATGAATTCAAAAAAATCCAAATACCAGCAATTGACAACGCAACATATCCGATTGAGCCTACTAACGAAAGCCCTAGACCAATCGGAGCCAAGCAACGAGCTAAAGAAGGCAACAATCGAACTAGCTCCAAGCTTATCAGCTCAGGCCTTGATCCCGAGCACTCAGAACCAATCGAAACGCAAAATCAGCAGTAACAAACGCCAGCGACATACACAACCAGCCTCAAGCCAATTTGACAAACAAAGCACGCGTAATTGTACGAACACACGCAGATTCAGCAATCGAATGAAGCACGAAATCGAGCAGATCCAGCAACAAGCTTACCTGCTGGATGATGGTTGCTGCAGTGAGAGAGAGAGAGAGAGAGAGAGAGAGAGAGAGAGGGGCGCAGGTAACGCAATTTTCGTGGTTTTGGTCTGAGGAGGGAGAGGAATTAATGCAGGTCGAGGTCGATCTTAAAAGAGACTAGAAAGCGTGGAGAATAAAAGAAGAAGAAGAAGAAGAAGATGATGATGATGGAGAAGGGCTTAAATTTCCAGTCTCACTTGGTCGCTCGCTCACTGCGACTTGGTGAGTGGGAGTGTGAGTCGAGACTCACCGTGACTTCACCGAACTCCTCGGATCTTAGCAGCGGCTGGCAGTGGTGATAGCAAAACGAAGGGCTTAGCGCGGCAGCAACGATGGAGAAGTGGAAACTAAGTGAGTCGGAGAAGCAGTGTGACAGATGAGATGCAGTGTCGCACAAGGACTCAACGTCGTGCAAGGAGAGACAGAGGTGAAAGTGGAGAGAAATGGAATTGAGTTGGGGAACGGGAGAATATAATCAGGGATTCAGGGTTTCCGGTCCGGTTCCCTTCCTGGTTCAAGTTCTTGGTTTGGTTAGAAACCAAACCGGATCGAACCGGCGGTTCTTAAAAAAGTGAAACCGAAAATTGAACTCTCTTGCTCTAAAACCTAGAATCAGATCGCTCACGAGATCCGATTCTTTGAATTCTGTCCGACTCTGGAATCATGCTCATTCTTACACGATGATAGATGAGGGCGGTGATCATCATGGCTTCAACAGGGGATTGGCGTCACTAGAGGCTAACAACAAGACACTATGTGGCCGAGGAGGAGAGATATGTAAACAGTATTTAGAAGGTGTGTGACAACAATGGCTGTATGGTCCACAAAACTTATTGTCTTTTTCCAAATTATATGGGATTATCTTTACTATGAGATATGTAGAAGTGTTGCTAGTTGTTTTTAGGGCAAAAGCCACAAAAAGAGTCTAATTATGCCTATTGTGACGCATATACTCTAAACATTTTTTTTGTAACACCAAAAATCCGAAACTCGTAACCGTGTGATACATTTACCGCCCATCAAAGTTCAATCGATGAGAGTTGTTAAAAATCTACCTACAAAGACACCGAAAAGTAAACGATGTTGATATGACGCACACGAGGCTTAAATGAGATAAAAATGATGTCGATTTGATTGAAAAATCATCTAATGGAATTTTGAGAAAGGGTAAATGTGTCACATAAATATAAGTTTAGATTAAATGTGTCATAATGAGCTTGATTTGGTTTTTCTTTTTTTTTTTTTTGTAACTTTTTTCTTCGTTATTATGACAAACAAATGTAAAGACGTTAGACTTAGGATGTAAAGAGTAACTTGAGGGATGGGATTTGTAATTAATTCTATAATAGGCTAGGCAAATTTCTAATTCTTCTAATTTTTACGTGTAGTAACACTGTGCACTTATGATACACAATAATGAGACATTGAGTAAGACCAAAAAAGAAAAGACTCCAAAGAGAAAGGTGGGTTTGTGGGGTTAGAACTGAGTGAGAGGTTTTCAATATGAATTAATAACGCGTGAACCTTCGCCAGTAAAAGGGTGAAGACGACCAAGACTAGTTGGGTCATTGTCGGTTGGCTCACTTTAAATATCAAAAGTAGCTTTATCAATCACATGACGCATGCCATCAAAATGATGAAACAATTTTGTCAAGGGAAATATGATGTGAAATGCAGTAAGATAAAGTGATAGTAAAAATAGAGAAATATAAATGATAGTTCTCAACATATTGCTCTCATTGGTACTCTTACATTTTCAACGCTACCTCTTTTGGGAATTTTTACAGCAGTATTCTTTAGCTTCCGTTGGTGGTGAAAATTTATGTCTGGGATACTGTAGAGTGATTCAATTATCTCTATGAGTTAGGAGAGCAGAGAGAAGTTTGAAGCGTCAAGTCATACTGAGCCAAACTTCGATTTGGAGCTTATCTAGTTTAATTTCGTCTAAAGATTGTGTGGCCTCATGCCAATCTGAGGTGTTTTGGTTATCATTTCGATCAAATTAAGAAAAGAGTACCTCAACTTGTTTGAGTTAAGAGCTCGAGTGGTTGCGAAATTAGATTAATTCATGAATAAAATGGCAATTTATTGCAGCACAAAATTATTATTTGGGGAGTTAGTAAAATCGTGGCAATAAAGAATATCATGGAAATATGGAACAATTAGAGAGGGGATCACACATGAATTCCAATATTCGTCAAACGAAATCTCGAGGGTATAAATAAAAACAACTCGAGAAAGAGGGGTCCGTCAAGCTATGCCAAAACTTCGCCAAATTTCCTTCTGGAGCATTTCCTATGTCGAACTAACGTCTTTCAATTTCAGTTTTAGATTTAGAGTTTGTTATTCTTCATGTGCATTGAGAATGACAGTGTAGCTTTCATTTCAATGTTTGCAATTTGGCATCAATGTGCTTGTAACTTTGAGGATATTTCAATTTCGGTGAAGTTTCTTAGTGATTTCCTTTTCCGTGTTTGCACTTTCATTTAAATTTTAGTCATCATCGCTCTAATTTTCTTTCGATTTCCTTTGATTCCAGAACTTTCCTTTCGATTTCCTTCAATTTCAATCTTTGCACTTTACCTTTCAAGTACTTTAGTTTCCGTATCATTTAGGTTTTTTTTTTTTTTTTTTGCCGAATATGCTGAATATCATTACTAGCCCGTAAAGTGGGCACCATATGTTGGTAAGTCTAGACATAATATTGAAAATAAAGGCGGAGTGTCACGCCCCGAACCTCGAGCACGCGTACATCCCTCGGTGGTCGATAGAATTTTGCGACGTTCCCAGGACTTGTCGCCGACCCTTTTCATTTTATTGCACATGCGGAAGCGAATTCACTAATCCCCTGACAACAACATATATGGGATAGAAAAGCAGGACAACCAATTTCAAATCAAATACACTTTTATAAACACTTCAAGCTTATACAGAAGGTCTATGTCATAAAGAACTACTGAGCCACCTATGCTCCTGACCCTTCCGCTTCAAGCTTCGGGTTCTTCACACAAGGGACCTGAAAATGGTTATTCAATAACCAGTGAGATATAAATCTCAGCGAGTTACACCCCTAAGCCCCGGTTAGTACACCAACTCAACCCAGGGTATCTATCCAGAACCACCCCACTAACAAGCAACAACCAACAGCCAAAGAACCAACAAACAACACATCGATTCGCATACAACCTCACCCCAGTATGCCATACCACGCACGATATCACTCGGCATGATACACACAAAGCACATGACCATTAGATGATGCAGTTCATCAATCACACACGAGTCACATTATAAGCGATCTCACCTGGCCATTGCCACACCCTGCACATTATCAATTCATGTGTGCATACCATAAACGATGTGATTCACTCATGCATATAATTAATGCATATAACAATTTCACACATCAATTCATCAATTCAGATCGAGTCATCGATCAATCGACTCGATCGATTCCATGTCAATCCGACCATTCCCGGTCGTCTTCGTTATTCAGTCTCAAATCTTACTCACGGCTCCACGAGCACGGTCTACCAAATTTCTTGGCAACAATTTACGGTCCAAAGGACACAACCTATCTTTAGGTGGCAAATTACGGCCCAGTGGGCGCAACCTTTAATAGGTGGCAGGTTACGGCCTTACAGGCGCGATCCTTATCGGGTGGCAATTTACGGCCCAATGGGCGCGACCTCTATCAGGTGGCAATTGACGGCCTCAAAGGCGCGACCTTTAATAGGTGGCAAATTACGGCCCAACGGGCGCGACCGATTCCAAATTCGGTGGCAGAACTCGGCTCCACTGGCATAATTTAGGTTAAGCGGTCATCACGGCCCCACTAACTTTAACAGCCCACAAATCCATTTTGGCGTTGTAAACCGACGCCCGGTATTTTCTAATTTAAAATACCTATATATCACAATCATCACACAATTACACAAATCATCACTCAATTCATGCGGATGCCCATACATTTACACATCCATTCACTTCATAAAATCAATACACATGAAACAAGACAATTTTTCACTCTCGGGTGAACAGTGCTCGTGAACAAGATATATGTGAACAAGATGCAGCGTGAATAGTATTTTGTGAATAGTGTTGCGTGAACGGTAAATTTCTAGAATTCAATATTTAATAAATTAAATTCAGAAATTAAACAAAAAATTAATGAAAACAAACAAACAATTAATTAAGCAAAACAAGCTTAATTAAACACATAAGCACAATTAAGCAAATAAAGCGAGATTAAGCTAAACTAATCTAATCCATCCATCTAACCACCTATCTTAGGGCTAATACAACTAATTAAATCATCTAAACAAGAATTAAATCTAACTAAACCAACCCTAAGTAAGTTTAGGCACTAATCGAAGGATTAGGAGCTAAACTCACCCGTTAAGCGGGCCGGAGGCACCTATGCGGCGGCGACGACGGAGGCGACACTCCGGGACCTCTACCACAACGATCTAAGGTGGTCCCAAGCTCAACACAGCAACCACAGCTCGAACTCCCACTGAAACTTCTGAAAAACAGCCCTGCCTGAGAAGAAAACAAGTTGAAAGGCTTGGCCGGAGCTCCGGTGAAGGGGGTGGCCGACAACCGGCGGCACCAGGAGGTCTTGGGGGTCTTGCTGGAGGTTGGGATGGGCGGAGGAATGGCTGGAATGGAAGAAAAATGGCCGAAAACTCGAAACAAGTCTGGGCTCAAGCGCCGCAGCGGACCGACGGACCGGCGACCGGCGGCTTGCCATGGCCGTAAAGGACGGACGGTGGCTCCGTTTAGAACGAAATCTGGTTCGTTGGAACGGTCTGTCTCTCCCGGTCACGGTGATAGGTGTCTCATTCTGTGATTCAACCGGGAAGACCACTGTTGACTCGATTCTTCACCAAAGGGTCAGCTGGAGCAGAAACTGGAAGAGAGGGAGAACGAGGGAGAAAGAGCTCCGTCGACTTGGAGGCTAAAGGAGGGGGGAGAGAGAGAAGTGAAGGCTGGAAGCACTCCTCATTAAGGCCATTAAATGGCTACTTCAATTCCCCATGCATGACATCATCTTCTCTCTCTTCTCTTTTGCCCTTATCCACAAGCTCTAGGGGCATTTTGGTCATTTCACCTCGCACAAATTACAAATATGACCTTGGGCTGAAATTGGTGGATGCACCTAAGGATTGGGCTTGGCAATGAATAGGAGTGGGCTTGGAAATTGTTTGGGTTTGAAATGAATAAGAATTGGCCCAATGGGCTTAGAAGATGAATAGTTGGTTTGGGCCCAATGGGCTCATTTGCTTGACGTAGGCCCATTTGGTGGCTGTCCTAACTTGGGCCTAAGGCCCACACTGGCTTGGCCCGGCCCACATCCTCACGGGCTTACTTTCTCGGTCCGAAAATCCCTTTTCCAATTGCTCGGCTTCACTGGCTCTGTCGACTATTGAAGCAGCTTCATCTAATGTCTGTCCCAGACATTCCCGATAATTCGAAGCCCAATCTTTAGTTCTCATGCCATGTAAATTTCGCCCTAATGCCATTTTGGGTACAACTCAGACTGACGGGCGGCTTTGAGGATTCACGCGTAACCGACTCGTGTCGAACCACGTTCAAGACATCTCGACGCATGGACGTCCTTGACTGCATGAAATTACGGAGGATAGATTCTTATTTCAAAGTACACGATTACTGAGGATCGACATAGGGTCGTTCGTGGGTTCGATAACAATAAACAGAATCACCCATCGTTCCATTATGTTCTGTCCGTGAATTGACTTCTAGTCGTCCTTAGAATCGGTCTGCCTATCTACAGGATCGTCCTCATGCAAGTCTCATGGTCAAGTCGTTTTCCCAGGTCAAGTTCTTTAGTCGTACAAGTTCTGTCCTCATTAGCTTTTCCCCTCAAGGTCAGTATCTCAGGAGTGATCAATTCCGAGTGAGATCAACCAACAATGCATTAACGAAATTCACATCCATTCATTCCTCAGAGGACTCGAATTTCAGGATGTCACACAGAGGAGGATAATAAACCCAATTTCTAGGGAGGGAATTGGTTCGGTGGGCTTTTGCAACCCAATCCGCGGCCTTGTTTGACTCCCTGGGCTCATGTTAGACGGAGATACCACTGAATTGGGCTAGGATTTGCTTACAGTCAGCAATGATGGAGTGGGCCTGCCAAGGGGGCTCTTCGCGGCCCAGTAGATATTCAACGACAGATAAGTTATCTGAAGATAAGTGAATTGGCAAATTAGATGCAGCAAGGACTTCGTGGGGGGCTTCTATTTGTGCGTTGCTAGCTTCTCGATTTTCCTTCACCCACATCAAAGCTGCTCTCATGGATAGGGTTTCTGCGATCGAAGCGGAAGGAGCCGAGATTTGCTTTGTAAAGCCGGCGACAAGGAGACCAGCAGCATTCCGGCAGACACCCACAACCGATCCTTCCTATGTCGAACTGCACCATAAGGTGTCAACATTTACCTTCAGCGAGTTTAGGTCAAGTGGCTTCCATTTTGCGCAGCTGTTCTGAGTTTCTTGTTTTCGATTTGGTCGATTTTTCCCCTTAGCTTTCCATTTCATGAGTAGATCTGCTGCTGTACGAGCTTCCTCTTGGGTGCGGATCGAGTCAGGCTTTATTCCTTTGAAAACAGCAGAATTTCGGGTCTTCCAAATGTTCCACAGGAGAGCAGCAAAGAAGGCTTTTGACTTCGCTTCGACTCTTGAGGTTAGATTTTCGAGAATCCACCTATCAATTCGAGTTATGTTTGCTGGGTCTGTATCGGCTTGATAATCAGGGCCTGACCATGCAATTTTTGTCCAGCCACAGAGGATGAAGATGTGCTCCGTTGTCTCTGATGCTTGGCCACATATCTGGCAAGTTGGATCAGGTAACATTTTCCTTCTGTGTAGGTTTTCTTTTGTTGGGAGTGAATTGCTGCATATGCTCTAGATTAAGAATCTGATTTTGGGGGATGTTGGTAGTTACCAGATTTCATGCCAAAGTGATTTTGGTATTTGGTAAGATGGGGAGGGGTTTTGTCTGGTGGGAAGGACAGCTGAGTTTTGTATTCGATTATATGCACTCTTGACAGTGTATGAGCTTGATCTATTGGCTGTCCATACAAGTTTATCTGGTTTAGGATACAGGCTTAGAGGTTGAGCTAGTATCTCTCTAGCTATATCTTCCTGAAAGAATTCATGAACTCTGTTTGTATCCCATTCTTTCATGTCGCTATCTATTAGTTCAGCCGCAACTCTTGGATCTTCCTTATTTGCTGGGCCAATGATTCTTCCAGAGGGCAACAATACATCTTCACGAATTCTTATCGTTTTCCCATCCCCGACCTCCCATCTTGTGGCTGGTTCGATTGCATCTCTCCCCATCGCATACTTTGCCATCCCCATGAAGGCCGGTTACCTCTCTTTGCTGCCCAAAAGTCACATCGAGGGTAGTATATACTCTTCATCACTTGGCACCATAGAGCGTTTGGTTTGTTAACTATTCTACAAGCCTGTTTTCCCAGCATGCTGTATTAAAATTCGTCAAATCTTTGAAACCCAGACCACCATAGTCCTTCCTGATTTTCAAATCTTCCCATTTCTTCCAATGAACACCTCTTCTATCCGCGTTCTGTTTCCACCAAAAGAAAGCTAATCTCTTCTCAATAGTTCGACATATAGAGGTTGGAATTTTAAAAATAGACATCACATATTGGGGTATTGCTCGAATGACCGTTTTGATGAGGATTTCTTTCCCGGCCTTCGAGATCAGCCTCTCCTTCCACCCTTCCAATTTTCTTTCTACTTTTGCAAGGATCCAAGCAAACATTTGCTTTTTTATTTTTCCCCAATCTGCTGGAATACCAAGGTACTTTCCTAAATTTTCTAAGAGAGAAACTCTCAATTCTGATGCTAGATTTTGTTTAAGGTTGTGGGGACAGCCTCTCCCAACGAAAAGCCCTGATTTATTGAGGTTTATAGCTTGCCCAGACACATAGTAGTATTGATTTAGCACATTAGAGACATTCTGAGCTTCTCGGATTGTGCCATCTAAGAAGAGAATGGCATCATCTACAAAAAGGAGATGGGAGAGGGTTGGGCATGTAGAGTTGAGACGGATACCCTTTATGCTTCCATCTTGAACTGCTTTGCTCATGAGGGTCGAGAGGATGTTGGTCATGATGATGAAAAGGTAGGGGGAAAGGGGATCCCCCTGCCTAATTCCTATAGTAGGTCTAAAAACGGCTGATGGTTGACCATTAATCAAGATGTTGAGAGAGACCGTTGAAATGCATATCTTAATCCACTTGACCCATTTCTCATGAAATCCCAACTTCAGCATATAATCACAAAGAAAATTCCATTCAACTCTGTCATACGCTTTTTGCATATCTAGTTTTAGAATGGCTTGACATTTGCATTTCCTCCTTCTCACCCTTATTTGATGGATCACCTCTTGGACAATAAATATGTTGTATTGAATTTGCCTGTCACTTATAAATGATGTTTGTTCTTCAGAAACTATCATTGACAGCCATGGTTTCAGCCTATTTGCCAACACTTTTGCTATGATTTTATAATTAAAATTACAAAGGCTAATAGGTCTAAATTGGGTGATGCTTTCTGGGTTGGTTACTTTAGGGATGAGTGTAATGTATGTTCTGTTTATCTCTGGTTCAAACGTACCTTGGCTGAGGAAAGATTGCACCATGCTGAACATATCATCGTTGATGATTGACCAGTGATTTTGATAGAATAAACCAGTTAGCCCATCCGATCCCGGTGCCTTAGTAGCCCCTAGCTAAAAAACTGCAGCTTTAACTTCTTCTTTAGTTACTGGTTTGATCAGGTCTGCATTCATCTCCTCGGTAACCACCACTTGGCATTGCTCTAATACAAGTTGATAATTCCGGTCACCAACCGAAGTGAATAAGGATTGATAAAAGTTGCAAATGTGATGAGTAAGGGTCTCGAGATCCCTGCACCAGGTTTGATCATCTAGCCGAAGCATAGATATTTTGTTTCGCTGTCTTCTTTGAACTGTGGTTGCGTGAAAATATTTGGTATTTTGATCTCCCCATTTTAGCCATTCTATTCTTGACTTCATGCACCAATACATCTCTTCTTGCCTCCACAACTCTTCAATCTTTCGAACTATGTTGCTGGTTTCCTCTCTGTTTTGTTCCCCATCGGTATTTGTTAACTCCATAAGTTGGAATTTGAGGAGGTTAATATGTTTTTGAGCATTTTGGAATTTTCGCCTACTCCATTTGTATAATTCTGCTGCAACCAGCTTTATTTTATGAGTAAAACTGATTGCGGTAGAGCCATTTGCATTCCAAACCCGCTGAATCACCTCCTCACACTCTGGATCTTCTAGCCAAAAGGGTTGAAACCTGAACATTTTTTATATTTCCTTTCTTTTTGTTGTAGAGATAAAACAACCGAGCTGTGATCCAAGCCTATTGCTGGTAGAGCAAAGGCCTGTGCATTTGGGTGTTGCCCTCTCCATTCCAAATTGCAAAGAGCCCTGTCTAATCTCTTTTTTACTAATGCATGGATTTCCTTCTCTTTTATTTGACCAGGTGTAAGCACAGCCCGTACTTTCAATATCCATCAGAGAGCAATCATCCAAAAATCCCTGGAAAGCTGCCATTCTATATCGGTCCACCTCCCTACATCCAACATTTTTCCCAATGGTAAAGTATTTCATTAAAATCCCCAATACACAGCCATGGAAGAGAATTAGAGTAGTTGATGTCTTTTACTAAACGCCAGAGTCTCAGTCTCTCCTAAAAATTTGTAGGTGCATGTAAAAAGGAAATTCGCATAAGGCTGCCGCTATTTAAATCCTTACATTTTATATTAATGAGCTCCCTATAACATCCCACCACTTCCACTTGGACCTCCTCATCCCAAAATAATGCTAAACCTCCAGCTATGGCGACTGGCTCAATAATGAAAGATTCTTTGAAAAGAGCCCTTTCCCTTACTCTCTTAACCACATTGTTATGATTTTTCGTTTCCATGAGAAATACCAGGTTGGGCTGTTCTTGAGCCACTAAGGCTCTGAAATGCTGGACTATCAAGGGATTGCCCAGCCCTTGACAGTTCCAGCTAAGTAGCGTCATCTTTGCTGTGGTGGCTTTTTAGAGCCAGCCACTGTAGCCCACGTGTTTGCCCCTTCCCAAGACTGGATCGGGGTATCCAAGAGTTGATTTTCATCCATTATATACTCCTGTACCGATTTCTTCTCATAGGGACTGACCCATTTTTGTTTTTTTGCCGCAGGAGCTTTATATATCGCCTTCCCTTTCTTGGAATTATATGATGACATTTCAAAACCAGCTTGACAGATAAGTAATGTTTGTTGCTTTTCTAAGTTGTGGCTTCTTATTGTGCTCATTTGCTCTGTTTTTTCAGACTGAACAGGGACGATTGCCAGAGCATATTGTTTTTCCACCGCTGTTTCCGTTGTTGTTTCTATCACCTCTGTTTGCGTCTCCATTACAACCTCTTCTTCTGGATCCAAATGATCAAGTTTACCATAGAAAGTCTTCCAGTAGGGGTTGTTTTCTCTAACTTCCGCCTTTAGCCATGTTCCATAGCGTCCTGGTTGATCGTGAGGTAATCCAGTTTCTTCATATGGTATTTCAGTGCAGTAATTTGCATAATGTCCGATTCAACCGCAAGAATAACAATAATGCGGAAGCCTTTCGTATTTATAATCAATCCACCATTTCTTTTCCCCACAGGTAATCACAGTGCCTGTTTTGAGCGGGCTAGACAGGTTTAGTAACACTTTGGCCTTCCCACTTTTCATGGTGTTTGTGCCTCTCGCCTCAATTTTTATCTCCTCTACTTCCCCCAGTTTTGAGGCTAAGAGGCGTATGGCACCTTCATTTACTCTGGCACGAGGAAGACCTATAAAATGGACCCAGAACGCATAATGCGTGAATTCATAACAGTGCTCAGGTATGTATGGGTCACCTTCTTTCAGAACTAATAGATTACTTGAGAAAGACTAGGGTCCAGATTCTATCACCCTTCTTTTTTCTTCAATGGATTGGAATATAAATGAAAAGAAACCTGGTTCAATTTGTTCGCATTTAACATGATCAACTTTCCAAGCTCGCTTCATAGTATTGCTAAAAGCCTGGAAGTTGACATTAGGCTTCGAGTACAACTTGCCATGCAGGGTTAATTCACTTTGTTGTTTTTCTACTTCTGGAATGTCATCTCCTAAGTCCGTGAAGTCATCTTCGGACCATAGATCGCCCATTCTTCTACACAGCGCTGCTAAACGAAGGTGGTTGTCCCCTCTATCTGCCATTTACTTTAGATGAGAAGCGGGAAGAGGGTCTGGGTGATTCAACAGACCTTCACAAGTCTTCAATCGTTCATTGGTCGCTCTTCAAGAGGAGGATCTGGAGATGCACAACAAACCCAGCGACATTTCTCTCCATGGAAGCCATTCGGATGGGAAAGATCTGAAAAAAACAAACTCTAATCTAGAGGTGTATGTATGTGCGCTGCCATGAAAGCAGAATTAGGGTTTTTGATTGAGGGGATTTTTAGGGATTGAGGGTAGCTATCACCGAAGGATAGAGGGGAAACTCAACCATTGTTGAGAGAGTAATCACATCTACTTTGAATAAAGCGAGAAGGGCTCGTATAGATGGACTTCATGTAACGGTCCTCATCTGTGTATCATTTAGGTTGAAGTAATATTTTATATGTCATATTTTGGTCTCAAAAGTTGGCATGTCTTGTAAACACACATTCACCCCCGATCCATCTTGAAAATTTTGTTTAGTGGAAGTTTAATCACTTTGTAGTTGAGCTAAAACTAGAGAACAAGTTTCGGTTTGTTATTGCAATCGCCATTTTGTTAGATTCGCCATAAATGGATTTAAATCCTACAGCTTCAAATTAGGCTTATACCCACATTTTGAATACTAGATTGCATTCGGTTGATAAAAAGTGTCACTTAGTTAGTTATCACCATATGTCCATATGTGTAAATTACTTTTAACAACCCCACAACGTATCAGTGACCTAATAACTTAAGTTAAATTAAAGTATGAAAAAGAATCTAGTAGAATATCAAAATTAAAATGAAGAATGAAACTTATATTTTAAGACATTTTATAGATATTGAAAAGATAATCAAAATTACTATCGATTTTTGCAACATTCCAATTGCAAACATTGGCAAAAAAAACACTTCTTAAACGAAACATAAAAATCTAGTTTATAAGACATTTTAAATGGCCGCAGGTGAGAGTGTGAAAAAGTCAGGGTCAAGCAATGCGATGCAAATGACACGCCTCGTCCTTCATGTGCTTTGGGGTCAGATGTCTCCTAGACCAGTGATGTGCAGTTATACCAACACAAACATATAATTTGTACATGTCTATCACGAACCTAGAGTAAATTTTGTATCTATCACCAACCGGGAGTAAATGTTGAGTTAGTTCTTAATAGCGTTGTCACTAAACAATTGAGCTTTTAAATATCAATTTGACGGATCGAATCATTTAGTAGTTTGATATTAGTTGAGTTACATCCTTGAGTGCTCTAATTACTAGTCTATGGTCCTACAAAAAAGTGGAGAAGGTACACAAATAATGGAGAAATGGGCCACATATATTCATTATGTTTGGAAAAGTTGGAGTGTACTAATAAGTCCCCTGTGTGCGAAATGATAAAGATGAGCCATAAATTCCACAAACGAGTACAAACATCACATGATGGATAAATAGAACGATAAATAAAAGCAGCATTGACTAGCAATGAGGAGGAATTTCGAGTAGCCAATATGTTCACTAAGTTCAATCGAGCTATTAGATCTGGTGGAACAAGATTTACGTGGAACTCATCTTATGTCCATATCAAAATTCAGTTTAATATATATACTACTCTCATGAATGATAATTTCTCATTAAGAACAGTAATCCATGAGCCAAGGGATGCTAGAAAAAAAATCAGCACATACATTACTTTTAAATACATTTTTTTTTTACTGGTAACCGCATGCTTGTAGACTAAAATGCATAAATTGTTATCTCCACATCATATACCCCACTCAAAATTACATTCATTTGCGCAGATAATTAATCTCGTCATATTATTATGGGACAAGTGCATTAGAAATCCTAAAACTTATCATGAAAATGCAATCGAGTCCTAAAACTTTCAAAAAATGCAATTAAGTCTTAAAACTTGTCACGAAAGTTCAATCAAGTCCTAAAACTTTCAAAATGTTCAATAAAGTCCTAAAACTCAATCTAGTCCTAAAACTTTCAAAAAATGCAATCAATGGAATGACTTAGATTGAACCACTTTGATAAGTTTTAGGACTTGATTGCACTTTTTAAAAGTTTTAGTACTTAATTGTACTTTGTAACAAGTTTTATGACTTAATTGCACTTTTTAAAAGTTTTAGGACTTAATGGCATTTTCATAACAAATTTTAAGACTTCCAATGCACTTATTATTATTATTATTATTATTATTATTATTATTATTATTATTATTATTATTATTATTATTATTATTATTATTATTATTATTATTATTATTATTATTATTATTATTATTATTATTATTATTATTATTATTATTATCATTATTATCATTATTATTATTATTATTATTATCATTATTATCATTATTATTATTATCATTATTATCATTATTATCATTATTATTATTATTATTATTATCATTATTATTATTATTATTATTATTATTATTATTATTATTATTATTATTATTATTATTATTATTATTATTATTATTATTATTATTATTATTATTATTACTACTATTATTACTACTATTACTACTACTACTATTATTATTATTACTACTACTATTATTATTACTATTATTATTATTACTATTACTATTACTATTACTATTATTACTATTACTATTATTATTATTATTATTATTACTATTATTATTACTATTACTTTTACTATTATTATTATTATTATTATTATTATTATTATTATTATTATTATTATTATTATTATTACTATTACTATTATTACTATTATTACTATTATCATTACTATTATTACTATTATTACTATTATCATCATTATCATTATCATCATTATCATTATCATCATCATTATCATCATCATCATCATCATCATCTTCTTTTTGGGCTTATGACTTGGTCAACAATTTAGAAAACTTTACAATGTCAACAGGTTGATGCTTCTTGTTAAGGATGTTAATGTTCGATTCAGAAGAAGAAATTGGCTTTCGCAACCATCTTAAAGCCAAGTGCTACCTGCAAAACGCAATTACGAAGCCCGATTCCTTTGCAGCTTAAGAAGCGAAAATGAAGAGGAGGCTTTACAAAGCAGAAACCAAAGGAGATGCAACTTCGATTACTGCAACTTGTGGGCGAACACAGAGGAAATTCTTTGGTTGACCATATTGGGGAGCTACATTCCCAGACACCAATGTGAACTCTTAACTCTTTTAACTATAATGTTCTCTTGGGTTCAAAATTCATGCAAAAGCCTGATCCTCGGAGAGAATGGACGTCTTATAAGTACACGCAACCGATATCGAATCCAACAACCAAGCCACAAACCCCATATAGATCAGCACAAACATAACTTTTAAATACACTTGGCATCTTTACCAATGACAGAGCACCACAATAGGCTAAAGGACATGTTAAAGTGAATGCATAAGCTTATATGTCCAATGAACCTAACACATATGTATCTTTAAATATATATATATATATATATATTGTTATTGGTAACAACATACCTATGGACTAAAATGCATAAGCTTTTGCCTATACATAATATACACCAATCAAAACTATAGTAATTCATGTCCACATATGAAGTAATAATGTCATCGGTTTCGCGGGCGAATGGCATGGTCAACAAATTTAAAGAATTTCCAATGGTCAACAAAACAATGGTTCTGTTAAGGATGTTGATGTTCGTTCGGAAGGAGTTGACTTTCATGGCCGTCTTAGAGCCAAATTCTAAAAGCATAACGCAATTACGAAGCTTGGATTTATATTGGAGTGAAATAGAGAGGTGGTTTTACAAAGCAGTAGTTGAAGGAGATGCAATTTATGATAGTGCTAGTACAAGCACCTAGAGGGGGGGTGAATAGGTGCTCAAACAACTTTTTCAAAATATAGTATAAGACTTTACTTTTAACCTGAATCTAGATGAAAATAGACTTTGCAGAGAAAAACAGACTCTAACAATTAAATAGAGTTACGAAAAAAATAAAAGAGTTCAGGGAAGAGAATAAGAACACAAGAATTATAGTGGTTCGGCTTAATCCAAGCCTACGTCCACTCTCTTGCACTGACAGGCCACTGGCTGGATTTCACTATGAATCAAAAGAGTCGTTACAGTATCACGTCCTTGCTCCTCCATGCCTTCATATCCGATGGCACTTTCCAAAGGAGTTCTTCCAATCTACCCGTTGGACAAAATCAATTAGGGAGATCTTGAGTTACTTAAGGAATGTGAAGATAGCCCACCAATCTTGCTCGCCCATACAATCAGGATCTAGGTTTCCATAAGTAGAACCTTCCAAGTATACTTCGCCAATCAACAAATTCAATTTACTCATATTGATTTCAAAACGAATAAAAGATCTTTATATGCTATCTCCAGCCGTGAGATAATCTTCAACCAAACTGATCAAATCCTTAAAGATAAACTTGCATCTAAATAAGATTTCTTCGTCGGTCTAGAAACTGTCAATGAGGGCAGACTTTGAGTCTTGAGTCTTGCGGTTTTCAGACTGATGGAAGGAAATATTTTGTCAACTTCAAAACAGATAAGAAAGTTTTCTCCAACAATTTCTTTACTCAATGTGGCACCATCTCGACTACATATTAAGAATGAAACGCAAAAGAATTGAGAGGCCCACCAACAAAGGCAATTGCAAGTGAATCGAGTTATCTAAATGATAAAGTGTCTTCCCTCTTATTTTTAACTCTCCCAAATTGCTTTGACAATACACATTACACACTCATTGAATAACCATCCAATTTTTTTCCCTTTGATTTTGGTCATAATTATGTAAATCACTTCAACTGTCTTTTTATTCTATTTTTTCTAGACCGGATTAGTCTAGTCCCCTTCCCCCACCCAAATTAAAAAAAAAAAAAAAAAACACAAGAAAAATAAATTAAAAAAAAGGCGTTTTTCCCACTGGAAAAAGAAGAAGAGAAAACCAAATAAGTGAATCGAATCAAACTCGGTTTTCGTTCAAGTCATATTCGCTTCAAGTCGTGATTTGGTTCGATTTAGCTGCTCATCCTAATGGTTTGGTTCGGTTTGGATTTCTTAAAAACTCGAAATGAATCGAATTGTTAACACCCCTACTTGTGACCTTCTTGCCATGTGATTCCTAGATGAATTCCAGGTTTCCGAGGAGTCAGGGCCCGAAGGTTCATAGGCCAATGAACTGGCAGAATCGGAAGACAGAACCGTAATAGAGTTTTTGTCCTTCCTTTCAGCTGCATCATTCGAAGCCTTGAGATTACTTGGATTTCGCCCTCCACTTCCCCTGACTCTTCTCATGGCATGCTAGTGTCACGATTTGTGAAGATACGGCTATAGATCCAATTAAACCAAGACAAGAGAAAGGAACGACACCATATCAAAGAACGAGCAAAGAAAAGATATCAAGTGAGTTTATCCCCAATGAATTAAATGCTATTATAACTGCAAAAGCTGTAACGAAGATGAAGTATGCAGTCAGACTATTTCCCACAAAATAGAATTTCCTAAAAATAGCATTTAATGACAATGTAGCATGTGGCTAAGGTTAATAACAAAAAAAAAAAAAGCTTTATATTTAATTTTTATAACTGGCAAAGTCCGGAAAGAGCTTCCAAATCAATATGCATAAAAAATAGGGGTGTGCAACCGGACCGGGTATACCCGAGAACCGGACCGGCCCACCTAGAAAACAGGGTCAGGAACCGGTTCTCATTGAAACCGGTCCGGGAACCAGTTCCCAAAATTCGGAATTGGTTTAAACCGGTCCGGGAACTGGTTCCGAGTGATTACCCACCTAGGAACCGGTTCTCGGATTGGTTTTGGAATCGGTTTGGGAACCGGTTTTGTAAGTAGAGATTCAAAACCCTATTTTTTCTCCTGATTTCTATTCTTACTCCTGCAATCACATCGCGTTTTTCCTCTTAGCTCTCTCAAACACACACGACACTCCTCCTTTGTCGTTCCTCTTCCTCACTTGCTTCCCTCCCTCACTGGCTCCCTCTCGCACCGTCCGACAGACGAACGGTGTTTGTCGCCACCAAATTCTTGTGTATCACGTGGATTGACTCGTCAAATTTATCTTTTGTAGAATGAATTATGTTTGCATAAATGAGTAGCTTCATGTAGTAGTTGTGGGAATAAGACTAATATTAGACCATGTTTGTTGCTAATTCTTTGCCTTATGATTTTATTTATTATAATTAGTCATGTGAATTCTTAATTTTTCGTTTAGTAAAAAAGTTCATGTATTTTACTTACCTTACCAAAAAAAAAAAGTTCATGTATTTATTTATTACAAGTGCTTAATGTTTCAATACAAATTAGGAGGATTACGTTATTTTATTGCGTATTAATATAAAATTCGAAGTCATATAGGATATCGAGAGATTACAAAATAGGTTTTAGTGGAAATAGGGTTGACCCTGGAACCGGACCGGAAAAACAAGGTGGATCAAGTACAAGGTCAAATACAAACAGGGTCAGGTACATGGTCCAAAAAATGGAAACCAATTATAATAGAGTCGGATACAGGGTCCAGGTCTAGACCTTACCCACCCTGGACCCGATCACCCCTAATAAAAGAAAAAGGTAATTCACTTTTCTAACTTTGATGTTTGCTTTTCAAGCTTAGCATGTGCTTGTCTTCGTCTCAAAATCTCGTGATACTACCTAGCATTTACATGAACAAGCCCTCTTGCCACTACCAAGTTAAGAGGCAGAAGCATCCTAGCATGAAGAATACGGACAAGAGAATAAGCCTGCCCATTATAAGATCACTCAGATGGCACAATGCAGAATTCAGAAATGTTGCCTACTGCGTGATAGAGCACCTCATACAACATAAGCAAGGGGTGAACAAGAGAGACCTTCGTCACAAATAACAGCAATTTTCAGTACTCTTTGCTAATTCCAAAAGAAACGCAATTAAAGATAACATGAATAAATTGTTAGAATCGTAACAGAGATTCTTTCTCATATGTTCTCCTTTCGTCTCACCCTCTAGTAGCACCAACCACCAAATATAACTTGACAAATATAAGAAACAAGCACCGTAGAGATGAATATGTTTTTAAAATAAAATAAATGCAGACACCTCTTCTCAAGATACTATGTTCTAATAGACACATTTCTCTGTATTTTCAATAGTAATTTAGATGGCGTTTTTATTAAATAGATGCTGGTGTGAGTGAATAGCTTTTGTCCTTACTACCTCTTCGTACTACCTCATCGACAGTCTCGGGACAACAAGAATGAAGAGACTAAAATAGATTGGACATTAAACCCAGTTTCAAAATCATCTGAGAAAAATTAGTCAAACAGAGAGTATTACTTCTTGCTCAAGGACTACCGGTTGAATCATTTAAAAGTACTTTGGAACTAAACATGTCCTTAAATTATTTCGTCTAAACTCTGAGACGTAAAATGTGAGGTTATTCCCAGCTAGATGGGGAAGAAAAATGTTCACCTAGCAACGAGGGGGCCACCGGGGGAGAAGATAGACTCCCCGTCATATATTTCGATGTGGCTACTACCAAGTAGGCATGAATAGTATAGCTTCCCATGCTTAGGGTGAGATGGTGGAGCTCACAAGGGCTCCTGCTGGGCAGGCCTATGCTATTCACAGAGTCACGTAACCGACACGTCGGCTCAATACCCTCGGTTATGTGACTCTGTTGGCTCAATTATTTAAAAGTACCTCCAAAGCAAGATAAATGAGGTTAGAGCAATAGTGGAAAACCTTACCAGGATACAACAAGTGTATGTCATAAAACACACACTACTTCTCGGCTTCTTGAGAAGCACTATGACTCCGCAGTATGCCTTTCGAGAACATTTGTGGTGATAACCGAAGTAGAGTGATGCATCAATCAGAAATGAGTAATTGGTTAACTTGACACACTTCATCGACCCAGAAATCTGTGAAGTCCTAATTTAAGCATAGATGGTCTTTTTTACATGACTGCTAGTATCAACGACAACAGTGTTTGTGGCTAAGCAAGCAAGATCAAGTTTCTTCAACCCTTGCACATGTCGAGGTTCAATTCTTCAATTGACGGGTGCCAATCGAATTAGAGCTTCTGGAGACCATAGCATTTTTACAATAGACAACTCTCCAAGCAATTGCCGGGCTCTCGTGCAGGGCTCAATACATGGCTGGTGAAATTTAAGAACTTGCCATCATACTCGAGACCATTGTGCACTGTCTGCTCTTCCCAATTTTGGTAAGCACACTGATCAAAAGATAATTTTGCGTATGTAGACTAGGACCAAGTCCAGGAAATTACTGATTGCACCATTTCTACCATCTTTATGGCCCTTTCAAACTTTCCGCACTGCTTCTTTGCCCGAGAACATTATTGATCTCCAAAGTTGATCTACTCCAGGACACTGATGTGATCAGAACCACTGCATCAAACAAGAAACGGATCGATAGAGAAATCGGGGCTAAACAGAAATATGTTGGAAACGGGGTTGGACGATTGAACCCGGCAAGACATTCTACACACGCTTGGAGAGCGACAAGAAACAAGCCAAGTGACGAAACTGCTTGGGAACCACCCAAAATCAGAATTCAACCTCCTCCTTTTCCGTGAGGAAAAAAGCGTGGGAAATCGAAGAGGAGCGAGAAAGGTAAAAAAGCACCCGGTAACCTGGATGACCCAGTAACTAATGGGAAAAAAACGCAGAGACGTAAATTGCTGTTTTTGACATCTTCTCCAAGATCAGCGCACTATCAAGTAGAAACTAGATGAGCTCAATGACATATCCCCGTATCTTTACATTGCTTAAGCTTATTGCTCGAGGCACTAGTTTTTGCCATCGAAGTCACGTGCTTGCATCCAGCCAGCTTCAGCATGCTGAAATTTGAATGCAAGCCGTTCTTTCATCTCCAGCACTTGCGATAGATTGAATGGAAATTTGTATGTGTTAGGACTAGAAATAGCACCTAGAGGGGGGTGAATAGGTGTTTGAAGTGATTTTAACAATTTAAATTGAATGAGAGATAAATAATTTAAAATCAACGATCGTAGCAAATGAAAAAAGTTAACAATAAAAGGATTAGGGATAGAGAATCAAGACTCCAGATTTATAGTGGTTCGGCTTAGATCAAGCCTACGTCCACTCTCCCGCACGAACAGCCCTTCTGGCTGGATTTCACTAATAATCAATAAGAGTGATTACAGTCTCACGTTCTTGAGTCCACAAAGTGTAGATTACTCTACTACACTTCCTCAAGGTCTACAATATGATCTCTTTTTTGATTACACGTAACGCTCAAAGAATGATATCGCAAAATAGAGAAGGAGATTCAGACTTTGGAATTCTTCTATCCGCACTCTTCAACAACTAGAGCATCTCTCTTATATACTTCTTCATGCCTTCAATACCGTTGGCACCTTCCAAAGAAGTTCTTCCAATCAACCCGTTGGACATAATCAATTAGAGAGATCTTGAGCTCTTTAAGGTAAGTGTTGATAGCCCATCAATCCTGCTCGCCCATACAATCAGGATCTCGGTTTCCATAAGTAGATCATTCCAAATATAAGTTGCAAAGTCACCAAAGAATCTAAACATATTCCATATAAAACTTAGATCATTTAGTGCTGAATCCAGTAGAAAGATATCCATTAGTCGTTAGAATAAAGATCGTATAAGATCAGAATAAACGTCGTCCTGGAAACTGTCCATGTGAGTAGACTTTGAAATATAAGTCTTGAGTCTTGAGTCTTGAGTCTTGCTAGCTTCAGACTTTAATCTTCAGACTTTGATCTTCAGACTTTGTCAAGAGAGTCTGTAAGTCTTCAGACTAGACTGATAAACCTGTTTTGTCAACTTCAAAATACCTTAAGGGATTTCATCCAACAATCTACCCCTTTTTGATGGTGACAAAACTTTCCTGCAGATTTGAATATTATCGCCCTGCAATACAACTTTTAAGCAAGCATATAAAAGATTAAATAAGATAGTAGAAGTTATCCCGTATTACGTACTTTCCCCCGTACACTGGATCTGCATTCACCGAAACCTCATTAGTCATAAACAGACAGTACTATCTAATTTATAAAGCTTAAGGTATTGCCATAGAGAGCACACATTTCAAAAACTGCACAAGTTTAAAAACTCAAGTCAATGTCAAGATAGCAAGCAATAAAAAGATAGGATTTGGTTTGGTTTGGTTTTGAGAACAGAAATCTGCAAAGTCTTCTCCCCCTTTTTGTCAGCATAAAAAAAATCAAGGAGCTCGAGGTATTCGAACAAGTTGAAAGTCTCCCATAGACTTGACAGTGTCTTCTAACTTCCTCAAATCTTCCTGTACTTGGGTGAGAGTAGTCCCCTTTGCAGTATCCTGAATCTGACGCTGAACATCTTTAAGTTGATCATGCAAAGTGATGAACATTGCATGATTTTCATTCTGCAAGGTCTGAAATTCATAACCCATGGCATAAATTTGACCTTTAAGTTCCAAGATGATCTCAAGCAGCCTTTGAAAATTTCCAGAGTTGTCAGTCTGAGTGCTTGTTTCAGCTCGGTCTGAAGGTGGAGTCAAGCCAGTATGAATGTCAGCAGGAGGTTCAGTGTGTGGAGATGATGCGTTCTCCTTCAGGAAACTGTGCAGCATGAATATCCTCAGCATCAGGAGGTGATCGACTAACACCTGTTTGAGCATCCTATTCTCTAAAAGTCAGCCGAAGAGGTGTGTGTTCTCTTTCTTTATCTCCCCCTGTCTCCATGTCTTCTGGTGGAGAAAAGAATTCATCTTTCTGAGGCGTTTCCTCAGTGACAGGATGTTGTATATCCTCATTTTCTGCTGGAGAATCTGTTCTTTTTGATTCATCTGCTTGTTCTTCTTTTCCTTCTTCCTCTTCCTCTCTTTCTTCCTCTCTTTCTTCCTCTGTCTTCTCTTCCTCTTTCTTCTCTTCCTTCTCTTCCTCTTTCTCTGCAACTTGATGTTCTGGAACAGTTGGAATAGATGCAGCAAATTGAGAAATAAGAGTAGAGATGGGTATTGCATCCTCATCATCTTCATCTTCCAGATGACTCGCCCTTCTCTTCTTGGTAGAACTAACCACGGGTTCTTTCCCTTTCCTTTTTCCGCCGATGAGTCTGGTCTGAGTTTGATAGGAGTCTTTTCCTTGAATTGCTCCAGCTTCTTGCTAAGCTCTTTCAGACGCATCTTGGTAATCATCCTTAGCCCGATGACCATTTTATCAATAGTCTTCACTGTGAGAATATGAGGAGGTTGAATGTTGAGATGTTTGAGGAGACGAGTAATGAGAGCAAAGATAAGGAAGCTTTCCTTTGTCCTTAACCATGCATCTATACATGTGAAAGATGATGGTATGTGGCAAAGAGAAGTTCACACCTATCTTGATGGCAAACATCAACTTAGCTTCAGAAATTGATACATCTGTCTTAGATGTCGATTTGGGTCTTAGACAGTTGATTACAATCTTGTGCAGCAAAGTATTTGTTGCATTCATTCTGGAATAAGATAGTCTTCCTTCTGCAATTCTGTCCTTTGCTAGTTCAAGCGTAGCATGGCTTACAGACACGCCGATTGGTTGGAAAGCCCCTCTTTCCACACCAAGCACATAAGCCAAAATGTCATTATCAATGACATACTCCTTATCTCTCACACTGAAGGTAAAGCTGTTTGCATCAATGAAACTGATATTGGAGTAGAAATAGGCCGTCAATTCAGAATGTGCCGTGTCACGATGCATGCGGAACTGATAAAGTTGGAGCTTTTCGAATTTCTCTCGCAGATGTATGCTCAACAAGTCCAGAAAATCGAAATCCACAGTTCGTGGGTTCATCACCCCACGCTTCAGCAATTTTTCATATCTCTTCCTGTGTCCGTCTGAGCGGAACAATTCATCCTTCTTCCCTCGTAGGCTCGCAGCCACACCCATCCATGGTTTAAAGTGTATGAACATCTTTTCATCATCGTCCTTTCCCTCAGGCTGATTCATACTACTAAACCTAGGGTCACTCGGGAAATTTGCAAATGCTCTTGCAGCCGTTCCCTCAGGCACAATTCCAGACATTTCCATAACAGTAAGAAAGTGCGTCTCGTTTCTATATCCCTTCTCTTTCAGAAACTCATCCACAAAAGTCATAGCAGAACCTTCCTTTAACGCAGAGTAAAGCTTGTAAACAAAGGCAGGCTTTAGAGTTCTTACTGGTTCGATATCTTCATAAATCGTTTCTGCATCTTGAGGGCCCTGTTCTTGAGGTCTTGTAGAGGATAACCGCTGTTGAGAAGTTTGCTCAGTAGGAATGTCGCTTTCCTCAGTGAGATCAAAGTGCGTAGGTCCCTCACCAGATCCCAGTGGTCCCCTGTTTGCTATTCTGGAAGACTTCCTCTGATACGACATTGTGCGTTTCTTTGGAGAGACTTTCTCACTTGTGTCGCAAGAAAGTTGAGAACTTTGAAACAAAGAAGTTTTGGAGAGAAAATTGCAGAGCAGTGAAAAGCTTTTGATCTAGGGTTTTTGAGTAAAGTGAAAACGAAGGAGAAGATATGTATAAGTATAACAGGTACGGGGGATAACCAAGCGTCGTATCTTTTGAAAATCTTGATTTTTCCTTTTTGAAAAATAACTGCCTTAATAAAACGATAACCACTTTCTTTAAAAATAACCGACTTAAAATAGACAGATAATCTTACCTTATCAATAAGACAATTTAAGTAAATGAACTTACAGTCGTGTCGATTCGTATTCTCAGTCTTTTGACCTTTGAGTCTGATTCTCTGTCAGACTTTAGTTTCTGAGTCTGAGCTTCAGCATTCTTCAAGAGATAAAATATTGAGTTTTGAGCGAATAGACTCAAACAAGCTTTTCTCAAGTGGCTTTGTGAAGATATCTCGCCGCTTGATTCTTTGAGTCTATGAATTGTATCAAGACTTCTTTGTTCTGAACATGATCTCTTATAAAGTGATGTCGAATTTCAATATGTTTTGCTCTTGAATGTAGGATAGGATTCTTTGTAAGATTGATAGCACTGGTGTTGTCACATCTAATTTCTGTGCAAGAGTCTTCAATGCCAAAGTCTTGCAGTTGTTGTTTTATCCACAATATTTGAGAACAACAACTTCCAAGAGCAACGTATTCTGCTTCAGCTGTTGAAAGAGCCACAGTACTTTGTTTTCTTGAAAACCAGGATACTGCCCTGTTTCCAAGCAATTGACAAGTACCTGAAGTGCTTTTTCTTTCAACTCTACAACCTGCAAGATCTGCGTCTGAATAGCCAAGAAGTGTAAAGTCTCCTTCTTTGGGATACCAAAGACCGATCTTAGCAGTAGTAGCAACATATTTAATAATACGTTTAACAGCACTTAAGTGAGATTCTCTAGGATCAGATTGAAACCTAGCACATATGCAAACACTAAATAATATGTCAGGTTTGGATGCAGTAAGATAAAGAAGTGAGCCAATGATACTCCTGTATAATTTTTGGTCAATTTTCTTCCCTGCTTCATCTTTGTCTATCTTCAAAGAGCTTGACATTGGTATGTCAGTCTTTTTGCAATTCTCCAGACCGAACTTTTTAACAAGTTCTTTTGCATATTTCTCTTGATGAATGAATATTCCCTCCTTTAGTTGTTTGACTTGTAGACCAAGGAAAAGGATAGTTCACCCATCATGCTCATCTCGAATTCATCCTGCATAGACTTAGAAAATTTCTTGCACAAAGTTTCATTAGATGATCCAAATATGATGTCATCAACATAAATCTGAACAAGTAGAAAGCTTTTACCTTCCTTTTTAATGAACAAAGTAGTGTCTACCTTCCCTTTAGAAAAGCCACTATGAATTAAGAAATTACTTAGCCTTTCATACCAAGCTCGAGGAGCTTGTTTCAGTCCATATAAAGCTTTCTTCGATCTACGAATACGTAGTCCGGTTTCTTTGAATCTTCAAAACCAGGAGGTTGTTCTACGTAGACTTCTTCTTGAATAAATCCATTCAGGAATGCACTTTTGACATCCATTTGAAACAACCTGAAATTCTTATAGCAAGCAAAAGCAAGTAATAATCTGATTGCTTCTAACCTTGCTACTGGAGCGTAAGTCTCATCATAGTCTATCCCTTCTTCTTGCGTATATCCTTTAGCTACGAGTCTTGCTTTGTTTCTCATTACTTTGCCTTTTTCATCAACTTTGTTCCTGAAAACCCATTTAGCTCCAATAACTGATTTACCTTTTGGTTTGGGAGTTAATTCCCATACGTCGTTAATACCGAATTGTCTCGAGTTCTTCTTGCATTGCTTCAATCCAGCTTTCATCGCTAAAGCTTCTTCAATATTTTTGGGTTCTATTTCAGAAATAAGAGCAACAATGACTAGACTCTTCTCGCCTTTTGGATCTTGTTCGTATTCCCTCATTAATGTTTCCAATAATGAGTTCTTCAGGATGACTAGACTTGTGTTTCCAGTTACTGTTCAGTCTGATAGATTGTTGATCTTCTTCTTGAGTAGGTTCTTCATCAGTAGCTTGTTGTACTGATTTTGATTTAGCAACTGCTTCAGTGGAGTTAGATCTAGCAGTGTCTGGAGCAGATTCTGAATCTTCAGTCTGTATCTGCTGAACTTGTGGAGAGTCTTGAAATTTGACATTCATTGATTCTTCCACGCCTGAGTCTTTTGTTGAACACTCTAAAAGCTTTGCTTGTTGTAGAGTATCCAAGAAAGAACCCTTCATCTGATTTTTCTTCAAACTTACCAACACGATCATTTGCATTCTTTAGAATAAAACATTTGCAACCAAATATTTGAAAATAAGAAACTATTGGTTTCTTCCCTTTAAAAATTTCATAAGGAGTTTTCTCAAGAATTGGTCTTAAAAACACTCGGTTTATAATATAGCAAGCAGTTGAAACAGCTTCTGCCCAAAACCTTGAAGAAACTTGATTTCCAATTAAAAGTGTTCTTGCCATTTCTTGTAAAGATCTATTCTTCCTTTCCACAACCCCATTCTGTTCTGGTGTATATGGAGAAGAAAATTTATGTTGAAAACCAAATTCATCACATAAATTAGCAAAGTCTTGATTTTCAAACTCACCTCCATGGTCTGTACGAATGCTTGTAATAGTGTGACCTTTCTCATTCTGCACCTTTTTAGCAAATTTTGAAAAGAGAGAGAAAGTCTCTGACTTACTTGTAAGAAAGTAGACCCAAGTAAATCGTGAATAGTCATCCACTATTACCCAGCAGAACCTTTTACCACCAATGCTTTTCGTTCTGGTAGGTCCAAACAAATCCATGTGCAAAAGCTGCAATACATGATTAGTGGAAACTCTATTTATTGATCTGTAAGAATTTCTAACCTGTTTACCCAGTACGCATGGTGTACATAGATCAGACTTTGAATAATTCAGAGTAGGCAATCCTCGAACAAGTTTCTTTGTAGAGATCTTGTTGATCTGCTTCATGTTGATATGGCCTAGCTTTTTGTGCCACAGATTTGCTTCATCTTGTACTGATATTAAGCACTGTGATTTTTTTTGATTCACATCCGTAAGATAGATATTTCCATGTCTTCGACCAAAAAAGATTGAGTAAGGTCTTTACCGATTCCAGCACGTTTCTTCCCGAAAGTTGATCTTGAAACCAGAATCACACAACCGACTTATGCTAAGCAAGTTGTAATTTAATCCTTCAACTAATGAAACATTATTGATAGACAAACTTCCAATCTTCACTGTTCCTTGACCAGTAATCTTTCCTCTGTTGTTACCACCAAAGGAAACTTTTCCTCCGTCTATCTGAATAAGTTTTATGAAGCAGCTTGAGTCTCCTGTCATATGTCTTGAGCAGCCACTATCAAGATACCATTTTATCTTCTTTTTGATAGTAACCTCGCAATTAACCGTAAATCAAGCTCTTTTTGGTACCCATACCATCTTGGGTCCGAAGTGTTAGTACAATAGACAGTCTTAGCCCAGCTCTTTTTAACAGTCTCCAAACCAAAGGACATTCTTTCTCAAAGTGTTCTAAGCTTTTACACTTGGAACATCTCGAGCATTTCTACCAACAGGTTTTATAAAGATTTTCTGAAATGATTCTTGTAAACAAGATCTTAGCTGGTCTTTGTTTAATTCTTTCTTTTACCTTCGGAAAATCAATCAGTGGAATAGTTTCAGAAGTCATACCAAGACCTAACTTGTCAAAATATGGTCTTTGTATTGAATGAATCTTCTCCAGCTTTTCAGAACCATTTGAAAATCTCTTTGATATATTAGTAATATCATTTTTCAAAAGATTATTCTCATTTGAAATACTGTCTCGAGTTTTCTTTCGCAACAACAAAATCTTTTCCAGTTTTTCAAACTTTTCTTTCATAAATTTATCCCGTTGTTTCAATGTAGAATTTTCCCTTTTCAATTCGTAGATCCTCTTAAGAGAGGTTTTCAGACTAAGACAAAGTTCATCAATGTATTTAGAAACTTTAACAGGAATTTTCAAGTTACTAACCTCGAGTTCACTGTCTGAGTCTGTGTCTGAATCAAGGTCTGAGTCTGTATCTGATTTCGCCATCAAACAAATATTGGCATAATCATTGTCATTATCTTCACATTCAGTATCACTCCAAGTCTCGCTTTGAGTGCCTTCCCCGTTTTTCTCGCCTTCCCTTTTCTCTTCTTTAACAGAGGACGCTTAGGTCTGATGTGTCCATTTTTCTTGCATTCAAAGCAAGTCACTTCTTTATTCGTATCATCTTCCTCTCGTTGACCTGTTTTGAAACCTTTGAGAATTTTGTTTCTTCCAATTGAATTTCCTTCCTTTTCTCGTTCAGCTTTCGAATCTCTTTATCATTAGTGCCAGTTCTTCATCATCTAGGTCTTCTTCGAGTCTCGTAACATCGAATAGTCATTAGACTTTAAGGCAATAGATTTCTTACCTTTTGAGTCTTCCTCTTCGTTGGTCTGTTCTACTTCATAGGATTGAAGAGTTCCAACCAATTCATCTACAGAAAGTGGAGCAATCCTCTGTGTCTCTCTTATTGAGGTTTTTATATAATTCCAATCTTTTGAGAGTCCACAAAGAAGTTTGTTGACTTTCATATGTCCTGAGATTGGATGTCCCTGATATTCAAGACCATTCACAATTTCAGTAAAGCGACTAAACATGTCAGTAATTGATTCTCCTGATCTCATCTTAAAGACTTCATATTGTCCCAAGAGAATGTTGATCCTTGTTTCTTTCACACGATCAGTTCCTTCATAGGTAATGTGAAGCCTATCCCATACTTCTTTTGCTGTATTACAAGAAGATATTCTATTATATTCAGTAGGGGATAAAGCACAATATAAAGAGTAAATAGCTTTGGCGTCGAGAGTCTGTCTCTTCGTGATTTCTTCTTGAGTCAAAAGAATAGGAACAGCAGGTTCTTTTCCTCTCTCTGAGTCTGATGCAGCAGTAGGAATGATTCCTTTATCAACCACTTCCCATTCCAAAGGATCTTTTGATCTTAGGAATGCCTTCATCTTGTTTTTCCATATGCTGTAATCTTTTCCATCAAAGTATGGAGGTCTGGTATTGCTTTGACCTTCAACCAACCCTGTAGGCAGCATACTAGCCATAGATCTTTTACTTAGAAGTAAAGACACTTCTTATAAACAAGTACACAAGCTCTGATACCAATTGTTAGGACTAGAAATAGCACCTAGAGGGGGGTGAATAGGTGTTTGAAGCGGTTTTAACAATTTAAATCGAATGAGAGATAAATAATTTAAAATCAACGATCGCAGCAAATGAAAACAGTTAACAATAAAAGGATTAGGGATAGAGAATCAAGACTCCAGATTTATAGTGGTTCGGCTTAGATCAAGCCTACGTCCACTCTCCCGCACGGACAGCCCTTCTGGCTGGATTTCACTAATAATCAATAAGAGTGATTACAGTCTCACGTTCTTGAGTCCACGGTGTAGATTACTCTACTACACTTCCTCAAGGTCTACAATATGATCTCTCTTTTGATTACACGTAACGCTCAAAGAATGATATCGCAAAATAGAGAAGGAGATTCAGACTTTGGAATTCTTCTATCCGCACTCTTCAACAACTAGAGCATCTCTCTTATATACTTCTTCATGCCTTCAATACCGTTGGCACCTTCCAAAGAAGTTCTTCCAATCAACCCGTTGGACAGAATCAATTAGAGAGATCTCGAGCTCTTTAAGGTAAGTGTTGATAGCCCATCAATCCCGCCGCCCATACAATCAGGATCTCGGTTTCCATAAGTAGATACTTCCAAATATAAGTTGCGAAGTCACCAAAGAATCTAAACATATTCCATATAAAACTTAGATCATTTAGTGCTGAATCCAGTAGAAAGATATCCATTAGTCGTTAGAATAAAGATCGTATAAGATCGAATAAACGTCGTCCTGGAAACTGTCCATGTGAGTAGACTTTGAAATATAAGTCTTGAGTCTTGAGTCTTGAGTCTTGCTAGCTTCAGACTTTAATCTTTAGATTTTGATCTTCAGACTTTGTCAAGAGAGTCTGTAAGTCTTCAGACTAGACTGATAAACCTGTTTTGTCAACTTCAAAATACCTTAAGGGATTTCATCCAACAGTATGTAAATTTGCGATGAGGTCCAAGATGAGCACAACTAGTGAGGATCACAAGACGATAAGAATTCCTGTATGAGGTGGAAATACCAGGGAGGTGTTGCTCTACTTAGAAGCAGTAGAAGCCTTAAAGATGGAGATAATACAAAAAAAAACCAATTCAAGGAAAGTACATGGAGGAGAGTGAAAGAAGCAACTCGGACTAGGACGTAATAAAATCAAGTGGGAAAAGTTCAATTCAAATGTTGAACTGAATTGAGACGGCTCGATCAAGTCGAAACTATCCATTTGGTTCAGAAATCAAATCCCATTCGGTTTGGCTTTGATCAAATCTGACATTGTTCCTGTTAGGTTTCCAGAAAACAATGTGGAAGTGCTTATTTTGTAAAATCTCATATTATAGCCCCACTTATTATCGTGGAATTGTGGCGGAGGAAGTGCGTGGTATACTGATCCATGCTCGACGGACATGTTACTATGAAAAGTCTTATTGGAAACCTGTGTCTGGAGGGGATGAGGTAAATACATAGTTGGACTGATTTGATGCAATTCATAGTATAAGGGTATAAGGGGTCGACTACCAAATTACCTTAAGTAAAGATACAAAGTTGGATACTCATGTTATTTATAAAGGAAAAAGAACTCACACGTCAAATGAGGGACAAAATGATATTGTTAATTTGCAAGAAGAGCACACATAATAACAATTTGATACGAACTTGGCGGACTGCACAACTCAATATTTTATGGTACAGAGTAGCTTCGGATTGTACTGATATTGAAGTTGATACTAATCATTAAGAATGTTGAACTGCATTGACTTCCTTTCAAGATAAAGAAATGGGTAGCTAAAGCAGAAAAGTGAAAGAACAAAGATGGCAGCCTCTGAAATGAAAAACCATGAGAAAAACAGCAGCCGCAAGAGCAAAGGCTACTCATGAACAGATTGTAACTGGTGTCAATAGATTGTTCAAGTAAATCTATACTGCAAAAATTTTAGCCGAACTTTCTGCAAGAGCTGGGAATATGAAAAGAAAAGCTGTTAAGAGAAACGTACTTCGAAAAAAAAACAGCACATCCACCATCAAAATATTCATAAAGCTGCCTGTACAGAGTCGTGGATGTTGCGAATTCATAGACCTGAGGCAAAGGGGCGAATTTGTCATAAAGCCCAACTACTTTTGTAAAGTCTACCAAATGTGAGACATGCCTGGCATAGAAACATCAAGGGTTGTCCAAAAGAAAGGGTGAACACAATTCCAATACCAGTATCTAACCCAGGTGAATTACTGCACTTGTTGAGGCCCTTGGGAAACTTAACAATTTCTGTGAAAACTCTAGCAGCACATCCAATGTACAATAATCCTTTGATGGACGACCAATGTCGCTGGAAAACATGAACTTGCTACCTGCTCGCTGCAGAGTCTTCTTGGTAGAAATCTCCATTTTCTCCAAGACCTGTGCATTCTTGAGCAAAAATTCAATGAGCTCAATGACGTCAGGCTAAAGCCGGTCCTCCAGACAAGGAAATGTGCTGTCCACTGAACTCCAGTAACTAAAGCCGTTGAACTCAAATGCAAGCTTACATTCTGCTTCGGCAAGCTAGAAATTTAAAGTGACATTTCAATCTCCATTAATTCCAAGTTCTAATATGCCAACAAAATGTTACAGTTCAAGCATTTATACCTCGGATTCATCTTCTTCTCTTCCAGGATAAACATAGATAGTGAGTGTCTCAAGGAAATGAGAGTACCTCAGCAAGCTAGAGATGCCGGGGAGGTACCACGTATTCAGACGCAGTTGAAGTGTCACATACTTCCAGGCAAAAGATGGGCATGGCTGATTTGTCAGTTCCCATTTAGTTAATACCTGGTTTAAAAAGAATTACTTGGACTGACTTTGAATGAAAATTGCGATCGGACATATATTGTGGGCCCTCGAGAGCATGTGTATGTATGGACTAACTGAAATGAAACTATATGATACCATTCAATTCAGAGTCATGTCAGGAAATTTTTAATTAACTATCGTAGAATATTTAGAAAGGCAAATCACAAGAGCATGTACATGCACATTTAAAATGGTAACACATGTCACGTAAAAAGTGAAAACAATATCGTCCACAAAATGCCACAAAGCAAACAAGGACACAAGGAAGACAGACACCTAACAAGCTGTAGTTTTCAGTTACATGAATAGGTTATGGATGATAGTTTACAATTGCTCAAAGTTCATAGGCCAGCAGATGCAAGGAAGGCCACCTTATAGAAGTCTAGGTGGGCATAAACAAAAGAACCCAGCCTAAGTAAATAATATCTTCTTTTACTCTCTATCTAGGACATTACCTGATGAACTGAAGCATAAAAAACTACAGAACACAGAAGCCAAAGCAGAGAAACGGCACAGCCACTGTTTATTTCAAGTAAGACCCATCCAAAATCAGTTCACCCAACTTCTATTCTACAAATTTTAGGACAGTTGAAATGTGAGAATATCCAATCAAACAAATAGTAATGCTCCTCACCTGAAGGATCAGAACCCAAATCATTCAAAAGTACCTCAAAGCGAGATAAAATAGGTGAGAGCAAAAGCAGAGAAACCATACTGGTATGCACAAATTGCGTAGCATAAAATGAGGACTGCGGCTGAGCTTTTCCAGAAGCAGTCTGAACTCACAATGTTTCCCGTAAGGATATCTAAAATAATCACTGAAGCTGAGGGACGTATCAACCAGTGATGACATATCAGTCGCCTTGACATAATTTAGACACATAGCATTATCCAGAATCCTCACATTAGGACAAACTAGCTCCAGATCCCCATACTGATCAATGGTTAAATGTTTCATATCTGATCGTGTAAGATCAAGCTTTTCAAGACTGCCGCATTCCTTTAAATTTAAAACTTCAATGGATGGGCCACGACAGAATTTAGGCTCGTGGAGGCCATGACAATCTTCAATAGACAATTCTTTCCGCAACGGGCTACTGGATAGTATGTCAGCCAACCTTCTTTCAGTTAAGTGAATATCCTTCATAAACAATTTTCTAAGTGACCTTAGTTGGACCCGTCCCGCCACCGGTCAGACCACACAGGAAGCCAGCTTCAGCTCTACTAAGCTGCTACACCTAAGGACAATGCTGGGCAGCACGTAAAGATTAAGTGGGAAGTAAAGACAATGTCGGAACTTCCAAGCACACCGTAAGAAGTCCAAATCGAGGAACTTAACTTTTCTCCTCGCTGCAAAACGAATCCATGTATCCAGTTTGTTACGCGTTCTTCTCCTCTCTGGCGTTGCATAGTCCTCATATTCAGGATCATAGGGGTGCACCTCAGACGCACAGTTCAAATTAAGACGGAACGAATCGATGGTGGGGCTCTCGTGCAGAGTCAACACATGGTCGGTAAAATTCACGAATCTGTCGTCCACTTCAAAAGCAGTCTCCAACTTTTTGCAGTCGTGGTAAGGACAGTGATCGAAAGACAAGTGGCGGGTAGAAGTCTAGGGGTGACGGAACCCCGGGACCATCACCGTCCTGACGGCGTCTCTCGTGGGCAGGAAGGACAGAACATGGAGGAGCACCGAGTCCGGCAGATTGCTAATCGCATCGCGTCTGTCGTCTCTGTCCATCTTCCTGGACGTTTCAACTCGATACGACGTTGAACAACGAAACCCTGGCTGCCTTCCGAGCTCTTATGTACTTAAAGATGGGGTGATCGGTACTTAAAAGATAGGGGTGATCGTTCCCAGTTCGGTTCGGTTCCAAGGTGGAACTGAGAACCAGGTCCCAATTTTGAGAACCGGGAACCGGACCGGGAGGTCCTAGGACTAGGGTCTGGTCTGGTCCAAAAAAACCGGCATCATTTTTTTTCCACTAATGAGTGGCCGTGCTCTAGACTGATTATTCAAATTCAGTTCCTGGGCAATTTGTTAATACTAATCGCACATGTTTCCATGTGCAAAAAATTCAAACTTCACTTGCGTGAATATCGATCACATTTTATGTGTTTCACACGTAATCATAAAAGTCATGAGCAATATGGCTAGAGGTTGTGCTTGGCTTGGATTTTATAGACAAACTCTCTTTTACTCTATAAGTACTTGTTGATATGGGACTCTTGGAGGCTTGGATGCCTTGTCTTTTGCAAGTGAGGGGAGCAAGAGAGAGACTGTGTGAGCATGAGGAATGAAGGTCTATTGGAGCCCTAGTCCCACAAGAAACTAACAAGTAAGTTTTCTCTATAAATAAAGAATCACAAGAAGAGTTTTGTTGGTCTTTTGATCACATGAGAAGTCGCTACCTCAATTGTAATTTCGGTTGCAATAAGTTTTATATATAATATATATAAAAAAGTGGTCCGGTCCAATCCCGTCGGTTCGGTTCCCACCTTGGAACCGGGAATCGAACCGATCGGCCACTGGTTCCAATAATAGGAATCGGGAACTGGACTGCCGACCATGGGAACCACCCAAAATCGGCCGGTTTAGTTTGGTCCGGACGGTTCCCGGTGCACACTCCTACTTAAAGATGGAGAAAGCGGATCATTTTTTTTTTTTGTAGAGATAGAGACCGACGGTAGATTTCTGGCGGAGCTCCTAAGCCGGAAGAGTAGAAAGCCCGTGGGCCCTATATCCTATTGTGGATGATCGCAAGGTGCTGCTGGCCAATTTGAAGTCCGCTAATTCAAACTGGGTTGAAAGGCCGGAAAATTCTATTCCTCAGGAGATCACAAGGACCCATTGAGGCCTCTTTGGAATATCCTTTTTCCAGAAAGCGCGTTTGGTTCAGCATTCTTGGCGGTCAGCCCCTAAGAGAAATATTGAATCGTTTGGCAATTATTTTTAAGGAGCTTTCAAATGAAAGGAAATATTGGAAAGACTGAAAACCTAATGTTAGTCCTACTAGCATTGGGCTTTTAGCATTTGATTAAATATTGAAACTCATTTTCTCTTCCAAAATCACTCTCAACAATTCTTGAAAATTTTGATTTTGTCCCTTGTTATTTTTTTTAATTAAAAAAGGACCAAACCCTTCGCTAAATCAGCGAAGAGCTATGGCCGTCGGCATACTAGATTTGGCTATGGCTATCGTCGATCGAGGTTGCCCATTGCGTGACCCTGGCGAGGGTCGCATGAAGGTCGCATGACCTAGGCGTGTGCGACCCAGGCCGTTAGTCGAGTGACCCTCGCGAGACCTAGGCGGTGGTCGCCTAGGTCGCATGCTGCCTGGTTGCGTGATCCTAGCCGAGGGTAAATTTTTAAAAAAATTGTATATATTTGGTTTTTTTTAGCATTATTGTGAATTTTTATGTTTAAAAAGTTGCATACATTATTTTTTTCAACTTTAAACAAATAAAAATTTAAAAACTAACATGAATCATCCAACGGGCTTTCCAAATATGTTTTCTAGCAGATAACATTTCTTTCAAAATTGCTTTTTAAAGTATAGTTTATCAAATGGTCTTTGCATTTGCTTAAAATCCTTTAGGTTGAACTGCTTTGTATTTTCCTAATGAGTTTTTCAAAATGCTAAACTAAACGCACTTGAGTAAGATCAAAAGAGAGAGAGAGAGATAAGTATGACCGTGGACAATTCGTATTGCAATTTGAGATTTCGACTCCTAATTATGCCAGTTGGTCGGCCACGCTTTGCCAATTCCTTTTCATTGTCGTTTCTACGTCTGGCGAATGGATCTGGGCTTAAGGGGGGCCTGGCTGCAAGAGAGGCCCAATTAATTGGATATTGAACATTTTTGGGAAGAAGATTTGGGTTTCAGAGAAGTATACTACGAGCCGTGAGGCCATTTATGAAACTTTCCATTATAAACCAAACTTTCGAAAAAATAAAGTATTCACAGAGAAAAAACATATGCCAGAGTTAAAAAGGAAAACATCGGATAAAGAGAAGCCAATATTGGTCATGATCCCTCTTTCTTACTTGTAGTTTTGAAGGTGATTATCAAATAAACATAGAACCTATAATCAATTGAATAGAAAAGTAGATAAAATTTTGAAAAACCACAGTTTTTGATGTTTTTCATGGAACAGATCTAATGCACATGTGAAAATAAAATCACCAAAATGAACTCCCGCTTCCATCATCTCTTCCAAATTGATATTCCAATACCTTCATCTTAATAGAAAAGTTCTTACTCAAAGAATTTGGTAATTGTGAAGTTCGAGACAAAAAAACAAGAATTAGACAACTCAAGGAGCATATGTTGTTGAAAAGTAGTGTCCCGGATCGTTGGAACTATGAAAAAATCCAGAGTGTAAATTCCACGATTTTGTACTCAATTTATAATTCAAGTTGTTGCGACTAACCCCTTCCAATGAGGATAAAATTAGGTTTAAGATACTTGCTTATGAGATGAATCGAATGGTCCATATAAATGATGATCACGGATGGACCATTCGATTGTTAACATCGCAAATGATTCATCAATCATAAACATGGATTCTCCCAAGCTCATATCTCGTGTCACATCGGACGTTCATTTTTTGATCAATTAATCCTATATAAATTTTGACTCGGGAGCCGCTACTAATCTTTTTTGGTCGGCTAGAAATCAAATAAAACACGAGATGATATCTTAATTTTTTTGCAACTAGAGATTCTAGATTCGAGAATTGATTACACTAATCGTAAGACTGATGTCCTTCCAGTGCCTAACTTGATTGAATGCTAAGTTGCTAACTAACATCATGGCAATCTATCGAAGAATTCTAGGTTTCATCCTAACCATTTTAAAACAAAGAAAATAACATCCAAGGTATTAAAGAAGCACAACCAAGTATAATCGCAAAGAAAAAACATAAATATCCTAAACGGTTTCTAAAAAGAGAAAACAATTCAAAACAAAGAACCCCATTATAAAGTCCTAAAGATTTTTCCAATTTTCGATTTTCACTTTTTAACAGTTTTCTAATTTTCATTTTTTTTTTGTATTTTTCTGGAATTTTTCCTGAATTTTTGTGAATTTTCTGAATTTTTAAATATTTTAAATATTTTTAATGATTTTTTGAATTTTCCAAAATTTTTATGATTTTCTGAATTTTCTAAAATTTTATGAATACTCTGGCTTTTTAGAACTTTTAATTTTTTTTTATGATTTTTATGATTTATCTGAATTTTCTAAATTTTAATATTTTTTTATTATATTTAGGCAACGGGTTCGGACCGCGTTACTTGATCTGACCCATTGTCCCGACCCGTCTATCCGGATCCGACCCGCGTCGGATTACAAAAGGATTTTTTAATGTATTTTTAGATTTATGGAATTTTTATTGATTTTCCTTTTTTTAATTCTTTTTATTCCTTTTGTCTTCTTCCCTATTTTGTCTTCTTCTCCTGCACCTTCATTTTTCTTCGCGGACCGATAACATCTCCTCCACCGCCTACAAATTCATCTTCACCGAACTAGGGGAGCTCGACCAAACCTCAGGCCGCCGCCAAGCCCTTACCCTCCATGGTCGTCCACTCAGGCCACCACTAGCGGGCCTATCGTCTACCCCTAACCGCCGCCGGCCCATCACCGGCCGTCTACTCCGGCGACCCAAAACAAATTCACCGAAACAAAAACTACTCGAACCATGGGTTCTAAAATCAGCAAATCAGAAATACAAGCGAACATAAGTACACGAATATGGAGAGAATGGCCTAACTAGAATAGCCCTGGACAGCGGGATTCGCCGATGTGGAGTGAGAGCTTCGGCCAATGGGGGGACTCTCGGCTCGCTTGCCGGCGATCGATCGTTCCCATAGAATCACATAGCCAGACAAAGAGAAAAAAGAATATCAGAGCAGATTCAACCAACCCAGAAGCGAACATGAACGGATCTATCTCGGGATTCAATGATGAATCAATACTCGGCATTCTCTCGGCCATTTTATCAAACGGTTGATATGCGATTTTAAGCATGCATTCCAGAGCGAAATTTATAGCAACCTACGGACTAAACATGATGCATAAAGGCTAGAATCAACACATTTTCATGTTAAACCCATCTCAGTCTATCATGAGTCACTTGAAATTCTCCATTCGAGTTCGGGGTTCTCATCATTTAAGAAATACATCGAGTATTTGGTGTTCATTAATGAACTTGCATTCCGGGTTCAAAGCATTATAGCTCGACATGAAATTACTTCGGTTTAACAAGATTTTGCCGAGAGCATGAATCAACCCAGGCGGTTCTTTTTGGGGTTTGGGAAAGGGGAATCTTACTTGGTATTGGTATATTAGACGAGTCAAGATCTCGATTGGCGATGGCGATAGAGTTTAGGCTAAAGCCACTCCACGACTACAGAAGAAAAAGGGAAAATTCCAAAAAAAATCCAAAGTGTCATTATTTTTTTTTTCAAATAAAGACCTAAAGTAGATCTTGTTTTAAATATAGGGCTGAAGTGACTTTGATTGTTTCAAATAAGGCCCTCAAGTAACCATGATTATTTCAAATAAGGGTTTGACCTCGCCGATTGCCAACCAACAAAATTTTTTGATTGATTAAGAGCATTTTCGGCCAATTTTTTTTTTCATTTTCCTCTTTTCTTTTCTTTTTCTACATTTGCCTCACTAGTCGTTGGGAAGGGCCGACAAGGGCTCGGCCACCTTCGTCGGCTGCTAGGAAGGATCAACAAGGGCCCGCAAGCACTCACTAATAGCAAGCGAGGGCCGCAAGCCCACACCAAAGAACCCTCGCCGCATCTAGTGAGTATCAGCCTCACCTAGGGTTAGCGAGGGCTCGACGACCCTTGTTGACCGCTAGCAAGGGTTTTAGAGCCCCCACCTGTGGCCGGCAAGGGTTGACCTCGTGGATGGCCGTGAGGGGCAGCCTCCCCCAAGGCAAGGGTCGCCTCATCGAGGCAAGGGCATCCCTTACCTGCGGCTGGCATGGGTGGCCCTTGTCGAATTGGGTAGGGATAACCCTCGCTCAGCCCTTTGTGGCCATTGTCGGTAGTTGGCCGATCAGCCATCGACAGAGAGGAAGAAGAACCACAAAAAAAGAAAGGAAAGAAAAAGGATAAAAAGGAAGAAAAAAAGGGAAAATGGTAAATGAGGAAAATACGACCACTGAAAAATTAGGTCCTTATTTGAAATAAAAAATAGCCACTTCAAGCCCTTATTTAAAAAAAGATTCACTTTAGGTAATTATTTGAGAAAAATAATAGCACTTCGGGCTTTTATTTGAAATAAGGTCCGCTTCGGTCCTTATTTGAGAAAATGAAAAAATTTCGAGCCCTTTTTCGAAATTTTCTAGACAAAAAATTGAAATGACAAAGGACAACACTACATGGACCTTTGATCGGCTTTTTTTTTTTTTTTTTTAAGTCGGTCTTACTTTATTCCTACTCTAACTCTTACTTTCAGACTTTTGCACTGCCTCCTTACAGCGAGTGAGAATCGAAGCCCACTCCTAAAACTACATCGTCACCACTCCAACCCCCCTGAGAAGGTGGGGATTCGAACCCCCTTGAGCTCCAGCAATCTCGCTTTTGTCACTCTAGGGAAAAACCAAAAAGTCCTCTCCTTAGCCCTTCCTCTCTCTCGTTTTCTTCTTTTCCCCCGAAAGAATGGCTCCCTTGCGTTTATTTTTCTCGGGGTAAGGACACTAAAAGCGCCAAAAATTGTGTATGACGCTTATTTTAGTGCTAAAGATTTTTTCGGATTACTTAAGTATTACTTTTTTGAAAAAAAAACGATCATCTAAGTGTCAACTTCGGTCTGGATTGCCAGAAATCCGATGTCTTTATATATTATTAAGTTTTCAGTCCTATGTGGCTCGCCAGCGTGCCTAGTCAACATATAACCCCTAAACGACGTTATCCAAAAGTTGTAAATAATGATCATTTAAGTACCTAATTTTATTAAAAGTGATTATTTGAGTGCCAAATTTAATTTAAAGTGATCACTTCAATATTAATTGTTGTTAAAAAAGGATCACTTTAGTGCCAAGCATGCCTGTGAAAATATCACATGGACCAGATTTTTTAAAAATTTTGCCTAGTCATATTATAATTTTAATTATAAATTATGCTTAATCAATTTGGTTGAAATTTTTCGCCGTTGGCATTAAAGTAATTGTTTTTCTTCTGATTTAGCACTTAATTGAGCCGGTGAAAATTTTTGATACTAAAGTGATTGCCATGTATAACTTTTGACACTTCTAATATACTTATCCCATTTTTTCATTGGCCAACCACAAAGCCCTTCTCTCCTCTTTTTCCACCTTGCGCCCCTCTAGTCTCTCGCTGCCTCCTTCCTCCACTCCTCTGACGAGTGACGACAGCTGGAATATTCCTTCTGCTGGCGTCATCGCTGCTGGCGTCACTGGACTGGCGCCATTGCCGCTGGGTTCTACCCCTCCCTCGTGTGCGGGCGCACGTGTGCAAAGGAGAGAAAAGGGATGATGGGCTGGGTCTCTCTTTTATTAATTTCGGATGGAGCAAAAGAATGGGCTGAAAGAAAAATAGAAGAGTGGGCTCAAAAAGAAATAAAAGAATGGGCCGTGCTACACGAGCCCACTCGACTTTTCCCATTTATTTTTTCATCTTTTTTTTAAAAAAAAAAATGTTCACTCTCATGCATTTTTTTTATTACTATCACTTTATTATTATTATTATTATTATTATTATTATTATTATTATTATTATTATTATTATTATTATTATTATTATTATTATTAGCATCATCATCATAATCTTTTTATGATTTCTATTTTTTTTTTTTTTTTTTTTTTTTTTTCTTTTTTTTATAGATTTTTTTATTTTTGCAAAATAAATGGATATTTAAGATATCTACAAAAATTCGGATGTCAACATCAATAATGAAGACATAAAACCAATTTATGATCCCCATGAATTTTATTCTATGAACAACATGACTTACGTTCCTTAAGGGCATTTAATCAAACACTACTATCGCGACAAAAATCAATGGAAATATGAAAAAAAGAGCACCCAACATCTTCTATGCTTAAAATGAGGAATAAATATCTCTTACATACGAGTTGGTCCATGCGCGATTGATTTTTTATTGTTTCCGTTTTTGCCATTGAAAATTGACAAGTAAGGTTGGCTAGGATCGAGAGAGATAATTCTGGAACTAGTGGGGTTTTTTTTATGTTGATATGTGTAGTTCGGGTGGTGAGTTTGATACATCACGTAGTGAGGATCTAAGCAGCCGGAGCATCGGCAGCCGGCAACAATACCTCTATGCCATCAGCAATTCAGTGTGATCTTCAGGGAAGAGCCGGGCGGGGAAGGCGGAAGGGAAACATCATTCTTGTTTTTCCTTCTCAGCAAGTACAAATCTAATTGAATCGCAAAGGCTGGTCCACTGCATGACTGATGTAAGTTTCGCAACAACCGAATTGACAGCAAGTATTCAAAGATCTCAAGATGAGCTGAAATCACGGTATCATGCTAATTACAGAACTAGAATAAACTTGGGATTGGCATGACTTAACAGTTTATTGATCCTAAACACTAAGAATAAGTTCATTACCAATACATAACTAACCAAAATCCTCCTATTAGCAAATTAACAAGCTTTCCCCCTTTCTCTCTTCTCTTTCTTTTGCTGTGAAGACTGATTTCCATTACAAACGCAGCAATATAACTCACAAGTGTAAGAGGCAAAAAAGATCTTCACCACGTCTCACTAGGTAAGAATGGCTGCACTTCCGAAAATGTAGTGACATCGGCGTCAATGTTTGACTTGCTGGACTTACATGCAGCAGCATAAGATTCAGCTGCCTCCCGGTCCTCTTGATTTTGCTGAATACCCAAAGGATTTGGGAGCTTTCTCATCCCCTCTAACTCCATTGCCACTTCTTTCATTGTAGGCCGGTTCCTCCCATTCAAGTTCAAGCATCTTTTCGCAAGGTTAGCAACTGATGCAATCTCTTCCTTGTTACCTTCTTTCAAAACTTGAGCATCTACAATGTCGAACAACCGATTTTCTTCCATTGAAATTATGAAATAGGTTGCAAGGCTTCTGCCTTCTTGTTCCCTTAGCGATGAGATTGGCTTTTGTCCCGTTAAGAGTTCAACAAGAACAACTCCGAAGCTATACACATCGCTTTTGTCTGTAAATTGACTTGATTGGAAATACTCGGGATCTAGGTAGCCAAAAGTCCCTTGCACCAATGTGGTTACATGAGTTTGATCGAGGGAAACAGACTTGGAGGTACCGAAATCTGCCACTTTTGCCCGATATTTCTCATCCAAGAGGATATTCGTGGACTTGATGTCTCGATGATAAATGGGAATCGAGGCTGCCGAGTGCAAGTAGAATAATGCTCCTGCAATTTCAGCTGCAATTCGTAGGCGTGTGTCCCATGATACATGAAACTCCTCATTTGAGTCATGCAAATATTGGTATAGAGTCCCATTTGGTATAAACTCGTATACTAAAAGTGGGACTTTTGTCTCCAAGCAACACCCCAATAACTTAACGATATTTCTATGGTTGATCTGCGAGAGAATGATGACTTCATTTATAAATTGTTCGACTTTGCCCTCGTCTATTGCTTTCGATTTCTTAATAGCAACTATTTTGCCATCGGTTAACATTCCTTTGTAAACAGTACCCTGTCCACCTTGCCCAAGTATTCTATCCTTGCTGAAATTGTCAGTAGCCTTCTCTAGATCCTTCGAGTTGAACAATTTGTTTTTCTCGACATGGCCTTTGGCTGAAGATAGCTCACTTTCCAGCAATAGACCGCCGTTACGTTTGAAGTACTTCTCTTTGAGCTTGATTTCTTTTCTCTTCTTGATGTATTTGTACAGCCCCCATAAGCCAAGACACAAAAGTAGTGCCCCAAGGCCTGCCCCAATCCCTGCATTACAAAAAATTAAGGGGCAAAAGTCCAAAAAATGCACCCTTCTTGTATCTATAAGGTCTTATCATAAAATATTTTAGTGAATCTGATTAAGAGGAAATCATATAAGAGCGATTAACCTGACCTCCTTTCATGTGGATTTTTCTTAACAACCTTGAATAATTAATTTGTCTCCTTCTAAGTTCCATCAGGTCTCCCTTAGTAGGAAATTAGAAAACCATTGATGAAAGTGAAAATATTCCTACCAGCATTCATCTTGTTTATGATTGAAATAATTCCAATTCAAAACAAGAGTAAGTAGCAACCTTGGTTATCTTTTGATAGATCTGAAGCGGCAACATTAGAAAAGTTCTAAGTGTTGTCTTAGCTATCAAATATAAGTATTAGTGCACGAAGAAAGTTTTAAGGTTATTTTGATAGATACTATTGATGGAAACTTATCTATAATCATCACCAAGCAAATGGACAATCGTGTTAGAATGAAGGGTAAGGTAAATCTTATTTATTTACCTTTTCTGAACATAATTTATTCTATGCTGTTCTTTTTTTAACAATACTCCAGCTTGGAGCGGTCCAAAATTCTAGGTTAAAAGATTTGCTTACCAATAAGAATGAACTTGGCTGTCTTTCTACCACCGATGCAGCGAAAGGAGCCCGGTTCGTTCACACAAGTCCCGGAGCACTTATTTGAATCTTCACATTCGTCAATATCTGATGACAAATGATATCATAAATATATTAGCAGCAAAACCCTTCTCCTTGAGTAAAATTAAGGAGGCTAGTAGGTCAGATTTCCTCATAAATCGCTAATTTCAGGGCTAAAATATTGTGCTTGTAACCAAAGGACTGTCATGTTCCCCTTTATTTCCAGTAATTATCAATATAATAAGTTCAATTTTGTTTAAAAGTGCATTCGCTTTGTGCATTCTTGGGCAAAAAAATAAAAATAAAATCATATATGTGATCATTAAACAGCGTGAATGAATTCTTTTCAAAGAAAAATCTGGGAATGAACAAGCCACTTCGCTGTATGGTGCATTTAAATTTTCAATGTGATAGCATGAAATATGTTACCTTTGCATCCTCCATCAAGATAGGCGTTACCACGATACCCCTCAGTGCAATGGCACTCCATAAATAGCATTTCACCACCGTCGACGCTGTAGCTTCCATATCTATCATATATACTTCCTGTTCCTCTACCGGCCGAACTTTCTAAACTTGTACAGTGGAAAGAATTATTGTCGTAACCTTGCCGGATACGGTCAATTGCATAGTTGGTATTGTTTGCAATCCCCCATTCCAACACCACTGGAACCGTATCATTCAATCTCAAATCATAAACACCTGTAAAATCAGACCTCAAGAAAGCGTACTTGCACCCCTCATGTCCACCTTCTTCTTTGAAATCCACACCAAAGCCCTGCAGGTTCAAGGGGAGCAAACTCTGGCAGCATCCGTCCCTCCCGGAACAAGCACTATCCTTGCTAATGGTGAAGTTGGTTCTGGCACATTTCGATCGGCATCCGAAAACAGCTGATTCTGTACTATTCCCTGTCACTAGAGTGTCGCAACCGACTACTGTAAAGATGTTCCATTTCTGGGAGAAGACAAATTGACTTCCTTTTAAGCTTACCATTGCACCAGGTCCGTCACCCCCGCAACTTGCATTTGAGTAAATTACAGGAAGACTAACGTTAATCATGCCATTCACGTCTTCATCAGGGAGTGAAATGTTGAGAACTCGCAATCCAATCTTCTTCAGAATGGGAACCGTGTTGTTTTGTTGGCAGACGATTTGGTACCAGTCATCCAAGAAACACTTGGCTCGTATTCCGAAGGGGAAGGGAATGGTGACGTTCCCGCATGTTTCAGCACAGTAATGGCTTGGAGGTGGTGCAGCTCCTGATGGTTCAGGTGCAGTTCCTGATGGTTGTGAAACCACAAGCAAATATATTAACAGCGAAACCGACCTCCTTGAGTAAAATTACGGAAACTAGTAGGTTGCAGTTCCTCATAAATTGTTAATTCCATGGCTAAAATATTGTACTTGTAACTAAAGGACTGTCCTGTTCCCCTGTAATTCCAGTAAATTATTATCAATGTAATTTGATCAATTTTGTTTGAAAGTGCATTCACTTTGTGTAATCTTGGGCAGAAAAACTAACAAAAAGAAGGTAGAAAAGCATGTATGCAATCATTATACAATGTGAATGCGTTCTTCTCAGAAAAATCTGGAAATGAACAAACCGCTTCACCGTATGATGCCCCTAACTACGGAATGTGAAAGCACATTCCCTACTATATATCAAAATAAAAAATACGGAACGTGATAGCATGGAGTGGGTTACCTTTGCATCCTTCCATAAGATATGGGTTACCACCATACTCCCGTGTGCAATAGCACTGTGTAAATAGCATTTCACTGTTGTCAACGTTGTGTGTGCGACACATGGAAGGATAATCAGTCTGTGACTGCTCGATAAGCTTGCGTCCATCGTCAGTATTGTTCGCAATCCCCCATTCCAGCACCACTGGAACCGTCTCATTCACTTTCAAATCATAGAAACCTGTAGAGTCAGACCTCAAGAAAGCGTACTTGCACCCCTCATGTCCACCTTCTTCTTTGAAATCCACACTAAAGCCCTGAAGGTTACGAGGGAGCATAGTCTGGCAGCAGCCATCCCTCCCAGAACAATCACCATTCCGGCTAATGCTGGTGTTGGTTCCAGCACATCTCGACCTACAACCGACAACAGCTGAATTTGTGGTATCCACTGTGGCCATGGTGTTGCAACCGACCAATGTAAAGACATTCCTTTTCTGGGAGAAGACAAATTGACTTCCTTCCAAGCTTACATCCGCAGCACGTCCGTCACCCCCGCAGCTTGCATTTGAGTAAATTACAGGAAGACTAATGTTAATCATGCCATCCACGTCTTCATCAGGGAGTGAAATGTTGAGAACTCGCAATCCAATCTTCTTTAGAATGGGAACCGTGTTGTTTTGTTGGCAGACGATCTGGTACCATTCATCCAAGAAACATCTGGCTCCTATTCCGAAGGGGAAGGGAATGGTGACGTCCCCGCATGTTTCAGCACAGTTAGGCTTCACAAGTCCAGGTGCAGCACCTGATGCTTGTAACGTGAGGGAAACCAGAAGTAGAAGAATTTGAAACACTGAGGTCGACATGATTTTCAACTTTCGTAAGTGCATGGACCAAAAATTAGTGGAGAAAGCAGGTATGGGCGGAGTCCCTTTATATTTTTGTTGAAGTGGAAAAAGGGAAAAATCTCATGTACCGTACGCATAACTTTATTCCATCTGTTACTTCTTAATATCTCTGAGATATTTCCTTAGGGAAAAAAAATGCATTACAAGTCTTAAATGTCCGAAATCTTACATGGATGTAATTCAATCCTAAACTTTTAAATTGTTTCGATCAAGCCCTAAACCTTTAGCAAACAATGCAATTTAAGTACTTTACTTTTCAACTGATTAAATTAATTCCTCTACCTTTATTGAAAAATGCAATTAAATCTTAAAATTATGTTGAAAAGTGCAATTTATAAACACTTTTTGAGTGACATGAAACAATTTTAGATATTGTTCATCAAAAAGATTCAATTGCACTTTTGAAGAAGGTTTGGGACTTAATTGAATTTAGGACTTGATTGTATTCGATATACAAGATTTTGGACTTCTTGTCCGCCTTTCTCTAAGAACAGAAATGTCAAAGCTTCATAGGTGGAGAGCACTAATTAAAGTAGCCGATTGTGACTTCTCCAATTGTTTGTTAGATAATTTAGTCATCATTTTTCTCATGAGAAACGCTGGGAACATTATCGAGATGGGTGACTCTTCAAGATCATTTGCTGTAGATCCCTTTAAACACATTAAAAATGAGCAAAGTAAAAAAAAGATTCAACTCGATATTTTTTAACGCCTGGAAGCAGAGTTATATCCATTCAATAATTTTTTGGGGTAAGTATCAGTTTAATAATTTTTGCTCTATCAAGATGAACACAATCAAATCGTTGTCTCAAATGAAACAACTTTTGATGACCCAGCTCTCATGTTCCAACTTTTTTTTTTCCCTCTCCTTTTTGAGAAGGAAAACCGCTTTTCACAACAAAAATCTCTTTTTGAATGGCAAAATCATCGGAGTAATTTATCCTACGACTAATGAAATGGGTGTTGGCATCTTTTCAATCTATAAAAGTGGAAGCAAAGCTCACTTTTATTAAAGCGAAAGTGATTGCTTTCTAATTTCTTTAATCGTGGTGCGATGTTGGAGTATCGTATCTCTCTCATTGTTGAAGCAAAAATCACTTTCATTTTTCTCGAGTGCGGTACATCGTGGAACAAGCCCATTGCTTTATTTGCGCAAGCCATCCATAACAGCACTTGGGAATATTGTTAGCCCTCCAGAAAAAAGTAGACGATGAACGTGAATCATGTGGCATGTTTTTTCGCTTCCACAATGGAAGACGCTGTGTCCCATGCACTTGGATTGAAGAAAACTAAAATGATTTTTGCTTTAAAATACTCTAATTAATTTGCTAATGCTTTGGATCATACTGCATAAATTATTCAGAACCCTTGGCATTGTTTTATTTTTTATTTTCAGTGATGAGGGACAGAGAGACAAGAGAGCCTATTTTTTTGGGAAAATTACTAAAAAAATTTCTAAATCTATTACAATAGACCAACTGAATCCTAAACATTTGTTTTTGCCAATTCAATTCCAAATCTTTTGTAATTGTGCTAGTTCGATCCATCCAACCAATTTTAACCGGCCGGCATTGACATTGATAATATTTAATAATATTTTATTTTTTTGAATTTCTTTCTCTTTTTCTTTTTCCTTTTCTTCATTCTTTTGCTTTTTCCTCCACAGTGGCCAGTGAGGCTCTAGTGAGGCTTGCTGACCACTAGGCAACGGCCCTGAAGCCCTCAACTGCTGATGAAGACCTCGGCCCTTGCTTGGATATAGGCAAAGCTGCCTCACTTGTGGTCCTCGCCTAGTGGCTAGCAAGCCTCGCCGGCCACTATGGGAAAAGAAGCAAAAGAAGAAAGAAGAGAAAAAGAAAAGGACAAAAAGGAAAAATAAAAATTAATAAAGAATCGAAAAAAAAAATTATTATAAATTGTCCACGTTAGTGTTGGCTGGCCAAAATTGATTGAATGGATTAATTGGCACAATCGCAATAAGTTTACGACTTTTTGAGTGATTCTCTCCCTATTTTTTTTTTTAAATATAAAGATTAAGTCTTGCTCAATATTTTAACCCAAAGAAAATTTTTGGCCAATATCTAAAGAACGTTGAGTCACAAAAAGTTGCACATTGTGACCATGAGGAGTCTCCCCCGCAACGAAGGACATGATTTTCACGTTTGGTAAGTTGATGGACTTAAACCTATGGAGAAAGGGGCTATGGGCTGTTTCCCTTAATTTTCATGTATTGTACACATAATTTTTCCAGCTCTGTTACTTCCTAGCATCTGTGGAGATGCTTCCCCGAGGATAGGAATATCAAAGCTTGATGGGTAGAGTACATCAATCTAAGAAGCCGAGTGTATTTTTTCCCATTGCTGGGGACATAAGTTTGTCGTCATTTTGTTTTGAAAAAGAATGGAGCATCATCAACATAGATTAGTTTTCAGAATCCTTTGTCGAGGACCCTGTTAATGACATTAGATTTGGTATTGAGATGAATACCACTCCAATTACAATTGCATAATTTGAGTCACCCATCTCAATCTCGAAATTGTTTAGTGTTAAGAGTTATCACCCTTTTCTGTAATCCTGCGAGACGGTTTGGCTCTTTGACCACGCCGGAGTCACAAGGACCCAACTTAGTACGCGATGCTGCAACTAAGTCACGTCCATAGTCAGTGTTGTTCGCAATCCCCCGTTCCAGCACCACTGGAACAGCCTCATTCAATGTCAAATCATATAAACCTGTAAAGTCAGACCTCAAGAAAGCGTGCTTGCACCCCTGATGTTCACCTTTTACTTTAAAATCCATACTAAAGCCCTGAAGGTTAAAGGGGAGTGTAGTCCGGCTGCAATCATTCCTCCAGAACAAGCAGCTCCTATTCCGAAGGGGAATGGAATGGTGATGATCCCACATTTTTCTTTACAGCCAATCCTTGTCAGTCGAGGTGCAGCTCCTGATGCTTGTACCGTGAGGGAAACCAGAAGCAAAAGAATTTGATACACCGAGTTGGACATGATTTTCACGTTCCGTATATGCAGGGACCTAAACCTATGGAGAAGGGGATATGGGCTGAGTCCCTTAATATTGCTATTTAAGCGGAAGAAGGGAAGTATATTCATGTACTATACGCGTAACTTTAGTCCTGTTCCGTCACTTCCTAGTATCTTGAGGATGCTTCCTTGAGGGGTAAAGTTGCACCACCAATACTAAATCTTGTGTACGTAATGCAATTGAATTATAACCCATTCAAGTGGTTTAATCAGGTCCATATCCTTTAGCAATAAGTGTAATTGAGTCATAATCGTTGGTTCAATTAAGTCCACAACGTTTATAAAAAAAGAATTACAGTTAAATCCTAAAATTAGGTTGAAAAGTGCAATATAAGGATGATGCATAGTAATTTTTTGAGTGATGCGTAGGCAATTTTAGGTACTCTTCATTGAAATATTTGATCACACCTTTTGAAGAAGGTTTTAGACTTATAGAATCAATTGAAAGATTAAGGACTAACTGCATTTCATACATAAGACTATAAAAATCAAATAATAAATAATTGTAAATTAGTATGGAACCTACTCCTTCAAGAGTTTGTGATTCACAAAAATTTGTTATTTTCACAATAAGTAACCCAGAAACTATTATGCTAGCAAAGCTCATTCTCACCTAACATTGTCCATTAGCAAGTGGACACTGGTGAAGCTGTCCAAGACTTTTTAACAAATTTTGGAAATTTTTAAAGACTCCCAGGGAAATAAAGACATTCACTGCCAAGCGCGTGCGCTGTTTCCTTCCAATCAACACGCCATGTTGTTTGGTTCCTCTAAAATGAAAGGATCGTGCGTTTCTTTTTTAATGTAATTTTTTTATGGATGTAAAAGGTCATGCGTATCGACGGCAAATAGAAAAGAGCAGGTCACGTGGTATTGTAATCCTCAATTTTGGGATGGTTCTTAATTTGGCCATTGACTTTGCGAGACGTAGAATGAATTACGAGGGAACCAACACCTCTTTTCATCCAACGAACAAAACTCCGGTTTCCAGTAGATGCTCTCATTAGTCTTTTCCTTTTCTGCAATGTACCACACATTAGGCGCTATAGAGAGTCACTTGGCATTCCAAAGCTTTTTTCAACCCAAACAGAAGAAATAAATGAAAAAGGGACAATCACCACATAGTTCATAGAAATTATAAAATGTCTTCAGGTGGAGAGCAAAGACCGAACCAACCACCCCCTATAATCCCAACAAAATCACCGCGCATTTGAAAACAGGTAGAAAATTTAAATGTAAAGATGTTAGTCTCAGGATGTAAAGAGTAACCTGGGAAATACAGGGGATGGAATATGTAATTATGTCCATATTAGGAGGTGCAAATTTCTAGTTTTTTTCTAATCTTTTATGCGTGTAGCAACACTGTGCACCCACTGTGCAATACTATACATAATAGATTGAGATTGAGTGAGACCAAAAAAAAGTTTCTCTAAAGAAAAAGGAGGGCGTGTGGGGTTAGCACTAAGTGGAAGTTTTCAATACAAACTAATAATGTGCGACTCTCACCACAAGTGAAGACAGCCAAGACTAACTTGGTCTTTGTTGGTTGGCTCACTTTAAAGATCAAAAGTAGCATTATCAATCGTGTGATGTACGGCATCAAAATTATAAAACAATTTTGTCGGTGATAGTTCTCAACATACTACCACTACTCTCATTGGTGCTCTTAATTTTTCAGCACTGCCACTTTTAGGAATTTTTATGACATTATTCTTTAGCTTCTGTTGGTGGCGAAACTTTATGGCCGAGATACTGAAGAGTGATTTCATTATCTATAAGAGTTAGGAGAGCAGAGCTAAGTATGAGGAGTCAAGTCAACTAAGCCCAACTTCTATATGGAGCTTCTCCGATTTAACTTCGTCTAGAGATTGTGTGACCTCACTTCGATCTGAGGTGTATTGGTTACCATTTGATCAGACTAAGGAAAGGGTACCTTGACTTGTTTGAGTTAAGAGCCGGAATTGTTACAGATTTAGATTAATCATGAATGAAAGGGGCAGTTTATTGTTGGGCACACGATTGCCTTAGGAGTTACTTAAATTGTGGAAATAGAGCAAATCATGGAAATTTGGAGCAGGAAAAGAGGGGGATCACACATGAATTCTAATAACCGTCAGAAGGTAAACCTAGCATTATAAATAAAAGAAACACAAAGAAAGAGAGATCGCTCAAACTGTGCCAAAACTCCACCAAAATTTTCCTCCGGTGCATTTTCTATGTTGAACCAACGTCTTTCAGTTTCAGTTTTAAATTAAAGTTAGTTTATTTTCATGTGCATTTTGACTAACAATGTAGCTTTCAATTTAATTTTTGCAATTTAGGATCATTGTGTCTGTAATTTTGAGAATATTTCAATTTCGCTAAAGTTTCTTAGTGATTCCTTTCCTTGTGTTTGCATTTTAAATTTCATTTCAATGGTCATCGCTTTAATTTTCCTTTGATTTCCTTTTGATTCCAAAACTTTCCTTTCGATTTCCCTCAATTTCAATTGTCGGACTTTACTTTTCACGTACTTTGGTTTCCCCGATATTTTGGTTGAAGTAACATTTTTTACATCATATTTTTCTCTCAAAAGCTGGCACGCCTTTTAAACATGCATTCGCACTCGATCCATCTCGAAAATTTTGCTTCTTGGAAGTTTGATCTCTTTGTGCCGAGCTAAAACTAGAGAAAAAGTTTCGGTTTGTTTTGCAATCACCAGTTTGTTAGATTTTTCATAGATTGATTTAAATCCAATAGCTCCAAATACTATCATGAATATTGTGAAATTGCACGTGGTTGATAAAAAGGGTCACTTAGTCACTTGTCACTATCCATCAATATAATTAGATAGTCAAATAAATTACTTCTGACTACCCCCTACAGTATCAATGACTTAATTGCTTAACTTAAATTAAAATATGAAAAAGAAACAAATATCGAAATGAAAATGAAAAGAGAAACTTATATATATTTTTTATAGGTATCGAGAAGTATTGATTTGTGCAACATTCCTAATTCGGGCATTGACATATAAAAAACAAATTCCTAAATGGAACATAAAAATCTAGTTTATAAGACATTTAAATGGCCATGGGTGATAGAGTGAACAAGTCGAGGAGAAGCATGCAACGCAGATGACAATGACATGCGTGACTGGGGAACCCCCGCTTTGTTCGTTACTTCCAGGGGGTCCACCTCTGGTCCTTCATGTGTTTTGCGGTCTGCTCTCTCCTCGATAAATGATGTGCAAGTACAACAACACAGAAATGTGATTCGACATGCCTATGCACGAAGAGGGAATAAATATTGAGTCAGCTCTTAATAGCATGGGCATTAAACAATCGAGCTTTTAAAGTATTAATTTGATCGATTGAATCATTTTAGTATTTTCACATTAGCCGAGTTAAATCCTCGAGTGTTTTGATTTTGTGAGTTATCTGTCTAACACCGTCGATGGCCCGTAGAAAAGTGGATGAGGTACGCAAATAATGGAGAGAAGGGGGCACATATATTCATTAGGTTTGGAAAAGTTGGAGTGGACTTGTCAGTCCACTGTGTACGAAATGATAAAGATGAACTATAAATTTCACAAATGAGTACAAAAATCACGTCATGGATGCGCGCATTTACAAAATTTCTGTTTCGTAAATTGATTTCATGAAATTGATTTCTCAATTTCTATTCCCTGACAAGTTTACGAAGAAACAAACCTGTTTGATAACGACTAAAATTTCTATTTCGGAACAACCGTTTGATAATAGAATAAAATTTCTATTTCTAGGAATAGAAATTGATTATATAACAACATAAGAAATCCTCAAATAGAAAATAATAGTCAAAATAATACTAAAACAACATAGGAAATCCTCAAATACAAAATAATAGTTGAAATAATACTAATACATTACAAAAGTTGAAAATACAATTTCATGGAATTTCCTATTACATGTGCTTACGTTTCCTATTACGTAATATTTTCTTTCGAAAAATAAACAACGTGGCAAAAAAAAAAATCAATTGAAATTCAATTGTAGTGAATATGTCGTTATGTTTTTTGTCGAAATTGATTTCACATTAATCAAATAAGTCAAATGATAGCCATGATTATAATAGTCTAATCTCCTAAAAAATCCTAACTTCAAGTCTAATTCCAATTTCTTTCCAAATTTTGTTAAAAAAATCCTCACCATGTTCAAAATCGTCACCAATTTTTTTCAAAATTATCAACACTAGGATTATTTAAAAATTTATTATCAAAATCTGTATTTTCATCAACACTCTTACAAGAACAACATATTCCTTATTATATATTTTTCCTTATAAAAGAAAAATCGAATGAAATCCTAATGATTTGACCCATTTTTACCGCCTCAATATGAAGTTTATGATTAAAAAAATAGTTGGCAAGATAAAAGAGTATGTGAAGAAAGACTTGTTAGATATGAATATGGCAAGTTGACTATTATCATGCGTGAAATTTCTTGCGTGCAACAAATGAAGCATTGTTCATTCAATTCCCACCATTTGGCCCAATGGTTAAGATTTTCAATCAATATTGATTGAAATGATTATATTAAAAATCATTAAAATATTTTGGACTAAATTAACTATTTCTATTTCTATTTCAATATTAGTGATCTAAAATATTTTGGACTAAATTGAAAAGTTGAGAAAAAAAATTTTCTATTTCTATTTCTATTTCAGAAACTGAGAAGTTAAAAATTTCAGCTTCTGATTTATTCGATTTCTCTATTTCTGGAATATAAATCTGTTTCAGAAATAGAAAATCAAATTGCGTTAAGCAAACGGATTTCTCCAAACCTGTTCCGGGAATGAAAACGAGAAATCGAGAAATAAATTTTATCATGCGCGCCCTAATTCAATTCCAAAGATGATAAATAAAAGACCAATGATGAACAAGTATTTCGAGTAGCTAACACGTTCACTAAAGGTCAATGGGGCTATCGAATTTGGTGGAGCAAGATTCACGTTGAACTCCTCATTATTTACGTATCAAAATTCAATTTAGTATATATACTATTCTCATGTATAACAATTTCTCATTAAGAACAGTAATCCAATTAGAGGATGCTAAAAAAAGCAACACATACATAGCTTTTAAATATATTTAAAGGTGGAGGAGGTACACCAATAATGGAGGAGGTACAACAATAAAAGAGGAATGGACCCATATATTCATTGTGTTATGAAAAACTTAAGAGTGGACCCACAAGTCCACTATATACAAAGTGATAAAGATGACCACAAATTTCACAAAACGAACATCACGTGATGGATAATAATTGAATTCCAAGGACGACAAACAAAACCAGAATCGACTCCAATATGTTCACTAAGTTCTATGGGGCTGTCGGATCTAGTGGAGTGAGATTTACTTGAAACTCATTATCATTTCCATACCAAAATTCTGTTTAGTATATATACTGCTCTCATGTATAATAATTTCTCGCCATAGGATGGTTGAAAAAAAGCAGCATGTACATAGCTTTTAAATATATATTTTCATTTTGAGGGGAAAATTATTTTTACTAGTAACCACAAGTTTTTTTTTTTTTTTTTGATACCGAGGAACTGTTAGAGCCCCCTTTCGCTTACAGCCCCCTTTCACTTACGCTATTCGGGTTCACACGACCCGACACCATCGGGCATCGCCGTAAGCCGCTATTTAGACGTAAGCCTCGGGGGAAGCTAGTACAAGACCCTACTATCATGACCCCCACTTAAGACGTATTAGTAATGTAGAAATTCGAACTCCTTCTCTCGGCAATGAGGTTGTAAAGCCCAAACCAATTGCGCTGCCCACCAGTGGGTACTAGTAACCGCATGTTTGTAGACTAAAATGCATAAAATTTTATCTACACAGGATATACCCACTCAAAACCACATTCATTTTTCCCAATATATGAACTAATCATGTCACATTATTATTGTTGCTATTATTTATTTTGGGCTTATGACTTGGTCAATAATTTAGAAAAATTTCCCATGTCAACCGATGATACTTCTTGTTAAGGATGTGAATGTTCGATTCATAAGGAGGAATTGGCTTTCGCAGCCATCTTAAAGCCGAACGCGACCAGCAAAATGCAACTACAAAGCCCGATTCCTTTGAAGCTTGAGAAGCGAAAGTGAAGAGGTGGCTGTACAAAGCAGAAATCGAAGGAGATGTGACTTCAATTACTGCAACTTGCTGATCTTGCCAGTAGAAGATATAACGCCAATTTATCCCCTCCGAAACCTTTTTAAAATTTGTTCTCATGCTTGTAAGTACACGAAACCGATGTTGGATCCAAAAATCAAGCCGCACCTGTCTAAATCAGTATAGACATAACTTTTAAATATACTTGGTATCATTACTAATGATAGAGCATGACAATAGGCTAAAAGACATTATATTGAATGTAGAAGCTTACACATCTATATTAAACCATATGCGGCGTACGAATATAACACATACGTATCCTTTAAATATATATATTTTCACTAATAATGGCTTGCCCGTGGACTAAAATGCATAAGCTTTTACTGGTACATGATATACACCATTCAAGGCTACATTAATTTGTGCACCTAATGAAGTAATAATGTCATTGGTTTCGTGGGCTAATGACATAGTCAAGAAATTTAAAAAATTTCCAAATGGTCAACAAAACAATTGTTCTGTTAAGTATGTTGATGTCGGATTCGGAAAGAGTTGATTTTCGTCGCAGTCTTAAAGCCTAATGTTGAAAGCAAAATGCAATTATGAAGCTTGGATTTACTTCAGAGCGAAATAGAGAGGTGGCTTTACAAAGGAGCAGCTGAAGGAGATGCAACTTCTTTGCTCAATCAAACACCAACTCGACTACTTCATGTTAAAAAATAAAAAACAATTGACGGGCCACCAATGCAAGCGAATCGAGTTATCTAAATGAATAATGATAAAGTGTCTTCCCTCTTATTTTTAACTCTCCTGAATTGCTTTTACAATACATATTACACACTCATTGAATAACCACCCAAATTTTTTTCCCTTTTATTTTGGTCATAATTATGTAAACTACTTCAGCTTTCCTTTTATTCTATTTTTAATAGACCAGACTAGTCTAGTCCCCTGCCCCCACCCAAATAAAGACAAAATAAACACAAGAAAAGCAAATTAGAAAAAAAAAAATAGCATTTTTCTCACAAAAAAGAAAAAAAGAAAAAGAGAAAACCGAGTTGAACCGAATCAAGTTTTCATTTGGGTCGTATTCAGTTCAGATCATGATTTGATTTGGTTCGGTTGCTCACCCCCATCAATTTGGTTCGGTTCAAATTTCTTGAAAACCCGAACCAAATTGAATCGTTGATATCCCTTCCTGTGACCTTCCAGCCATGTGACTACTAGATGAATTCCATATTTCAAAGGAGGTACCACAGGATCAGAGCCCAGTGAACTGGCAGATTAGGAAGATAGCCGGACCAGAGTTTGTGCCATTCTCTTCAACTGCATCATTCGAAGCATCGATATTACTTACATTAAGAAACCGCCCTCCACTTCCCCTGACTCCTCTCATGGCATGTTGGTGCCGCAACTCATGAAGATACAAATATAGATCCGATTAAACCAAGACAAGAGAAAGGAGCAACACCATATTAGAGAACGAGCAAAGAAAAGATATCAATTAAGTTTAATCCCAATGAATTAAATGCTGAGATAGCTGCAAAAGCTGTAACGAAGATGAAGTATGCAGTCATACTATTTCCCACAAAACAAAAATCCCTAAAAATAGCATTTAACAACAGGATAACATGTGGCTAAGGAAGCAAATCCGAGCGGAGTATCTTCAAATTAAAAAAAAAAAAAAAAAAAAAACTTTATAATTAATTTTTATAAAGGCAATTCACCTTTCTAACTTTGATCGGCTGCTTTTCAAGCTTAGCACGGGCTTCTTTTCGTCTCAAAGTTCTCTGATACTGCTTAGCATTTCCATGAACAGGCCCTTGTGCCGCTGCCAGGTCAAGGGGTGGAGGCATTATAGCACGAGGAGTACCGACAAAAGGATAAGTCTGCCCAATCCAAGATTTCTCAGATGGCATAATCCAGAATTCAGATATGTTATCTATTGCGTGACAAAGCACCTCATACGACATAAACAAGGGGTGAACAATAGAGACCTTCAACACAAATAACAGCAATTTTCAGTGCTCTTTGTTTATTGCAGAAGAAACACAATTAAAGATAAACGTGAATAAATCGTTAGAAATGTAACACAGATTTCTTATCTTATGTTCTCTTTTCATCTCACCCTCTAGTAGCACCAACCACAAAATATAACTTGACAAATATAAGAAAAAAGCAACATAGAGATGAATATGTTTTTTAAATAAAATAAATGCAGACACCTCTTATCAAGATGGTATGTTCTAATAGACACATTTCTTTGTATATTCAATAGTAATTTAGATGGTGTTTGTTATTAAATAGTATGTCTAGTAAGTATTTTGCATTTCCTCTTCTTTCTAAAATGGAATAAATCGTGCAGTCACATTGCATTATACTACGCTCTACTTCTTGTATAGAATCTCTTCTACAAAAGTTCTTTTCTTGCTTAAGACAAAGCTTATAACTCAAACCTTTGAGTTCACAACATTCTCATTTCCGTTCATATTTTTTATATATCAATGTTGAATGAGCATTTGCCTAATTCGCTAAGGATTATTATTATTTTAATGCCAATGTAAATTTTTCTAATGGATTTAACATTGAACATGTGACATGTGTGTTTCAAGATAGCTACGTACTAGAAACTTTCAACATGTTAATTATATAATGAATTGTAAATTATTTTTTATACTGACAGTAGACTAAATAAAAATTCCGTCAACATATCTTTTATTTATGTTTGAATCCTACTACTAAATCAATGAATAACCAACAAACTACCTCACACGTATCACTCTACAAATCATCCAAACCTTTATTAATTTGTCAATGCTTAAGGTTTATGCACTTATCTTTTTGTTTCATTGTGTTGATTTATTAATGTTTCTCCTTTTATATAGAGAAAAGTCAATGATTTCAGGAATGACTTCGTAGAGTATCTCGCCACTCCTTGGTCATTTAGGTTCCAACCCTTAATTGCACCTATTTTGATAGGAGCATCTTGCCCCACTTTGACTTTATATAGATATTGCTTATCGTGCTTTGGAAACACATCTCTATACAATCAAGTCTTAAGCTTAAAATCGTCAAAAATATGGGAAGGATACTTTTGTTTCCTTCTTATTTCGGCGTGTTGTCCATTATAACTTGTACAAGGCGGCATTATTCACCCAAAAAAAAAAAAAACAAAACAAAATTGAAGTAGCAATTGACATTTCATTCAACATTGGAAAAAAAAATCATATACTTTATCAAAAGGAAAAAAAAGCCTAGTATTATAAAGGATATTAATGGATTTGTTAGCCACAAGCACGTGCAAACGAGACATTGGGGATGAGTGGTCAGTCCAACCTAGTGACCAATGGTGGTGTTTATCTCATGGATCCGATAGTCGCTTGGCGTTACTAGAGGGTAGTGACAAGACACTATACGGCTGCGCACGAGTGATGTGTAAATAGTATTTAGATGCGTGATAACAAGACACTCTACCAAATTATGTTGGCACTATTATGAGATTGTTAGCACTCTTTCAGTCACATGCTCTATTTATTACTTTATCTTTGTTGCTCTTATTTACGGATGTCTTGAACTCAGTGAAAGTATTGCTAGCGTTATTATGACAGATGAATGTAAAGATGTGAGACTTAGGATGTAAAGGGTAAGTTGGGTAGATGAGATATGTAATTATGTCTATATTAGGGTGTGCAAATTTCTACTTTTCTTATCTTTTACATGCGTGGCAACACCATGCACCCACTGTACACAATAGATAGAGATTGAGTGAGACCCAAAAAGAAAAGTCTCTCTCTCTCTCTCTCTGTCTCTCTTTCTCTCTCTCTCGAGAAAAGATGGGTCTTGGTATGTGACTGTGAGGCTGGAACTAAGTGGAGGATTTCAATATGAACCAACAATGTGCAAATTTGCCAGCAAAAAAGTGAAAACGACCAAGACTAACTTGGTCCTTATTGGTTGGCTCACTTTAAAGGTCAAAAGTAGCTTTGTCAATAGCATGATGCACACCATCAAAATGATAAAACGATTGCATCGGTGGAAATATGATATGAAATGCAGTAAGATAAGGCATTAGTAAAGCAAATAAATGAAAATGATAGTTGCCAACATCTTTCAATATGAACAATAATGTGTGAACTCTCACTAGCAAAAAAGTGAAGACGACCAAGATGAACTCTTGGTCTTTGTCGATAGGCTCACTTTAAAGATCAAAAGTTGCTTTATCAATTGTGTGATGCATGCCATCAAAATGATGAAACAATTTCACCAATGGAAATATGATATGAAATGTAGTAAGATAGAGTGTTAATAAAGAAGAGAAATGAAAATGATGGTTGTCAACATTGGTCTTTGTTGGTCGGTTTACTTTAAGATCAAAAGTAGCTCTATCAAAATGCATGATGCATGACATCAACATCACAAAACAACTTTAGCAGTGGAAATATGACATGAAATGCAGTAAGATAAAGCTTAGTAAAAGCAGAGAAATGAAAATGACAATTTTCATTAGGAACTAATAATGTGTGAACCCTCGCTAGCAAAAAATGAAGACGACGAAGACTAATTTGGTCTTTGTCGGTTGGCTCACTTTAAAGGTCAAAAGTAGTTTTATCAATCATGGGATGTATAGCATCAAAATGATGGAATAATTTATTCAGTGGAAGCATAATATAAAATGCAGTAAGATAGAGTACCAGCAAAATAAGAGATGAAAATTCTGTCAACATATATATTCTTTATGTCTGAATCCTACTACTAAATCAATGAATAATCAACAAACTACCTCACATGTATTACTCTACAAATCATACAAACCTTTACTAATTTGTCGATGCTTAAGGTTTATGCACTTATCTTTTTGTTTCATTGTGTTGATATATTTTCTTTCATCTTTTTGTTAACTATTATCTCTCTCTAATGAATTTTTCTCTTTTCATCTAGAGAAAAGCCAATGATTTCAGGAATGACTTGGTAGATTATCTCACCACTCCTTGGTCATTTAGGTTCCATCACTTAATTACACCTAATTTGGGTAAGCATCTTGTCCCACCTTGACTTCATAGCAAAATTGCTTCTCGTGCGTTAGAAACGCATCTCTATAGAGCCAAGTCTTAAGCTTAAAATTGTCATAAATATGGGAAGGATAATTTTGCTCAACATTGCAAAAAAAAAAAATCATATACTTTATCAAAAGCAAAAAAAAAAATGTGCCGAAATACAGAATTTTAATGGATTTGTCAACCAGAAGCATGTGCAAACGAGAGATTAGGGATGAGCAGTCGATCCAACCTCATGACTAGTGGTGGTGGTTATCTCATGGATTCAACAATTGCTTGGCATCACTAGAGGGTAGAAACAAGACACTATACAACTGAGAGGAGAGATGTGTAAATAGTGTTCAGTTGCATGATAACAATGGCTTTATGGTCTAGAGAACTTATAATCTTTATCAAATTATATTGTCACTATTATGAGATCATTAGCATTCTCTCAGTCACATGCTCTATTTATTACTTTATCTTTGTTGCTCTTATCTACAGATGTCTTCAACTCGGCAAAAGTATTGTAGGTGGTCACCATGACAGACAAATGTAAAGACGTGAGACTTAGGATGTAGAGTAAGTTGGGCAGATGGGATATGTAATTATCTCTATATTAGGGGGTGCAAATTTCTACTTTGTTATCTTTTATGCGCGTGGCAACACCGTGCACCTATTGTACACGATATATAGAGAATGAGTGAGACCCAAAAAGAAAAGTCTCTCTCTCTCTTAAGAAAAAGATGGATCTAGGTCTATGACTGTGTGGCTGGAACTGAGCGGAGGTTTTCATTATGAACCAATAATGTATGAATTTGCCAGCAATAAAGTGAAGACACCAAGATTAACTTGGTCTTTGTTGATCAGCTCACTTTAAAGGTCAAAAGTAGCTTTATCAATCGTGTGACGCATGCCATCAAAGGGATGAAACAATTGCATCGGTAGAAATATGTTATGAAATGTAGTAAAATGAAGTGTTAGTAAAGCATATAAATGAAAATGATGGTTGTCAACTTTTTCCAATATGAATGCATGAACCCTCACTAGCAAAAAAAGTGAAGACGACCAAGACGAACTTGGTCTTTGTCGGTCAGCTCACTTTAAGGATAAAAAGTAGCTATATCAATCGTGTGATGCATGCCATTAAAATGATGAAACAATTTCATTGATGAAAAATGATATAAAATGCAATAGGATAAAGTGTTAGTAAAGCAGAGAAATGAAAATGATAGTTAACATTTTTAAATATGAATGAATAATGTGTGAACCCTCACCAACAAAAAAAGTGCAGACAACCAAGGCTAACTTGGTCTTTGTTGTCAGTTCACTTTAAGATCACAAGTAGCTCTATCAAAATGCATTATGCGCGCCATCAACATCATGAAACAACTTCAACGGTGGAAATATGATATGAAATGCAGTAAGATAAAGTATTTAATAAAAGCAGAGAAATGAAAATGATAGTTCTTAACATTTTTCGTTATGAACTAATAATATGTGAACTCTCACTAGCAAAAAGTGAAGACGACCTAGACTAACTTGGTCTTTGTTGGTTGGCTCACTTTAAAAATCAAAAGTAGCTTTATCAATCGTGTGATGCATGCCGTCAAAATGATGAAATAATTTCTTTAGTGGAAGCATGATATGAAACGAATAAGATAAAGTACTAGTAAAATGAGAGATGAAAATTACCGTTCTTATCATACAACTATCATTGGTACTTTTACTTTTTTATTATTGCCCTTTTAGAGATTTTCACAACATTATTCTTTAGCTCAGGTTGATGATGAACATTTATGGCCCAGATATTAAGGAGAGATTTCAACTATCAACAGAGTATAAGAATTCTAGTTATAATAGACCCAACTTCGATCTGAAGCTTATCTAGTTTAACTTCACCTGGAGGTGGTGTGGCATGACTTTGATCTGAGGTGTGTTACTAGCCATTTCAATTATAATAAGGAAATGGTACCTCGCACTATTTGAGTTAAGCGCTAGAACAATTACTGAATAGATGAATCTTGAATGAAGGGGCAGTTATTGCATGACACGCAATTACCTTAGGAGTAACTTTAATCATGGAAATAGAGGAAATCATGGAAATGTGGAGCAATTTGAGTGGGGATCACGCATGAGTTGCAATGAATGTTAATGGAAATACCGAGAATATATATAGAAAGAACATGGAGAAAGAGGGGACGCTCAAACTGTGCCAAAACACCAACAAAAAAAAAAAAACCAAAATTCTGTCAAATTTTTCTCAGAATAATTGTCCAAAAAATCTTGAATCTATTGTACGGCAGCCAATTTAGTCATAACCTTTCAATTGTGCTAATGTTTTTAATCAAAGATTGTGCCAATTTAATCCTATACTTTTTGATGATTTGCCAATTTAGTCATTTCAACAATTTTTTTGTCAAAAATCGCTAATATGGCTATCTAGTCAGTGCCAGTTGTACTACATGACACAGTCAATACGTAGGACGATTGGCGTTAACATGATGAAGTTTTGCAATCTTTTGAATTTTTTTTTTTTAAATTTTTTCTTCTTTTCTTTCATTTTTCCTCTAACTTTGGGTGGGTGAGGTTGCCAACCAACCCTAAATGAGGGCCCAGAGTCCTTGCTTGGATCTTGGGAAGGGCTTGGGCAAAGGTCACGATGTCCTCGCTTGATATCCACGATCTCATTTAAAAAATAAAAGAAATTAAAAAAGATATATGGAAAAAAGGAAAAAAAATTAAGATATAATATTAAAAAAATTGCACAAATTGTCCACGTCAGCTTTAGTTAGGTGTTAGCTGTGTTGTGTAAGATGCTTGACGACCATGCCAATTATTTCCGGCAAAAGTTGGCCAAATGGACTACATTAGCAAATTGTCAAAATATTTAGAACTAAATTAGCCATATTAAAAGAGTTATTTGAATGTATCTTAAATTACGGACGCATGACGTGCTTCAACATACTATTGGGGCTTGGTGCATCTTGTACTATGCAAGCCCAAGATTGGAATCCAATCCAATCCCACATAAAGAGCTCTTGACAACATGAAGTGAACGGTTTTTGGAGGATTTGACTTTACAATGGGATAGTTATTAGAAAAACAAAATTGAAACCTATCATATGGATCCTAATTTATTTATTTTTTGGTCTAAAATAGTGCGGTCATTCATTCATTAAAACAAGGATTACAAAAAGATAATAGATAGGGTTCCGAACATAAAATGTTCCAAAGGCACCGTGGGGATCGGACATCCAGGTTGGGGGAAGTGTTTTGAGTTGGTGGGCTTATGCAACCTAATCTGCGGCTTGGTTTACTTCTCTAGTACAATGGGTTAAATTTACACAGGTTGTTTGGGCCAAGAGCTTCTTGCACTCCTGAATTAATTCCTTCACAGCCCAAGACTCCTCTATTCGCCCATGACTAACTCCACCAACAGAAGACTGTCACTTTCACACTCTAGATTCGAACCCCCAAAGTGAACTTCTAGGCGTGAAAGTCGAAACCCACTCCTGAAACTAAATCGTCCCCACCCCAACCCTTCCTGAGAAGGTCGGGATTTGAACCTCCCACCTCCCCCTTCCATGTTAGAAGGGTGGCCACTAAGGCAAACCATACAACAAAGCGAGGGTTTTTGCTTGCAACGGTGAGGAAGCATGGATCTCCTTGGCAAAGCCATCAACGATCGCGCCGTTTGAATTGCGCAAGATCCCTGTGACTGAGCTTGGCGTCTCTTCGTCCACCCACGAGTAGTCGACATTCAGCTTCAAAGATTGGCTGTCCGGTGCCTCCCATCTCGCAAGTACATGACACATCTTAGCTTATCCTTTTCGTGTGCGTGGATTCCATAGGCTGAAACTCTAGCTTTCTGCTTGGGCTGCTTTGACAATGCCGTCCAGTTGTGGGGGCTTACCATGGAAGACCTAATTATTCTGATTTTTCCAGATCTGCCAGAGCACTTCCGCCACTAATCCCTCATCTGGTGAGTTCGATTTTGCTTCAAGAAATTCTGCCAACCACTTGTCCATTCTAGTTGCTATCCTTGTGTTGTTGTTGATGTTGAGGTGTGGGTTTGACCAAACATTTCAAGTCCATTGGTAGAAGAAAAGCAGGTGTTCGACGGTCTCTAGATGTTTTGAGCATAGACTATAAAGGGTCAAGTAATATTCTTCTCTTGAGCAGATTTTCCTTTGTCGGTATTGTATCTTGACATAAGCTCCATAGGAAGATTTTCAGTTCTTTTTTTTTTTTTTTTTTGGGTAGGTAGATCCCAAATTCTATTCCATAGCTTCCGGGTGGCTAGTAGGAAGTCGTTGCAACATTGTTGTCTTGTTTTGTGGTCTTGGAGCACATGCTGTTATATTCACTTTTCACTGTGTAGTTAATCTAAACAAATGTTGTTATATCCATATCACTGTCTTGTTGAGGAGGGAGATATCGATTTTAGTTCAATTATAAATTTTTCAATTTGGCAAAATTTAGTCTTATTAATTTTAACAATTTACCAATATAGTTCTTCCAGCTAATTTTTGATAGAATTGCACATTACCGAATGGCCTGGTTAAAAAATTAGAAGTTAAAAAAAAAAAAGGTGTTTATGGACAGTGAGAATTCCTAGATACTGCTTTTAAAATCACAGTTATTTGGTGAAGTTTTTTCTGATTCTGGTCAAAGAGTGAATAAGATGCCTAAGATTTATGCTATACATTCGTTGAAGAAGTCGGTTTCGATGAAATTTTGTTCATACAATGCTTGTCATTTTCTAAGTTTTCTATACTTGATTCAAATGAGCTGATTTTGGCCATTTTTCTAATTAGCGAATGACAACCATTGCTTGTCATCAACAACGTAAAACTCTAATATGATTTTATTACTCAAAAATGGTGGAAGCGTCAAACAAGCACAATCAAGCAAGAAACCATCGTAGAAAAAAAATTGACACAGAGGATTTACATTATTTGACCTAGTGTGCCTATTCCATAGGAAGAGATCGACAAGATATTTTATTATAATCAATGAGAGGAAATTACATTCACTCGAAATATACAATTCTCAAACGTTTTCCAGTTTCCAATTATACTAAAAAAAGTCTCGCATAATCATATCAAAGAGATACAAAGTGTTCACTCATACACTTACGTTCGTTGACGATTCCCTGAGCTCTCACTAAGTCCAGCTTGATAGCAGTGCAAAATTAGGTCAAAACCCGCATTTAGTATAAATCCTGCTTTCGGCCATCAAAAATCTTCTCGGGAAAATTCGGTCCAGTTTAGATATCTAGCCATAGCTTGATCGGACATTCGAAGTTGCTCCCTCTTGCTCACTATGTCCATGGTCGAACTGTGGCGTCCCAATCCGCCACTTACTAATACCTGTTCTTTATTTACTTTTGGTTATCACGCAAACGGAAGTCTTTTCTAAAGGTTAGCATTTATAACATGAACTATACACGTGCCTCTAAGAATACCAATAGTAAAGGGAATCATGCTTACCATACTTATATGTACATCGGGTGGCAGATTATACATCAAAAGGAAAAACCTAAGCTGGGAGAAATAAAAAAAAGTTCCAGTTTCCCTAGACCCTGCTATAGCAAGCTCCTTGTCCGTACATACATCACTCTATCCGACCGTCCCGACTACATAATCCCGCACCCCAAAAAGTTACGATCGTGCCAAAATACAAGCACGATCTCTCTGCACTCCGTCCTACTCCAGCTCCTAATCCTCCACGTCCCTCCATCACCAGCTACACCAGGAGCATCAGGGGATGGAATCGATCCTAACAGGCGACCGTCCACTAGCAAAAATATAGCAACAAACGGTAGGAAATTAGATCAAGCTATCCTGTGTCCACTAGTAAGACAGTCGTGTATTGAACAAACATCGTGCTCGGAAAGTCTGGGTTCGTGAATTTGCGATGCTTGCCCTCTAGCGTAACGGGTGCTCCCTAACAAGAGATGGGGGATGCTGGGAGCGGAGACATAGCTATCAATCTGAAAAACAAAACAACAAGAGTGAGTTGACACACAACAAGAGAAACAACAAGATCATAAAACCACTTGATCTAATTGACACTCGATTCCTAGGACACAACTAATATCCAAGCAATTAAGCACCCAAGTATGAGCACACGACTTATCATAGACCATTTCCAATCACACGAGTAGTGCCGGCATGCATTTAATGCGACATGCGTCACATACAATCACATGGGTCACACTACTATGCAATGGGTGCTTCACACTTCACATTTATCATGCACAATATCATTGGGGTCCATCCCTATTTCACTGCTCAACCAGTCCATGTAGTTGGCTCATGCAGTGACCTCTGGTTCACTAACCAAGCATTCACGGTTCCAGACTGCAAGCATCCCTACTCCAGGGCATCTTGATTGTTAGGTAAGGCATTCACTTCCGACATCCACTTTGGGCCATTGTTGAGTTTTTGAGTTGATCGTCAAGACTTCTGGGGTTTGTCACCAGCCTAAACATCCCTACTACAACCAGGGCATCTTGGTTGTTAGCCAAGGCATTCACCTTCGACATTCACTCCATCATCGGGCATCCAAGGTTTGCCAACCTTGGGCATCATATATCATAATCCATCTCATGCATCGCAGGCATAGCGCACTCATGCAGTGACATAGCATTTGCGCATTATAAAATGCATCCTATTCAGCACACGTGACACTAGGATGGGCAGTATGCCACCACGCATGATTCACTACCTTCATGGTACACTCAACCACATATAATCCAAAATTCCAGATTCTGTCCTCTTATGTTTTAAACCCAATTTCTACAAGTAAATGGTACCACATGGCAATCAAAATGCACCATTTGAAAGTCTATTAAATGCCGTTACTGTCATCAGTAGGTCACCAAGCAAGATTCCATCACCTTCCTAAAGAATTTAATGCAATTTGGATCAAAGGCAGAAACGAACAGATTTGCACAGTCAAAGGAATCAAAGCTAAATCCATAGTAAATGAACTCAAAATTTTCTAAAATTTTAATATGTTATAGAGAAGACCAACAAAAAATTTTCATGAGGAAACTAAGTCCAAAAAAATTTGTATAAAGAGCCGTAAAATGCACAATATAAAGAAGAATCTGGTTCACTGGAATAGAGCAACTAATCTTAAAGATATAATCATCTAATAGCCCTAAACGTGTCAAAAAATTTTGAAATTTGGATATGTTATAAATCAAAATTTCCTCTACAACTTTTATGAGGAAACAAGTTCAAAATCAAAAGGGAAAATTTTAAAAAATTCAGAAAGACAATTGGGTTACTGTTCTTACTGCTCTGGGCAAATCATACGCAATAAATGACTAGGCTTTTGTACCAACCATATCACCTAAAAAAAATCTAAAATTAAAGTATGTTTTACATCAAGATGCCTTGCACAACTATCATGAAGAAAGTCTCGTCAAACTCGAATCACAGCAAGCTCCGCAGAATTAGCAAAGAGATAAGGTCCAGCAATTTCAGTTCTAGAAATCCAAACCACAGCACACGAACTCATGTAAAACTTGCACCACACGAGTCCATTTGCTCAAAACACATCAAAACCAGAGGTCCTAAGCCACATGCAATATCCATCTCCAATTATAATCAACCACTTCGTACGTGAGGGCCAAACGAACACACGAAACTCACATGCAAGACTATATAGGCCACGAAAATGACATGCGATGCTTCGCTTCCACAAAATCTCGGCATCACAGCATAATTAAGCTATCATTTCACATTCTCTACATCTACTCAAGCTAACAAGGACATGCAAGCAAGAAGCAACACAAAACAGCTACAATTCTAGCAAAAACCGAGCCTAAAAATGATCAAGAAGGGTAGAAGAAAGTCACTCCTCCTTGCCTTTGCTTATCTTGAGCTCCAGACTTTCTTTCCTTGAAGAAGACCTTGAATCCTTAGAGGAAAATGGAAGGAAATGAGAGAGATGTTCGGTGAGGGAGAGGGGAAGAGAGCTCGCACGAGAGAGAGGGAGAGAGTGAGATGAGAGAAATGATATGAGAGAGAGAGAGAAGAGAGTCGGCCGATCAAGGGAAGGAAAAGGGAGGTGTCTTCCTCAATACACTTCTTGCATGAACTCTAATTGGATCAAGAGGGAGGCAGCTCATGATCAAGCTATCCTTAGCCTATTTAGCAAATTTGAATCAATTTCTAGCATTTCCATTGGTCTACAGGGGCGGCAACATAATTTAGGGCAATTATAAAAATTAAATCCCATGCAAAAATAATAATAGGGCCGGCCACACACACATATATATATATAGAGAGAGGTCTATTAAAAGTCTAGTTATGTCCTGAGGTACAACTTTAGGCACATACATACACCGGACAAGGCATATGCTACTGCCTTCGTCCCTAATTCGCTCACTTAATTCGATTATCGAAATATTAAATTCCTACATGGCTCACTAATATAGCTAGACATAAATTCAAGATGTCATAAGAACATCCAGCGAGTTTGGCCAATTGTCCAATCTTGCCTCTAGACATCCAAAATCCACAATTTGTACCCATAGTAACCTCGTCTTGACTCACCACTTAATTCCGATGTCCACCACTTGATTTAGGACATTTGAAATGTATCATCATGCATTCTCAACCATTTGGCTTGCTTTAGATGTCCCGGACTTTAATCTCGATTCACATCCAAATCAAAATAGAGTAAAATTTCGAGCTACATTTCAACTGCTAACATAATTCATTATTTTGAAAAGAGAAGTTTTTTTTTTTTTTTTGGTTATTCAGAATCAACATATCTGTATATCATTAATTTATATTATTTGAGGAAAATTTGGTGTCAAACCAATGCATACCTCTTCGATTTAAAACTTCGTTCTTCTCTTATTAATAAAATTTGCTAAGGTCCAATAAATTTCGATGGCATTGTCTCGTATTTAAAAAAGAAGGGCAAGTTTACTTCGAAATGCTACTGGGAACTGATGTATTATTTTTGTTTTCTAGAATTATTTGTTGTCTTTGTTAGTTCTAACACGTCCACACGTTTCAGCTACATACCAACAGTTGAAAGGTATGCCTAGCGGAACAAAAGAATAAATAGCACCTGAAAAATCCTAACATTGTCCGTAATATCTACCTTTAATGAATGTTTATGTCTCGGTGCATTCAAATAGTATTTTTGCTTAAGAAATACTTAGAAAATAATTCGGTCGGCTTTCCAAATGAATCAGCCGACACCTAAATTTGTTTGAATGTATCCTTAGTGTATAACGTGCTCCAGAAAACTCATCTCCCATTTTGGCCCCCCAATAAAAAGAAGAAAGGAAAAAAGAACACTCAACTTCCACATTAGTGAAGAGTTTTTTGGAGGATTAATTGTACACATAAGTTGGAGACTTGACTTAACAACTATTGTCAACATCACAGGTTCCAACTTGATTTAGGCCTACCTGGGGGAACTAGCATGCGAGCAGGTTTATATAGTCTTCCCATAACTTACGCATCTGGTTTTATTATGTAGTGACTCAAGACAGCGATGCAATTTTTAGGCCAATGGTCTTCCAAATTGCTCTAGTCATTTGTGGGATGCGCTGGCTGAGGTAGGAAGAAATGACCACAAAAGCCAAAATAGACTTGTGAAGTCGAGTACTATTGATATTTAAATTTTGATTAGATACTTAAAGTTTAGAAAATTAGGGATTAATTTGACCTTAAAAAAAAATTTCTTCTCACTTAGGTATTTATATTATCTGCGTTGACTAGATTTTATTTCATTTTCCTTTATTTTGATTTATTTCCGATAAATAGAAAATATTAATATTAAAAAAAGAAAGGAAAAAAAAAGAAAGAAAGAAGAAGAAGAAGAAGAGCCTCACGCAACCGAGGACAGAGGAGCGGAGAAGGCGAACGCCAGAGCAGGCGGACGCGACGGAGGTGACAAGCGGATGGGACGCCGGTTAGGCCGGGGGAGGCCGGTCGGCGCGCCGAAGACCGGCGGTCGAAGAACCACCGCCGACCAGCCTCCTCGGGGAGAGATCAATGAGAAGGGGAGGAGGGAGGAGAGATCCGAGCGAGAGGCGGACCGTAAGCGGAGAGAGCCGAGTGAGGGACTGAGAGTGAGCGAGGGCTCTCCGTTGACAAGCACACGCGAAACCCGGCCGACGACCCGCCAACGTTACCGCTCTCCCGAGCCGAGCTCACGGTTGGTTTTGGTTCGGTTTCGTTCGCCTTTCTTTCGGGAGTCGATTTCCCGAGGATCCTGCCTCGGAGACGAGCGAGGTAGACGAGCGTAGCCCAATCTATCGAGCTCGCCCACCGTCCGACGCCGCCGAGCCGGGTAGGGCTCCTTCATACGAACGCTCAGACCCCTTTTTGTGCTCTGTTTCGGGCTCACCGGACCGGGCTGACGTTGTCCGGTTCAGCATGAGCGATCAACGGAGCGGCGGCGCCGGTATAGCGGCCGGGGCGCGGTCGGGGACGAACCAGCTCAGGGCTGCTCGTCTCTGGTCATCCCCGAGCACGCAAAACCAAGAGCGGCATGCTGGGCTTGTGTAGGTTTTAAGTGTTCTTGAGCTGGCTGAAATAGGGAATGAGTGGGGTTGGGGAGGTTTGTGTGGATTTAATGAATTGGCTTTTGTTCGGCTCATTGGGACTAGGCGTAGTGGGCCTAGGATAAGAGATAGGGCTGGGCTGAATTAGTTTAATTCTGGTTTGGAATGTTCTCGGGTTGGGCTACTTCCGCTTGCCTTTTAATATTTTCCTTCAGGCCGAACTGGGCCCAACGTGCTGAGCCCATCCCGGTCGAGGGCCCAAGTCCTGAGACCTGGGCTGGCGAGTCCGGGTCGGTCTCCGACCGGACCAGATGCGGAGACCCGACCTGTATCCCCTTTTTATATAATATAATATATTATTTTTTTAATATTTTAAAATAAAAAAATATTTTTAATGGAATTTTAAAAAATCCCAGAAATTTTTTTCCGAAGAAATCAGAAAAAGATTTAAAATAACCTTTGAGTGGTTTTTCCTTAAGATATGTGAAAATCTTTAAAAGAAAACAAAAAAAAGAGATTGTATTTAAATCATTGTAAGCAAATATTGGATTGCTGTTTGCATATTTTCTTTATTTCAGTTATGCCCTTGTGATGCATGAATAGCTATTTTCTTAGTTGGTCAGGAATTAAATCCTAGGACTCATGATTGGTATAAAATGCTGCATAAATGCTTTACTTGATGTTTAAATAAAATAATGTACCAAAACGGCATTAGTTGATTATTTAGTATAATTAAGTCATCGATTCTAATTTCTTTGGTTGTGTAGAAGTAAAATATTTCTTTCAATATTTTACTTGAGTTTCTAGTCAACTCATTACAAATCGATTAGTGACAACTTCTAAATGAAAATGACTTGCTAGTTAAAAATTTGGATCATAAGTCGCAAATTAGTGAGCTTAGGAGAGCCTAAATTAAGCCTAGACTAGCAATTTATTAACCTCCGCGCCTACAGAAGGGCTTAAAGAGGTCGCAACAAGTCCTAGACGAAGAGGGACGAGATTTAGTTTGTGACTTACGAAGAAAAATGACAAGCTTGTTTCCTTGTATCAACGATGTGTTTATGATAAATCATACAAACAATGACAATGCATGAGTTCTACAGGTAATTCAATCCAAGTCTGGGTTGATTTCCTCAGATAGCAAATTCTTCCTCCACTCTGAATGTACCATTGAAACTATTTCACATTCTAGTCTTATGCTTCTATGAAGTGGTTCGTGCAGAATTTGAAAGAAGATAACTTAACTCTTGCAGCTCCAAGAGTCACGAACTAACCAACAACAACTCATTAATCAATAATAACTTTTAGTGTTCAACAAATTTGATGAATTTCTGAGGTCCAAGGGAGCTGATGTTTAATTTCGGAATCAGGAGTTGACTTTCACTGCCATCTTATAGCAAGATATATTAGTCTTGTAATGAAGCTCAGGTTTGTATCTAGATTGAAAATGAAGAGGAGACTATATGAATAGATAATACACGACAAGACTGATATTAGTAATTTGTTTGAAGGTAGTTATATTTATTCCATATGTAGGTTCTAATCCCAGGATATATATATGCAAAATAAGTTTAAGAATTATGAGAAATTAATGATAACATATGTTGAGATAAGTTTAGATAATTGGAATATACCACAAATAGATGTACATTGGGTATATAAGAAAAGAGGAACCTTTTAATATATAGATTATGCAATTAAGGTAGTTGGGAAAACGATGTTAGTAATTGAAAATGATGCAACTTTTCAATTATTTCCAAGAGGGATGTTGAAATAAAATTAAATAAAGTAAATCCGAAATTCTTCCATTGGTTTCTACGTAGAGTAAAAGAAGGAAGTATAAATAACATAGAAAATCACTATACAACTTACATTATGGCATATGGAGAACTCCAAAGATCAATCATTCTCCCATAGTTGGATCAAAATTAGGAGAGAACATTAAAGCAATACCACAAATGGTGAGTGGCCAAAAAGAAGAATGGAAGAAAAAAAAAAACCTGCTATTTTAGAAGAACTAAATGTAGTAAGAAAATAAGATAATTAAAGTAATTTGTTCTTGCATTAGATAAACAACTTAACAGAATGAGAATAAAACTATGGAAGAGGCCAGAAAAGAAGAACTGGAAACACCTGTGGCAGAAATAAGACAACATATTAGCTCATGGAAGGAGCAGATGATCCACATCCATGACCACTTGTTGGTTTTAGGTAGGAAAAGCCAAAGAAAATTTTTACCTAGAAATATTGGCTTGGAGTCTCCTTCGAAAGGTAGAGTTTGAAGAGTCACATAGAACAGAGAGAATAATAAAAGAGTGTTCATGGTGGTTCGACCCCAATTAGGATTGCAAGATATGTATTTATAAAATAAGTTATTTATAGTCCGAGAACTTAAAATAATGTAATTACATAATAACCCCATAATACATATCAATTACAAATTAATAGTAACCGTGCATTGCCTGCACAGAGATTGAAGAACATGCATATCTACTAAATATGTCGTAGTAGCTTAAATCTTCCACTTGCTTCGATGCTTGTTTGTGTTTGAGGCTCAGCCTTGGCCGAACTTGAACAACCTTTGTCTGTCAAAATTGTGCCCTTTCTAGTTATGCCCCTTCTTGAACTTGGACCTCTAAGGTAGAGCCTCTGCTCCTTCCTAAACTCAAAGTCGTTCCCCTTTCTGAACTCCAAGCTGTGCCCTTCCTGAAGTTGAACTTTTGCCCCTTTCTGTATTCAAAATCCCGCTGCTTTGTGAACTTGAAGTTATTCTCCATCCCATATTCGATGCCTTGCCCTTTCCTGAACTAGAAGCTGCGTGCCTACCTGACCTCATATCTTCGCTGTTTCTTGAACTTGAAGCTACACCCCTTGCTTTGCCTCTTTTCGTAGGATCCCGTCTTAGGTTTGAAGCACATCAGGTCTCGCTCCCTCTGCTTCCTTTTGCCCGTACTCGGTCAGTCTCCATTGTTCTATCCCTCTTCACCGGGATCACGTCCAAATTCCACATTAGTCTCAGGATCGCAACAAAAGATGCAAATATTCAAGACTTACAAAAGAAATGTCTCTTTGATCCTTAGCTTCAGTTGTAAGAGTGCCTAATAATCATTAAGTATAAATAATAAATTAAAAATTAAATAATAATAAAAAAAATCGTTAATCTATTATGAATAGTCACACCGTTTCAATAGGACACATTGGTTATTTTATAATTATAAATTCGAATTTTAATAAATAAAAATAAAAATAAAAAATTAAGAATTAATACCAAATTTAGTCCACGTATTTTTTTAATGTGATACAAGACCTCTTTAGTTTGTTTTGTAAATAAACTACCAACGCTGAGTGCCCTTCCCTCGATCACCGCTCTCTTCACTGACTCCATGCACGAGATCAGCGATGCATCATGCGTGGAACAACAGCCAGGTGGGGGCACTGGTGGCGGCGGTGCTGCAGGGGGATGTGGAGGGGCTGAGAAGGGTGCTGTCATCGGACAAGGTCGTAGAGCTAAGGAGATACACTCGAACCCAAATGCAAACACCTCTTCTTTAAATAATATGATTGAATAGACACATTTATCTAATTTTTCAATAGCAATCTAGATTATGTTTGCTTTTGGATGGTATGTTTACCACAAGATTTGCATTTTTTTCTTCTTTTTAAAACTAAACATATTGCGTAAGTACATTAAATTTTCTGGACTCTACTTCATGGATAGGATAGAAATTTTGTCAACATTGTTTTTCTTTATATTTGAATCATACTATTATCATTGAATAACCAACGAACTACTTCAAATGTATTGTTCTACAAATCATCCAACCCTTAATTGATTAGTCAATTATGAAGATTTTTGCGCTTATCTCTTTGTTTGATTTTAGTCGATATTCTCTTTAATTTATTTGTTATTATTATCATTCTCTAACAAGTGTTTCTCTTTTTGGGTTGAGAAAAGCCAATGATTTGAGAAAGAACCGGATAGACAACTAATTGTCGTACTTTATCCAAGGTCATTCGGGTTTCATCTCTTAATTGCACCTATGTGGGCAAGATCAACCCTCCTTGGCTTCATAAGGAAATCGCGTATTGTGCTTCTAGGATCAAATTGAATAAATTTAAAGTTTATGGATTATATTTCAAATGGAGGCCCAGTTTATGAACCATTTATGTAATTATCCCTAATTTTATAATAGCATGATGGTACTTGCTTTTTTTTCTTTAAGAGAATTAATATAAAATGTTGGTGCACCAGATTAGCTGAGCTTACGTAGACTACGTAAGCTGCAGTTCAGTTTCACACTAACAACAAGCTGAAAATCCCCTCAAGGCACCCTCAAGGCACCCTGCCACGGCCACGTTAGTGCGAGAATCTTTCTCGAAAGAACACTGGTTTCATTGAAGAAACAAAGTTTCAAGGCCTCATTAAACTTTGAGAATAAGATTGGAGTTTGTCTCTGTCCGCTTCGAGTATGTTGTACTTTTGCGCTTGTTTGTGAGCTTTACTCATATCGTGAATTGCGATTCACGTTATACTCATTTTTATATGTACCAATCATCTTACCACTTCTATTACTGTTCATTGTTGGATTAGGGTACGATGTCTTGGCTGAGTCATTACCAGTCCTCATATTTGTGAACGCCTGTTCTCAGGCCATAACTTATGTTGTCTAGTGTCTCATTTGACTATTTGGGCCTATGCACTGGGAATGCCTAAATCACAATTAATGGTATATGTACAAAGGAATTAGATCATGGTTCGATACATGTTGCTTCCATTAGAATACATTCTACCTATTCTTAAAATGTTTAGGCATTGGACTGGATGCTATCCTTGTAACAGATGCAGCACCCTGCATGAGTGCATACAAAAAAGTTATTGTAGCCATGAACCTCAAAGAAAGAACAAATTCGCGAGGTGCAAGGGCAAAAATGTACCACTAATTGGAGAACTTTGCTTTGTACCTAAAATGGGTGCAATGATAAAAGCATCAAGGCACCTAATTAAATATGGCACAAAATGGAAATACTTGAATAGTAAGAGCCTCTGCTCAGATCAATGATCGTCGTGTGAAGTGACCCCGAGGTAGCGAGCGAGAACAGAGAGGTTTCTGAAATGAAAAATCTTCAAGTTCCAACTTTCGTGGCCTGATAAACTAAGAATTTTCCATAAAATAACACTCTTGCCATCCGTGAGCAATCGGAATGGATTCGCAGCCTGATGTTGTCTTGAATAACATGCCTCTTCTGAAGGGCTACTGTCTGCCAAGCAAAAGTAATTTTCAAACCAAACATTGGAACTCAGAGTACTTTGGTTAATAACCACATCTTCACAGCGATTATTTTCAGTCTGATGGTCTTTTTCTGATGCGATTGAATTGAAAGGATCCATGACACGCTACCCTCGTTCAAGTCTGCAAGCTGAAGAACTAAGCCGGATTGACTTTCCTCCCAAATAATTGCAACTCTGAGCTGTTCGAATGGTCAAACTCAAGCTCAAAATTCATCCTGAGGTGTATTAATTTCTAAATCCAAGCGCCAGTCCTCGTCTTCCATGACCTGTCGAAAGATCCTAAAATATTTGCACAGATAAGTGGATGACTTGCCTGGCATTGTGGTCATACTCCATGGCCTGTTGGTTTTCTACAGTATGTGCAACTCTTATGGCTTCAAGCCACCAAGCATCCATAGGGGAGCAATTTGTCGTGTTTTCATCAATATCAACCACGTTACTATTTATATCAGGAGGATTTGCCAGAATCAAAGAATGCTGATAAATCAGGCACAGTATTCTTCAGGATCAGATGCGGCAGAGAGTGGTAACCTGGCCTATTACTAAGCTCACTTTACCTTCATTTTCACACGAAAAAAAAAGGATAAATGCTGGAAAGAAATTTTCTGTACCTTTGCAATCAAGATTGTGACATTTCTGGTAATATACAGCCCAGATGAGGTCCGCAACTAGATAACTAGGCCAGTCAAATTGAGGAAAAAAAAACTGGTCTCTACTAAAGGTAGACTTAAAGAGCACGGTTCAACACAAGAAATTTCCCATTGAAAAGAAATAGCATATTCTGCAAATGCTCTATGCTCTCTGCTTATCCGCTCACAGAACCTGTTCTGAGAACCAGTACCAGCTTCGACTTCTACCTATACCGTGACAGACTCATCAGCATTACATGAGAAAGGAGAAGAAACAACAGGCCTTTAAAACCAGATCATTTTCCTGATGCTACTCCGCATGAAAGGGGAAAGTGCCAATCAATAGTTTCTTTTCAAATAGGACATATCAGTCCCGTTAAAATTCTTTCAGGTAAGGTTAGCAACTTTAATATCCTACACAGTCTCAGGTATAATTCTCTGAACTATGAATCAATTGAAATGTTTCATCACTCTGTCTATCTGAAAATAAAACTATAGCGATCACCTGATACAGTTCCAATGGAGGCCACAGATTCTATGAATTTATCCAACATTGGGAAAGGCGACTTTCCAGTTAAGTAATTCACTGAACTATCACTAACGAAAGAGTTGAAATTAAGTTCTTGCGAAGCAAGACGGTATCTTCCCAAATCAATATTAACCTATGCAGGGGAGAAAAAATCCATCACATGAGACACCGCACAGAGTTCTAAAACACTAGTCTACCCATGCAAAGATGTTTCCAGAAATTAGCTCCACCAACTCAAGACAATTAATATATTTGCTGATAATAATAAGTACATCAAATCATATGAATATAGTTCATAAAGGAACCCGATACAAGAACTAAGTCAAATTTGTAACTACCTCCCATCAAACTGAAGTTTCTTTCCACAATCTAACTCCATTTGCAGACTAGGATCTTCTGACAATCAAAATCCACAATGCAGATCAAAGAAGCCATGATCATGTCTTCCTCACATTGTCAGGAGAGAGTAGGCGCATTTTGAATTTCAATGAGCACATGAACCTTTAAAGAGCAAATGGGATAGAGTCATCACTATTTCAAGCACTATCGCAATAAATTCTCTTCTCTGTGTGCACATGCACATTTTCTCATGTATTAATCTAACTTTCTAAAATGATACAAAGGCATAAAAGAACCCTCTGCTGGTAGTTTTGAGGAACATTTTGAGTGAACTAGGAACAGTTCATCACACCCATGTTCCAAAGATGCCTCATGAGTCTCTAGACCTCAATTACAAGGAGTAACGTACCATGTCCTTGCATTTGAAATGCCCAGTCGGCAGAAGGACAGAACTCTTGCCTGCCTTGGATGATAGAGCCAAAGAAATGCATCGATTCCTTGAATAGACAGCAGGTTCCACAAATATCTGACCTGTCGATGGGCTGGAATCTTTCTCGACAAACAACTTTTCATATCTTCTGTCTCTCTCCCTTGCACTAGAAATCTGCGAACATACCTGTCAATTCATCATAATAACATCATGGTTGCATGCAATGTTATATTTCTCCAAAAAGGTGTGCATGCATGAACATATCAACCAGAACCCCACCCCCAACCCCACCCCCAAAAAAAAAAAAAAAAAAATTTATAATAATAAACAAAACAAAATGCCCACACACACAGAGTTCACTCTCTATGGGACCATGCATTTCCTGGCAATAAAGAAAATCAAGCATCTTGCCTTTCCATGATCCGTAGTTGGCAGTGTTTAGGCTGACCATCCTACCGGTATTCGCTTCCATAGTTCACTAGGAATATTCACAAACACCTACTGAGCACCGAATGCCGTCGCACATTCACAAGTGTAAGTCCATCGTATGATTGTCGGGCGGTACTCAAGATATGACGCAGAGACGTCGTTGGCTTCTTCATTCACCCTTCCGCTTTACCACTTTGACTTCGAGGTTCAATCTCCTAATGCTCAGGAACACATGGCACTCACCTTCTAATGCTTGTGCAGCATCTCTCCTCGTTCCCGCCTCTGAGTTTGCCATAGCTAGGACACTTATTACTTCTAGATCTGTCTCTCCCTAAAAAATACCAATAATTAGATTGCATTGCTGGGTCATCTTTTAATAAAAGTCATTTGGTCATGTTAGTGCCCTAGAGTTTAGTGTTTTATTTCTAAGAAAAATGAAAAAAACAAAAATATCTCACGTAGTTTAATTAATAGGGTTAATTTATAGTTAAACTAAATCATGTTCTTAGAATTGCACATAGGTTATATCTATATCATTAGAATTATTAATAATAGGGTTATTTTTACATTTTAGAATTATATATAGTTCATTAATGCATGGTAGATTAAAACTCATATAGTCATAGCGTTTGATCAGAGTCATGCTTAGTTGTTAACAAGAAAAATTCCCAAAAAATAATTAATTAGCATTGCATACTTTCATCATTGTCTATTTTGTAGTCAACATCTTGCAGAATGCTTCTTGCATTGGACGATAATGGAGCTTTGCTTTTGATCTGCTTAGCACATCAAGGTTTTTCAAATTATTTCGTTATTTATTTGTAGCATTTGATTGTTAAGCGTTAGTGATTTATGATTAAAGCTTACCAATATTGCTTGCAAATCTTTTTTGAGATAAGGAGAAAAAAGGTAGCAAAAGGACGCTAGATTTATCTAGTGTGATCAAGTCTCCCTATCCATAAATCTCTAATTCATAAAAGTAAAATATTTCCGCACATTATACTTGAGTTATTAATTAATTTTGTAATACATTAGTGGCTACTCCAAAATGAATTGATTTGCATGTTTAATTGATTAAATTGAAACTACAAAGTTGGAATTTGTATGGGCTTAAGAAAGTCTACCTTAAGCATTTGCTTAGTTATTCATTAGCTTTCCTTTGATGGTTCACCTTTGGGAAGGTCTCGACAATAAGTCAATTTTAGGTTGGGCCATTTTCTATCCATCCATATTTGACATGAACCACCCATTTGACAGGTTTACTCCACACCATACATGCATTAGCCAAACCGTATAGGCTCGATCTAGGTGTGTTAATTATTTATGGCCGCTTTCTTCTTTATCATTAACTTTTTTCTCTTTTCAGGGCTTGGAAGGAAAACAAATAGAGATTTTTTTTTCTCCAAGACACAAAGATCCTTGGTTTAGCAACTCAATTTGTCTGAGGACATCGAAATATGAACTGGAATGTTCACTGAACTACAACACTTATAGAAGACCACATGCCCCGATGCTTCAATCAGCAAAAATTAAAAAAGGAAATGAAAAGAACGACAGAAGATAAATCCATAAGCTCCCAGGGAGAAGGATGGCAGCTTTTTATTAGACAACTACGCGTTGGCCAAATCATGCAGACTAGAATCACAACCTTGGAGCATCCCTCTTTGGAGACCAAGCCACGACCGACATTGCCACTGAAGACCTTTCATCCTATAGCATGAGAAATACAATGCTTCTTCAATGGCATGCAGATACTTTTTCTATTAAACCGAACTCTTAAAGCTTCAAACCAGAACCACGCAACTTCTCTTCCGTGACACCGTCAATTCTCTCTCCCATCTCATAACTCATGTAATTCACCCAATCTCCAACCTCGCCTCTCCTGAAGAACCACTCGGTCTCTGCCCCTGTCCACAACTTCCCACACTTATTCACCTCCAATGCGCTCATATTGTCGAAGCTACACATCTTCAATATTCCCTCCACTGTCCCGTCTCTCAGTTCTTCTTTACTGAATGGACACCCCAAGAAATCGGCCAACCTCCTCACATGAACATGCGGGTCCACTTTCATCTGTTCGTACATCATGAACAACACCTTCTCGGCATATCCAAGCTCGCCTTGTGGTAACCCAACATATGGTCCCAATAAGGCCCACAAACGCTCACCCCTCGACAAAACTTGTCGAGGCCCTCCTGGATCGGAATCTGGCCCTTCTCTTCCGGCCTCATCCGATTGGCAAAGTGCCACATTGAGACGAAGGTGTCCTTGGGGTTCCTACACAGGTAAACCAGCTTGCAGTTGGAGTCCCTCACTGACTGTGGAAGCAAGGAATACGGCATGTGGGTGGCAAAGAGCCTAGGGGATGCTATAGCAGTGAGATCGGGATTTTCTTGGCCGAGATAGAGATTGAGCTCCAAGAAGGGCACGAGGTCATGGGAGTTTTGGGTTAGGAAAGGGTGGCGTCGTTGTGAGTCGGAGTCAGAGTACTTGTCACGGTTCAAAAGAGCGAAGAGGATGGCCTTTTGCCAGGTGGTGCCGGATTTTGGACTAGTGACGAGGAGGATATCAGAGGGGTGAGCTTGGAAGTGGTTTTGGCAAGTGAGGATGCCTTTGAAGAGCCGAGAGGAGAGCCAGAAGCCCTGGTACAAGCGGAAAGAGGCGGTGATCCAGTCTTCTTCTGAAGGGAGAGAGGAGAACAAGTCCTTGAATGCTTGCGGCATGTCCTCGTCTCGCAAGTACCTTAAATGGGGTGGAGGAAGAGGTTGAGAGGCTTGCATGGTGGTGGTGGTGGTGGAGAATTGAAGTGAAGAGTTGGTTGATGCTTAGTGGGACGATGAGCTTAAATAGAGGTTTCTTGCATCAGAAAGATCGTTGCTGGGATAAGGTCTCGAACTTTAAACGAAATACTTATATGAAGATGGTGTTGGGTGTCTCATACAATTTACACATTAAATGTTGTCAATTACATCTTTCAATAAATTTGAAATAAAACTTTTAATACTCCTAGCATTATTGATGCTTTCATTTAACTCGCTAACGACTAAACCAGCTCACTTCGAAGATTTCAGATATGAGTTAAGTATCACGAAAGTCCTAAATGTTTAACTTTTGTCAATTGAGATATTAATAATTCTTATGTCATTGTTTCATTTCTATTTGAACAATGTCTCACAGACATACGACATACATTTGAAATATGTTATCTCATCTTGTGAGGTGCAGTCTATAATTTCTTAGCAAGTAGGTATCATGTCAACTTTGAATAGTATTTTGCAACGTCCATGAATAATAATTGAAAGGTAGCTCACCGAACCCTTTCATGGCCATAAGCGAATCAACCTATTTAAATATTCATTTGAAGATTCATATCCAGGGTAGTATGGATATCGCTGATCTCCCTAGGGATCATATATCTGGCAGCCAATTTTATAATCTCGATCCAATATTGCATCAAACACTGAATCAGAGCTAAGGAGTCGCCAAGCATAGGCCAAGTATTTTAACAATATACTTGAACATATATTTGCCAATTTTTTCCCTAAGAGGGATTTCTTAAGGAAAAAAAAAACCCTTATAAATAAATAGATAGATAAATAAAAGAGAGATTAAAAAAAAAAAAAACTTGAGCTGGTGGATCCACATGCAAAATAAACTGGGTTAGAAAGTGGCTCCAATGCCATGTCATGAAGTCCAATTGAAAAGTTTAAACTAATAGACGGAAGGAGAATACATGTATATAAAGAGTACATAAATCTCTTAATTAAATAACGTGAGATATTTCAACAAGAGAGAATAACGCTTAAAAAAAGTTTTCACCAAATAAACTTCGCTTCTGTCTCTCTTTTTCTTCCACCCCTAAGACAATACCATTTTTAGAATGGTTAAAATGGGGAATGGACAGAAAGAGATCATTGTCGGTCTCTTTCAAAATCACTTGCAAGTTTTCCTTGCTATTTAAATGTTTGGGGCTTGAAAATGCTAACCAATTCCAGCCTATCCGCCTTTGTAATACCATTTATAAAGTCGTCACTTAAAAGCCAACCGATATGCCCTGCATGGGCTCAATGACCTCACTCAAGCTGCTATAATATTATTGATAGTTATAAATATTTTATGTGATTCCGACCCGATTATTTTACCAACAGTGACATCGTCAATATTGAATTTTTTATTGATTAGAATCATCTGCAATTAAGAGGGTATGTTACATATTAAATTTTCAGCTAACTTTGATAAGACAACTTTACTTATTCATCTTTTTCCTTTGTTTTTCTCTTTTTTCCCTTTTCTCCATTCTTCTTCCTCGAGCAAGGTGTTCTATTGCCACCTCATTTATGACACTATCATTGCCTTTGCCAACTTAGAGGTCGCCAGAACGCCCTGGCCGTTCTTCATCACCTTCGATGCTTGCTAATCAATCTCTCTCTCTCTCTCTCTCTCTCTCTCAGAGATGGAGGTGAAGGACGGACAAGCTGCAGTCTCTTTCAGTGATTGATAGATGACGTAGATGATTATATCTTAATCATTTATTACGTGGTCCCATCATAAAGCTCACGTGATTAACGATGGAGATGAACTTTAGCTATATATCAGGTTAGGTAAGTCAACTGAATTTGATATTTCTTGCTATCGACGCCAGTGATCACACATTCATTCTTTGTCTTGTTCAATATCTGTTCGATCAGACATCACCATACACTCATAGGAGGTACATGCCCATCTACCAAATAAATAAATGACTACTTTCAAGAACCGGGACACAAAATTCTACAACATGAAGAGTCTTGGTAAACCAGATACACAGAATATACTAACGAAATTAAGAGAAAGATGTATGGACGGAGTTAACGGATAGAGTTGATTGTCCCAATTTGACAAGCTTTATAATTTGATTAAATTTTTTGAAAATTGTAGGACTCAATTACACTTTCTTGACAAATTTTAGGACTTTTAATACACTTATCTTAATCACCATATAACTTCTCAATCGATTATTTGAGTGCCTCATATCTTTAAAATCGTTCGCTACAAATGTCGTGTCATGTTGAATTTCCAACACTTAAGTAAATGCTATTAAAAGTTATGTTGCTCAAGTGATCAATTAAAAATTATGACACTTAAGTGAATGTTTTTAGAAGCTATAACATCCAAGTGGTCGAAAAAAAAGTTATAGCACTCAAGTTAGCTCTGTACAAAAGTGACGACATTTGTGGTGTTTTTATCCCCATTCAACTCCTATACCATTTTTGTAAAATTTGTGAGGACATTGCCAGCTATTCTAAAAATTAAGTTATTAGATAAATATTTTGTCTAATATTTAAATATTCTAATACTTCTCATCAATTGTAGGCTAGACTTTAGGCTATGACCAAGTGTGGAAACATATAATAAGGGACATAATTAACAGGTTGGAAATATTATAACTTAGGATCTCCTATTTTGATATCATATATAATTTTGTTAGATTCTTGCTAACTATTGTAAAAGTAAAAGCTTCACTATCATATGAAAGTGTGTCTTAACATTTAGGAGAAAATTACCAAATCAGTCCTAAACTTATTATATGGATGCCAATTCAGTCTAAACTTTTTAATTTTGTTAATTTAGTCCTAAAACTTGGTGCAAAATTACAATGTAATCCTTTCGGTCAAATTTTGCCAATCATCTAGTTATCACTGACCATTCTACGTGACACACCAATGGGTTAACAATTTCTTGCGTAAATTGGCTTGAAGAACTACATTAAAATTTCACTCAAAGTTTCAGGACAAAATTGGCAAAATTGTAAAGTTTAAAACTAAATCAGTATATGTGCAATAAGTTTAGGATTGATCGGACAATCACCCCAGTATTTAAGTATTACTAACAATCTTTCACTACTCTAGTTTATGTTTCTATCAAGTTACTCTCGCCAGTTGGATCACAACGAAGAAAATTATAGTCTTGTATCCGACGGACTTCTCAATACTCGAAAGGACGCGTTCTGTGACTGCTTTCTCGGGCCAATGACCTAAGGACGTTGGTGTTTCATTTTCGAAGGAATTGACTTTCACAGCCACCCTAAAGCCGACCAAAGTAAGAATAAATGTTTGTGTTCGTAATTGGGCATGACAGGACGTAATAATCTTATAAATCCGGCCCAGTTTGACGTCACCTTAAGGTTGTGTGACCCGACTTCGATCTAAGGTGTATTGGTTACCATTTCGATCAGATTAAGGAAAGGGTATCTCGAGTTGTTTGAGTTAGCAGCTAGAATGGTTACAAAATTAAATTAAGTCATAAATAAAATGGCAGTCTATTTGCAGGAGACACAATTGCCTTTGGAGTTACTAAAATTGTGGAAATAGAGCGAATCGTGGAAATATGGAGTGGCTAGAGTGGGGAATCACACAAGAATTTCAATAATTGTCGAAGAAAATCCCAGGAGTATAAATAAAAAGAAAACAAAGAAAGAGGGGACACTCAAGCTATGCCAAAACACTGCCAAATTTTCCTCCGAAACATTTTTCACTTTGAACCAACGTCTCTAAATTTCAGCTTTAGTTTTGCAGTTTGCTATCCTTCAGGTGCATTGTAAATAATAGTGTAACTTTCATTTCAATGTCTCCAGTTAAGCATCAATGTGTCTACAACTCTGAAGATATTTCAATTTTAGTGAAGTTTCTTAGTGATTTATTTTTTCTTTGTTTGCACTGTAATTTTAATTTCAGTGGTCATCGCTCTGATTTTCCTTTGATTTCCTTTGATTCCAACACTTCCCTTACAATTTCTATCGATTTGTGCAACTTTCCTATTGCAAACATTGACCAAAAAAAAAACTTCTTAAATGAAACATAAAAATGCAGTTCATAAGACATTTAATTGGCCGTGGGTGACAGCATGAACAACAAGGCCAAGCAATGCAACGCAAATGACATGCATGACTTGGGAAAAAAAACCCTTTGTTCATGTACTTCCGGGGGTCAACCTTGTCGTTCACGCGTTTTGGGTTCGGCTCTCTCGTCGACCAGTGATGTGCAGCTCTATCGACACTAACATGTGATTCGTACATGTATATGCATGAGTGAATGTTGATTTGGTCCATCATAGCATCGTCATTAAACAATCGAGTTTTTAAAGTATTGATTTGATTGGTCAAATCATTTAGTATTGTTGATATTAGTTGAGTTACATTCTCAAGTGTTCCGATTTCGTGAGTTATCCGCCGACAATTGTGGATGCCCCATAAGAAGCGAAGTAGGTACACAAATAATGGAGGAATGGGCCACATATATTCATTAGGTTTTGGAAAAATTGGAGTGGATTGATGAGTCCACTGTGTGTACCAAATGATAAAGATGAAATACAAATTCCACAAATGAATACAAACATCACGTGATGGATAAATAATGGAATACCAAGGACGATAAACAAAAGTTGCATCAACCAGGAAGGAGCAAATATTTCGAGTAGCTAATACGTTCACTAAACGTCAGTTGGGGTAGAGCAAGATTCACATGGAACTCATCATTATTTCCGTACCAAAATTCTATTTAGTATATATACTACTATCATGTATAATAATTTCTCATCAAGAATAATAATATGCAATCGGTTTTTATTTTTGATAAAACATAAGACTTTAGATTAACGGGTGATCTTGAAATGAATCATTTGGTAGTATCAATACAAACACAAAATAAAATCTAAAAAAGTTAACTATTTTGACAAGCAATTTTTTAACATGTAACATAAAAAATTTAGTTTATAAGACGTTTTTGAACACGTAACTTAATAGCGGTAGCGATGCTGGTGATAACAATAACATAAAAAGTAGAACCCCATCCGTTGTGTAACTTGTGTTGCTCTCTGCGTCTTGTAGAAGTTCATTTCTTGCAAGACCAATTCTATGTCTTTGGTTCTCTGAATTCGTTTTGCCTTTTTGCTGGGGAAGTCGATTCTTGCAAGAACCTTGCCCCTTCTTCGCATCCTGAGTTAATGATATTCGGCAAATTGCTTGAGCTTCTTTTACATTTTCATGAGCGTGGGTGATAGCGGGAGCAAGTCAAGGTCACTTAATGCAAAGCCAAATGACATGCATGGCTCGTGGATGTGATGCTACAAGCCTACACCGACATAGGCATGTGATTTGGATATGTCTATGCACTAACAGGGAATAGACGTCAGAATCAATCCTCAATAGTGTCATCATTCAATTATTGAATGATGACACTATTGCATCATTATCGATGACCCCACGTAAAAATGGAGGAGGAATACAAATGGTGGAGGAATGGACCACGTATCCATTAGGTTTAGAGAAGTTGGACGAACCCACTATATACGAAATGATAAAAGATGAACCACAAATTCGATGAACCATGTCTGGATAACCCGTTACAAGGGCGATGACTGAAAGCAATACCGACCAGCAAGGAGCAAGTATTTACCGTGGCTAATGCCCCGTCGAGCTTTAGATATGATGGGGTGAGATCCGCACGGAACCCATTATTTTCCGTGCAAAATTTAACTTAAAATACATAATTAATATTACGAAAAATCTTAAATTGATACGTATATGATAGATTTACTTCAATTTAATTTTTTAATCATGAAAAATCTGAAACATATATACTTATAACAAATTTATCTTAAACTAATTTTTTGACCACAAAAATCATAAACTGATAAACTTATAATAAATTTATGACAAACTAATTTTTCAACCACTAAAAATCTAATTGATACTTCTATGATAAATTTATCCTTTGTTAGTTTCTATTTAATTTTATTATCAAATCATTGAGTTGTGAGTATACCAATTTTGGAAATTACCCTCCGTTTGTCACATATATATTAGTTTTGTGATTTTTCGTTATATTAATCTAATTTAACGGATGGTGTATCTATCACAAATGTATCAATTTTGGATTTTTGGCTTTATCACAAGGGGTTTTTAGTTGTAAAAATTTAACTTAGAGTAAACTTATTAAATATATATCGGTTTAGGGTTTTTGTGTTAAAAAATTAATTTGAGATAAAATTGTTATAAGTATACTGGTTTGAGATTTTTATAATTAAAAAATTAACTTGGAATAAATTTATCATATATATTCGCCCCAAATAAAAGAATTGGAACAGGAACAGCTGGAACTCACTTTGCAAATTAGACGCACTAGTCCAAAGATATTTAGAATCTGGAATTGACATTGACAAAGACAAGTAAAAGAAGCCTCCGTGAGCTCAAATAATTGTAGTTTTTGCTATTTTGTGCTTGGACTTCGAGTGAAGTGCACTTGGGACGAAGAGAAAGCCATGGCTGGATTTGACCTGTTAATCAATTAATCTGCCTACAACGTAGCAAAATGCCAACAAGTTTCTGCAGAATTTTGTACTCTCAAGTGGTCTGAAAATTGGTAATCTTCATTGAGCTTTTTTGACTCGTTTCGCGGGCCAAAGGAAGAAGTAAACGTGAACTCTCTGCAGAAAATTTAAAAAGGTTAAAGGACGTGCAAAGAAAAAATTAGAGAGCAAGAAAATGTCACATGAGGAGAGAATAAAGAAGAGAAGCCTTTATTAAGTATCTAATAAAACTTTTGTTATGAAATTTGAAATAGTAGTAGATGCATTTATTGCAAAATCCTTAACAAAATAAATCTTTTTACACCTGGCATATATTCATATGAAATTCTTCTCCACTCGAAATCGAAACCCTAACGGTGAAGGAAACATTGCTCTGGCTACGGGACCCGTATGAGCGGAAGGACGAATCTGTGGCGCACGTGAATGTTCTGTCAGACAATTAATCTACCATTAGATTCACTGTTGAACCAAGTTTGAGCCCATGGGCTTTGAGATGTCTCTTTGAGGAATGCAGTGCAAGAAGGTGTTTCTCTAGCCTATTGCCCACGGGAAGCTAACCAAATCGCCGACTGGATTGCCAAAACCAACTGAAGAGGAACCTCCCCTCCAATTAGATGTCTAGGCAACCCCTACCTCTTTGGGACTTATTATGCATTGATTCTTATCAACTTCGCTCATTTATACCTTTTGAATGGATGAAATGGTATTTCTATTTGACAAAAAGAAAAAGAAGATAGAGTGTTACTTTATTTTTAAAATAGAATGTATTGCATGAAGGTATGCTTCTCTAGGAGAAATTACCCAGAAAGTCATAAACCTAATGTGCGGATACTAATTCAATTATAAATTTTTCAATTTGACTCATGTAGTCTTGAATCTTTTAACGAATTTTCTAATGTTATTTATTTAGCCCATTTAGATCGGAAAAACTTGACGTGGAGTTTCAGTCAACGCAGGCCGTCTTATGTCAAGACCATCAATATGACGTGTAGGATTCTACTCAAAATGATGTCAATGTGAGAAATTTTATAAATTATCTTGATCTTTTTTATTTTTTTTTTTCTTTCTTTCTTTTTTTCTTTTCTCTCGGTTAAAGTTCCACACACTCAACATGCACTAGATGTTGGGAAAAAATCATTAGGGAAGAAGAATGGAATCAAACTTTGAGGCGTGATAACACTTTTTTTATGGAATTATTTGTCCGACAACTAAGGGTGAGCATGGTCTAGGTGGGCGGTTCCTACCTTAGAATTAGGAGCCACCTATTAAGGACCGGATTTGAAAATTTGAAATTAGGAATTGCCTGTTGGTTCCATGGATCCATCTAAAACTTGGACCGCTGGTCCAGTCTAGTTCAATTCCCGAGTAGGTTTATGGAACTAGTTCACGATCCCTACAAAATTGCATTCATCAATTAATATCATGAAGTACCTAGTGTTTACGTAGAGCACTAAAGCTTGTTTGGCCTTAAATTTGGGTTGAATTGCGAGCCATGGGTTTTGATTAAGGATTGAAAACTATAGGGCGAAATAAATCAACAATACTCATTAGTTAGGAACTTAATTTCTTTGAAAGTCATGGTGTAGTCCTCTTAGGGTTTCCCGACACTAGGAACATATTGAGAATTAGACTCTATGTTAGAAGTACTAACTCCATAGAATTCGCAATGTTAATCGCTTGATCCACCTTTTTTTCACGTCAACATAATTTAATCATGGGGATAGCTAAGGAGAGACCTAATTATATTTTTAAAATGAGCCATTGACTCTTAATTTTATATCATGAGGACAAAGCGCCACAACATTTATGGATATTTCCAATCAGTCTCATCCATACTCTTTGTTTCTTTATTTTATTTTGACTGAGAAAGTAAGTAAATGGATCATTAGAATAAACAAAAAGTTGATGGAGAAACAACAGAATAATTAAGTAATTGAGTTAGAATTTCTTCACACACACACACACACACACACACACACACGGTCCGATCCGGTCCGAATAGCCTGGTCTAGTTCTAGGGAACCAAAAACCATATTCCCCATAATTCCCCTTGGTTCACCTCTACCTACAACGTTGCTAATGATTATTGGCAAAAATCTTCCAAAATGCAACAAGGTCTCGAATAAAAAATACTATAAAAGCAATTCTGGTATTTTTCAAGGAACTCTCAAAGGGAAACAATTGAAAATAGTGACTATATATCCTAGAAAGGAGAATCAAAAGTTATGAAAAGTATTCAATAATAATGTTCAATAAATATATTTGAACGGATCCAATCTTTCAAAGATGAAGAAGTTATATCTAAATAGACATAACCTTCCAAAGTTTAAGAAGCTATGTTCGAATACACTCAACCTTTCAAAGATTGTAAGAGCACCTAATAACTATTAGGCAAAATAATAAATTTGAAAATAAATAATAAAAAAATAATCACAACTCTAAGTTGTTTCAATAAGACATATATATTCGACATAATAAACAAAAATAATAATAGTCAAGAATTAATGCCAAATTTAATCCATGTGTACACTGACATATTTTCAATATGGTACAAGTCATCTCTTAGTTTATTTTACCGACGCTGAGTGCCCTTCCCTCAGTTACCGTCCTTTTTAGTGCCTCCATGCACAGGACCAGCAATGTATCACACGCGGAACAATAGCCAGGTGGGGACACCGATGGCGGGGGTGCAGCAGGGGGATGTGGAGGGGCTGAGAAGGGTGCTGTTGTCGGACAAGGTCGTAGAGCTGAGGAGGGTGCCACTCGAGGGTGAGATACACTCGAATCCAAATGTAGACACCTCTTCTTTAAATAGTATGATTGAATCGACACATTTATCTAATTTTTCAATAGCAATTTAGATTATGTTTGCTTTTGGATAGTATGTTTACCACGTGATTTGCATTTTTTTCTTTTTAAAACTAAACACATTGTGCAATCACATTAAATTTATTGGACTCTACTTCACGGATAGTATAAAAATTTTGTCGACATTGTTTTTCTTTATATTTGAATCCTACTATAATCATTGAACAACCAACGAACTACCTCAAATGCATTGTTCTGCAAATCATCCAACCCTTAATTGATTAGTCAATATGAAGAATTTTGCGCTTACCTCTTTGTTTCATTTCTGTTGATACTCTCTTTAATTTATTTGTTATTGTTATCACTCTCTAACGAGTTTTTCTTTTTTCGGGTTGAGAAAAGCCAATGATTTGATGAAGAACTTGGTAGACAACTAATTGTTGTACTTTATCCAAGGTCATTCAAGTTTCATCTCTTAATTGCACCTATGTGGGGGCAACATCAACACTCCTTGACTTCATAGAGAAATCACGGCATTGTGTTTCAAGTATCATATTGAATAAATTTAAAGTTCAAGGATCATATTTCATATTAGGACTAAGTTTATGGACCATTTATGTAATTATCCCTAATTTTTATAATAGCATGATAGCATTTAGTATTTTTTTTAGAGAATTAATATAAAATGTTGATGCACCAGATTAGCTAAGCTTAGGTAGACTCCGAGCTGCAGTCCAGTTTCACACCAATAACAGGTTGAAAATCCCCTCAGGGCACCCTGCCATGGCCACTTTAGTGCGAGAATCTTTCTCGAAAGAGCAATATTTTGAGTCTGATTTCATTGAAGAAACAAAGTTTGAAAGCCTCATTGAACTTTGAGAATACGATTGGAGTTTATCTCTATGCGCTTTGAGTACGTTGTACTTTTGTGCATGTTTGTGAGTTTTGCTCGTACTGTGAATTGCGATTCTCGTTATACTCATTTTTCTACTGTGCCACTCATCCTACCACTTCTATTACCGTTCCTCATTGGATTAGGGTACAATGTCTTGACTGAGTTATTACCGCTCCTCATATTTGTGAACGCCTGTTCTTAGGCCATAATTTATGTTGTCCAGTGTCTCATTTCACTATTGGGCCCTATGTACTAGGAACACTTAAATTGCAACTAATGGTATATGTACAAAGGAATTAGGTCACGGTTCGATAAATGTTGCTTCCATTAGAATACATCCTATCTAGTCTCAAAATGTTTTTGGCATTGGACTGGAGGCTATACTTGTAACAGGTGCAGCACCCTGCATGAGTGCATACAAAAAAGTTACTGTAGTCATCAAGCTCAAAGAAAGAACAAATCGCGAGGTGCATGGGCGAAAATGTACCACTAATTGGAGAACTTCGCTTTGTACCTGAAATAAGTGCCATGATAAAAGCACCAAGGCACCTAATTAAATATGGCACAAAATGGAAAAACTTGAATAGTAAGAGCTTCTGCTCAAACCTATGATCATCGCAGTCGCGACCTGATGTTTCGTCTTGTTCAAACCAAACATCGGAGCTCAGAGTACTTTGGTTGATAATCACATCTCCTCGGCGATTTCTTTCAGTCTGTCGCTCTTTTCCTGATGCGATGGAATTGAAAGGATCCATGAAGTGCTACCCTTGTTCAAGTCTGCAAGCTGAAGAACTAAGCAGGACCGACTTTCCTCCCAAATTGTTGCAACTATGAGCCCCGTTTGAATGGTTGAGCTCAAGCTCAGAGCTCAACCTAAGGTGCATTATTTTCTACATCTACCCACCTGTCCTCTTCTTCCATGATCTGTCGATAGATCCTTAAAAAATTTTGCACAGATAAGTGGATGACTTGCCTTGTGGTCGTACTCCATGACCTGTTGGTTTTCTATAGCGTTTGCGACTCTTATGGCTTCAAGCCACCAAGCATCCATAGGGGAGCAATTTGTCGTGTTTTCATCAATGTCAACCACATCAATGTCAACCACGTTATTAGTTATATCAGGAGGATTTGCCAGAACCAAAGAATGCTGACAAATCAGGCACAATATCCTCCGGGATCAGATGCAGCGGAAAGCAGTAACCTGGGCTATTACTAAGCTCACTTTACCTTCATTTTCACACAAAAGAAAAAAGGTTTCAAATTGATAAATGTTGGGCAGAAGTTCTCTGTACCTTTGCAATCAAGATCGTGATGTTTCTGGTGATATGCAGCCCGAATCAGGTCAGCAACATAGATAACTAGGCAAGTCAAAATGGGGAAGAAAATAAGCTGGTGTCTCTACTAAAGGTAGACTCAGAGTACAATTCAACACAAATAATTTCCCACTGAAAAGACATAGTATATTCCGCAAATGCTCTGTGCTCTCTGCCTATAGGCTCACAGAACCTGTTCGTTGACATGCTAGAAACCATGAGTTCACCTTGTGAGAACCAGTACCAGCTTCGAATTTTGCCTACACTGTGACAGATTCATCAGCATTACAGGGGAAAAGGAGAAGAAACGATAGGCCTTTAAAACCGGATTATTTTCTTGATGCTACTCCACATGAAAGGGGAAAGTGCCAATCAATAGCTTCTTTTCCAATATGACATATCAGTCCCATTAAAATTCTTTCAGGTTGTTAACTTTAATATTCTACACAGCCTCAGGTAGAATTCTATGAATTATGAAGCAATTGAAATGATTCATCACTCTGTTTATCTACAAATAGAACTACAGTGATCACCTGATACAGTTCGAATTGAGGCTACAGATTCTATGAATTTATCCAACATTGGGAAAGGCAACTTTCCAGTGAAGTAATTCACCAAACTATCACTAGTGAAAGAGTTGAAATTAAGTTCTTGCAGAGCAAGACAGTACCTTCCCAAATCAACATTAACCTGCGTAGGGGAGAAAAAGTTCATCACATGAGAGACCACAGTGTTCTAGCACACTAGTCCACTATGCAATGATGTTTCCTGAAATTAGCTCCACCAAATCAAGACGATTAATATTTTTGCTGATAATAAAATGTACAGCAAATCATATGAATATAGTTCATGAAGGGACCCAAATACAAGAACTGATTCAAATTTGTGACTACCTCTGTATCAAACTGAAGTTTCTTTACACATCTAACTCCATTTGCAGGCTAGGAGCTTCTGACAATCAAAATCCACAATGCAGATCAAAGAAGCCATGATCATGTCTTCCTCACCCTGTCAGGAGAAAGCGCATTTTGAGTGTCAATGGGCACATGAACTTTTAAAGAGCAACTGGGATAGAGAGTCACTACTGTTTCAAGCACTATCGCAATAAATTCTCTTCTCAATGTGCATATGCACATTTTCTCATGTGTTAATCTAACCTTCTCAAATGATACAAAGGCATAAAAGAACCCTTTGCTAGTAGTTTTGAGGAACATTTTGAGCGAACTAGGAACAGTTCATCACACCCATGTTCCAAAGATGCCTCATGAGTCTCTAGACCTCAATTACAAGGAATAACGTACCATGTCCTTGCATTTGAAATGCCCAATCTGCAGAAGGACAGAACTCCTCCCTCCCTTGGATGATAGAGCCAAAGAAAAGCATCAATTCCTTGAATAGACAGCAGTGTCCACAAATATCTGACCTGTCAATGTGTTTGAATCTTTCTTGACAAACAACTTTTCATATCTTCTGTCTGTCTCCCTTGCACTAGAAATCCGTAAATGTACCTGTCAATTCATCATAAGAACATCATGGTTGCATGCAATGTTATATTTCTCCAAAAAGGTGTGTGTGCATATCAACCAGAACCCCCCCCCCCCAAAAAAAAAAAAAAAAAAAAAAAGAAAACGCCCACACGCGCGCAGTTCCAGTAGTTCAGTAAAGTTGTGAGAATGGCTGCTGTAAAGTGAAGTATGCAGGACTCAAAGATATATGTTAATCTTGAGAGATGGATTAACTATCTCAAACAGGTGGCTAACTTGGAAGGCACAATAACAATATTTACACAGAATAATTGAACTTGCAATTGTCTCTACCACACAATAACTAAAGCTTCTCATCAGAGCATACCTCCGAAATTAATGCACCCACATGGGAGTAGCCTTAAAAGCAGTCTATGGTATCAAATGATGAGAAAATTTTTCTGCATACAAGCAATGCTGTTATTGACATCACAGTGAAATTGCTATATTCCATGGAAAGATTTAACATAGAAAAGGGAAAAAAAACGTATAACACGAGATGTGCAGATGTAGTAATCATAACACACATGCTGACTCATCAAGTCGCAGATTCTTCCCTGCCTGAATCTCAAATTCACTTCAAATCTGACACATAATCTAGTGTACTATGCATGAATCATCTTAGCTGTGCCATTAACATCACTCAACCGGTCCCCTCCAGTGACCCAGCACTGTGAAATTATAACCAGTCTTCAGCTGCCCCTTCTCTCTGACATTATGCCTGGAAATTGTGACTTGAGGTAGGATAATTGGTTTCAAAGAGGGGAAAAAAAGAAAATCATCACGGCAAGGAAAGCATATGGGTAGTGTCCAATGCAGCTCCAATACTTGAGGCTCATTCAAAAGAAGTATCATACTGAACTCGTCCCCTAAATGGAAAAGATCAACTGAATAATGTTGCCTAAATAGCTCAATCTAAGATAAGCACAACATGCAATATGTTCCCCGTCAATCCTATCCATGAAATCAAAGTTGTCTCCACTTCCAAAAGAGGTGCATCATTCAAGGTTACAACATTTTTTTCATTTTTATCTTCATAACTACTTTTAAGTGCGATATGCCTCAAAAATGAAATGTTAAGGTAAGTCACAACTCAAACAAAGATGAAACACACAAGTGTCAAAGACCTCATTTAAAGCTGCTTTTCTTCAACAAACCTAACAAAGTTCTCTCGCATCAAATGTGAAAGATCTCAAGAAGAACAATGGAAATTTGTAGCTGGAAAGCACCATGAAAAAGAACAAGACGGCCTTTCACTTGATGGGGTGTCTACAAAAATTTATGTCAAGATATCCAACGGCATAAAGATGAAACTCATAGTATGTGAGTGTGTATTGCATACACCACCCGTGACTACTGATGCAATGATAGTTAATAGAAGTAGCGAGATACAAAGTCAGCTACCTTCAGTTGAAGAATTGAGCCTCACTACCCATTCTCGGTTTCCTTGGATTGAGTACTTGTCAAGCCACACCTCCAAGACAACCGATATCAGAAGATCATCCATCTCATCTCCATTTTGTCAGCATTTTCCCTCTTATGAAACTCCAAATCAAAGCATAAGTGAAGACCCTGGCAAAGAATTTGTTGATGGTCAAGCCAAACTTAGATTTCAAAAACTCAAATGACAAGCAAATACTGTTACATTAAGTGTTAGACAGAAGTTCTAAGTAATGTCACCAAATGCTTCTTTCAAATACCAGCGCTATTATGCACTACATGACATTAAATACAACGCTCATTTCGCCACCCTGTCCTTATTACTTCCTGCTTCTACTTATGGCTTTTGATTCAGTCTATTGCTCGACACTCATAGAAACAATCAAGAGTTAGAAGCAAAATCAGGAACCTGGAATTGGCTATAACAGATAAATAGATATCAAGAAGAAAATCATAGACCATCCCCATGAGACTATTAATTGACAAATCACGTGTAGAGATGCTTTCTTTCTAAAGTCCATTCTATGCTTGAAAATCAATTCATAGCATACAAAATAAACCCGTATCTCATTCAGCAATCGCAGCAAACTAGATGGTCTTTTTGGAGGCACCCCATTTGGAGACCTGTAGAACACCACCGTAGAAATATGCACCCCTCGCCATTGGCTGAACTCGCATGCTCTAATTGTTATTGAACCGAGCTGAGAAGTTACCAACGGAAACCCAATCAGCATTCGCCCGGACAAGCACTAAATATGCAGCTCGAGTCCTATAGCAATAGAAAGCTGGTTAAAACTCGACGAATGGTGCTTCCTCAAATCAGCCTTAGTGGGATTCTTTGATGGCAATAACCCATCTCATCCACGAAGACATGGAAATAAATTTTATCTGTCGACCCGAAAAATCGAACCGTAGCGAAAAACAACAGCCAACATCGCCCATACTTTCTCGGTGCAAAGCTGAATGTCTGCTGCCTCCATGTATGGAGCTTCCCTCCCGCCATTTCCTTCTAAATCCTTTCCTCTCTCTCGTGGCCGATTCTGATCAAATCGATGAATAAATGCCACGGAGAGAGCACGGAACGGGCAAAACAGAATCAACCGCGGCATATATGCATTCCACAAGAACGTCCCTCAATCAATGGATCGCCAGCTTTCCCCATTAAAGCATACCCCGCACACCGAACGCAGTCACAGGCATTTCAGACCCAATCCGCCCATGTGCAGTTCGAAAGTTCGCCCGAATCCTCCACCGGGGAACGAAATTAGGAAATCTATTCGGGAAAAGCGAGAACAAAAGAAAAAAAACTATATCCAGATATTTTCATGAAAATCAAACTGAGCGTTGAGAGTTCATATTCCTAGATAATAATAAATGGCAATACTTTCTGTTTCATCGAAAATGAAAATTTACCCCAGGAGCGAAATTATCTTTCAACGAAAATTTGATCTCGGTTTTTTGTGTGCCGGGAACACGGATGATTTGTTTTTCCACATGTCAAACGTTTTCAATTCCAGTCCGGCCCACGGTGGGGTGCTCAAATGATTCAAATGTGAATTGTCTTTGGTTTGGGGAAATCAAAGAGGAGCAAGAATGGTAAAAAGTAGCCGATAACATGGATGGTTCAGTTAACTCATGGGAAAAAAAGAGCAGAAATTGTTATTAACTTTAATTTAACTTAATTGAAAAGATTCTGTAGCTTTCACAATTTAGTTGTATTTCATTTTTTTCAACTATTTTAGAAACTTAAATTACTATTTTCTCCATCTTCTCCAAGAATAGTGCATTCTCAAGTAGAAACTAGATGAGCTCAATGACATATCCCTATATCTTTACTTGCTTAAGCTATTGGTTGAGGCACTGGTTTTCACCGTCGATGTCATGTGCTTGCATCCAGCCTGTGTTTAGCGAGCTGAAATTTGAATGCAAGCCGTTCTTTCATCTCCAGTACTCATGATATATTGAATGGAAATTCAAACATAAATATACAATGAGATCCGGGATGAGCATAAATAGTGAGGGTCTCGAGACAATAAGAATTCCCATACGAGCTAGAAATACCACAGACGTATCCCTTTGCTCAGAAGCAATTGAAGCCTTAAAGATGGACATGGCCGATATGTGAGCTCCCATGATATTGTGATTACCATTTCAAGGAAAGTAAGTGGAGGAGTGTGAAGAAGCAACTTGGACTATGACGAAATAGATCAAGCAGGAAAAGTTCTATTCAAATGTTTAACCGGATCGAGATGGCCGATCAAGTTAAAACTCTCTATTTGGTTCAGAAATCAAATTCCATTCAGCTGCACTTTGGTCAAATTTGGCATTGTTCCTGTCAGGTTTCCAGAAAACAATGTGGGAGTGCTCATTTTGTAAAATCTCATATTAGAACACCACTTATTATTGTGGAATTGGGGCAAAGGAAGTGTGTATACCGATCGATGCTCTACGAAAATGTTACTATGAAAAGTCTTCTCGGAAACCTATGTCAAGAGAGGATGAAGTAGATACAAAGTTGGACTGATTTCACGCAATTCACAGTATAAGGGTACAAGGGATTGATCACCAAACTACCTTAAGATACAAATATGGACACTCATGTTATTTATAAAGAAAAAGGAACTCTCACACGTTTAATAAGGGACAAAATGATCTTGTTAATTAGCAAAAGGAGCACATATAATAGCAATTTTGGGTAGACAATAAGAAAAGATACGAACTTGGAGGACTGCACAACTCAATATTTTATGGTGCACTGTAGATTAGGATGGTATTGATATTGATGTCGATATACTAATCATTCAGGGGCAGCACTCGAGAATCTTGAACTGCGTCGACTTAGTTTCAAGATAAGGAAATGGTAGGTAAAACTGAAAAGTGAAACAACAAAAAATGGCACCCACTAAAATGAAAAAACAAGAGAGAGACAGCAGCCGCAAGAGCCAAGGCTACTGACGAAGAGCTTATAACTGGTGTCAATAGATTGTTCAAGTAAATCTATACTGCAAAAATTTTATACCAAACTATTTGCAAGAGCTGGGAATATGAAAAGAAAAGCCGTTATGAGAAATATATATATATTTTAAAAGGGCACATCAGCTGCCTGTACTGAGTCGTGGATGTGGCGAATTCGTAGATCTGAGGCAAAAGGGCGAATTCATCATAAAGGCCGACTACTTTTGTAAAGTCTACCAGATGTTCGATGCCTGATATGGAAACATCGAGGGTTGTTCAAAAGAAAGGGGTGAATACAATTCCAATACCAGTATCTAACCCAGGTGTAATACTGCACGTGTTGAGGCCCTTGGGAAACTAACAACTTCTGTGAAAACTCTAGTAGCGCATCCGATGGACAATAATCCTTTGATGGACGACCAATATCACTAGAGAACATGTCCTTACTACCTACTCGCTGCAGAGTCTTCTCGGTAGAAATCTCCATTTTCTCCTGGACCTGTGCACTCTTGAGTAGAAATTCAATGAGCTCAATCACATCAGGCTCCAGTACATAACCATGTATCTTAACATGCTAGTGCTCGAGGAAGGGAAATGTGCCGTCCACTGAACTCCAGTAACTATAGCCATTGAACTCAAATGCAAGCTTCCACCCTGTTTCGGTAAGCTAGAAATTTAAAGCAACTTTTTAATCTCCGTCACTTCCAAATTTGAAAATTCCAATAAAATTTTACTGTTCAAGCATTTGTACCTTGGCTTTATTGTCATCTCTTCCAGGATAAACATAGATAGTGAGTGTCTCAAGAAAATGAGAGCTCCTCAGCAAGCTACAAAATGCCAGCGACGTACTCCTCTCTCAGATGCATTTGTAGTGTCACATGTTTCCAGGCAAAAGATGGGCATGGCTGATTTGTCAACTCCCACATAGTTAATACCTAATTTCAAAAGAATTAATTGGACCAACATTAAATGAAATTAGTACTGGACATACATTGTGGATGCTCAAGAGCACATGTATGTATAGACTGACTGAAATGAATTGGTATGATATCATTGAATTCAGAGGATTGTCAGGAAATTCATCAAATTATGTAGAATATTAGAAAGACAAATCACAAGAGCATGGACATGCACATGTAAAATAGTGATAGATGTCACATTAATATTGAAAACAAACAGGGACACGAGGAAGACAGGCACCTAATAAACTGTAGTTTCGGTTAGGTTGTGGATAATAATAGTTTACAATTGCTCAAAGTTCATAGGCCAGCAGATGCAAGGAAGGCCACCTCATAAAAGTTTAGGCGGGCATAAATAAAAGAACCCAGCCTAAGTAAATGATATTTTCTTTTACTCTTCATCTAGGACATTACCCGATGAACTGAAGCATAAAAAAGCAACAGAACAAAGAAGCAAAAGCAGAGGAACGGCACAGCCCCTGTCCATTTCAAGTAAGACCCATCCCAAATCAGTTTACCCAACTTCTATTCTACAAATTTAGGACAGTTGAAATGTGAGAATATCCTATCAAACAAATAGTAATACTCCTTACCTGAAGGATCAGCACCCAAATCATTCAAAAGTACCTCAAAGCAAGACAAAATAGGTCAGAGCAACAGCAGAGAAACCAAATCAGCATGCACCAATCGCATGGCATAAAATAAGGACTACAGCTGAGCTTTTTCAGTAGCAGTATGAACTCACAATATTCTCCAGGCGGATTTATTTTATAATCACCACAGCAGAGGGATGTATCAACCAGTGATAACATATCAGTCACCTTGACATAATCTAGACACCCAGCAATATCCAGAGTCTTCACATTAGGACAAACTAGCTCCAGATCCTCATAGTGATCAATAATTAAATGTTTAATATCTGATCTTGTAAGATCAAGCTTTACAAGACCGCCGCATCTCTCCAAATTTGACTCTTCAATAGATGGGCCACAACAGAATTTGGGTTCGTGGAGACCATAACAATCTTCAAGAGACAATTCTTTCAGCAACGGGCTACCAGATAGTATGTCAGCCATTTTGTAGTCAGTGAAGTCAATTTTCTTTATAAAAATTTTCTAAGCGACCTTAGTTGGATCCGTCCCGTCACCGGTCTGACCACACAGGAAGCCAGCTTCAGCTCTACTAAGCTGCTACGCCTAAGAACAATGCTGGGCAGCGCGTAAAGATTAAGTGGGAAATAAAGACTATGTGGGAACTCCTCCCCAGCACACCACAAGAAGTCCAAATCGAGGAACTTAACCTTTCTCCTCGCTGCAAAACGTATTCCGGATCATAGTGGTCCATCACAGCCGCATAGTTTATATTAAGGCAGAACGAATCGATCGCAGGGCTCTCGTGCAGAGTTAGCACATGGTCGGTAAAATTCACGAATCTGTCGTTGAATTTAAAAGCAGTCTCCAACATTTTGCATTCGTGGTGAGGACAGTGATCGAAAGATAAGTGGCGGGTACAAGTCCAGAGATGACGGAACCTCAGGACCATTACTGTCCTCACGGCGTCTTGCGTGGGCGGGAAGGACAGAATATGGAGGAGCACCGAGTCCGGCAGATTGCTAATCGAATCGCGTCTGTCATCTCTGTCCATCTTCCTGGACGTTTCAGCTCGATACGGCGTTGACCAACGAACCCTAGCCGCCTTCCGAGCTCTTCTGTACTTGAAGAAGGAGAAAGCGGATCAGCTTTTTGTAGAGATAGAGATCAACAGTAGATTTGTAGCGGAGCTCCTTAGCCGGAAAAGTAGGAAGCCCGTGGGCCCTACATCCTCTTGTGGATGATCACAAGATGCCGCTGGCCAAGCCGAAGTCCGCTAATTCAAACTCGGTTACCAAAGCTTATCGGCGGAAAATTCTTTTAAGTCCTCCCCACTCGATCGCTAACCCACAGGGGCCTCTTTGGAATATCCTTTGTCCAGAAGCTTTTCCATGTTTTGTTCTGGTTTTACTTGTGAATGAATGAATGGCCTCATTTTCGACAAAGAAAACAAAACTCGTTGATCTCCTGCAAGACCATCTCAACATATTGGACGTAAAAACCCCTCCCCCCTCGAAACAAAGGTCTGTTGGGGAAAACAAAGTTCATAGGCCAGCAGATGCAACTAGCAAGCAACGCAAAATGGAGCTTCCGAGAATGAAGCTACTCAGGAATTTCGACAAACAGTTGGTGGGGAACATGACGACAAATCAAGTTGACCTCCATGTTCGTCACTATAGTTCAGTCGCTGCACAGAGAAGAGTGATGTGAATCATGCGGGCATGGTTTGTTTCCGATCGAAGGAATTGGAGGAGGTAATCGAGATGTTAATGCCTTTGGGATCCCGAAGAAGAAAGCAAAAACGCTACACTTCCTTCTTCACCAGCGGAGATATCAAAACGTCCCGAGGAAAGGCACATGGAAGAACACGTGTACTTATACACCCATTAGACAATTTTCGTATATGCGCCCTAGGGGGCAATTTTACCTTTGTTATCCATAAGCACGACCTAGCAGAAGCAACAGCAAGTGGACCGGATAATCTAAATGACGGTTTTGTTTCGCTCTGAAAGTTATTGGACGGTCTGATCTGTAAAACAATGTTCTTTTGTTCTAATCAGAAACTCCATTTGTTAGTAGGTAGGCACCAATGCCTATTTTCTGCAACGAACTGCCAATTTAACAACATTCATATGGACGGCTAAGGTCACATAGTACAAAATTAGCACTCAAACCTAATGTTGAAGTGGTGTAACCTAATTTACCATCACCTAAGAAACATCTAAATAAGTAAGTAAACAAGTCGATTGATTTTTCATTGATTATCAACAAAAATTATATGAACTCAAACGGCATGTCACTTATGAACAATGAAATATTTACTGTCATGGAAGTTGCTGCAGTTTTGTTTCTTCAAAGCAACTTCTATATGCATTGTGATTCGTTAGTGACTATTATCATTATTTCCACATAATTTTCATATGGTTTTGCAAGTTTCTTTCTCCTATTTATCATTGATCCTAATTTTCTGTTGTACATTGCAACGTTCTTCCAATGATGATAATTTTATAGCTATTGTGATTTGTCTGCTCCACTCATCACACCTTTCTTTTTCTAATTGTAATTTTCCTCAATTAATAGTATGTTTTCTTATTTTCTTGCAAAGTTGGAGATCCTATTGTTCGTGACTTTCGACTAAACATAGTAATTTTCCTTTTTTGCAGGACTTAGGAGGCTTTTCTTGCTCATATGGTCGAGTTTCATATTCCATAGATCAGGTGTCGCTACTTTTCCCACGACATGAATTTGGTCCTTGCAAACCTTAGCTTGTATGCAGAAAAGAGCACAACACTTCCCCCTCTTTGCTAGAGTGAGCGATGTATGAGATTTGTTAAATATTCCCTTGAATCTATCACAGTTGTAGGAGTCTCGAGATGTACTCCTTGCTCTATGCTCTGAGACAACAGGTTGTGATTCATAGAAGTCAAGGCACTTTTCCTCCACATCTCATACTCAAGCAAGCTAGATTTCGCTGCATCCAACTTCACTTTTTCCATTAGATGCTTATGGGATGAGAGGTGTCACCGATATCCCATATGGAAGCAAACTAAGGAAGAACGATGCTTGTAGCTCATCATTTATCGAGCTTTGCAACTCTTTCAATTGATCCGCCATTGGAGTTCCCTCTTGATATTTCAAAGCACCAAGCTTCTTGTTACAATAAGGCTTGTTGTTGCCCGATTTCCTGTCACACAACACTTGAAGTTTCTTCCACAGTGTTTTTCTTTTGGTCGGAGTTCCATTCTCCACACGGAGAGAAACATTGTGATCCAACTAATCTAATGAAACCTATCCATTGCCTATTTAGCAACTACAACTGTCGATCTGTGTTATCAGGCTTAGCCTCGTCACTCTCCATGGGACCATACATTTCCTTGCGATCGAGCAAATGAAGCATCTTGCCTTCCCATGTTCTGTAGTTGGCATCAATTAGGATGACCATTCTACTGATATTCACCTCCACACTTCACCAAGAAATCTTCACAAACACCTAGTGTTTGCTGAACATCGTCACTCCCTCCATAATGCACAATATGGAACACTGGGATTTATCTAATTCTGCACCACTAGTGACATTTCGTTTTGTGCCGTAACTTAAAAAGTACTTGTTGAATGCAGAAAGAATCAGATTCTCAGACGAAGTATTCAAAGCAGTGCAACCGAAGGAAGAGGAGGAGGAAGGTATGGAGGAGGATAATGAGGAGGAGCCCGGGGAGGCTCTTGAGGGAATCTACAAAATTGCTATATATTGCTGGAACTTGACATGGAGCTGTGGGAGTCATGTTCGAGCATAGTGCATGCGACAACTTGAATTTGCAAGCTACAGAGAGTTTGGTCAAGCCTTCGTGCTCAGCTCTACTAATGGTTTTAGCTGTTTGTCTTCTGTACTAATTGCATTGTGAATTCCCTGACAGTAAGTCCGCTGTAGGATTGACTGGCAATCACTAACGCAGTTGATGTCAGCCTTGCAACGGCAGCCATCTGTGAGTTCGTAAATAATTAAAATCACCGAGCACTTGGATCTCTGTTTACACTTCTGAGTAAATATACCTTTAGCAAAATGGCCAATTCAGTAAAGGATCACGGCACTAGCAATGGCAGTGCTTAGGGATTCGACGCAGAGACGTTGCTGGCTTTTTGATTGATCCATCTGCGCTCTCTCCACCTCTTTTGACTTGGAGGCTCAATTTCGAAGACACTTTTTGCAGACTGAAAGAAACATGGGTCAATTCGAAGAGGAAGTGACGATGAACAATGGACAAAAGAGTAGTAGGTAGTGAAAGGGATTGAGAGATTTTCATTGTTGATGGACAAACCTGATTTGAAAAATGGTTCTTACCAGAGAGAAAAGCCATGGATGCTGATGATGAAGATGATGATCGTGCTCTTCCTCCAGCAGGGGATCAATTTCATGTAGGAGTACACAGAGCGAGACAGATAGTAGACTCCAGAAAACTAGAGTGAAAGAGAGAAAAGTCACGGAAATCCTTGATATAAAGGTCCAAGATTGAGAGAATTTTATTTTCCTAGCTCAAGAAAAGGAGTAAGTGAGGTTATTAGTATTGTTTATTACATATTAATCAAATCAACGAATTATTTATTGAGATGTCATCAGGCTCACGTCAAACAATAAGAAAAGCGAGATCATTCTAATATTTAATTTTATTTACGCCATATATCATCATTTACAAAATGAATTTTAGGTAATAATCTTTTTTCCTAATTTTTGGTTGAAGAAGGGGACGCTCAATCTGAAAATTTGAGCAGCCATATTTGCTGGTTTAATAAGATATAGCTGCAAGTCCTGTGCAGGTGCAATGTTGAGGCACCACCGATTTCCTCAGCAGCCGTGGGCGAGGGATCATTTCAAGCGAATGGATTTTGGTTACAATCGAATGTGAAATCAATTCAGTTTGTGTCTCGACATGTTACTACTTTTCTAATCCCATCACTTTCCTTATAGGGAGGGTGCTACAAGCGGTGTCGTGATTGCCTTTTAAAGCACCGGACCAAATAAACGAGCTATGACTAATGAAAGGCAACGAGTATCATACTTAATGGAGTGTTTCTCTTATGGTATAATGTGCCGTTTCATTAAATTCGAATCAATAGTTTTTACTATAATTAAAAACCCATTTTAAAAATCTAGTATTATGCAAAAGGTGGAAGCATGAAACAAGTGCAAACAATGTTTGAAACAAGAAGGGGCATAGTTAAAGGAAGAAAATTCCAGATTGAAGAGAATATTGGTCATGTTGAGTGTTCCTAGTTATTTTAGCTCTCATGTGTGGTAGGGTTATAGGGAAAGATGTGTTGAGTCCGCCATAAACTATGTCAGTAGACATTGTTTTGTTTATAGGCATGAATGAGCTTTTGTAATACATGTTTTCTAATAGTGGACATGTTTTGCATACATGAAATTTAATGAGCATTTTGCACATATTACTGGACTTGCATCCATGCGACTTGTAAGTTCCTCTATGTCAGACTAGATTGAGCCCAAGTTTTGGAAACTGGTATAGTGAAGCTTGGACTGCTAAAAAAATGAGTATTTTGCACAAATTACGGGGCTTGCAACGGCAATTGTTTTATAGACAATCTAGTATGACATAATCTAATTTGGTATAAATAGGAGGATAAGGCCAAGCAAGCAATATTGTTTTAAGCAATGGAGCAGAGAAAGCAGAAAACATAGTTCATTGCAATAAGAGAGATCACAAAAGACAGTCATGTTGGTTGCTAAAAGCAACACAGTTGCAAGCAATACATCATAACTCTATTATCAATCCAACCATACTAGTTCACTGACCCTAGAATCCACACCAAAAAAAAAAAAAAAAAGAAAGCCACACTACTTTATTGATTGCACAATCCAGTGAAACACCCCAAGTGACTATCAATCTAGATTCATGATGTCACTTGTCCCTCCAGTTGGGCCTCTCATAAGCCTGGCACTTCTTCTTATAGGATTGACTTGCTTGCTGTCGTTCTTTTTCTTTTTCTTGATGGGCCTGCTGCTTCAACTGGTGGTTGTTTTTTTGCTGCTTGTCTTGTTGTCCTTCTTGTAACTTGCTGGGGATTGCCACTCTGTTGGCCACAAGTTGATTTTTCAGTTGTGGTGTTGGTGTGGCTTGCATGATCATCATCTCTTCGCCTCTTGCCCTGTTTAGCACTTGTACTCTTAAGTTGATATGACTAGATATCACATTGAACCAAAAAAGCCACTAAAAACTAAAATTCAAACAAAACCACTACTTACAGTCTCATCAACACGAGTCAACATAGTCTCACTAGCAGCACCAGCAATAGTATCCCAACACAAATAGATTATAAAAAAAACGAGGGCAACACTTGTAGAGGGATCACAATAATATTTCTACTTTTAGACTATTCTTAGGCTATTTCTTCTGGTTTTTGTGAAAAAATTGAATACAATTGACTTCAATGTACACCTAACATCAGCGCTCTTTATCATTCCTGTTGCAAATCTCAAGGTAGCTAATCTCTTCTCTAGACTTTGATGACAGCGAGTGGAAATTGAGGATTGTGATGGTAAACTAGGGTTCGAATCGAGGAAATTGGGGATTCCAATGGAAAACGAGGTTCTCTTTTCAACGAATTGGGGGAGTTGATTTGGGGATTATTGTACCTTAGCTGATTTTTTCTTTTGTGGTATGTCACACATGTTCTTCCAAACAAAATGGCATCATTTTGATTGACATTTTCCATGTCAGATTGTCAACCGTGCCTTAGGATTGTAATGACTGAACCATTCCAAGTTAATAATTTTAGGCAAAAATTAGTTGGAAAGACTATTAAAATTTCATGCGATGATTTAGAACTACATTGGAACTATTGGAAGATTTAGGACTACATCAAAATCCACACAATAGATTTAGGACCAAAACTATAATTCACCAAAATCTATATCCAGTTTCATTCCCCTTTCTATTATTTATGTTATTATTTTCACTTTAATTACACGTGGTACTTCATGTACTACTATCCTCTAATTTTGATTATTTATTTCAGTTAAAATACTAAAATATATTCAATTGTTTTGCATTTTGTAACTAAAAAGGAGTTTTATTTTCTACTTTTTGAATGAAAAATCCATAACCACGTGACACATTGTTTCAAATTAGTTTATGAAAGTCTTAATATTTTTGTATTCTTCCTTATTCTAAAGTAAAAATTAAATAGTGTCTCTTTTCATCATAAGTCACAGTCATAAGTGAAATAATATGTTCACTCGTTAAAAATTACATCCTAACTCAATATATGACTATTATTTTCAAGCAGTAGGTGCTTTACTTTACTTTGACATAATTTTGTAGTATGAAAAGACGGGAATCCTGCATGGTGGTAATATGCTATAGAACTAAAAACACATAGTCAACTAGTCAAGCTCACTGTTGAACAAAAGTAGAGAGGTGGTCAAGCCCATTGTATACACATGCATCGGCAAAACCGCAAACAATTGTGTAACACAGTCATTGCTTAATCTGCAAGTGGATGGATTAGCCCCGTATTAAATTGCATAGATAGTTTAACAAAAATAATAAAGAAAAAGGCAAAACAAATGATCCAATTATGTTTACTCAAGAGGATAACAACAAATTCATAGGAGATAAATGATCATAATATTAAATATATATGCCACAGATTATTTACCTTCATCATTCGTTTTCCCATGTGATGACACTTGGTAGGATCTAATGAGTTCTTGTCTTTTTTTACCTTTTGTACAGCTACAAATTGGACATTAATTTCTCCAAAGCTCATTAATGAAATGATAGAATCAAATAGTCCATAAGCACTTTTATTATATGTACGATATTCAATTTGGGCATTAATCATGCTCATTGCAAATTTAAAAAAATAAAATAAATAGTGGACAAAAAAAACATATAATGTTTTTGAAATCAATAATTTGTGATCTATTATCTAGCATGTCATCTGTGAAAGCAATTTTGACGAAGTAAGACATAGATAGACAATATTAGTTCGCTGGCAATATTATAGAACTAAGACTATCCCACACCAAAAAGGTAAGTAGAGAGATAAATGACTAACGCAAGGAAACAAATCGGCCACCTAAGAAATTAACAGCGCAACAAACAAAAAATGGCAACTTTTTAAAGGGCGGATATTTGTGTGGCTACAGAAAGGAAGAGATTTGGCCTAAAAAGGAATTAAACTAAAATCCCATGAAGAAGAAGATATCGTACCTTCTCTAATGTATTCAGTAAAATCTCCTCTCCGCAGCCCTTCGAAGTTATTGCCTTCTCATCTCTACATTCTTCGTGAAGCTCCACCTGGCTTTTAACAGTGTCTAAATTTTTTTCTGCAATTAATGTCGTAGCCTCAAAACATTCAGCATTGCCCCTCTCTAACTCGAAATGATCAACGGAGGAGGTGCCATGAGCTTCACTTTCGCCACCCACGGATGCAGAGTTTGAGTCTTCATTAGGACATGAAGTGCCCCCCTTAGCCCCATCCTCATCGGAACTTATTAAATTATGACTCGAGTTTGAGTATTTACAATTTGCGATTCTTGCACAAAAGAGGAAATATAAAATATATACGAATTTCCACACCTGGCGGAAATTATGTGAAATCCGAAACGCCGAAGCCCATGCACGTAAAGGAGGAAAATTCTCTGCTGGGCGGCCTGTGGATTGCGAATTGAAGGCAATCGGTTTGTGGGGCCCATAGTCAATACTTTGACTATGGGTACTCACGCACCACTCCTGTATGCATGAAGAAACAAAAGAATGTGGTGGGCCCATTCTTTTCTTCATCCAGAGAAGCCGCCCAAAGGAAGTCCGGAAAGAGAAGAAGCCTGCACGTGGATGGTGGGCCCAGTCAACTCTTTGGGCGCATGATTTCGGAGTCCTCGGCAAACGTATAAAAGGGAAAACAAAACCCTTCGAAGCGCGCGGCTGCTGCACCCGTACGAGAGAAGGAAGAAACCTACGAAGCCGCACGCCATTCTTTGAAGCCGCAAGTTACGGGAAGCTTTCAAGAGACGCGCGTTAAACTTTGAGTTTTGTCGCGCGATAATTTTGCGCCGTGAGTTTATACCCAAGTGAGTGATTTATTTATAAATAATTTGGGTTTGGGGTTAAATCTAAGCAGTGTAAAAACACTGGCGATTGAAGCGATTATAAAACTCGATTCTCCGATTTTAATGGATTATTTCTTCGTCGACGTAGACGTAGATACCGATCTCGGACCAAACCACGTAAATTTCGATGTCCTTATTTTTCTCGTTTAATTTTTCTGGGGCGTTGACGTAAATTGCAAAATCCTGATAATTCCGCATATTATATCCCAACAGGAACACATGTCAGTCTTCATTCTCCGTTGCTCCTTAACATCTTCATCATCTCGTCATCGTATTCTCCCTCCCACTCACTGTCTACCTCTCCCTCAACGAGCAAATGAATTGGTGATATTCTTCTAGATGCGCCTCTGAACATTGAATTCACTTCCTCATCACTCGTGATCCCCATTTGCATACCTTGAGGAATCTCGTGCCACATTCTCTTCATACGAAAGCCGAAATTTTTCACTTCAGCAATCAATCCTTCATATGTCACTGAACTGGGGTTGACACCTTCCTTTTCTCTCTCTACTGCACTAATACACCCCAACCAATTGGGCGTTCACATGACTTCTTTACTCCAAGGTGGAATCGGATTGTGAAGGACATCGGTGACGGAACAAGATCAGCAAAGGATGTGGAATCAAAGTCTAAGTTTGAGTCTGATTCTGAACGTGAAAGGCCCCACCACTTGACCTCATCCTCATCGGAATACACGTCAGTCGTCATCCTCCGTTGCTCCCTTAACATCTCCATCATCTCATCATCGTATTCTCCCTCCCACTCACTGTGGACCTATCCCTCAATGAACAAATGAATTAAGAATCCATTCATATAGGAGTGTCTCAACATTCTATTCACTTCCTCGTCACTTTTGATCTCAAACAACGAAAAACGATTATAGTACCCCATTCTCTTCGGACTAAAGCCGAACATTCTATTCACTTCAAACAACGAAGAACAACTATAGTACCACATTCTCTTCAAACCAAAGCCGAAATTTTTCAGGTCAGCAACCAATCCTTCATATGTCAATAAATAGGGGTCGACACCTTCCTTTTCTCTCTCTATTCCACCAACAAACTTGAACCTCTCACTGGACTTCTTTACTCCAAGGTGGAATCGGATTGTGATGGATATCTGTGATGTAACAAGTTAACGGGAGAGCCAAACAACATATTTATTGGATATACGTTAAACCTTTTTCATATTTACCCAAAATCCAATCAGCACAAATATAAGTTAATGGATTTGGGAACAGTAATTATTCACTTTCTCACTAGCCATTAAATCAAAAGGGTAGATGAGGTCGCTTGTGAAACATTTTCTTTATACTGCTATAATAATTCAAAAATGGCATCAATAGAAATATTTTTATTTTCTTTTGACTATTATAGTGCATTTTAGCTTGACTAATTCCTATCGATACACATAAACTACCAAATCCACGTACGTAAAATACTTTATCCATATCTTGTCAAGTGTCACTCCTAAGATTACTTTGTATATGGATGCTAACAAATTGTAGTTAAGATGGTACAATAATTGAAATTTCATTAAATGGCCGATACATGAGATAGTCTTTTGCACTTTATTGCATAAAATTATTTGTAACTTAATAAATTGTACAATGATGTCAAAAGATTGTCTTTGGTACATGAATGCTAGATTTAGTGAAGTAATGTATTTACTTTTAGTCCCTTAATGGTAGACTAGAGTGGGTCAATATTATTTATTTTGTTTATACTTCCTATTTGTAGATTACCTTACATGTAGGGTTGCCTTCTTAATGTCTAAATCTGCTTGTAGTCACAGTCGCCGATCATTAAAATGTTACTGACGATTTATTTCTAGCTCGTTTCTTTTCATTAAACCCAGCGACTTGAAAGGGTTATGATGCTTCTTTCTTACTTGTTCCTTCTATCAATCGCTCTTTTCAACTCCCATCCTATTGCAAAATAATTAAAAAAAAAAATAGTAGACAAAAAACATTATATGATGCTTTTGAAATCTATAATTGGTGATCAATTATCTAATTTCTTGTCTGTGAAAGCAATTTTGATGATCAATATTTAAAGAATGATGAAATGAGTTTACTAGCAATATTAAAAAATTAAATGACCCAATACTAAAAAGGCAAGTAGAGATAAGTGACTAAGATAGAAAAAAAAAAAAAAAAAAAAACATATGCAACCTAAGTAATTAAAGTACAACACAAAATCGGAACCACAAAAGAGCGAGGAAAGATTGCTTTAGGAACCACAGATATTCAGCATTAGAAAACGACGGAAATAAATTAGCCACCTAAGAAATTACAGTGCAACAAAAAAATGGCAACTTTGAAAAGGCGGATGTTATGTCTGTAAAGAAAGGAGGATATTTGGCCCAAAAAGGAATTGAACAAAAGTCCCACGCATTAATGAAGAAGTTGTCGCACCTTGTTTGATGTATTCAGAAGAATCTCCTCTCTGTAATGCTTCAAGGGCATTCCCTTTCAGAATCTTTGATAGAGTACCCACACTCACTTATAATGAGGTTGCAAATATCTGGTATTTTTGTGCAAGATGCATCGATCAACCTTCTCAATGACCAGCACTCTTCTACACATAAGAATTCTAAAGACTCTAGCTCATCAAGGCCCTCAATATCTGTAACTTCGCAATCTTCAATTATCAATTTCTTTAGGTTCTTCAAGTATTGTAACCCACTTATTCTTGTCAGAGATTTGCAATGATGGAAGGACAAGTCTTTCAATGATTTCAAGTATTGTAACCCACTTATTCTTGTCAGAGATTTGCAATGATGGAAGGACAAGTCTTTCAATGATTCCAAAAGATCTACAACTCGTACCTCAACTAGCTCTGGACAATATGACACATCCATGTCCCGTAGCTTCCTTAATCCCGAAGAAATGGATAATCTCTTAAGCCGTTTACATCTGCAAATAATTGACTCCAGTTGCGGAAGCCCATCAAGGGAAATGTCTTCCGCTTCACATGAAAAGATACGTAGAGTCGACAAATTTCTCAAACTCCAACATGAGGACGGAAGCAAGGCGAGGGGTTTTAAGTCCATGCGTGTCAAAAGAAGCTCTTTTAGAAGAGAAAGAGAAGCCAACTCTGGAGGTACAGGAACGTTTAGCAAATCTAACTCTAGCCATTTCAGTTTAGATAAATTCCCAATCCATCTTATGTCGCATCCCGGGAATAGCTTTGGCGTGCGGTAATAGGGATCGCCATCACTTAGTACCAATTCAACCAAATTAGTCAGATTCGACAGATTAGGGACTGAGTGCAATGATATGGATCGAAAAAATAGATAGTTCAAACTTGTAGGAAGCTCCGGTAACTCTTGAATCTCATTACAATCGGTTAAGTCTAGGGTTTGGAGATGATGAAGCTTGTTGATTGTCCTTGGAATTCTGCCAATACCGGTTTCCTTAAATTTAGGATTCTTAATGTCTGTTCTCCAATAGGAATTTCTCCTTTCATTCCATTATGCCTAGAGAGATCCAGCTCTTCCAGATTTACCAAAGTGCTAATGCCACTAGGTAGCTGCCAATCATGATACTCCCTCATTTCTGCCGAGCTAAGTGGAAAGCGCAAGATCCGTAATGATTTTAACTGTCCAATGAAGTTGGGAAGTTCTCTTAGTTTTAGGCCTGTCAAGAGAAAATTTCTCAAGTTTTAGACTATAAACATTTAAATTTTAACATTCCAATAGAATTTATAAGTTTGGCAATGTGCATACCTGATAAGTCTAACTCCATCAATGAGGTCAAATTCCCAAGTGAGCTTGGAAGTTCACTCAAATTTATACAATCTGATAAGGATAAACACTTGAGCTTCACTAGTGCTCCCACTTCTTCTGGTAAATTCGTAATATTGTCGCAACCTTCGATCTTTAATTCAGTCAACGACTGTAGATTTCCAATGAAGCCTTCAATTCTCTTTAGCTCGTAGCAATCATCAAGAGTCAATCTCTCTAAAGATGAGCATCTAGAGATGTCTGGGATTGTTGTTATGCCATAACACGAAGAAATAGATAGAACTTTCAATTTCTGTGCTCTCTGTGAAAATATATGACATGTCAAGTGTAAGAACCATCACATTTTACACAAAGAGAGCTATTAGACTAGAATTTAAAACATGTAATTTACCTTGATCAAGTCCCATGCTTTTGAATCATCCTTGAAGTCAATCCCATTAAGTTTACAAACAACAAGCCGATCCAAATACAAATTGTCCGCCCTAAAATCCAAATCGAAGTTGTTATTGGTACAATAGTTCTCAAAGCGATTATAATACCAAGAGAACCATCTCAAATTTGGACAACTTGTAAAGTTCCCAGCAAAAGTTCCCCTTTTAAATCAAGGATTCTTAGGTTTGGTAACCTTTCAAAGTCTTCATTTCTAATCTCTATGGGGAACCATCTTTAAATAACTCAAGTGCTTGAACCTTGTCCTTCACCTGCAAGTGAAAATTTGTGAATGACGTGAAGAAGTTTGTCAACTTCCAACCACTATGTTTTATGACTCAAATGGGTGGGAAAAAAATTAATAAAGGTCCTAAACAAAAAAAGGGAATTCTTACTTACCTCTTTGGTTCTTATGATTTGAAGGGCCTCTTCTGCAATCCACAATCTACTCTGCTTTTCAAGGTTACCTTGACTGTCTTCACGGATAATTTGCCTTCCCAATGCTATAAGTTGATCATGCATCCAGAAGTTATCATTGTCTAATATCTTTATCAAGCACCTATCGATAAGGACTTCTATTCCTCCTTTTGGATAAAATTTACAATCAGTCCACATGTAAATTGCATTGGTCTTATTCTCATTAAAAAGGAAGCACGCTATATCTAGAAAAATTTGTTTATGATGATTATCTAGGTCATCATAGCTAATCCTCAACTTCTCTAGAATCTCTTTCTCAGGTACTTCCCTTAACTTATCCAATGTCTCTTCCCAAATTTCTTGGTCTTTCCCATTGAGCATTGAACCTATCACTTCAATGGCCAAAGGAAGCCCTCCCATACTTGAGACAATGTCACTCGAAAGCCGATGATTATAATCATCGAAAGGAAAGTTTCCACTAAAGGCATGCCAACCAAAAAGTTGAAGTGCAGGACCGACATCCATCTTTAGCATCTCATATCGTTGAGTTTCACCTTTAAATCCCTCAACTTTTAGAGCAGATGTGTCTCTTGTTGTAATGATTATCCTAGATCCTTGATATAATTTGGAATTACCTAATAGATTCTTAATGGGCACTTTCTTATCAACATCATCCAAAACCACAAGGACCTTCTTATTACTAAGCGTTTCTCCAATCCTTCTCATTCCTCTTTCACTATTGTTGATATCTTGTGCCATTATAGGACTACCAATGTCAAATAGTAATTGCTTTTGCAATGAGACTATGCCCTCCTTAGTCGACCTTTCACGAATGCCCTCAATGAAGCTACAGCACTTCCCAAAGTGGCGACATAATTGATTATAAACGACCATGGCAATAGTTGTTTTACCAATGCCACCCATTCCATAAATTCCAATGAGCCGCACATCATTGCAATTGACATCTAATAACTTTGTCAACTCTTTTACCCGATCATCAAGTCCAACTAAATGTACAGTCACTAATTTTTGTTTTATCTTCAGCTTCTTTAAAACCTCTGTAACAATTGATGTGACAATCAATGCTTGGCTGCAAGGCACAAAAGCACTTTAATTAGTTACTAGATTAAGTTCATACCCACACATCAAATGTGGGATTGTCAAAATCTTAACTAGAAAAGATTTGAAGTACATCCGATATCTAAGTACAAAGAATAATCATTATCAGCTAATTTAGTAGAATTCACTTGATATGTTTTTGATATATTTTTAAGTCTACAGTATTGACTTACACGATGGCCTCAGTTACCAAGTGTCCACCATATCATGCATAAGCAAAATTTCAGCATTTATAGCTAGGTCTAGACAAAAACTCTGCAAACGTAAAGGAAGCATCGCGAGCCCCGAGATAATGTAGACAAATGCAACGTCCCCTATTGGACATTGAAGTTTGGTTGATAAAAAATATAATCCTGAAAAAAAAAGCCCAAAATATTTGTATGGCTTAACTTATGCATGTAAGTCTTGATGGATCTGATTATGATGGCATTCAAAGAGCTATGTCACATTCAGATTTGTTCAAAATTGAAATCAAGAGACCCGACTCTCATGGGGTTCAGTTGATGGTTAGTGAATGAAGATATGTATGGATTAGGTGCATAACAAACGTTTGATTCTCCACACCATCAAGTGGATACATTCCTATGTTTGGACCACCTACCAAGGAGGCTTTGGCTTGCATCCTATTTAGTCATAGAGTTAGTAGCATAAGTCATAATTTCGTAATTTACCTATCTAAGGTGGACTTCTTTGTCAATATTAAAACAAAATGGAGCGGCTGTGTCTGTTTCCTTTCCAATAACTCCATCTTTTGGTTAAAAATCCGGAATTCTAGAGCGGCATGTTGGTCACATACGCAACCCCACATAAGAGATTGCCCACTTTAAAACATTATGCAAGAACAGCTCATTTACCTTGGAGAAGTTAATGGGCGCCCGCATGCTATAAAGGCACACAATTGTTATGTTAATATAAAATGTGTTAGATTTAAATTTATCAACTGAACAGCCAAATTATGTGTTGTTATCGATGAATTATAGTAAGCATATTCAGCTGTTAATATAGAGGCATGCGGGGCCACGACACTGCCACGTCGGGCCCCATTATTCATCTCTAACTTTTATTACTTTGGATTAGATTATATGGCCCGATTACTGTTTCAAGGCTTTTTAGTTTGCCTGATACAACCCTTAAGAAAGGTGAAAAGGCAAATAATAATAAATCCCTAAAACCATTTTCCACGCACTTCAGCTCGCATCTCCATATTTTGACAATATGCAAATCGAATCCCCAATTTTTACGTTTTCTTTTTAAAATTGCATATGTTGCCCTAGCTTTCTTATAAATAAGGATCCTCACCACTCTTCCGAACTTCCAAAACCCCCTACACCGCATGTCCCTTCTCTCTCTCACCCCTCTGTGTGCGCGGCTACACCCCTCAAAGGCCCCTGTGTGGTCGCCGACCTCATATCAGAGGTCAACCACAGTCGTCGCCTCCGGCCTGGTCCAGATCAAGGTTGCCCAGCCTCGAGTTGGACCTCCCATGAGCTCTGCAGAGCTCGAATCGCCGAGATGGCAGCCCCGTCATTCTTTATATTTTCTCAAAATGCTCTTGCTTCTATTGAATATTTAAACATGATTTTCCTTCACCGAATCTCAATTTTCTTGTATATTTGGTGTTTCTTGAGCACATGGAAATGTGTAAACAAGTTAGCACCGGATGCCGTTTCTGATTTTTTTCCGTCTTTTCCCCGTTAATGGGAAATGGAAACTGATATGAATGCAAAATCTGAAGTTGATTTTGGTAATCATCCCAAATAATAAATGCAAATGGGTGCTCTTGAATATTTCCTAGTCTTACGAGACAGTGAAGGGGAAAAATGGTTAACAGGAATATGGAGGTCCATGTCATTGAAATTATTGACATCACGGGCAGGGAAGGTGTTAAAAAGCAGAGGATGTAAAGTTGAATGAATGTGGGGATAGTTTTCACTATATTCCCTAAACAAAACAAAGAATAAAAGAAATCATTCGACGGGCCAACGTTGTATACTCTAAAATAGCAACAAGAAAAAGTGAACCGAAGAAGATATAAGAATGTTAAAAGAGTTTTACCTTGATGTCACGTTCCATCCCTTGATTTTACCTACCGCTGCAAGAGCGGCTCTCCATGCCTCGACTTCATTGGGAAACGTCCTCTCATGTTCCAATAAAGCATTGCTATATATCGGCGTTTTAAGTTTAACATCGTCAGGTTCCACATCGAGAAAAATGGGAAAGATACACTTTTCATCCTCTGATTTCACGTTGTCCACTATATGCGCAAGCTCCCGAAGACACCATTTACTGGAAGCATAAGTCCGAGAGAAGATGGGTATGTAGATTATGGAGTTATTGATAGCACTTAATAGGTTCTCACCAATTACTTCACCGACGCGAAGTTCATCATCGTCCCTGAACACACGGACTTTAACATCTAACAAGCCATTATAAAGGAAGTCTGTGAATGCATGACGAGTGTCGGGCCCTCTGAAATTCAAGAACACTTGATACTCATTTCCTGATGCCGGTGCAGCATCATCACTGGTTCCAGCCTCTGAGTTTCCCATAGTTAGGAACCTTATTAATTTCCGAATATCCTCTCCTTCCTGAAGAGAAAATGAGGTTAGTGTGGCGTGGCCTAGCTAAGAAATGAGCCGAGATATTGGATATGAACTAGGTAAATGAGTAGTTATACCTTAAACTTGGCTCGGCTCAGTTTAAAATCAAATTTACTTGTATATTTCTAATCTAACATTCCACCTGGAACCTACTATTGAGCACAGGTTTCTCATTTTTTGGAACCTAAAACGCACCTGTTTGAACCTGGAACCTACCCTATTATAGATCTTGGATCTAACAACTTATTTTCTTCTTTTTTCATTTTTTCCTTTTTGGTTAAGCAAAACAAAAATGAACGCAACAATAAAAATGAAAGCTTCTTATTGATTCGGTCAACCAAATAAGGAAGCTCTAGATCGTTTTTGGTCTATTGAGTACTAAACAAGCTCGTCATTCACCAAAGAGAATACAAAGACTAGTTTTCCTGGCATTACAGTTGAAATAAATACAATTAAAATGAGAAATCATGACATTCTTTAAAGATATTGTTAATTTTCACCTATAAGATTATAAAACAAAAGTACTGGCTAATGAGGATAAAATAACAAGATAAAGTATAACAAACAAAACATTGCCAAAGCAATAGCAAGTCCTATCTCATGGAAACTTAGTGTCCTCCTTAACCAAGTGCTTTGATGTTATACATTAAACTGATGCAATAGAATTCACGAGGGACTAGCATGTTGATCAAGAATATCCAGGACAACAAACAAAATGGGATGTAGGAAAAAGGAAAGAAAGATGACAGCAAGAACTAAGCCTGCAGGAGATTAAACAGCTTTTGGGGCACCTTTCAACAAGCATCCATTGAGTCAATCCTAATCCAGTGACAATAGTATGGACGCCATGAACAACAAAGATACTTGGGATACTAGGAATGTTATCTTGACATGTCAACTTCATATATGCACAACGTCATTAGAAATTTCAAAATAAAGATCAAACATTTACAAAATAGCAAAACAAATTTCAAGCCAAGGTAGCATTTTCTTGCATCTAATACTTCAACTATAGCATGAAAATGATTTCATCCCACAAACTCCAGTGCAATCAGGACAAATTGTGCCTTGGGACAGAGGTGACTCCAGCCCACAAAACCGGTCAAAGAACAATCAGAAGGGAAAGGAAAATATAAACTCATTGAGGAAATCAACTCGGTAATGCATGACGGGCAAATGACCGAGATCCTTACGCCTCTTATCTCAGCTATTGCCCAAATCAGGGAGCTTCACTCGAATAGTCAGTTGCTCTAGATCACTAGATTTTGAGCAGATAACCTCATAGACCATTACCCCAAGGTTCTACAAATCAGTTGCTCAAAATCACCAGATAGCATCCTTTAAGGAAGTACTCATTCGAGCTCAACGTTGGTCATTCATCATGAATTCAAAAACATCCAAATAACAGCAATCGTGCAGTCAATCATCTTAACAACGCAACATATCCGATTGAGCCTATTAACGAAAGCCCTAGACCAATCGTAACCAAGCAGCGAGCTAAAGAAGGCATTTGATCCCGAGCATTCAGAACCAATCGAAACGCAAAATCAGCAGCAACAAACGCCAGCGACATACACAACCAGCCTCGAGCCGATTCGACCGAAAAAAAAAAAAAAAAAACACACACACACATGCGTAATTGTACGCACACGCAGATTCAGCAATCGAATTAAGCACGAAATCGAGCAGATCCAACAACAAGCTTACCTGCTGGATGATGGCTGCTGTAGTGAGAGAGAGAGAGAGAGAGAGAGAGAGGGGCGCAGGTAACGCAATTTTCGTGGTTTTGGTCTGAGGAGGGAGAGGAATTAATGGAGGTGGAGGTCGATCTTAAAAGAGACAAGAAAGCGTGGGGAATAAAAGAAGAAGAGAAGAAGAAGATGGAGAAGGGCTTAAATTTCCAGTCTTACTTGGTCGCTCGCTCACTGCGACTCGGTGAGTGGGAGTGTGAGTTGAGACTCACTGTGACTTCACTGAACTCCTCGGATCTGAGCAGCGGCCGGCAGTGGTGACAGCAAACGAAGGGCTTAGCGCGACAGCAACGATGGAGAAGTGGAAACTAAGGGGTGCATGATAACCAAAATTTCTGTTCAGAAATGATTTTTCTCTTCCGCACAATTTCTCTAACAAACTTTGTTTGATAACGCTTTATCAAATTTTCTATTTCTGGAATAGGTTTATTCCGAAATAGAAATGGAGAGATTTATCCTTAAATCAATTTCTATTTCTCCCAACCCTAATTTTAAAATGAAATTTATTCGAATAAATAAAATGATATTTATTTTTATTTTTACGAATAAATTTAAAAAATCCTTAAAATGAATAAATAAAAATAAAAATTATTATAAAAATATAATTTATTCATTTTTATTTTTTATTTTTATTATAAATATTATTTTTATTTTTAATAAATAAATTTAATCGAAATAAATTATTTATTAAAAATAAATTTAATTAAATATCATTTTATTAAAAATAAAAATAAATATATTCATTTTATTCATTTAAAAATAAAAATAAATTTATTAAAATAGATTAAAAATAAATAAATTATTTTTATTTATCATTTTATTTTTAGTTTATTCAAAATAATTTATTTATGATAAATAAAAATAAATTATTTTTATTAAAATAAAATTATTTTTATTTGTCTTGAGTATTTTGCTAAATAATTTTTTATTTTATTTTTTTATTCATTTTAAAATAAATTTATTCGTAAAATAAAATAAAATAGAATAAATAAAATAAATTTATTTATAAGGATATTTTTATTTTAAAATAAATTTATTTTTTATGATTTATTTATTTATTTTTGTTAATAAATCATTTTTATTTTTATTTTTTATATTAAAAGGCCGCCGATCGTCGCCGCGCCGTCCGAAAGGAAGAAATTTTGTGTCGTTATCAAACGAATTTTTATTTTTAGAGTAGAAATTTTGCGTCGTTATCAAACGGTTATTTTCTTAGAAACTCTTCAGAAATAGAAATGAAAAATCTATTTACATTCCAAAACTATTTCTAATGTAATGGTTGTCATCGCGCGCCTAAGTGAGTCGGAGAAGCGTGTGACGAGATGAGATGCAGCGTCGCAGAAGGGCTCAACGTCGTGCAAGGGGAGACACGGGTGAAAGTGGAGAGAAATGGAATTGAGTTGGGGAACGGGAGAGTATAATTATATAATCAGGGATTCAGGGTTTCCGGTCCGGTTCCCTTCCCGGTTCAAGTTCTCGGTTCGGTTTCTATAAAACCAAACCGGATCGGGACTGGTGGTTCTTAAAAAAGTGAAACCGAATATTGAACTCTCTCCCTCTAAAACTTAGAATCGGATCGGTTCTCACAAATTCGATTCTCTGATTTCTGTTTGACTCTGGAATCATGCTCATCCTTACACGATGATAGATGATGGTGGTGATCATCATGGCTTCAACAGGGGATTGGCATCACTAGAGGGTAACAACAAGACACTATGTGGCCAAAGAGGAATGATATATAAATAGTATTTAGAAGGTGTGTGACAACAATGGCTATATGGTCCACAAAACTTCAAGTCTTTTTCCAAATTATGTGGGATTATCTTTACTATGAGATATGTAGAAGTGTTGCTAGTTGTTTTTAGGGAAAAAGCTACAAACAAACGTCTAATTATGTCTATCGTGACACATGTATTCTAAACATTTTTTCTTTTTGTAATACCAAAAATCCGAAACTCGTAACTGTGTGATACATTTACCGCCCATCAAAGTTCAATCAATGAGAATTGCTAAAAATCTACCGACATAGACGCCAAAAAATAAACGATGTTGATATGACGCACTCGAGGCTTAAATGAGATAAAAATGACATTGGTTTGATTGAAAAATCATCTAATGGAACTTTAAGAGAAGGTAAATATGTCACATAATATAAGTTTGGATTAAATGTGTCACAATAAACTTAATTTGGGGGGTTCTTTTTTTTTTTGTAACTTTTTTCCTTATTATTATGACAAACAAATGTAAAGACGTTAGACTTAGGATGTAAAGAGTAACTTGGGGGATGGGATTTGTAATTAATTCTATAATAGGCTGCGCAAATTTCTAATTCTTCTAATTTTTTACGCGTATAGCAACACTGTGCACTTATGATACACAATAGTGAGAGATTGAGTAAGACCAAAAAGAAAAAGACTCCAAAGAGAAAGGTGGGTCTGTGGGGCTAGAACTGAGTGAGAGGTTTTCAATATGAATTAATAACGCGTGAACCTTTGCCAGTAAAAAGGTGAAGACGACCAAGACTATCTGGGTCATTGTCGATTGGCTCACTTTAAATATTAAAAGTAGCTTTATCAATCACATGATGCATGCCATCAAAATGATGAAACAATTTCATTAAGATTCTCATTGGTACTCTTACATTTTCAACACTACCTCTTTTAGGAATTTTTATAGCAGTATTCTTTAGCTTATGTTGGTGGTGAAAATTTATGTTTGGGATATCGTGGAGTGATTCAATTATCTCTATGAGTTAGGAGAGGAGAGAGAAGTTTGAAGCGTCAAGTCATACTGAGCCGAACTTCGATTTGGAGCTTATCTAGTTTAATTTCGTCTGAAGATTGTGTGACCTCATGTGTGATCTGAGGTGTTTTGGTTATCATTTTGATCAAATTAAGGAAAGAATACCTCGACTTGTTTGAGTTAAGAGTTGGAGTGGTTGCAAAATTAGATTTTGTCATGAATAAAATGACAATTTATTGCAGCACACAATTATTATCTTGGGAGTTAGTAAAATCGTGGAAATAATTTTAGTAAAATCGTGGAAATATGGAACAATTAGAGAGGGGATCACACATGAATTCCAATAATCATCAAACGAAATCCGGGAGTATAAATAAAAAGAACTCAGAGAAAGAGGGGTCTGTCAAGCTATGCCAAAATTTCGCCAAATTTCCTTCCGAAGTATTTCCTATGTTGAACTAACGTCTTTCAATTTCAGTTTTAGATTTAGAGTTTATTATTCTTCATGTGCATTGAGAATGGCAATGTAGCTTTCATTTCAATGTTTGCAATTTAGCATCAATGTGCTTGTAACTTTGAGGATATTTCAATTTCGGTGAAGTTTCTTAGTGATTTCTTTTTGTGCGTTCGCACTTTCATTTTAATTTTAGTGGTCATCACTCTAATTTTCTTTTGATTTCCTTTGATTCCAGAACTTTTCTTTCGATTTCCTTCAATTTCAATCTTCGCAGTTTACCTTTCACGTTCTTTAGTTCCCTGTCATTTAAGTTGAAGTAATATTTTCTACGTCATATTTTGGTCTCAAAAGTTGGCACATCTTATAAACACACATTCAACCCCAATCCATCTCCAAAAATTTGTTTAGTGAAAGTTTAATCACTTTGTGGTCGAGCTAAAACTAGAGAACAAGTTTTGGTTTGTTATTGCAATGGCCATTTTGTTAGATTTGCCATAAATTGATTAAAATCCTACAGCTTCAATTAGGCTTATACCCACGTTTTGAATGATACTAGATTGCATTTGGTTGATTAAAAGTGTCACTTAGTAAATTATCACCATCTGTCCATATAATTAGATAGTTGTGTAAATTACTTTTAACTACCTCGTAACATATCAGTGACTTAATGGCTTTCTAGTAGAATATCGAAATGAAAATGAAGAATGAAACTTATATTTTAAGACATTTTATAGGTATCAAAAAGATAAAATCAAAATTACTATCGATTTTTGCAACATTCCAATTGCAAACATTTTCCAAAAAAGAAGAAGAAATTCTTAAAAGAAAAATAAAAATCTTGTTTATAAGACAGTTTAAATGGTTGTGGGTGAGAGCGTGAACAAGTCAAGGTCAAGCAATGCAACGCGAATGACTCGCCTCGTCCTTCGTTTGTTTTGGGGTCAGATCTCTCCTGGACTAGTGATGTGCAGTTGTACCGACATAGGCATATAATTCGTACATGTCTCTCATGAACCAGGAGTAAATGTTGAGTCAATTCTTAATAGCGTTGTCACTAAAGTATCGATTTGACGGATTGAATCATTTAGTAATATGATGTTAGTTGAGTTACATCCCCAAGCGCTCTAATTTCCTAAGTTATTTGCCAACCATAGTCTATGGTCCCACAAAAAAGTGGAGGAGGTACACAAATAATGGAGGAATGGGCCACATATATTTATTAGGTTTGGAAAAGTTGGAGTGTCCAGGAAAGTTCCACTGCGTGGGAAATGATAAAGATGGACCACATTTTCCACAAATGAGTACAAACATCACATGATGGATAAATAATTGAATTCGAAGGACAACAAATAAAAGCAGCATAGCAATGAGCAGGCACTTCGAGTGGCCAATATGTTCATTAAGTTCAATCAAGCTATTAGATCTGCTGGAGCAAGATTCACGTGGAGCTCATCATTTTATCCATATCAAAATTTAATTTAGTAAATATGCTACTCTCATGAATGATAATTTCTCATTAAGAACAATAATCCATGAGCCCCAAAGGATGCTAGAAAAAAATCAGCACATACATAACTTTTAAATTCATTCATTTTTTTGGAGGAAAAACTTTACTTTTACTGGTGACCGCGTGCTTGTAGACTAAAATGCATATATTGTTATCTCCACATCATTTACCCCACTCAAAACTACATTCATTTGCGTTAATAATAATAATAATAATAATAATAATAATAATAATAATAATAATAATAATAATAATTATTATTATTATTATTATTATTATTTATTATTATTATTATCTTTTTTGGGCTTATGACTTGGTCAACGATTTAGAAAAATTTACAATGTCAACAGGATGATGCATCTTGTTAAGGATGTTAATGTTCGATTCAGAAGAAGGAATTGGCTTTCGCAACCATCTTAAAGCCAAGTGCTACCTGCAAAACGCAATTACGAAGCCTGATTCCTTCGAAGCTTAAGAAGCGAAAATGAAGAGGAGGCTTTACAAAGCAAAAACCAAAGGAGATGCAACTTCGATTACTACAACTTGTGGGCTAACACAGAGGAAATTCTTTGGTTGACCATATTAGGGAGCTACATTCCCTGAGACACCAATGCGAACTCCAACTCTTTTAACTGTAATGTTCTCTTGGGTTCAAAATTCATGCGAAAGCCTGAATATAAGAACTAATAATGTCATCGGTTTCACGGGCTAATGGCATGGTCAACAAATTTAAAGAATTTCCAATGGTCAACAAAACAAAGGTTCTGTTAAGGATGTTGATGTTCGTTCGGAAGGAGTTGACTTTCGTGGCCATCTTGGAGCCAAATTCTGAAAGCATAATGCAATTACAAAGCTTGGATTCATATTGGAGTGAAATAGAGAGGTGGCTTTACAAAGCAATAGTTGAAGAAGATGCAATGTCTTTGCTCAATGTGGCACCATCTTGACTACATGTTAAGAACAAAACTCAAAAGAACTAACAGGGCCACCAACAAAGGCAAGTGCAAGTGAATCGAGTTATTTAAATGATAAAGTGTCTTCCCTCTTATTTTTAACTCTCCCAAATTGCTCTTACAATACATATTACACACTCATTGAATAACCATCCAATTTTTTTCCCTTTGATTTTGGTCATAATTATGTAAATTGCTTCAACTGTCCTTTAATTCTATTTTTTTCTAGACCAGATTAGTCTAGTCCCTTGCCTCCACCCAAATGAAAACAAAACAAACATAAGAAAAGTAAATTAGGAAAAAAAAAGGCGTTTTTACCACTGGCAAAAGAAGAAGAGAAAACCAAATAAGTGAATTGAACCAAGCCAAGTTTTCGTTCAGGTCATATTCAGTTCAAGTCGCAATTTGGTTCGATTCAGCTGCTCATCCTAATGATTCGGTTCAGTTTGGATTTCCTAAAAACTCGAAACGAATGGAATTGTTGACACCCCTACTTGCAACCTTCTTGCCATGTGATTACTAGATGAATTCCAGGTTTCCGAGGAGTCAGGGGCCAAAGGTTTAGAGGCCAATGAACTGGCAGAATCGGAAGACAGAGCCGTAACAAAGTTTTTTCCCTTCTCATGGCATGCTGGTGCCACGACTCATGAAGATACGGCTATAGATCCAATTAAACCAAGACAAGAGAAAGGAACGACACCATATCAGAGAACGAGCAAAGAAAAGATAACAATTGAGTTTATCCCCAATGAATTAAATGTTATTATAGCTGCAAAAGCTGTAACGAAGATGAAGTATGCAGTCAGACTATTTCCCACAAAATAGAATTTCCTAAAAGTAGCATTTAATGATAGTCTAGCATGTGGCTAAGGAAACAAACATGAGCAGACTAGCTTAAAAAAAAAAAAAGCTTTATATTTAATTTTTATAACTGGCAAAGTCCGGAAGGAGCTTCCAAATCAACATGCATAAAAAAGGCAATCCACTTTTCTAACTTCGATGTTTGCTTTTCAAGCTTAGCACGTGCTTGTCTTCGTCTCAAAATCTCATGATACTGCCTAGCATTTACATGAACAGGCCTTCCTACCACTGCCAGATTAAGAGGCAGAAGCATCCTAGCATGAAGAATACTGACGAGAGAATAAGCCTGCCCAATATATGATCTCTTAGATGGCACAATGCAGAATTCAGATATGTTACCTATTGCGTGACAGAGCACCTCATACAACATAAACAAGGGGGCGAACAAGAGAGACCTTCATCACAAATAACAGCAATTTTCAGTACTCTTTGCTAATTGCAAAAGAAACACAATTAAAGATAAACATGAATAAATTGTTAGAATCGTAACAAAGATTCTTTCTCATATGTTCTCTTTTCATCTCACCCTCCAATAGCACCAACCGCCAACTATAACTTGACAAATATAAGGAACAAGCACCGTAGAGATGAATATGTTTTTAAAATAAAATAAATACAGACACCTCTTCTCAAGATACTATGTTCTAATAGACACATTTCTTTGTATTTTCAATAGTAATTTAGATGGTGTTTTTATTAAATAGTATGGCTAGTAAGTATTTTGCATTTCCTCTTCTTTTTAAAATTGAATTAATCGTGCAATCACCTTAAATTTTACTATGTTCTACTTCATGTATAGAATGATCTCTCATACACAAAAGTTCTTTTCTTGCTTAAGATGAAGCTCGTATCTCAAACCTTTGAGTTCACGCCATTCTCATTTCCATTCATATTTTTTATATGTCAATGTTGAATAAGCATATGCCTAATTCACTAAAGATTATTATTATTTTAATACCAATGTAATTTTTTTAATGGATTTAACATTCAATATGTGACGTGTGTGTTTCAAGATAGCTTTTCAACATGTTAATTATACAATGAAGTGTAAATTATTTTTTATACTGACAGTGGACCAAATAAAAATTTTGTCAATGTTCTTTTCTTTATGTTTGAATCATACTACTAAATCAATAACCAACAGACTACCTCATATGTATCACTCCACAAATCATCCAAACCTTTATTAATTTGTCGATGCTTAAGATTTATGCACTTTCTTTTTGTTTCATTGTGTTGATATATTTTCTTTCATTTTTTTTTTTTTGGTTAACTATTATCTCTCTCTAATGAATGTTTCTCTTTCATCTGGAGAAAAGCTATTGATTTCAGGAATAACTTGGTAGAGTATCTCGCCACTCCTTTGTCATTTAGGTTCCATCCCTTAATTACACCTATTTGGGTAAGAGCGTCTTGCCCCACCTTGACTTTGTAGGCAAATTGCTTCTCATGCTTTAGAAACGCAACTCTATACAGCCAAGTCTTGAGCTTAAAATCGTCAAAAATATGGGAAGTGTACTTTTGTTCCCTTCTTATTTTGCCGTGTTGTCCACTGAAAAAATTACAAGCTATCATTATTCACAAAAAAAAAAAAATTGAAGTAGCAATTGACATTTCGTTCAACAGTGGAAAAAAAAATCATCTACTTTATCAAAAGAAAAAAAAAACCCTCAATATTATAAAGGATTTTAATGGATTTGTCAGCCACAAGCACATGGATCCGAGATGGGAGATAGGGGATGAGCAGTCAGTCTAACCTAGCGACCGGTGGTGGTGGTTATCTCATGGATCCGATAGTTGCTTGGCATCACTAGAGGGTAGTGACAAGACACTATACGGCTGAGGAGGAGAGATGTGTAAATAGTGTTTAGTTGCATGATAACAATGATTTTATGATCTAGCGAACTTATAATCTCTATCAATTTATATTGTCATTGTTATGAGATCGTTAGCACTCTCTTAGTCACACGCTCTATTTATTACTTTATCTTAGTTGCTCTTATCTACGGATGTCTTGAACTGGTGAAAGTATTGCTGGTGGTCACTACGACAAACAAATGTAAGATGTGAGAGTTAGGATGCAAAGAATAAGTTGGGCAGATGGGATTTGTAATTATGTCTATATTAGGGGGCGCAAATTTCTACTTATCTTATCTTTTATGCGCGAGGCAACAATGTGCACCCATTGTACACAATAGATAGAGATTGAGTGAGACCCATGAAGAAAAGTCTCTCTATCTCTCTCTATCTCTCTCTAAAGAAAAAGATGGGTCCGGATATGTGACTGTGGGGTTGGAATTGAGTGGAGGTTTTCAATATGAACCAATAATGTGCCAGCAAAAAAGTGAAGACGACCAAGACTAACTTGGTCTTTGTCGGTTGGCTCACTTTAAAGGTCAAAAGTAGCTTTATCAATCATGTGATGCACGCCAACAAAATGATGAAATGATTGCATCTGTGGAAATATAATATGAAATGCAATGAGATGAAATGTTAGTAAAGCAGGCAAATGAAAATGATAGTTGTTAAACTTTTTCAATATGAACAAATAATGTGTGAACCCTTACCAGCAAAAAAGTGAACACGACCAAGACGAACTTGGTCTTTATCGGCCAGCTCACTTTAAAGATTGGAAGTAGCTTCATCAATCGTGTGATGCACGCCATCAGAATGATGAAACAATTTCATCAATGAAAATATGATATGAAATGCAGTAAGATAAAGTGTTACTAAAGCAGAGAAATGAAAATGATAGTTGTCAACATTTTTCAATATGAAGGAATAATGTGTGAACTCTCACCAACCAAAAAGTGAAGAGGACCAAGACTAATCTTGGTCTTTATTGGTCAGTTCACTTTAAGATCAAAGGTAGCTCTATCAAAATGCATGATGCACAACATCAACATTATGAAACAACTTCAGTGGTGGAAATATGATATGAAATGTACTAAGATAAAGTATTAGTAAAAGCAAAGAAATGAAAATGCTAGTTCTTAACAATTTTCATTATGAAGTAATAATGTGTGAACCCTTACTAGCAAAAAGTGAAGATGAACCAGACTAATTTGGTCTTTGTCGATCAGGTCACTTTAAAGGTCAAAAGTAGCTTTATCGATCATGGGATGCACGGCATCAAAATGATGAAATAATTTCTTTGGGGAAGCATGATATGAAATGCAGTAAGAAAAAGTACTAGTAAAATGAGAGATAAAAATCATAGTTCTTACCATATAACTCTCATTGGTACTCTTACTTTTTCGATACTACCTTTTTAGAGATTTTCACTACATTATTCTTTAGCTCCAGTTGGTGGTGAACATTTATGGCCCAAATATTGAGGAGAGATTTCAACTATCAATGAAGTATAAGGAGTCCAGTTATACTAGGCCCAACTTCGATTTGGAGCTTATCCAGTTTAACTTCACCTAGAGGTGGTGTGACATGACTTTGATTTGAGGTGTGTTGCTGGCCATTTTGATTATCGTAAAGAAAGGGTACCTCGCCCTTTTTGAGTTAAATGTTGGAACAATTACAAAATAGATTGAATCTTGAATGAAGGGGCAATTATTGCATAACACGCGATTGCCTTAGGAGTAACTTAAATCGTGGAAGTAGAGGAAATCATGGAAATGTGAAGCAATTAGAGTGGGGGATCACACATGAGCTGCAATGATGGTTAATGGAAATACCGAGAGTATATATAGACATGACATAGAGAAAGAGGGGATACTCAAACTGGGCCAAAACACCAAAAAAAAAAAAAAAAAAAAAAAAACTGTGCCAAAACTTTGCCAATTTTTTCTCAAAATAATTGTCCGAAAAAATCTTGAACCTATCTTATAACAACCAATTCATTCTTAAACTTTTCAATCATGCCAATTTTTTTAATCAAAATATTATGCTTAATTTAGTCATATACTTTTTGACGATTTGCCAATTTAATCATTTCAGCTAATTTTTGTAAAAAATTGCTAACATGGTGGTCTAGTTAATGCCATTCATCCCACGTAACAAAGTTAGTACGTAGGACGATTGGCGCTAACATGGTAAAGTTTTGCAATTTTTTTGAACTTTTTTTAAAATGTTTTCTTCTTTTCTTTCATCTTCCTCTAACTTTGCGTGGGCGAGCTTGCCAACCAACCCTAAATGAAGTCACTTGGATCTTGGCAAGGGCTTGGGTGTAGGCAATGACGCCCTCATTGGATGTCCATGACCTCATTTCAAAAACAAAAGAAATAAAAGAAGATATATGGAAAAAAAAAGGAAAACAAATTAGATATAATATTAAAAAACTGCACAAATTATTCACATCAATGTTAATCGGTGTTGGATGTGTCGTGTAAGACGCTTGATGACCATGCCAATTATTTTTGGCAAAAGTTTGCTGGATGGACTGCCTTAACAAATTGTCAAAAAATTTAGAATTAAATTAGTTATATTGAAAGAGTTATTTGAATGTGACGTGCTTCAACATACTATTGGGGCCTGCGCATCTTGCACTATGCAAGCCCAAGATTGGAATCCAATCCAATCCCATATAAGGAGCTCTTGACAACTTTAACTTCCATTTTGGCCCCCACTAAAAAGAAAATAGAGGGGAAAAGAAAACCCTCAACTTTGACTTTACAATGGGATAATTATTAAAAAAAAAAATCTATTATATGAATCCCAATTCAATTATAAATTTTTTGATCTAGCAAAATTTAGTCATAATACTTTTAATAATTTACCAATATAAGCCTTCTAACTAATGTTGGATAGAATTGCAAATTACTGGGTGGCCCAGTTAAAAGCTTAAAAGTTAAAAAAACAAAAAACAAAAAATGACCTGATCGACAAAGACCCCTCAACTTTGACTTTACAATGGGATAATTATTAAAAAAAAAAAATCTATTATATGAATCCCAATTCAATTATAAATTTTTTGATCTAGCAAAATTTAGTCATAATACTTTTAATAATTTACCAATATAAGCCTTCTAACTAATGTTGGATAGAATTGCAAATTACTTGGGTGGCCCAGTTAAAAGCTTAAAAGTTAAAAACAACAAAAAACAAAAAATGACCTGATCGACAAAGACCCTCAACTTTGACTTTACAATGGGATAATTATTAAAAAAAAAAATCTATTATATGAATCCCAATTCAATTATAAATTTTTGATCTAGCAAAATTTAGTCATAATACTTTTAATAATTTACCAATATAAGCCTTCTAACTAATTTTGGATAGAATTGCAAATTACTGGGTGGCCCAGTTAAAAGCTTAAAAGTTAAAAAAAACAAAAAACAAAAAACAAAAAAAAAACAAAAACACATGCTTTTGGACTCTGATGAGAATTCCTGGATACTTCTTTTAAAATCGCAGTTATCTAGTGAAGCTTTTTCCGAGGAATTCACTTTGTAAAGTTACTTAGTTCCAACGTGATATTGGTTTGCAAGTATTTGGGAGTACCAATTCTTGTTAAATGCTCTTACTGATGATTTCAAGACGAAGTATGCTGATCTTCTTTTAATCTCTTTGAAGCACAAGGATAGGAAGGAAGGACTTGGTACGGTAGCCACTACAAATACTAATGGAACATACGGTTGTGATGGCTGTTATGTGATGGATGTGTTGTGATCATTTGAGTTGGTTGTAAATTTCCTCTTTTTTCTATTGTCTGAACCATACAGCATCTTGGTAGCTAATGTGCAGTTGGTGTTTTTCTATTGTAATCTTGTAAGTTGGTTGTAATTTCCTCTTTTTCCTATTTTCTGAACTATATACCAACTTGTCCACTTGGTTTTTCCTATTGTAATCATCCGAGTTCTAAGTGAAGAGAGGTTTTTAGACCTCATTAGAAGCAAATAATTGGCCATAGTTGTTCTGTTTGTGGGTGCGTGGTGGCTCTATTTCTTATTTTCTTCATCTCCAAGCAAATCCATTCCCTTCCAATTAGGATGACCATAGTTATTAAAAGTTTAAGGACCTAAATCCTTTACCTTTTCAATCCGTGCGACATGATAATATGACAGTATCACTATAGGAATCTGATATAAATATGTAATATAAGGAACATGACACCTTTCTCTACAGACAACACAGTTGACATGGATTTGTTAATGTTAGAACTAGAATTAGCACCTAGAGGGGGGTGAATAGGTGTTTAAAGCGATTTTAACAATACAAACCGAATGAGATATAAATAATTTAAAATCAATGATTGCAGCAAATGAAAATAATTAACAATATAAAGGATTAGGGATAGAAAATCAAGACTCCAGATTTATAGTGGTTCGGTTTAGATCAAGCCTACGTCCACTCTCCCGCACGGATAGCCCTTAAATTTGGATTTCACTAAGAATCAATAAGAGTGATTACGGTCTCACGCTCTTGAGTCCACAAAGTGTAGATTACTCTACTACACTTCCTCAAGGTCTACAATATGATCTCTTTTGATTACATGTAACACTCAAGGAATGATATCGCAAAATAGAAAGGAGATTCAGACTTTGGAATTCTTCTATCCGCACCCTTCAACAACTAGAGCATCTCTCTTATATACTTATTCATGCCTTCAATACTGTTGGCACCTTCCAAAGAAGTTCTTCCAATCAACCCGTTGGACAGAATCAATTAGAGAGATCTCGAGCTCTTTAAGGTAAGTGTTGATAGCCCATCAATCTCTCCGCCCATTCAATCAAGATCTCGGTTTCCATAAGTAGATCATTCCAAATATAAGTTGCGAAGTCGTCAAAGAATCTAAACATATTCCATATAAAACTAAGATCGTTTAGTGCTGAATCCAGTAGAAAGATATCCACTACTCGTTAGAATAAAGATCATATAAGATCGGAATAAACGTCGTTCAAACTGTCCATGTGAGTAGATTTTGAAATATAAGTCTTGAGTCTTGCTAGCTTCACTTTGATCTTCGAGACTTTGATCTTCAGACTTTGTCAAAAGAGTCTGTAAGTCTTCAGACTAGACTGATAAAAATGTTTTGTCAACTTCAAAATACTTTAAGAGATTTCATCCAACAATCTCCCCCTTTTTTATGGTGACAAAACTTTCATGCAGATTTGAATATTATCGCCCTGCAATACAACTTTTAAGCAAGCATCATAAAAGATTAAATAAGATAGTAGAAGTTATCATGTACACGGATATCCCATACATGAGACTTTCCCCCGTACACGAGATCTGCATTCACCGAAACCTCATTAGTCATAAACAGACAGTACTATCTAATTTACAAAGCTTAAAGTATTGCCATAGTGAGCACACATTCAAAAGTTGCACACGTTTAATAAAACTCAAGTCAAAGTCAAGATAGCAATAAAAAGATAAAAAGATAAAAGGATATAGGATTTGGTTTTGGATTGGTTTTGAGAGAACAAAAAAAATCTGCAAAGTCTTCTCCCCCTTTTTGTCAGCATAAAAAATCAAGGAGCTCGAGGAATGCGAACAAGTTGAAAGTCTTCCATAGACTTGACCGTGTCTTCCAACTTCCTCAAATCTTCCTGTACTTGGGTGAGAGTAGTGTCCTTTGCAGTATCCTGAATCTAACGCTGAACATCTTTAAGCTGATCATGCAAAGTGATGAACATTGCATGATTTTCATTCTGCAAGGTCTGAAATTCATATCCCATGGCATAAATTTGACCTTTAAGTTCCAAGATGATCTCAAGCAGCCTTTGAAAATCTCCAAAGTTGTCGGGCCTCGAGTGCTTGTTTCAGCTCGGTCGAAGGTGGAGTCAAGCCGCATGAATGTCGGCGGGAGGTTCGGTGTGTGGAGATGATGCCTCTCCTTCGGGAAACGTGCGGCATGAATATCCTCAGCATTAGGAGGTGATCGACTAACACCGTTTGTGCATCCTCTTCTCTAAAAGTCAGCGAAGAGGTGTGTGTTCTCTTTCTTTATCTCCCCTGTTTCCATGTCTTCCGGAGGAGAAAAGAACTCTTCTTTCGAGGAGTTTCCTCGGTGACGGCCGTTGTAGATCCTCCTTTTCGTTGGAGAATCTGTTCTTTCGGTTCATCTCGCTGGTTCTTCTTTTCCTTCTTCCTCTTCCTCTCTTTTTTCCTCTGTCTTCTCTTTTTCTTTCTCTTGCTCTTTCTCTTCCTCTTTCTCTGCAACTTGATGTTCTGGAACAGTTGGAATAGATGCAGCAAATTGAGAAATAAGAGTAGAGATGGGTATAGCATCCTCATCATCTTCATCTTCTAGGATGATCGCCCTCCTCTTCTTGGTAGAACTAACCACGGGTTCCTTCCCTTTCCTTTTGGCCGATGAGTCCGGTCCGAGCTTGATAGGAGTCTTTTCCTTGAATTGCTCCAGCTTTCTTGCTAAGCTCTTTCGGACGCATCTTGGTAATCATCCTCAACCCGATGACCATTTTATCAATAGTCTTCACCGTGAGAATATGAGGAGGTTGAATGTTTAGATGTCGAAGAGACGAGTAATGAGAGCAGCATAAGGAAGCTTTCCTTTGTCCTTTACCATGCATCTATACATGTGAAATATGATAGTATGCGGCAAAGAGAAGTTTACACTCTTGATGGCAAACATCAACTTAGCTTCGTAAATTGATACATCCGTCTTGGATGTCGATTTGGGTCTTAGACAGTTGATTACAATCTTGTGCAAAGCAAAGTATTTGTTGCATTCATTCTCGAGTAAGAGAGTCTTCCTTCCGCAATTGTCCCTTGCTAGATCAAGAGTAGCATGGCTTACGACACACCGATTGGTTGGAAAGCCCCTCTTTCCACACCAAGCACATCAGTCAAAATGTCCTTATCAATGACATACTCTTTATCCCTCACGCTGAAAGTAAAGCCGTTTGCATCAATGAAACTGATATTGGAGTAGAAATAAGCCGTCAATTCAGAATGTGCCGTGTCACAGTCTGTGCAGAACTGATAAAGTTGGAGTTTTTCGAATTTCTCTCGCAGATTTATGCTCAACAAGTCCAGAAAATCGAAATCCACAGTTCGTGGGTTCATCACCCCACGCTTCAGCAATTTTTCATACCTCTTCATGTGTCCGTCTGAGCGGAACAATTCATCATTCTTCCCTCGAAGGCTTGCAGCCACACCCATCCATGATTTAAAGTGTATGAACATCTTTTCATCATCATCCTTTCCCTCAGGCTGATTCATACTACTAAACCTAGGGTCACTAGGAAATTTGCAAATGCTCTTGCACCATTCCCTCGGGCACAACTCCGGACCTTTCCATAACGGTAAGAAAGTGCGTCTCGTTTCTATAACCCTTCTCTTTCGAAACTCATCCACGAAAGACATAGCAGAACCACCTTCCTTTAACGCAGAGTAAAGCTTGTAAACAAAGGCGGGCTTAAGAATTCTTACTGGTTCGATATCTTCATAAATCGTTTCGCATCTTGAGGGCCCCGTTCTTGAGGTCTAGTTGGGGATGACCGCTGTTGAGATTGTTGAGGAGTTTGCTCGCAGGGAATGTCGCTTTCCTCGGTGAGATCAAAGTGCGTAGGCCCCTCACCGATCCCCGTGGTCCCCGTTTGCTATTCCGGATGACTTCCTCTGATACGACATTGTGCTTTTCTTTGGAGAGACTTTCTCACTTGTGTCGCAAAAAGTTGAGAACTTTGAAACGAAGAAGTTTTGGAGAGAAAAATACGAGTAGTAGTGAAAAGCTTTTTGATCTAGGGTTTTTGAGTAAAGTGAAAACGAAGGAGAAGAGGTGTATAAGGATAGCAGTACGGGGATAAAACCAAGCGTCGTATCTTTTGAAAATCTTGAGTTTTCCTTTTTGAAAAAATAACTGCCTTAATAAAACGATAACCACTCTCTTTAAAAATAACCGACTTCAAATAGACAGATAATCTTACCTTATCAATAAGACAGTTTAAGTAAATGAACTTACAGTCGTGTCAATTCGTATTCTCGCCTTTTTAACCTTGAGTCGATACTGGCCGACTTTAGTTACGAGTCTCGAGCTTCAGCATTCTTCAAGAGATAATATATTGAGTCTTGAGCGAATAGACTCAAACAAGCTTTTCTCAAGTGGCTTTGTGAAGATGTCGCCGCTTGATTCTTTGAGTCTATGAATTGTATCAAGACTTCTTTGTTCGAACATGATCTCTTATAAAGTGATGTCGAATCTCAATATGTTTTGCTCTTGAATGTAGGATAGGATTCTTTGTAAGATTGATTGCACTGGTGTTGTCACATCTAATTTCTGTGCAAGAGTCTTCAATGCCAAAGTCTTGCAGTTGTTGTTTTATCCACAATATTTGAGAACAGCAACTTCCAAGAGCAACGTATTCTCGCTTCAAATTGTTGAAAGAGCCACGGATTTTGTTTCCTCGAAAACCGGGATACCGCCATGTTTCCAAGCAATTGACAAGTACCTCAAGTGCTTTTTCTTTCAACTCTACAATCTGCAAGATCGCGTCCGAATAGCCAAGAAGTGTAAAGTCTCATTCTTTGGGATACCAAAGACCGATCTTAACGGTAGTAGCAACATATTTAATAATACGTTTAACAGCACTTAAGTGAGATTCTCTAGGGTCAGATTGAAACCTAGCACATATGCAAACACTAAATAATATGTCAAGTCTGGATGCAGTAAGATAAAGAAGTGAGCCAATGATACTCCCGTATAACTTTTGGTCAATTTTCTTCCCCTCGCTTCATCTTTGTCTATCTTCAAGGAACTTGACATTGGTATGTCAGTCTTTTGCAATTTTCCAGACCGAATTTTTTAACAAGTTCTTTTGCATATTTCTCTTGATGAATGAATATTCCCTCCTTTAGTTGTTTGACTTGTAGACCAAGGAAAAGGATAGTTCACCCATCATGCTCATCTCGAATTCATCCTGCATAGACTTAGAAAATTTCTTGCACAAAGTCTCATTAGATGATCCAAATATGATGTCATCAACATAAATCTGAACAAGTAGAAAGCTTTTACCTTCCTTTTTAATGAACAAAGTAGTGTATACCTTTCCTTTAGAAAAGCCACTATGAATTAAGAAATTACTTAGCCTTTCATACCAAGCTCGAGGAGCTTGTTTCATCCATATAAAGCTTTCTTCATGCGAATACGTAGTCCGGTTTCTTTGAATCTTCAAAACCAGGAGGTTGTTCTACGTAGACTTCTTCTTGAATAAATCCATTCGAATGCACTTTTGACATCCATTTGAAACAACCTGAAATTCTTATAGCAAGCAAAAGCAAGTAGTAATCTGATTGCCTCTAACCTTGCTACTGGGGCGTAAGTCTCATCATAGTCTATCCATTCTTCTTGCGTGTATCCTTTAGCTACGAGTCTTGCTTTGTTTCTCGTTACTTTGCCTTTTCATCAACTTTGTTCCCGAAAACCCATTTAGCTCCAATAATTGATTTACCTTTTGGTTTGGGAGTTAATTCCCATACGTCGTTAATACTGAATTGTCTCGAGCTCTTCTTGCATTGCTTCAATCCAGCTTTCATCGCCTAAAGCTTCTTCAATGTTTTTGGGTTCTATTTCAGAAATAAGAGCAACAAAGACTAGACTCTTCTCGCCTTTTGGATCTTGTTCGAATTCCCTCATTAATGTTTCCAATAATGAGTTCTTCAGATGACTAGACTTGTGCTTCCGATTCTTTTCGCTCCGATAGATTGTTGATCTTCTTCTTGAGTAAGTTCTTCATCGGTAGCTTGTTGTACCGATTTTGATTTAGCAACCTTGCCCAAGGTGGAGTTAGATCTAGCAATGTCCGGAGCAAATTCTAAATCTTCAACAGATTCGCTGAACTTGTGGAGAGTCTTGAAATTTGACATTCATTGATTCTTCCACAAACCGAGTCTTTTTGTTGAACACTCTAAAGGCTTTGCTTGTTGTAGAGTATCCAAGAAAGAATCCTTCATCTGATTTTTCTTCAAACTTACCAACACGATCATTTGCATTCTTTAGAATAAAAACATTTGCAACCAAATATTTGAAAATAAGAAACTATTGGTTTCTTCCCTTTAAAAATTTCATAATGAGTTTTCTCAAGAATTGGTCTTAAAAACACTCGGTTTATAATATAGCAAGCAAGTTGAAACACTTCGCCCAAAACCTTGAAGAAACTTGATTTCCAATTAAAAGTGTTCTTGCCATTTCTTGTAAAGATCTATTATTCCTTTCCACAACCCCATTCTGTTATGGTGTATATGGAGAAGAGAATTTGTGTTGAAAACCAAATTCATCACATAAGTTAGCAAAGTCTTGATTTTCAAACTCACCTCCATGGTCTCATTTTAATGCTTGTAATAGTGTGACCTTTCTCATTCTACACCTTTTTAGCAAATTTTGAAAAGAGAGAGAAAGTCTCTGACTTACTTGTAAGAAAGTAGACCCAAGTAAATCGTGAATAGTCATCCACTATTACCAGACAGAACCTTTTACCACCAATGCTTTTCGTTCTGGTAGGTCCAAACAAATCCATATGCAAAAGCTGCAATACATGATTAGTGGAAACTCTATTAATTGATTTGTAAGAGTTTCTAACCTGTTTACCCAGTACGCATGGTGTACATAGATCAGACTTTGAATAATTCAGAATAGGCAATCCTCGAACAAGTTTCTTTGTAAAGATCTTGTTGATTTGCTTCATGTTGATATGGCCTAGCTTTTTGTGCCATAGATTTGCTTCATCTTGTACTGATATTAAGCACTGTGATCTTTCTTGATTCACATCCAGAAGATAGATATTTCCATGTCTTCGACCGATAAAAGATTGAGTAAGGTCTTTACTGATTCCAGAGCACGTTTCTTCCTGAAAGTTGATCTTGAAACCAGAATCACACAACTGACTTATGCTAAGCAGGTTGTAATTTAATCCTTCAACTAATGAAACATTATTGATAGACAAACTTCATATCTTTACTGTTCCTCGACCAGCAATCTTTCCTTTGTTGTTACCACCAAAGGAAACTTTTCCTTCGTCTATCTGGATAAGTTTTATGAAGCGACTTTTGAGTCTCAATCATATGTCTTGAGCAGCCACTATCAAGATACCATTTTATCTTCTTTTTATAGTAACCTCGCAATTACGAAATCAAGCTCTTTTTGGTACCCATACCATCTTGGGTCCAGAAGTGTTAGAACAATAGACAGTCTTAGCCCACTCTTTTTAACAGTCTCCAAACCAAAGGACATTCTTTCTCAAAGTGTTCTAAGCTTTTACACTTGGAACATCTCGAGAGCATTTCTACCAACAGGTTTTACAAAGACTTTTGGAAATGATTCTTGTAAACAATTCTAGCTGGTCTTTGTTTAATTCTTTCTTTTACCTTCGGAAAATCAATCGGTGGAATAGTTTGAGAAGTCATACCAAGACCTAACTTGTCAAAATATGGTCTTTGTATCGAAAGAATCTTATCCAGCTTTTGAACCATTTGAAAATCTCTTTGATATGTTAGTGATATCATTTTTCAAAAGATTATTTTCATTTGAAATACTGTCTGAGTTTTCTTTCACAACAGCAAAATCTTTTTCCAGTTTTTCAAACTTTTCTTTCATAAGTTTCCTGTTGTTTCAATGTAGAATTTTCACTTTTCAATTCGGAGATCCTCTTAAGAGAGGTTTTCAGACTAAGACAAAGTTCATCAATGTATTTAGAAACTTTAACAGGAATTTTCAAGTTACTAACCTCGAGTTCGCCGTCCGAGTCCGTGTGCCGAATCAAGGTCCGAGTCTCGAGTGCGTTTTTTTTGCCATTAAATAAATATTGGCATAATCATTGTCACTATCTTCACATTCGGTATCACTCCAAGTCTCTGCTTTGAGTGCCTTCCCGTTTTTTTTCAGTCTTCCCTTTTCTCTTCTTTAACGGAGAGGACAATTAGGTCTCGATGTGTCACTTTTTTGCATTCAAAGCAAGTCACTTCTTTATTCGTATCATCTTCCTCTCGTTGACTGTTTTGAAATCTTTGAGAATTTTGTTTCTTCCAATTGAATTTCCTTCCTTTTCTATTCAACTTTCTGAATCTTTTATCATAAGTGTCGAGTTCTTCATCATCTAGATCTTCTTCGGAGTCTCGTAACATCAGAATAGTCATTAGACTTTAAGGCAATAGATTTCTTACCTTTTGAGTCTTCCTCTTCGTTGGTCTGCTCTACTTCATAGGATTGAAGAGTCCCAACCAATTCATCTACGAAAGTGGAGCAATCCTCTCGTGTCTCTCTTATTGAGGTTTTTATATAATTCCGCCTTTTGAGAGTCCTCGAAGAAGTTTGTTGACCTTCATATGTCCCGAGATTGGATGTCCCCGATATTCAAGACCATTCACAATTTCAGTAAAAGCGACTAAACATGTCGGTACTGATTCTCCCGATCTCATCTTAAAGACTTCATATTGTCCCAAGAGAATGTTGATCCTTGTTTCTTTCACACGATCGTTCCTTCATAGGTAATGTGAAGCCTATCCCATACTTCTTTTGCTGTATCACAAGAAGATATTCTATTATATTCGGTAGGGGATAAAGCACAATATAAAGAGTAAATAGCTTTGGCGTCGAGAGTCTGTCTCTTGGTGATTTCTTCTTGAGTCAAAAGAGTAGGAACAACGGGTTCTTTTCCTCTCTACGAGTCTCGATGCAGCGAGCGGGAATGATTCCTTTATCAACCACTTCCCATTCCAAAGGATCTTTCGATCTTAGGAATGCCTTCATCTTATTTTTCCATATGCTGTAATCTTTTCCATCAAAGTATGGAGGTGCATTGCTTTGACCTTCAACCAACCCCGTAGGCAGACATACTAGCCATAGATCTTTTACTTAGAAGTAAAGACACTTCTTATAAACAAGTACACAAGCTCTGATACCAATTGTTAGAACTAGAATTAGCACCTAGAGGGGGGTGAATAGGTGTTTAAAGCGATTTTAACAATACAAACCGAATGAGATATAAATAATTTAAAATCAACGATTGCAGCAAATGAAAACAGTTAACAATATAAAGGATTAGGGATAGAAAATCAAGACTCCAGATTTATAGTGGTTCGGCTTAGATCAAGCCTACGTCCACTCTCCCGCACGGACAGCCCTTCTGGCTGGATTTCACTAAGACTCAATAAGAGTGATTACAGTCTCACGCTCTTGAGTCCACGGTGTAGATTACTCTACTACACTTCCTCAAGGTCTACAATATGATCTCTCTTTTGATTACATGTAACGCTCAAAGAATGATATCGCAAAATAGAAAAGGAGATTCGGACTTTGGAATTCTTCTATCCGCACCCTTCAACAACTAGAGCATCTCTCTTATATACTTCTTCATGCCTTCAATACCGTTGGCACCTTCCAAAGAAGTTCTTCCAATCAACCCGTTGGACGTAATCAATTAGAGAGATCTCGAGCTCTTTAAGGTAAGTGTTGATAGCCCATCAATCCCGCCGCCCATACAATCGGGATCTCGGTTTCCATAAGTAGATCATTCCAAATATAAGTTGCGAAGTCACAAAGAATCTAAACATATTCCATATAAAACTAAGATCGTTTAGTGCTTTGAATCCAAGAGAAAGATATCCACTAGTCGTTAGAATAAAGATCATATAAGATCAGAATAAATGTCGTTCCGAAACTGTCCATGTGAGTAGATTTTGAAATATAAGTCTTGAGTCTTGCTAGCTTCGGGGAGACTTTGATCTTCGACTTTGTCAAAAGAGTCTGTAAGTCTTCAGACTAGACTGATAAAATGTTTTGTCAACTTCAAAATACTTTAAGAGATTTCATCCAACAGTTAATACATTGAACATGGTTGAACTTGGATTTTGCTTATATAGTTTAACACCGTTTCACTTTTTTTGCATCATAACGTTGGTCTTGCTTTGCATCTACCCTCCACTTACACTACCAAGAAGCAAAAAGGATAGACAAACAACACAACCATCCCCAATCCAACATTATTGTCAATCTAAATGAATGTTGTTTATTTTTATTTTTTTTGGGGTCCAACTTCAACATTAGGGTTGGGCACATCAATCCTTTCAATACGACTATGCCTCTCAAATAGATTATTTTCCTTTCCTTTTCCTTCCAAAATAGATCTTTACCTTCCCTTCAAGTGGAGACACTTCCACTTGTATCTTGTTGTCCTGTCGCCTACTCCTTTCTAGCTGCATTTTGAGAAAGTGAAATTTCTCCTCAAACACTTTCAACTAAATTCTACACTTCCAATACTATCTGCCAGCACTTTCTTCTCATTGATTAATCCAAAATCACTTCTCTGCCATGTAATGAGGATTTCGGAACAATCCATTTAAAAAAACCACAATCATCAACTTGCCCGATACAAGAAAGCAATTCAAATTCCAATAGTGCATGCTTTTGGACGAGAACTTCAAATTAAGCAAAGCACAACATATAGCAAAACAGGTTGATTTAATGGAAACACTAGAAATTATGTGAAACAGAGGCCTTTAAACACATTACAACAAATTAAATTCAACAATACATGGCATATAGCAAAGTAACCATATCCTTGTCTAACACTATACTGGCCAATACACAGCACATAATGCTAAGCTAGCCACCCATAGTGAACAACATATGATAGTGAGCTGGTCCTATACTCAATTGGCCATTACAAGCGACCATTTCAAATGACAATGTACCAACTCATCAATCCCTAATTTGTTGTAGAAAATTGACAAACCATCAACTCCAATGATAGAACCTCCTTCTACTAGCCAACATATGACCATTATAATCTCAAAACTTAACTATTGCATAATGCAACATAAAATTATGGAAATAACAAAGTGACTCGTAACTAGCTCGAATAACTAAAGAGAAAGCCAAGACAGACATCTACTTCTCTATAGCTCAGGGGTCATTGTTATCTTCTTGCCCTGGCATTTAAAAGCACATGCAGCGCAACAAGAACAATGTGCTCAGCAAAATGATTCCGGTGAACAAATCCAATAAGCCAATTAAATCTAAGTAGAGTGGCCTTTTAGAGCTCTAAACAACGATGAGAGCACCAAGTTCACACTAGCAGTATCTCAGTCCCAGGTTCCCAGTGGTACATTCAACTACTACATTTGCATTGAATTATCAAATCTCAGCGGTATCTAATCCTAATCAAATTACAGAATACTGGCAAGATGTAGATGCACCACATATATGAGAAAATTAAAGAGTTGATAAAATTGAGTAATACAAAATATAATCTATTTCTTCCGATGAGCATGTAAAATAAAGAACATCATGTTGCAGGAGTAAGAAACACAATTTTGAGGGGTTACAAAGTACTAGACATGAAGCAAAAAACTCTTCACAGGAATCTTGACGAGGCAAAAATGCACAAACTCTGATAATGACATAACTAAAGAGCAAGAAAATGGGGCAAAACCTAGAATCAGAAAAACACCAGACAGTAGAAACAACCACGGATTTGGAACAATGTGAACACGTAATTAGTCGCCCAATTTGAATCGAAGCTCGATTTGGATATATCCGGGCTAAACACGAACCACGAACCCCTAGAAATTTGCCCCAAATTGACTTCAGCAACCGAGAGAGCGCAAAACGGCACCCTTGTAGTCAACGTCAACCACCATGCCGACGTCGTTGTTTTCACGGCGCCACATCAACTTCTCTTGCATTCTGCCGTCTACATAAGCAGTAGGATCTTTTAGGATGATCTTTGATGGAGTTATGACGGAGAGTACATGTGTCAAGTGAGTATAAATTTGGCATTTTTAAAGATCCAAAAAGAAGTGTAAGGGTGTTGGAGAAACGATCAACATATTTTAAAATTTTTATGGTATTTTTTTCTAGAAAATGTAAAGGTTGAGAAATAGAAATTATGTTTAATAAAAGTAGATCGATGAAATTGAACATAGAAGAGTCAAATAAAGAAATAATTTGGACAAGAATTTCATATGAAGCACCTTCTTGATCATCACACTCATCCCAGAAAAAAAGAGATTAGGGAATAGTTTGCAATGGAATTAGAAAAACAGAAGAACAAGTGGCATGTCTTGCTTATAGGATTGATCCTACATTGCTAGAAAAAGCATCTACGTATTCATCCTAGCAAATGTACCTTGCTCATGTTTTCAATTTCCAAATAAACTTATTAGCACTTCCTTTAAAATAGACCGCAAAACCTTAAAAGAAGATTTCTTTTCAGAAGAAAATGAAAACCAAAGAAAATGGCTCTGCAGAAAAATACAAGGAGAAGTGCCAAAAAACCTTAAAAGAAGATTTTGTGCCGATTCTTTAAGGAAGAAAATGAAAACCAAAGAAAATAATATTTTAATATTTTTGGTTCTGCAGAAAAATACACTACAAAAGAAAGAGAGGTTTGCCAAGAAGAATGATACTGAATTGGCACAACGTAAAAAAGAAAAAAAAAAGGTTTAGGACAAAAAAAGGCAAAAGGTAAATTAAATCTGATACGTAAATTCTTAAATTATATATATATATATATATATTAAAACAATAAAGTATAAATGACGTAGAAAATTATTTAAATAACTTATGTAATGGTATGTGGAAAACCCCAAAGATCCAGACATCCTCTTGTGGTTGGATTAAAACTAGGAGTGAACACTACATCATTTTTATCGTCTATAACAACTATGTGGAATGTTTTCAATTTGGCTCTCATTTTGCATTGATACATTTTCGAAATTTGATTCAAATGAGCTGATTTTGGCCATTTTAAATATCTAGGTCAAGGGTGTGTGTGTACCGACAGTTGGATTGGCATTCAAGAGTGAACAAGATGCCCAATATTTGTGCGATAAACTTGCTGAAGAAGTTGGTTTCGATGAGATTTTGTTCATACAATGATTGTCATTTTTCTAAGTTTTCTAAATTTGATTCAAATGAGCTGTTTTTGGCCATTTTTCTAATTAGCGAAATGACAAGCGTTGCTTGTCATCAACAACGTAAAACTCTGATACGAGTTTATTACGGTTGAAGCGTGAAACAAGCACAATTAAGCAAGAAACGATCGTAGAAGATAAATTTGACACGGAGGATTTATATTGTTTGACTTAATGTGCCTACTCCATAGGGAGAGATTGACAAGATGTTTTACTATGATCAACAAGAGGAAATTACATTCACTCGAAACACATAACTCTCAAATGTATTCCAGTTCTCAATTATATTAAAAAAGTCTCACATAGTCAAATCAAAGAGATATGAAGTGTTTACTCACTCACATTCCTTGACGATTCCCTGAGCTCTCTCTTAAGTTAGGCTTGATATTAGTGCAAAATTAGGTCAAAACCTGCATTTAGTATAAATATCGCTTTCGGCCATTTAAAATCTTCTCGGGAAAATTCAGTCCAGTTTAGATATCTAGCCATAGCTTGGTTAGACATTCAAAGTTGCTCACTTCTGTTAGATATCTAGCCATAGCTTGGTTAGACATTCAAAGTTGCTCACTCCTGTTCATTGTGTCCATGGGCGAACTGTGGCATCTTAGTCTGTCACTTAGGGTGCATTTGGTAATGTTTTTGTTCAAAAATTATTTCAGGGAACAAAAATAGAAAAATTATTTCTATTCCGAGAATAATTTTTGAACAAGAAGAACGCGTTTAGTAATAGCACAAAATTTCTGTTCTTGCAATAGAAAAAGAACAAAATTTCTGTTCTTGCAATAGAAAAAGAACAACACGTTTGATAAACTTGTATAATTTTTTTTTATTTCTTTTAATTTTTTAATATTTTTATTTTTATTTTTCCTTTTTTCTTTTTTATTTTTTATTTTTTCTTCCTTTTGGCCGGTCGTTGGCCTCAGCCATGGCCGGTGGCCTCGTCCAGCCACGGCGAGGCTCACCGGCCCCGGCGAGGCTCGGCCTCGCCTTGGTTGCGCTAGCTCGGCCTCACCGGCTAGCGTGAGCTTGGCATCGCCGAGGCCAGTGACGCTCCGGCAAGATCGCCGGCCATGGCTAAGGTCGACGACTAGCCAAAGAAAAAAGAAGAAGAAAAGAAGAAGAAAAGAAAGAGGAAAAAAAATAGGAGAGAGAAAAATTGTTTCTCGAAAGTGTTCTGGAAAACAAGAAATTGTTTCTTGTTTTTGTTCCAAATTTGTTCCCGAGAACAAAAAATAGATTTGGAACAAAAAAAAATGTAAACAAACTTCGTTTATTCCTTTTTTTGTTCCCGGAACAAAAAAACAGAAATTGTGTTTATGACAAGAAAGAAAGAGAGAAATTGTGTTTATGACAAAAAAGAAAGAACACAAACAAACAGGCCCTTACTAAACCTTATTCTTTATTTACTTTAAGTTATCACGCAAGCAAAAATCTTTTCTAAAGGTTAGCATTTATAACATGAACTATACACGTGCCTCTAAAAACACCAATAGTAAAGTGAATCATGCTTCCATTATTTACCATACTTATATATACATCAGGTGGCAGATTATACATCAAAAGGAAAAACCTAAGTTGGGAGAATTTTTTTTTTTTTTTTTTTTAAAAGCCTGTTTCCCTAAACCCTGCTATAGCAAGCTCCTCGTTCGTACATACGTCTCTCCATCCAACCGTCCCGATCACATTAGCTCGCACCCCAAAAAGTTATGATCCTGTCAAAATACAAGCATGATTCCTCCACACTCCATCCTACTCCAGCTCCTAATCCTCCACGTCCCTCCCATCACGACTTGCACTAGGAGCATTAGGGGATGGAATCGGTCCTAACAGGTGTCCGTCCACTAGCACGAATATAGCAACAAAGCAGTAGGAAATTAGATCAAGCTATCCTATGTCCACAAGCAAGACAGTCGTGTATCGAACAAACATTGTGCCTGGAAAGTCCGATTCCATGAACTTGTGGTGCTCGCCCTCTAATGCAACAGGCGCTCCATAACGAGAGATGGGAGATGTGGGGAGCGATGACGTAGCTATCAATTTGAAAAATAACAACAGGAGTGATTTGATGCTTAGCAAGAGAAACAACAAGCTCATAAGTCACTTGATCTAATTGACACTCGATTCCTAGGATACAACTAATATTCAAGCAAGTAAGAATACAAGTATGAGCACACGACATACTACGGACTATTTCCAATCACACAAGTAGTACCAGTGTGCATTTAATGCAACATGCGTCATATACAATCGCATGGGTCACACTACTATGCAGTGGGCGCGTCATACTTCACATTTATCATGCACAATATCATTGGGGTCCATCCCCATTTCACTACTCAACCAGTCCGTGTAGGCAGCTCACACAATGATCTCCAGTTCACTAACCAGGCATCCATGGTTCTCATACTGTAGGTACCCCTACTTTGAGGAATCTCGGTTGTTAGTCAAGGCATTTGCCTCCGACATCCACTCCGGCCCATCATTGGGTTCTTGAGTTGATCGTAAAGACTTCCAGGGTTTGTCATCAGCTTGGACATCCTTACTACAATCGGGGCATCTTAGTTGTTAGCTAATGCATTCACTTCCAACATCCACTCCGGGCCATCGTCGGGCATCCAAGGTTCGCCAACCTTGGGCATCAAACATCACCGTCCATCTCATGAATCGCAGGTATAGCACACTCATATAGCGACATAGCATTCGCACACTATAAAATACATCCTATTCAGCACACTTGACACTAGGATGGGCACTATGCCACCACACACGATTCACTACCTTCATGGCACACTCAACCACATATAACCCAAAATTCCAGATTCTGTCCTCTTATGTTTTTAACCCAATTTCCACAAGTAAATGATACCACATGGCAATCAAAATGCATCATTTGAAAGTCATCAAATGCCGTTATTGTCATCAGTAGGTCATCATGTAAGATTCCATCACCTTCCTAAAGAATTTAGGGCATTTTGGATCCAATGCAGAAACGAACAGATTTGCATAGTCAAAGGAATCAAAGCCAAAACCATAGTAAATGAACTAAAAATTTCTAAAATGTTAATATGTTATAGAGAAGACCTTAACAAACAATTTTTGTTAGGAAACTAAGTCCAAAACAATTTGTATAAAGAGCAGTAAATCGCACGAAATAAAGAAGAATCTGGTTCACTGGAATAGAGCAACCGATCTCAAAGATATACTCATCTCACAGCCCTAAACATGTCAAAAGTTTTGAAATTTGGATATGTTATAAATAAAAATGTCCTCTACAACTTTTATGAAGGAAGCAAGTCCAAAATCAAAAGAGAAAATTTTACGAAAATTTATTAAGACAATCAGCTTACTGTTTCTACTGCATTAGGCAGATCAGATTCGAACCACAACAAACTTCACAAAATTAACAAACAGATAAAGTCTAGTAATTTCAATTCTGTAAATCCAAACCACAGTAACGAACTCATGTAAAACTTGCACCATATGAGTCCATTTGCTCAAAACACACCAAAACCAGAAGTCCTAAGCCACATGCAACATCCATCTTCAATTATAGTCAACCACTTCATACGTGAGGGCCAAACGAACACACGAAACTCACATGCGAGACTATATAGGCCATGAAAATGACATGCAATGCTTCACTTTCATAAAATCTCAAAATCACATCGTATCTAAGCTATTATATCACATTCTCTACATCTACTCGAGCTAATAAGGACATGCAAGCCAGAAGTAACACAAAAAGCTCATATTCTAGCAAAAACCGAGCCTAAAAAAGATCAAGAAGAGTAGAAGAAAGCCACTTCTCATTGTCTTTGCTTCTCTTGATCTCTAGACCTTCTTTCCTTGAAGAAGACCTTGAATCTTTAGAGGAAAATGGAAGCAAGAGAGAGATTTTCAGTGAGGGAGAGGGGAAGAGAGCTCGCACCAGAGAGAGGGAGAGAGTGAGATGAGGGAAAATGAAATGAGAGAGAGAGAGAGAGAGAGGAGGGTCAACTGATCAAGGGAAGGAAGAGGGAGGTGTCTTCCGTAATACACCTCTTGCATGAACTCTAATTGGATCAAGAGGAAGACAGCTCATCATTAGGTTATATCCAGCCTATTTAGCAAATTCAAATCAATTTCTAGCATTTCTATTGGGCTATAGGGCGGCAACATAATTTAGGGAAATTATAGAAATTATATCCCATGCAAAAATAATAATGAGGCCGGCCACATATATATAATATATAGGTGTATTAAAAGACAAATTATGTCCTAAGGTGCAACTTTGGGCGCATACATAAACCGTACAAGGCATATGCTAATGTCTTCGTACCTAATTCACTCACTAAATTTGGTTATCGAAAAATTAAATTCCTACATGGCTTGCTAATATAGCTAGACAGAAATTTGAGACGTCACATGAACATCCAGTGAGTCTGGTCAATTGTCCAATCTTGCCTCTAGACATCCAAAATCTGCAATTCGTATCCATAGTAGCCTCTTCTTGCCTCACCATTTAATTCGGATGTCCACCACTTGATTTAGGACATCTAAAATGTATCGTCACATGTTCTAAACCTTTTGGCTTGCTTCAAATGTCTCAGACTTTAATCCTGATTCACATCCAAATCAAAACAAAGTCAAATTTCGAGCCACATTTCAACAGCTAACAGAATTCATTATTTTGAAAAGAGAAGTTTTTTTGTTATTCACAATCAACACGTATCTGTATTTCATTAATTTATATTATTTGAGGAAAATTTGGTGTCCAACAATTGCATACCTCTTCCATTTAAAACTTTCTTCTTCTTTTATTAATAAAATTTGCTAAGGTCCAATATATATCAATGGCATTGTCTCGTATTTGAAAAAGAAGGGCAAGTTTACTTCGAAATGCTACTGGGAACTGATGTATTATTTTTGTTTTCTGGAATTATATGTTGTCTTTGTTAATATACAAGTCCACACGTTTCAGCTACATACCTATAGGTGAAAGGTATGCCTAGTGGAACAAACGAATAAATAGCACCTGATAAAATTGTCTGTAATATCTATGTTTAATGAACGTTTATGTCTCGGTGCATTCAAATAGTATTTTTGCTAAAGAAACACTAAGAAAATAAAAACAAAGTGAGTCGACTTTCTAAGGGCGCGTTTAGTAACGATTTCTGTTCTTAACAAATTTTGATCATAAATAATTATTTCTTATTTTGTTCCTAGGAACTGATTCTGAGTAAAAAACGCGTTTGGTAACTGTATAAGATTTCGATTCCGGAATAGAATTGCGTTTGGTAACGTGTTCATTGATTTTGTACTAAATCAATTTTTTTTTTTTAAATAATTTTTATAATTTTTATAATTTTTTCCTTTTATTTTCTATTCTTTTTTTTTTTTTTCTCCTATTCTACTTCTTCTTCTTCAGGCCGGTCGTCAAATCGGCGATTGGCCAGACGAGGGCCGCACCTCACCTCGCAGGAGCGTCACCGACCCTCGATGAGGCCGGCCCTCGTCGGTCGAGCCTCGCTGATGGCCAGGCCGGCCTCACCAAGGCTGGGCGAGGCCTGCCTGGCCACCGACTGGGCTGGGCAAGCCTCGTCGGGGCTGGTGAGGCCCACCTAGCCACTGACGGGGCTGGGCGAGCCTCCCCGGGGCTGGGCAAGCCTCGCCCGGCCTCGGCGAGGCCGCCTCGCCGGTGGGCGGGCTTGCCTCGGTGAGCTCACCGAACCTTGCCCTAGCCTGGTGAGCCTCCAAATGCCCGAGCTCGCCGGACCTGGGCTTGCGATCGATCGGCGGCGCGGTGGCGATCGTGGGATGGCGGTCGATGAAGAAGAATAAGAGTTTTAATTCTCAATTTTGATTTTAGAACAAGAATCACATTTTTTTTTATTCTTGATTCTACTGCCAATCTGTGAGCGAGGACTCTCCGTCGACAAACACACTCGAAACCGGGCCGACGACCCACCGACGTTACCCCCTCTCCCCGAGCCGAGCTCAAGGTAGGTTTTGGTTCGGTTTCGTTCGCCTTTCTTTCGGGCGTCGATTTCCCGAGGATCCCGGCTCGGAGATGCGCGAGGTGGACGAGCGTAGCCCGATCTACTGAGCTCGCCCACCGTCCGACGTCGCCGAGCCGGGTAGGGCTCCTTCATCCGAACGCTCGTACCCCTTTTTGTGCTCTGTTTCGGGCTCGCCGGATCGGGCTGACGTTGTCCGGTTCGCGCGAGTTCTGGCCTCATTTGTGTGCGCGCTGCGGTTTTGGGGGACCGGTATGTAGTTCATTCGGAATCCCGGCTCGAGCTCGGGCTCGGTCGTCCTCGCTCCTTGCCCCTCAGTTTGCGTATATTAAGTGTTCGATAAAATGTCCTCAAGACGGTTCCGGAAGAATAGCCGCTGTTTTTGCCTTACCCGAAGCTCACGTAGCATTATTTTGATCTTCAGTTACTGAGTTTGTCCCGGGCGAGACCTTATCTCGTTGATCGGGGCTGTCATGGTCGTTTCTTTGGCAGCTCCTATGCGCGTTGCTTCGATAGCGCTTATCCGTTGATGACCGAGGACGAGTTCTCTGGGGATCAACGGCTTTCGCGGCTAATCGTAAAAGTGGGGTGGCGAGTTGGTCTCGCGGGTTGGCGTGAGCGAATGACGGAGCGGCGGCGCCGGTATAGCGGCCGAGGCGCGGTCGGGGACGAGCCAGCTCAAGGCTGGCTCGTCTCTGGTCATCACCGTGCAAGCAAAACGAAGAGGGGCATGCTGGGCTTGTGTCGGTTTTAAGTGTTCTTGAGCTGGCTGAAATAGGGAATAAGTGGGCTTGGGGAGGTTTGTGTGGATTTCGTGAATTGGCTTTTGTTAGGCTCATTGGGACTAGGCGTAGTGGGCCTAGGATAAGAGATGAGGGCTGGGCTGAATTAGTTTAATTCTGGTTTGGAATGTTCTCGGGTTGGGCTGCTTCTGCTTGTCTTTTAATTTTTTTTCTTCAGGCCGAAATGGGCCCAACGTGCTGAGCCCATCCCGGTCGAGGGCCCAAGTCCTGAGACCTGGGCTGGCGAGTCCGGGTCGCTCTCGGACCGGACTAGATGAGGAGACCCGACCTGGATCCCCTTTTTTTTTATATAATATAATAAATATTTTTAATGTTTTAAAATTTTTTTTTTTCCCAAAGAAATCAGAAAAATCTTTAAAATAGCCTTTGAGTGGTTTTTCCTTAAAGTATATGAAAATCTTTAAAAGAAAACAAAAAAGAGATTGTGTTTAAATCATTGTAAGCAAATGTTGGATTGCTGTTTGCATATTTTCTTTATTCCAATGATGCCCTTGTGATGCATATAGCTATTTTCTTAGCTTGGTCAGGAAGTAAATCCTAGGACCCATGATTGGTATAAAATGATGCATAAACGATTTACTTGATGTTTAAATAAAATAATGTACCAAAAGGGCATTAGTTGATTATTGAGTATAATTAAGTTATCAACCCTAATTTCTCTGGTTGTGTAGAAGTAAAATATTTCTTCCATTATTTTACTTGAGTTTCTAGTCAACTTATTACAAATCAATTAGTGACGACTCATAAATTAAAATGACTTGCCGGTTAAAAATTCGAATCATAAGTCATGAATTAGTGAGCTTGGAAGATCTTGAATTAAGCCTAAACTTAGCAATTTATTAACCTCTGTGCCTACGGAAGGGCTTAAAGAGGTCGCGACAAGTCCTAGACGGGGAGGGACGAGATTTAGTCTGTGACTTACAAAGAAAAATGACAGGCATGTTTCCTTGTATCAACGATGTGTTTATGATAAATCATACAAACAATGACAATGCATGAGTTTTGCAGGTAATTTAATCCAAGTCTCGGTTGACTTCCTCAAATAGCAAATTCTTCCTCCACTCTGAATTATTTCACATTCTAGTCTTATGCTTCTATGAAGTGGTTCTTGCAGAATTTGAAAGAAGATAACTTAACTCTTGCAGCACCAGGAGTCACGGACTAACCAACGACAACTCATTAATCAATAATGACTTTTAGTGTTCAACAAATTTGATGAATTTCTGAGGTCCAAGGGAGCTTATATTTAATTTCGGAATCAAGAGTTGACTTTCATTGCCATCTTATAGCAAGATATATTAGTCTTGTAATGAAGCTTGGGTCTGTATCCAGATCGAAAATGAAGAGGAGACTGTATGAATAGGAGGTTAAAGGAGATACAGTTTCCTTGCTGCCCTTGCTAAGAGATGATCCACTAATTCTCGTTTGGATCATGGTGGAGGTCTTTATCCTCTTAATATGGCGGCTGTGGAAAGGCCGATCTGATATTTCACGAAGCTGGTTTGAGCAAGACCGAGCGCAACATGTGATAGGGCTGAAAACGATGACGCCATTCATCATTGTGGGGGAAGCATAATAACGTGGAGGCTTTGAAGCTCTTGGTGGAGCCTTCGGTAGATCATGACATGAGTTTGCAAATTCAAAGAATAGTTAGGGTCATACCATATTGCACCAGCTTTTGTCAATAAATGAGGGACAAATAAAAGCACCAAACTTTTGCAGTTGTGATAAATTTGGCCAATCTTTAGCCATTATCAAAACACTTAATCTTTTTATCACTTTTTCACTCTGCACAGCTGTAAATATTTACAGAATTGCCATCAAAATTATATTTTCTTGGAAAGGACTAATATCCATTCCTTACTTTTTGTCCGCCATTATATAATTTTAGGGAATTTTGAGTGTTAAATATAACGAGTCATAAACAAACAACAACTAGCTTTAGTCTTGTCACATTTGATTATCACCAAGTCCCGTAACCCATGAAAGTAACTATTAGGAGGTTAAAAGTTATGTTAGGACAAGAAAAGGTTATAAATCCTTGAATAGATAATACACGACTAGATTGATATTAGTAATTTGTTTGAATGCAGTTATATTTATTCCATATGTAGGTTCTAGTCCCAGGAAATATATGCAAAATAAGCTTAAGAATTATGAGAAATTAATGATAACATATGTTGAGAAAAGTTTAGATAATTGGAATATACCACAAATAAGATGTACATTGAGTATATAAGAAAAGAGGAACCTTTTAACATATAGATTATGCAATTAAGGTAGTTGGGAAAACGATGTTAGTAATTGGAAATGATGCAACTTTTCAATTATTTCCAAAAGGGATGTTGAAATAAAATTAAATAAAGTAAATCCAAAATTCTTCCATTGGTTTTTATGTAGAGTAAAAGAATGAAGGATAAATAACATAGAAAATCACTATACAACTTACATTATGGCATATGGAGAACTCCAAAGATCAATCATTCTCCCATAGTTGGATCAAAATTAGGAGAGAACATTAAAGCAATACCACAAATGGTGAGTGGCCAAAAAGAAGAATGGAGTAAACCTGCTGTTTTAGAAGAACTAAATGTAGTAAGAAAATAAGATAATTAAAGTAATTTGTTCTTGGAGTCATTAGATAAACAACTTAACAGAATGAGAATAAAACTATAGAAGAGGCCAGAAAAGAAGAACCGGAAACACCTGTAACAGAATTAAGACAACATATTAGCTCATGGAAGGAGTAGATGATCCACATCCATGACCACTTATTGGTTTTAGGTAGGAAAAGCCGAAGAAAATTTTTACCTAGAAATATTGCCTTGTAGTCTCCTTCGAAAGGCAGAGTTTGAACAGTCACAGAGAGCAGAGAGAATAATAAAAGAGTGTTCATGGTGGTTTGACCCCAATTAGGATTGCAAGATATGTATTTATAAGATCAGTTATTTACAGTCCGAGAACATAAAATAACATAATTACGTAATGACCCCATAATACATATCAATTACAAATTAATAGTAACCGTGCATTGCCTGCACAGAGAGTGAAGAACATGCATATCTACTAAATATGTCGTAGTAGCTTAAATCTTCCACTTGCTTCGATGCTTGTTCGTGTTTGAGGCTCAGCCTTGGCCGAACTTGAACAACCTTTGTCCGTCAAAATTGTGCCCTTTTTAGTTATGCCCCTTCTTGAACTTGGACCTCTAAGGTAGAGCCTCTGCCCCTTCCTAAACTCAAAGTCGTTCCCCTTTCTGAACTCCAAGCTGTGCCCTTTCCTGAAGTTGAACTTTTGCCCCTTTCCGTATTCAAAATCCCGCTGCTTTGTGAACTTGAAGTTATTCTCCTTCCCATATTCGATGCCTTGCCCTTTCCTGAACTAGAAGCTGCGTGCCTACCTGACCTCATATCTTCGCTGTTTCTTGAACTTGAAGCTACACCCCTTGCTTTGCCTCTTTTCGTAGGATCCCGTCTTAGGTTTGAAGCACATCAGGTCTCGCTCCCTCTGCTTCCTTTTGCCCGTACTCGGTCAGTCTCCATAGTTCTATCCCTCTTCACCGGGATCACGTCCAAATTCCACATTAGTCTTAGGACCGCAACAGAAGATGCAAATATTCAAGACTTACAAAAGAAAGGTCTCTTTGATCCTTAGCTTCAGTTGTAAGAGTGCCTAATAATCATTAAGCAAAAATAATAAATTAAAAATTAAATAATAAAAAAATAATCGTTAATCTATTATGAATAGTCACACCATTTCAATAGGACACATTGGTTATTTTATAATTATAAATTCGAATTTTAATAAATAAAAATAAAAATAAATAATTGAGAATTAATGCCAAATTTAGTCCACATATTTTTTTAATGTGATACAAGACACCTCTTTAGTTTGTTTTGGAAATAAACTACCAACGCTGAGTGCCCTTCCCTCGATCACCGCTCTCTTCACTGACTCCATGCACGAGATCAGCGATGCATCATGTGTGGAACAACAGCCAGGTGGGGGCACTGGTGGCGGCGGTGCTGCAGGGGGATGTGGAGGGGCTGAGAAGGGTGCTGTCATCGGACAAGGTAGTAGAGCTGAGGAGGGCGCCACTCGAGGGTGAGATACACTCGAACCCAAATGCAGACACCTCTTCTTTAAATAGGATGATTGAATAGAGACATTTATCTAATTTTTCAATAGCAATTTAGATTATGTTTGCTTTTGGATGGTATGTTTACCACGTGATTTGCATTTTTTTCTTCTTTTAAAACTAAACACATTGCGTAACCACATTAAATTTTCTGGACTCTACTTCATGGATAGAATAGAAATTTTGTCAACATTGTTTTTCTTTATATTTGAATCATACTATTATCATTGAATAACCAACGAACTACTTCAAACGTATTGTTCTACAAATCATCCAACCCTTAATTGATTAGTCAATTATGAAGATTTTTGCGCTTATCTCTTTGTTTGATTTTAGTCGATATTCTCTTTAATTTATTTGTTATTATTATCACTCTCTAACGAGTGTTTCTCTTTTTGGGTTGAGAAAATCCAATGATTTGACAAAGAACCGGATAGACAACTAATTGTCGTACTTTATCCAAGGTCATTCAGGTTTCATCTCTTAATTGCACCTATGTGGGCAAGATCAACCCTTCTTGACTTCATAAGGAAATCAGGCATTGTGCTTCAAAGATCACATTGAATAAATTTAAGGTGTATGGATCATATTTCATATGGAGGCCCAGTTTATGAACCATTTATGTAATTATTCCTAATTTTTATAATGGCAGAATAGTATTTGGTTTTTTTTAGAGAATTAATATAAAATGTTGATGCACCAAATTAGCTGAGCTTAGGTAGACTACGAGCTGCAATCCAGTTTCACACTAATAACAAGCTGAAAATCCCCTCGAGGCACCCTACCATGGCCACGTTAGTGCGAGAATCTTTCTCGAAAGAACACTGGTTTCATTGAAGAAACAAAGTTTCAAGGCCTCATTAAACTTTGAGAATACGATTGGAGTTTGTCTCTGTCCGCTTTGAGTATGTTGTACCTTTGTGCATGTTTGTGAGTTTTACTCATATTGTGAATTGCGATTCACGTTATACTCATTTTTCTAAGGGTTAATATCTTAAAAAACTCCAAACTGATATACCTGTGACAAATTTACCCCGACTGACCATAAAAAACCATAAACTGGTACATTTATGACAAATTTACCCCAAACTAATTTATTCGACCTCAAAAAACCCCAAACTGATAAATTTGTAATAAATATACCCTCCATTAAATTAGATTAATACCACAAAAAAATCACAAAAATTGTAAAATGTGACAAACGAAGCGTGAAATCCCAAATTGGTATACCAATCAACTATCACGTGTCATTTAACTTAATAACTTGACAGTAAAATTTAACGAAAACTAATTGATGGTAAATTTGTCACAAGTGCATTAGTTTGGGGTAAATTTATCAAAGGTATATCGATTTGGGGTTTTTGATTTTCAAAAAAATAGTTTAGGATAAATTTGTCACAATTGTACTAGTTTGGGGTTTTTCAGGGTATTAATCATTTTTCTAATGTACCAATCATCTTACCACTTCTATTACTGTTCATTGTTGGATTAGGGTACGATGTCTTGGCTGAGTTATTACTGGTCTTTATATTTGTGAACGCTTGTTCTCAGGCCATAATTCATGTTGTCCAGTGTCTCGTTTGACTATTGGGCCCTATGTACTGGGAACGCCTAAATCACAATTAATGGTATATGTACAAAGGAATTAGATCATGGTTTGATACATTTGCTTCCATTAGAATACATTCTACCTATTCTTAAAATGTTTTTGGCATTGGACTGGATGCTATCCTTGTAACAGATGCGGCAGCCTGCATGAGTGAATACAAAAAAGTTATTGCAGCCATCAACCTCAAAGGAAGAACAAATTCGCGAGGTGCAAGGGCGAAAATGTACCTCTAATTGGAGAACTTTGCTTTGTACCTAAGATGGGTGCAATGATAAAAGCATCAAGGCACCTAATTAAATATGGCACAAAATGGAAATACTTGAATAGTAAGAGCCTCTGCTCAGATCAATGATCGTCGTGCGAAGTGACCCCGAGGTAGCAAGCGAGAACAGAGAGGTTTCTGAAATGACAAATCTTCAAGTTCCAACTTTCGTGGCCTGATAGACTAAGAATTTTCCATAAAATAACACTCTTGCCATCCGTGAGCAATCGGAATGGATTCGCAGCCTGATGTTGTCTTGAATAACATGCCTCTTCTGAAGGGCTACTGTCTGCCAAGCAAAAGTAATTTTCAAACCAAACATTGGAACTCAGAGTACTTTGGTTAATAACCACATCTTCACAGAGATTATTTTCAATCTGATGGTCTTTTTCTGATGCGATTGAATTGAAAGGATCCATGACACGCTACCCTCGTTCAAGTCTGCAAGCTGAAGAACTAAGTCGGATTGACTTTCCTCCCAAATAATTGCAACTCTGAGCTGTTCGAATGGTCAAACTCAAGCTCAAAATTCATCCTGAGGTGTATTAATTTCTAAATCCAAGCGCCAGTCCTCGTCTTCCATGTCCTGTCGAAAGATCCTAAAATATTTGCACAGATAAGTGGATGACTTGCCTGGCATTGTGGTCATACTCCATGGCCTGTTGGTTTTCTACAGTATATACAACTCTTATGGCTTCAAGCCACCAAGCATCCATAGGGGAGCAATTTGTCGTGTTTTCATCAATATCAACCACGTTACTAGTTATATCAGGAGGATTTGCCAGAATCAAAGAATGCTGATAAATCAGGCACAGTATCCTTTAGGATCAGATGCAGCAGAGAGCGGTAACCTGGCCTATTACTAAGCTCACTTTACCTTCATTTTCACACAAGAAAAAAAATGGATAAATGTTGGAAAGAAATTTTCTGTACCTTTGCAATCAAGATTGTGACATTTCTGATAACTAGGCCAGTCAAATTGAGGAAAAAAAAAAAAGCTGGTCTCTACTAAAGGTAGACTTAAAGAGCACGGTTCAACACAAGAAATTTCCCATTGAAAAGAAATAGCATATTCCGCAAATGCTCTATGCTCTCTGCTTATCCGCTCACAGAACCTGTTCTGAGAACCAGTACCAGCTTCCACTTTTACCTATACCGTGACAGACTCATCAGCATTACATGAGAAAAGGAGAAGAAACGACAGGCCTTTAAAACCAGATCATTTTCCTAATGCTACTCCGCATGAAAGGGGAAAGTGCCAATCAATAGTTTCTTTTCAAATAGGACATATCGGTCCCGTTAAAATTCTTTTAGGTAAGGTTAGCAACTTTAATATCCTACACAGTCTCAGGTATAATTCTCTGAACTATGAATCAATTGAAATGTTTCATCACTCTGTCTATCTGAAAATAAAACTATAGCGATCACCTGATACAGTTCCAATGGAGGCCACAGATTCTATGAATTTATCCAACATTGGGAAAGGCGACTTTCCAGTTAAGTAATTCACTGAACTATCACTAACGAAAGAGTTGAAATTAAGTTCTTGCGAAGCAAGATGGTATCTTCCCAAATCAATATTAATATATGCAGGGGAGAAAAAATCCATCACATGAAACACCGCACAGAGTTCTAGCACACTAGTCTATCCATGCAAAGATGTTTCCAGAAATTAGCTCCACCAACTCAAGACAATTAGTATATTTGCTGATAATAATAAGTACAGCAAATCATATGAATATAGTTCATAAAGGAACCCGATACAAGAACTAAGTCAAATTTGTAACTACCTCCCATCAAACTGAAGTTTCTTTCCACAATCTAACTCCATTTGCAGACTAGGACCTTCTGACAATCAAAATCCACAATGCAGATCAAAGAAGCCATGATCATGTCTTCCTCACACTGTCAGGAGAGAGTAGGCGCATTTTGAATGTCAATGAGCACATGAACCTTTAAAGAGCAAATGGGATAGAGTCGTCACTATTTCAAGCACTATAGCAATAAATTCTCTTCTCTATGTGTACATGCACATTTTCTCATGTGTTAATCTAACTTTCTAAAATGATACAAAGGCATAAAAGAACCCTCTGCTGGTAGTTTTGAGGAACATTTTGAGTGAACTAGGAACAGTTCATCACACCCATGTTCCAAAGATGCCTCATGAGTCTCTAGACCTCAATTACAAGGAGTAACGTACCATGTCCTTGCATTTGAAATGCCCAATCGGCAGAAGGACAGAACTCTTGCCTGCCTTGGATGATAGAGCCAAAGAAAAGCATCGATTCCTTGAATAGACAGCGAGTTCCACAAATATCTGACCTGTCGATGGGCTGGAATCTTTGTCGACAAACAACTTTTCATATCTTCTGTCTCTCTCCCTTGCACTAGAAATCTGCGAACATACCTGTCAATTCATCATAAGAACATCATGGTTTCATGCAATGTTATATTTCTCCAAAAAGGTGTGCATGCATGAACATATCAACCAGAACCCCACCCCCAAAAAAAAAAAAAATTATAATAATAAACAAAACAAAATGCCCACACACACACAGTTCACTCTCTATGGGACCATGCATTTCCTGGCAATAAAGAAAATCAAGCATCTTGCCTTTCCATGATCCGTAGTTGGCAGTGTTTAGGCTGACCATCCTACCGGTATTCACTTCCATAGTTCACTAGGAATATTCACAAACACCTACTGAGCACCGAATGCCGTCGCACATTCACAAGTGTAAGTCCATCGTATGATTGTCGGGCGGTACTCAAGATTTGACGCAGAAACGTCGTTGGCTTCTTCATTCATCCTTCCGCTTTACCACTTTGACTTCGAGGTTCGATCTCCTAATGCTCAGGAACACATGGCACTCACCTTCTAATGCTTGTGCAGCATCGCTCCTCGTTCCCGCCTCTGAGTTTGCCATAGCTAGGACACTTATTACTTCTAGATCTGTCTCTCCCTAAAAATACCAATAATTAGATTGCATTGCTGGGTCATCTTTTAATAAAAGTCATTTGGTCATGTTAGTGCCCTAGAGTTTAGTGTTTTATTTCTAAGAAAAATGAAAAAAAAACAAAAATATCTCACGTAGTTTAATTAATAGGGTTAATTTATAGTTAAACTAAATCATGTTCTTAGAATTGCACATAGGTTATATCTATATCATTAGAATTATTAATAATAGGGTTATTTTTACATTTTAGAATTATATATAGTTCATTAATGCATGGTAGATTAAAACTCATATAGTCATAGCGTTTGATCTGAGTCATGCTTAGTTGTTAACAAGAAAAATCCCCAAAAAATAATTAATTAGCATTGCATACTTTCATCATTGTCTATTTTGTAGTCAACATCTTGCAGAATGCTTTTTGCATTGGACGATAATGGAGCTTTGCTTTTGATCTGCTTAGCGCATCAAGGTTTTTCAAATTATTTCGTTATTTATTTGTAGCATTTGATTGTTGAGCGTTGGTGATTTATGATTAAAGCTTACCAAGATTGCTTGCAAATCTTTTTTGAGATAAGGAGAAAAATGGTAGCAAAAAGATGCTAGATTTATCTAGTGTGATCAAGTCCCCCTATTCATAAATCTCTAATTCATAAAAGTAAAATATTTCTTCACATTATACTTGAGTTTCTAATTAATTTTGTAATACATAAGTGGCTACTCCAAAATGAATTGATTTGCATGTTTAATTGATTAAATTGAAACTATAAAGTTGGAATTTGTATGGGCTTAAGAAAGTCTACTCTAAGCATTTGCTTAGTTATTCATTAGCTTTCCTTTGATGGTTCACCTTTGGGAAGGTCTCGACAAATTAAGTCAATTTTAGGTTGGGTAATTTTCGATTCGTCCATATTTGACATGAACCACCCATTTGACAGATTTAGTCCACACCATACGTGCACTAGCCAAACCGTATATGGCCCCTTTCTTCTTTATCATTAACTTTTTTCTCTTTTAAGGGCTTGGAAGGAAAACAAATAGAGATTTTTTCTTTTTTTCTCCAAGACACAAAGATCCTTGGTTTAGCAACTCAATTTGTCTGAGGACATCGAAATATGAACTAGAATGTTCACTGAACTACAACACTTATAGAAGACCACATGCCCCGATGCTTCAATCAGCAAAAATTAAAAAAGGAACTGAAAAGAACGACAGAAGATAAATCCATAAGTTCCCAGGGAGAAGGATGGCAGCTTTTTATTAGACAACTACGCGTTGGCCAAATCATGCAGACTAGAATCACAACCTTGGAGCATCCCTCTTTGGAGACCAAGCCACGACCGACATTGCCACTGAAGACCTTTCATCCTATAGCATGAGCAATACAATGCTTCTTCAATGGCCTGCAGATACTTTTTCTATTAAACCGAACTCTTAAAGCTTCAAACCAGAACCACGCAACTTCTCTTCCGTGACACCGTCAATTCTCTCTCCCATCTCAGAACTCATGTAATTCACCCAATCTCCAACCTCGCCTTTCCTGAAGAACCACTTGGTCTCTGCCCCTGTCCACAACTTCCCACACTTATTCACCTCCAATGCGCTCATATTGTCGAAGCTACATATCTTCAATATTCCCTCCACTGTCCCGTCTCTCAGTTCTTCTTTACTGAATGGACACCCCAAGAAATCGGCCAACCTCCTCACATGAACATGCGGGTCCACTTTCATCTGTTCGTACATCATGAACAACACCTTCTCGGGCATATCCAAGCTCGCCTTGTGGTAACCCAACACATGGTCCCAATAAGGCCCACAAACGCTCACCCCTCGACAAAACTTGTCGAGGCCCTCCTGGATCGGAATCTGGCCCTTCTCTTCCGACCTCATCCGATTGGCAAAGTGCCACATTGAGACGAAGGTGTCCTTGGGGTTCCTACACTGGTAAACCAACTTGCAGTTGGAGTCCCTCACTGACTGTGGAAGCAAGGAATACGGCATGTGGGTGGCAAAGAGCCTAGGGGATGCTATAGCAGTGAGATCGGGATTTTCTTGGTTGAGATAGAGATTGAGCTCCAAGAAGGGCACGAGGTCATGGGAGTTTTGGGTTAGGAGAGGGTGGCGTCGTTGTGAGTCGGAGTCAGAGTACTTGGCACGGTTCAAAAGAGCGAAGAGGATGGCCTTTAGCCAGGTGGTGCCGGATTTTGGACTAGTGACGAGGAGGATATCAGAGGGGTGAGCTTGGAAGTGGTTTTGGCAAGTGAGGATGCCTTTGAAGAGCCGAGAGGAGAGCCAGAAGCCCTGGTACAAGCGGAAAGAGGCGGTGATCCAGTCTTCTTCTGAAGGGAGAGAGGAGAACAAGTCCTTGAATGCTTGCGGCATGTCCTCGTCTCGCAAGTACCTTAAATGGGGTGGAGGAAGAGGTTGAGAGGCTTGCATGGTGGTGGTGGTGGTGGAGAATTGGAGTGAAGAGTTGGTTGATGCTTAGTGGGACGATGAGCTTAAATAGAGGCTTCTTGCATCAGAAAGATCGTTGCTGCGATAAGGTCTCGAACTTTAAACGAAATACTTATATGAAGATGGTGTTGGGTGTCTGATACAATTTACACATTAAATGTTGTCAAATTACATCTTTCAATAAATTTGAAATAAAACTTTTAATACTCCTAGCATTATTGATGCTTTCATTTAACTCGCTAACGACTAAACCAGCTCACTTCTAAGATTTCAGATATGAGTTAAGTACCACGAAAGTCCTAAATGTTTAACTTTTGTCAATTGAGATATAAACATTCTTATGTCATTGTTTCATTTCTATTTGAACAATGTCTCGCAGACATACGAGATATATTTGAAATACGTTATCTCGTCTTGTGAGGTGCAGTCTATAATTTCTTAGCAAGTAGGTATCATGTCAACTTTGAATAGTATTTTGCAACGTCCATGAATAATAATTGAAAGGTAGCTCACCGAACCCTTTCATGGCCATAAGCGAATCAACCTATTTAAATATTCATTTGAAGATTCATATCCAGGGTAGTATGGATATCGCTGATCTCCCTAGGGATCATATATCTGGCAGCCAATTTTATAATCTCGATCCAATATTGCATCAAACACTGAATCAGAGCTAAGGAGTCGCCAAGCACAGGCCAAGTATTTTAACAATATACTTGAACATCTATCTGCCAATTTTCCCCCTAAGAGGGATTTCTTAAGGAAAAGACCCAAATAAGTAAATAAATAGACAAATAAAAGAGAGATTAGAAAATCCAAAAAAAAAAAAAAAAAAAAAATTTGAGCTGGTGAATCCACATGCAAAATAAACTGGGTTAGAAAGTGGCTCCAATGCCATGTCATGAAGTCCAATTGAAAAGTTCAAACTAATAGATGGAAGGAGAATACATCTATATAAAGAGTACATAAATCTCCTAATTAAATAACGTGAGATATTTCAACAAGAGAGAATAACGCTTAAAAAAAGTTTTCACCAAATAAACTTCGCTTCTGTCTCTCTTTTTCTTCCACCCCTAAGACAATACCATTTTTAGAAGGTTAAAATGGGGAATGGACAGAAAGAGATCATTGTCGGTCTCTTTCAAAATCACTTGCAAGTTTTCCCTTGCTATTTAAATGTTTGGGGCTTGAAAATGCTAACCAATTCCAGCCTATCCGCCTTTGTAATACCATTTATAAAGTCGTCACTTAAAAGCCAACCGATATGCCCTGCATGGGCTCAATGACCTCACTCAAGCTGCTATAATATTATTGATAGTCATAAATATTTCATGTGATTCCGACCCGATTATTTTACCAACAGTGACGTCGTCAATATTGAATTTTTTATTGATTAGAATCATCTGCAATTAAGAGGGTAAGTTACATATTAAATTTTCAGCTAACTTTGATAAGACAACTTTACTTATTCATCTTTTTCCTTTGTTTTTCTCTTTTTTCCCTTTTCTCCATTCTTCTTCCTCGAGCAAGGTGTTCTATTGCCACCTCATTTATGACACTATCATTGCCTTTGCCAACTTAGAGGTCGCCAGAACGCCCTGGCCGTTCTTCATCACCTTCGATGCTTGCTAATCAATCTCTCTCTCTCTCTCTCTCTCTCTCTCTCAGAGATGGAGGTGAAGGACGGACAAGCTGCAGTCTCTTTCAGTGATTGATAGATGATGTAGATGATTATATCTTAATCATTTATTACGTGGTCCCATCATAAAGCTCACGTGATTAACGATGGAGATGAACTTTAGCTATATATCAGGTTAGGTAAGTCAACTGAATTTGATATTTCTTGCTATCGACGCCAGTGATCACACATTCATTCTTTGTCTTGTTCAATATCTGTTCGATCAGACATCACCATACACTCATAGGAGGTACATGCCCATCTACCAAATAAATAAATGACTACTTTCAAGAACCGGGACACAAAATTCTACAACATGAAGAGTCTTGGTAAACCAGATACACAGAATATACTAACGAAATTAAGAGAAAGATGTATGGACGGAGTTAACGGATAGAGTTGATTGTCCCAATTTGATAAGCTTTATAATATTAGGACTCAATTACACTTTCTTGACAAATTTTAGGACTTTTAATACACTTATCTTAATCACCATATAACTTTTCAATCGATTATTTGAGTGCCTCATATCTTTAAAATCGTTCGCTACAAATGTCGTGTCATGTTGAATTTCCAACACTTAAGTAAATGCTATTAAAAGTTATGTTGCTCAAGTGATCAATTAAAAATTATGACACTTAAGTGAATGTTTTTAGAAGCTATAACACCCAAGTGGTAAAAAAAAAAGTTATAGCACTCAAGTTAGCTCTGTACAAAAGTGACGACATTTGTGGTGTTTTTATCCCCATTCAACTCCTATACCATTTTTGTAAAATTTGTGAGGACATTGCCAGCTATTCTAAAAATTAAGTTATTAGATAAATATTTTGTCTAATATTTAAATATTCTAATACTTCTCATCAATTGTAGGCTAGACTTTAGGCTATGACCAAGTGTGGAAACATATAATAAGGGACGTAATTAACAGGTTGGAAATATTATAACTTAGGATCTCCTATTTTGATATCATATATAATTTTGTAAGATTCTTGCTAACTATTGTAAAAGTAAAAGCTTCACTATCATATGAAAGTGTGTCTTAACATTTAGGAGAAAATTACCAAATCAGTCCTAAACTTATTATATGGATGTCAATTCAGTCTAAACTTTTTAATTTTGTTAATTTAGTCCTAAAACTTAGTGCAAAATTACAATGTAATCCTTTCGGTCAAATTTTGCCAATCATCTAGTTATCACTGACCATTCTACGTGACACACCAATGGGTTAACAATTTCTTGCGTAAATTGGCTTGAAGAACTACATTAAAATTTCACTCAAAGTTTCAGGACAAAATTGGCAAAATTGTAAAGTTTAAAACTAAATCAGTATATGTGCAATAAGTTTAGGATTGATCGGACAATCACCCCAGTATTTAAGTATTACTAACTATCTTTCACTACTCTAGTTTATGTTTCTATCAAGTTACTCTCGCCAGTTGGATCACAACGAAGAAAATTATAGTCTTGTACCCGACGGACTTCTCAATACTCGAAAGGACGCGTTCTGTGACTGCTTTCTCGGGCCAATGACCTAAGGACGTTGGTGTTTCATTTTCGAAGGAATTGACTTTCACAGCCACCCTAAAGCCGACCAAAGTAAGAATAAATGTTTGTGTTCGTAATTGGGCATGACAGGACGTAATAATCTTATAAATCTGGCCCAGTTTGACGTCACCTTAAGGTTGTGTGACCCGACTTCGATCTAAGGTGTATTGGTTACCATTTCGATCAGATTAAGGAAAGGGTATCTCGAGCTGTTTGAGTTAGCAGCTAGAATGGTTACAAAATTAAATTAAGTCATAAATAAAATGGCAGTCTATTTGCAGGAGACACAATTGCCTTTGGAGTTACTAAAATTGTGGAAATAGAGCGAATCGTGGAAATATGGAGTGGCTAGAGTGGGGAATCACACAAGAATTTCAATAATTGTCGAAGAAAATCCCAGGAGTACATATAAAAAGAAAACAAAGAAAGAGGGGACACTCAAGCTATGCCAAAACACTGCCAAATTTTCCTCCGAAACATTTTTCACTTTGAACCAACGTCTCTAAATTTCAGCTTTAGTTTTGCAGTTTGCTATCCTTCAGGTGCATTGTAAATAATAGTGCAACTTTCATTTCAATGTCTCCAGTTAAGCATCAATGTGTCTATAACTCTGAAGATATTTCAATTTTAGTGAAGTTTCTTAGTGATTTATTTTTTCTTTGTTTGCACTTTAATTTTAATTTCAGTGGTCATCGCTCTGATTTTCCTTTGATTTCCATTGATTCCAACACTTCCCTTACAATTTCTATCGATTTGTGCAACTTTCCTATTGCAAACATTGACAAAAAAAAAATAATAATAATTCTTAAATGAAACATAAAAATGCAGTTCATAAGACATTATAATGGCCGTGGGTGACAGCATGAACAACAAGGCCAAGCAATGCAACGCAAATGACATGCATGACTTGAGAAAAACCCCCTTTGTTCATGTACTTCCGGGGGTCAACCTTGTCCTTCATGCGTTTTGGGTTCGGCTCTCTCTTCGACCAGTGATGTGCAGCTCTATCGACACTAACATGTGATTCGTACATGTATATGCATGAGTGAATGTTGATTCGGTCCATCGTAGCGTCGTCATTAAACAATCGAGTTTTTAAAGTATTGATTTGATTGGTCAAATCATTTAGTATTGTTGATATTATTGAGTTACATTCTCAAGCGTTCCGATTTCGTGAGTTATCTGCCAACTATTGTGGATGGCCCCATAAGAAGCGAAGTAGGTACACAAATAATGGAGGAATGGGCCACATATATTCATTAAGTTTTGAAAAAATTGGAGTGGATTGACGAGTCCACTGTGTGTACCAAATGATAAAGATGAAATACAAATTCCATGAATGAATACAAACATCACGTGATGGATAAATAATCGAATACCAAGGATGATAAACAAAAGTTGCATCAACCAGCAAGGAGCAAGTATTTCGAGTAGCTAATACGTTCACTAAACGTTAGTTGGGTGGAGCAAGATTCACATGGAACTCATCATTATTTCCGTAACAAAATTCTATTTAGTATATATACTACTATCATGTATAATAATTTCTCATCAAGAATAATAATATGCAATCGAGTTTATTTTTTATAAAACATGAGACTTTAGATTAACGGGTGATCTTGAAATGAATCATTTGGTAGTATCAATACAAATGCAAAATAAAACCTTAAAAAGTTAACTATTTTGACAAGCAATTTTTTAACATGTAACATAAAAATTTAGTTTAGTTTTTTTTTTTGGTCGGTCCTACGCTAATCCTTTTAACACTCATGTAACTTAGTAGCGGGCGTGGTCAAACCCACTCACGAAATGAAATCGTCCCCACCCCAATGCTAACACGTAACTTAGTAGTGGTAGCGACGCCGGTGATAACAATAACATAAAAAAGTAGAACCCCATCCGTTGTGTAACTTGTGTTGCTCTCTGCGTCTCGTAGAAGTTCATTTCTTGCAAGACCAATTCTATGTCTTTGGTTCTCTGAATTCGTTTTGCCTTTTTGCTGGGGAAGTCGATTCTTGCAAGAACCTTGCCCCTTCTTCGCATCCTGAGTTAATGATATTCGGCAAATTGCTTGAGCTTCTTTTACATTTTCATGAGCGTGGGTGATAGCGGGAGCAAGTCAAGGTCACTTAATGCAAAGCCAAATGACATGCATGGCTCGTGGATGTGATGCTACAAGCCTACACCGACATAGGCATGTGATTTGGATATGTCTATGCACTAACAGGGAATAGACGTCAGAATCAATCCTCAATAGTGTCATCATTCAATTATTGAATGATGACACTATTGCATCATTATCGATGACCCCACGTAAAAATGGAGGAGGAATACAAATGGTGGAGGAATGGACCACGTATCCATTAGGTTTAGAGAAGTTGGACGAACCCACTATATACGAAATGATAAAAGATGAACCACAAATTCGATGAACCATGTCACGTGATGGATAACCCGTTACAAGGGCGATAACTGAGAGCAATACCGACGAGCAAGGAGCAAGTAATTACCGTGGCTAATGCCCCGTCGAGCTTTAGATCTGATGGGGTGAGATCCGCACGGAACCCATTATTTTCCGTGCAAAAATTTAACTTAACATACATAATTACTATAACGAAAAATCTTAAATTGATACGTATATGATAGATTTATTTCAATTTAATTTTTTAATCATGAAAAATCTGAAACATATATACTTATAACAAATTTATCTTAAACTAATTTTTTTACCACAAAAATCTTAAACTGGTAAATTTATAATAAATTTATGACAAACTAATTTTTCTACCACTAAAAATCTCAAATTGATATTTCTACGACAAATTTATTCTTTGTTAGTTTTCCATTCAATTTCATTATCAAATTACTGAGTTGTAAGTATACCAATTTTGGAAATTACCCTCCGTTTGTCCCATATATATTAGTTTTGTGATTTTTGGTTATATTAATCTAATTTAACGGATGGTGTATCTATCACAAACGTATCATTTTGGATTTTTGGAACTTTTTTTTTATCACAAGGGGTTTTTAGTTGTCAAAAATTTAACTTAGAGTAAACTTATTAAATATATATTAGTTTAGGGTTTTTTGTTTTAAAAAAATTAATTTGAGATAAAATTGTTATAAGTATACTAGGTTTCAGATTTTTTATAATTAAAAAATTAACTTGGAATAAATTTATCATATATATATATATTCGTCCCAAATAAAAGAATTGGAACTGGAACAGCTGGAACTCACTTTGCAAAGGAGACACACTAGTCCAAAGATATTTAGAATCTGGAATTGACACTGACGAAGACAAGTAAAAGAATCCTCCGTGAGCTCGAATAATTGTAGTTTTTGCTATTTTGTGCTTGGACTTCGAGTGAAGTGCACTTGGGACGAAGAGAAAGCCATGGCTGGATTTGACCTGTTTATCAATTAATCTGCCTCCAACGTAGCAAAATGCCAACAAGTTTCTGCAGAATTTTGTACTCTCAAGTGGTTTGAAAATTGGTAATCTTCATTGAGCTTTTTTGACTCGTTTCGCGGGCTAAAGGAAGAAGTAAACGTGAACTCTCTGCAGAAAATTAAAAAAGGAAAAAAAAAAAGGTTAAAGGACGTGCAAAGAAAAAATTAGAGAGCAAGAAAATGTCACATGAGGAGAGAATAAAAAAAGAGAAGCATTTATTAAGTATCTAATAGAACTTTTGTTATGAAATTTGAAATAGTAGTAGATGCATTTATTGCAAAATCCTTAACAAAATAAATCTTTTTACACCTGGCATATATTCATATGAAATTCTTCTCCACTCGAAATCGAAACCCTAACGGTGCAGGAAACATTGCTCTGGCTACGGGACCCGTATGAGCGGAAGGACGAATCTGTGATGCACGTGAATGTTCTGTCAGACAATTAATCTACCATTAGATTCACCGTTGAACCGAGTTTGAGCCCATGGGCTTTGAGATGTCTCTTTTAGGAATGCAGTGCACTAGTAGCCCAATTAGAAGGTGTTTCTCTAGCCTATTGCCCACCTTTTTGGCCGCGCATTTAAAATTTTTAAATAGAAATTGATTTACGGTAAATCAATTTCTTAATTTCTATTCCCCGGACAAGTATATGAGCAAAGAAACCTGTTTGATAACGACTCAAAATTTATATTTCTAGGAATAGAAATTGATTAGATAACAACATAGGAAATCCTCAAATACAAAATAATAGTCGAAATAATACTAAAACAACATAAGAAATCCTCAAATACAAAATAATAGTCGAAATAATACTAATACATTACAAAAGTTGAAAATACAATTTCATGGAATTTTCAACATATTATTATCCCTTGCCATTTTATTAGCAATTGTTTTCCTAAGCGTATTTATTTGGTTTCCCTCATCGGTCAATGTATTGTTTGCAAGCTCATTCTGCGTAGGTTCAAACAAGTACTACGGAATCATGAATATGGGTGCCATCAATGGCGCCTATACAGCCTTGTCATTTTATAAAAAACTAGTATTATACAAGATTATCAACAAAATAAAATTAATGATGTAAAGGAATATATAAGAATTCTACATTAAAGTAACGTTTATGGTTAGGAACCAATCGGGGGAAGGTCGGTTTATTTTGATTCTCGAATTAAATCAGTCCAGTTGCTCATCCCTAATTTCTTTATTGTTGCTCAATGAACCTTTAATGGCCCTTACTTTACCAAAAAAAAAAAAAAAAACCTTTAATGGCCCTTGCATAGCAAAGAGAGAGATTCTCTTGAATCTCTTGCCTTCGAATTAAAATTCAAGATTGTGTAACAATCTAATTATTTTGCTTTTGCAAGAATTTTGAATCCGTAAAAAAAATAAGGTTAAATTTCTAGGCACGTTTTTATTCATATATTACGTAAGAACTTTTTCTTCAACTGGCCATGCGCGTGCCTTTTCTAGGAGGAAAGAGCCCCATTGTTTTTAAGTAAGCATTTAAGAACTTTGGTCGTTTTTTAAAATTGGGGACCCATTTGATCGCCTTTCATCCTAAAGAGGAAGTTATCAAAAAAGAAAAAGAAAAAGAAAAAAACCACAAGCAAAATAAGAAAAAGAAAATTAGCAATAATTTGTAAAGTTGTGGTTATGAGTGAATTAAGTTAGCAAGAAAGCACAAGGTTGTTTTATATGGTTTGATTTCAGTTTCTGATTTCTATTTCAGAAATTGAGCAGTTAAAAATTTCAGCTTACGATTTCTTCAATTTCTCTATTTCGGAATAGAAATTTGTTTCAGAAATAGAGAAATCAAATTGCGTTACCAAACGGATTTCTGTTCCAAACCTGTTCCTAGGGAACGAGAAATCGAAAATAGAAATTTTGTCATGCGCACCCTAACCAAATCGCCGACTGGATTGCCAAAACCAGCTGAAGAGGAACCTCCCCTCCAATTAGATGTCTAGGCAACCCCTACCTCTTTGGGACTTATTATGTATTGATTCTTATCAACTTCGCTCATGTATAGCTTTTGAATGAATGAAATGGTATTTCTATTTGACAAAAAGAAAAAAGAAGATGGTGTTACTTTATTTTTAAAATAGAATGTATTGCATGAAGGTATGCTTCTCTAGGAGAAATTACCTAGAAAGTCATAAACCTAATGTGCATATACTAATTCAATTATAAATTTTTCAATTTGATTCATGTAGTCTTAAATCTTTTAACGATTTTCTAATGTTATTTATTTAGCCCATTTAGATCGGAAAAACTGGACGTGGAGTTTCAGTCAATGCAGGCCGTCTTATGTCAAGACCATCAATATGACGCGTAGGATTCTACTCAAAATGATGTCAACATGAGAAATTTTATAAACTATCTTGATCTTTTTTTATTTTATTTTATTTTTCTTTCTTTTTTTCTTTTCTCTCGGTTAATGTTCCACACACTCAACATGCACTGGATGTTGAGGAAAAAATCATTGGGGAAGAAGAATGGAATCAAACTTTGAGGCGTGATAACACTTTTTTTATGGAATTATTTGTCCGACAACTAAGGGTGAGCATGGTCTAGGTGGGTGGTTCCTACCTTAGAACTAGGAGCCACCTATTAAGGACCGGATTTGAAAAATTGAAATTAGGAATTGCCCGTTGGTTCCATGGATCCATCTAAAAATTGGACCGCTGGTCCAGTCTAGTTCAATTCCCGAGTAGGTTTATGGAACTAGTTCACGATCCCTACAAAATTGCATTCATCAATTAATATCATGAAGTACCTAGTGTTTACGTAGAGCACTAAAGCTTGTCTGGCCTTAAATTTGGGTTGAATTACGAGCCATGGATTTTGATTAAGGATTGAAAACTATAGGGCGAAATAAATTGACAATACTCATTAGTTAGGAACTTAATTTCTTCGAAAGTCATGGTGTAGTCCTCTTAGGGTTTCCCGACACTAGGAACATAATGAGAATTAGACTCTATGTTAGAAGTACTAACTCCACATAAGTCACAATGTTAATCGCTTGATCCATCTTTTTTTCACGTCAACATAATTTAATCATGGGAATAGCTAAGGAGAGACCTAATTATATTTTTAAAACGAGCCATTGACTCTTTATTTTATATCATGAGGACAAAGTGCCGCAACATTTATGGACATTTCCAATCAGTCTCATCCATACTCTGTTTCTTTATTTTGTTTTGACTGAGAAAGTAAGTAAATGGATCATTAGAACAAACAAAAAGTTGATGGAGAAACAAAGAATAATTAAGTAATTGAGTTAGAATTTCTTCACACACACACACACACTCACACACACACATCCATACTCTTTGTTTCTTTATTTTGTTTTGAATGAGAAAGTAAGTAAATGGATCATTAGAACAAACAACAAGTTGATGGAGAAACAAAGAATAATTAAGTAATTGAGTTAGAATTTCTTCACACACACACGCACACACACACACATCCATACTCTTTGTTTCTTTATTTTGTTTTGACTGAGAAAGTAAGTAAATGGATCATTAGAACAAACAACAAGTTGATGGAGAAACAAAGAATAATTAAGTAATTGAGTTAGAATTTCTTCACACACACACACACACACACACACACACACACACACCGGTCCAGTCCGGTCTAGTCCGAATAGCCTGGTCTAGTTCTAGGCAGTTCCTAGTTTCCTTACACACCTCTACCTACAACATTGCTAATGGTTATTGGCAAAAATCTTCCAAAATACAACAAAGCCTCGAATAAGAATACTATAACGCAATTCTGGTATTTTTCAAGGAACTCCCAAAGGGAAACAATTGAAAATAGTGACTATATATCCTAAAAAGGAGAATCGAAAGTTATGAAAAGTATTCAATAATAATGTTCAATAAATATATTTGAACGGATCCAATCTTTCAAAGATGAAGAAGTTATGTCTAAATAGACATAACCTTCCAAAGGTTAAGAAGCTATGTTCGAATACACTCAACCTTTCAAAGATTGTAAGAGCACCTAATAACCGTTAGGCAAAATAATAAATTTGAAAATAAATAATAAAAAGATAATCACAACTCTAAGTTGTTTCAATAAGACATAATGATTATTTTATAATTATATATTCGACATTAATAAACAAAAATAATAATAGTCAAGAATTAATGCCAAATTTAATCCATGTGTACACTGACATATTTTCAATATGGTACAAGTCATCTCTTAGTTTATTTTACCGACGCTGAGTGCCCTTCCCTCAGTTACCGTCCTTTTTAGTGCCTCCATGCACAGGACCAGCGATGTACCACACGCGGAACAACAGCCGGGTGGGGACACCGATGGCGGGGGTGCAGCAGGGGGATGTGGAGGGGCTGAGAAGGGTGCTGTTGTCGAACAAGGTCATAGAGTTGAGGAGGGCGCCACTCGAGGGTGAGATACACTCGAATCCAAATATAGACACCTCTTCTTTAAATAGTATGATTGAATCGACACATTTATCTAATTTTTCAATAGCAATTTAGATTATGTTTGCTTTTGGATAGTATGTTTACCACGTGATTTGCATTTTTTTCTTCTTTTTAAGACTAAACACATTGCGCAACCACATTAAATTTATTGGACTCTACTTCACGGATAGTATAAAAATTTTGTTTGTATTGTTCTACAAATCATCCAACCCTTGATTAGTCAATATGAAGAATTTTGCGCTTATCTCTTTGTTTCATTTATGTTGATATTCTCTTTAATTCATTTGTTATTATTATCACTCTCTAACGAGTTTTTCTTTTTTCGGGTTGAGAAAAGCCAATGATTTGACGAAGAACTTGGTAGACAACTAATTGTCATACTTTATCCAAGGTCATTCAAGTTTCATCTCTTAATTCCACCAATGTGGGCAAGATCAACACTCCTTGACTTCATAGAGAAATCATAGCATTGTGTTTTAAGAATGACATTGAATAAATTTGAAGTTCAGGGATCATATTTCATATTAAGACTAAGTTTATGGACCATTTATGTAATTATCCCTAATTTTTATAATAGCATGATAGCATTTAGTACTTTTTTTAGAGAATTAATATAAAATGTTGATGCACCAGATTAGCTAAGCTTAGGTAGACTACGAGCTGCAGTCCAGTTTTACACCAATAACAGGTTGAAAATCCCCTCAGGGCACCCTGCCATGGCCACTTTAGTGCGAGAATCTTTCTCGAAAGAGCAATATTTTGAGTCTGATTTCATTGAAGAAACAAAGTTTCAAAGCTTCATTGAACTTTGAGAATACGATTGGAGTTTATCTCTATGCGCTTTGAGTACGTTGTACTTTTGTGCATGTTTGTGAGTTTTACTCGTACTGTAAGTTGCAATTCTCGTTATACTCATTTTTCTACTTTTTGTGCATGTTTGTGAGCATTACTCGTACTGTGAATTGCGATTCTTGTTATACTCATTTTACTGTGCCACTCATCTTACCACTTCTATTACTGTTCCTTGTTGGATGTTGGATTAGGGTACAATGTCTTGACTGAGTTATTACCGCTCCTCATATTTGTGAACGCTTGTTCTTAGGCCATTATTTATGTTGTCTAGTGTCTCGTTTCACTATTGGGCCCTATGTAGTGGGAACACCTAAATCGCAACTAATGGTACATGTACAAAGGAATTAGGTCACGGTCCGATAAATGTTGCTTCCATTAGAATACATCCTATCTAGTCTCAAAATGTTTTTGGCATTGGAGTGGAGGCTATACTTGCAACAGGTGCAGCACCCTGCATGAGTGCATACAAAAGAGTTACTGTAGTCATCAACCTCAAAGAAAGAACAAATTCGTGAGTTGCAAGGGCAAAAATGTACCACTAATTGGAGAACTTTGCTTTGTACCTAAAATAAGTGCCATAATAAAAGCATCAAGGCACCTAATTAAATATGGCACAAAATGGAAAAACTTAAATGGTAAGAGCTTCTGCTCAAACCAATGATCATCGCATGAAGTGAACCCGAAGTAGTGAGCAAGAACAGAGGTTTCTGAAATGAAAAATCTTAAAGTTCCTACTTTCGTGGCTGAATCAACCTTGACTTTTCCTTAAAATGAAACTCTTGCCATCTGTGAGCAGTCGCGACCTGATGTTTCGTCTTGAATAACATAGCTCTTCTGAAGAACCGACAGCGAAGCAAAAGTAATTTTCAAACCAAACATCGGAGCTCAGAGTACTTTGGTTGATAATCACATCTTCTCGGCAATTTCTTTCAGTCTGTTGCTCTTTTACTGATGTGATTGAATTGAAAGGATCCATGAAGTGCTACCCTTGTTCAAGTCTGCAAGCTGAAGAATTAAGCAGGACCGACTTTCCTCCCAAATTATTGCAACTATGAGCCCCGTTTGAATGGTTGAGCTCAAGCTCAGAGCTCAACCTAAGGTGTATTAATTTCTACGTCTACCCACCTGTCCTCGTCTTCCATGACCTGTCGAAACATCCTAAAAGATTTTTGCACAAATAAGTAAAGTGGATGACTTGCCTTGTGGTCGTACTCCATGACCTGTTGGTTTTCTATAGCATTCGCGACTAATATTGCTTCAAGCCACCAAGCATCCATAGGGGAGCAATTTGTCGTGTTTTCATCAATGTCAACCGCATCCATGCCTACCACGTTATTAGTTATATCAGGAGGATTTGCCAGAATCAAAGAATGCTGATAAATCGGGCACAATATCCTCTGGGATCAGACGCAGCAGAGAGCAGTAAGCTGGGCTATTACTAAAGCTCACTTTACCTTCATTTTCACACATAAAAGAGAAAAGGTTTCAAATGGACAAATGTTGGGCAGAAATTTTCTGTATCTTTGCAATCAAGATCATGATGTTACTGGTAATATACAGCCCGAATCAGGTCAGCAACATAGACAACTAGGCCAGTCAAAATGGGGAAGAAAATAAGCTGGTGTCTTTACTAAAGGTAAGACTCGGAGTACGATTCAACACAAATAATATCCCATTGAAAAGACATAGCATAATCCATGAATGCTCTGTGCTCTGTGCCTATAGGCTCACTGAACCTGTTCCTTGACATGCTAGAAACCATGAGTTCATGCCATGAGAACCAGTAACAGTTTCGAATTTTACCTATACTGTGACAGATTCATCAGCATTACAGGGGAAAAGAAGAAGAAACGATAGGGCTTTTAAACCAGCTCATTTTCTTGATGCTACTCCACATGAAAGGGGAAAGTGCCAATCAATAGCTTCTTTTCAAATAAGACATATCAGTCCCATTAAAATTCTTTCAGGTCGCTAACTTTATATCCTACACAGTCTCAGGTAGAATTCTATGAACTATGAAGCAACTGAAATGATTCATCACTCTGTTTATCTAAAAATAAAACTACAGCGATCACCTGATACAGTTCCAATTGAGGCTACAGATTCTATGAATTTATCCAACATTGGGAAAGGCGACTTTCGAGTGAAGTAATTCACCGAACTATCACTAATGAAAGAGTTGAAATTAGGTTCTTGCGAAGCAAAACATTACCTTCCCAAATCAATATTAGCCTGCGTAGGGGAGAAAAAGTCCCATCACATGAGAGACCACACAGAGTTCTAGCACACTAGTCCACTATGCAAAGATGTTTCCTGAAATTAGCTCCACCAACTCAAGACAAATAATATTTTTGCTGATAATAAAATGTACAGCAAATCATATGAATACAGTTCATGAAGAGATCCAAATACAAGAACTGATTCAAATTTGTAACTACCTCTGTATCGAACTGAAGTTTCTTTCCACAATCTAACTCCATTTGCAGGCTAGGAGCTTGTGACAATCAAAATCCACAATGCAGATCAAAGAAGCCATGATCATGTCGTCCTCACGCTGCCAGGAGAGAGTAAGCTCATTTTGAGCGTCAATGAGCACGTGAACCTTTAAGGAGCAACTGGGATAGAGAGTCACTACTGTTTCAAGCACTATCGCGATAAATTCTCTTCTCAGTGTGCATAGGCACATTTTCTCATGTGTTAATCTAACCTCTCAAATGATACAAAGGCATAAAAGAACCCTTTGCTAGTAGTTTTGAGGAACATTTTGAGCAAACTAGGAACAGTTCATCACACCCACGTTCCAAAGATGTTTCATGAGTCTCTAGACCTCAATTACAAGGAGTAATGTGCAATGTCCTTGCATTTGAAAAGCCCAATCGGCAGAAGGACAGAACTCTTGGATAAACTGTCTCAAACAGGTGGCTAACTTGGAAGGCACAATAACAATATTTACACAGAATAATTGAATTTGGAATTGTCTCTACCACACAAAAACTAAAGCTTCTCATCAGAGCATACCTCCGAAATTAATGCACCCACATGGGAGTAGTCCTTAAAAGCAGCCTTTGGTATCAAATGACGAGAAAATTTTCCTACATGCAAGCAATGCTGCTATTGACATTACAAAAGTCTTGTTATATTCCATGGAAAGATTTAACATAGACAAGGGAAAAAAATGTATAACACGAGATATTGCTAGTGTTTTAATAGGCAGATGTAGTAATCATAAGGCACATGCTGACTCATCAAGTTGCAGATTCTTCCCTGCCTGAATCTCAAATTCACTTCAAATCTGACACATGGTTCTAGTATACCATGCGTAAATCATCTTAGCTGTGCCATTAGCATCACTCGACCAGTACTTTCCAGTGACCCGGCACTGTGAAATTATAACCAGTCTTCAGCTGCCCCTTCTTTCTGACTTTATGCCTGGAAATTGTGACTTGAGGTAGGATAATTGGCTTCAAAGAGGGGAAAAAGAGAAAATCATTGCGGCAAGGAAAGCATCTGGGTAGTGTTCAATGCAGCTCCAATACTTGATGCTCATTCAAAAGAAGTATCATACTGAACTTGTCCCCTAAATGGAAGAGATCAATTGAATAATGTTTGCCTAAATAGCTCAATCTAAGATAAGCACAACATGCAATATGTTCCCTGTCAATCCTATCCATGAAATCAAAGTTGTCTCAACTTCCAAAAGAGGTACATCATTCAAGTTACAATATTTTTTGATTTCCATCTTCAGAACTGCTTTTAAGTGCAATAATCCTCAAAAATGAAATGTTAAGATAAGTCACTACTCGAACAAAGATGGACCACACAGGTGTCAGAGACCTCATTGAAAGCTGCTTTTCTTCAATAAACCTAACACAGTTCTCTCGCATCAAACGTGACAGGTCTCAAGAAGAATAATGGAAATTTGTAGCTCGAAGACACTGTGAAAAAGAACAAGACAGCCTTTCACCTGATGGGGTGTCTACACAAATTTATGTCGATATCCAAAGGCATAAAGATGAAGCTCATAGTATGTGAGTGTGTATTGCATACACCATCCATGACTACCGATGCAATGATAGTTAATAGAAGTAGCAAGATACAAAGTCAGCCTACCTTTAGTTGAAGAATCGCGCTTCACTACCCATTCTTGGTTTCCTTGGATTGAGTACTTTTCAAGCAACACCTCCAAGACAACTAATATCAGAAGATCATCCATCTCATCTCCATTTTATCAGCATATTCCCTCTTTTGGAACTCCAAAGCAAAGTATAAGTGACAAGGCAGACCCTGGCAAAGAATTCGTTGATGGTCGAGCCAAACTTAGATTTCAAAAACCCAAATGACAAGCAAATACTGTTACATTAAGTGTTAGACAGAAATTCTAAGTAATGTCACCAAATGCTTTTCAAGTACTAGCGCTATTATGCACTACATGACATTACAAACAACACTCGTTTCGCCACCCTGTCCTTATTACTTCCTGCTTCTAACTTATGGCTTTTGATTCAGTCTATTGCTCGACACTCATAGAAACAATTGAGAGTTAGAAGTAAAATCTGGAACTTGGAATTGGCTATAACAGATAAATAGATATCAAGAAGAAAATCATAGACCATCCCATGAGACTATTAATTGACAAATCACGTGGAGAGATGCTTTCTTTCTAAAGTCCATTCTATGCTTGAAAATCAACTCACAACATACAAAATCAACCTGTATCTCATTCAGCAATTGCAGCAAACTAGATGGTCTTTTTGGAGGCACCCCATTTGGAGACTCGTAGAACACCACCACAGAAATATGCACCCGTCGCCATTGGCTGAACTAGCATGCTCTAATTGTTATTGAACCGAGCTGAGAAGTTACCGACGGAAACCCAATCAGCATTCGCCGGGACAAGCACTAAAAATGCAGCCTAAGTCCTATAGCAATAGAAAGCTGGTTGAAACTCGACAAATTGTGCTTCCTCAACATCAAACTTAGTGGGATTCTTTGATGGCAATAACCCATCTCATCCACAAAGACATGGAAATAAATTTTAACCGTCCACCCGAAAAATCTAACCGTAGCGAAAAACAACAGCCAACATCGCCCATACTTTCTCGGTGCAAAGCTGAATGTCTGTTGCGTCATCACGCCTCTGTCCTGATGATCCCGGCCTGAGAGCACTCATTGTAGAACCTCCATGTATGGAGCTTCCCTCCCGCCATTTCCTTCTAAATCCTTTCCTCTCTCTCGTGGCCGATTCTGATCAAATCGATGAACAAATGCCACGGAAAGAGCACGGAACGGGCAAGACAGAATCAACCGCGGCATATATGCATTCCACGAGAATGTCCTTCAATCAATGGATCGTCAGCGTTCCCCATTAAAGCATACCCCGCGCACCGAACGCAGCGACAGGCATTTCAGACCCAATTCACCATGCGCAGTTCGAAAGTTCGCCCGAATCCTCCACCGGGGAACGAAATAAGGAAATCTATTCAGGAAAAGCAAGAACAAAAGACGCAAATGCTTTGAGCATGCGAATGCGCTGGGAATGAAATCGAGAGAAGGAGAAAGTAGTGGGAGGAGACATGCCGCACTTTTTATTCTTTTTATTTTTGCTCAAAAAAAAAATTAAAACTAAACCTATATCCAGATATTTTCGTGAAAAATCAAAGTAAGCGTTAAAATCCCCCAGGGAGAGCTCATATTCCCGGACCTTAAAAGGCAAAACTTTCTGTTTCACCGAAAATGGGAATTCACATGAGAAGCGAAATATCTTTCATTGAAAAATTGATCTTCATTTTTTGTGAAATGGATTTCGTGTCAATCTTGAACAAGGAATTACTAGGTGGGAAATTTTAGAGCAGATGAATTTAAGGTGCAGAAAAAGTAAATGCATGAAGAACTAAACGAAATTGCCGTGAACAAACGAATAACCTTAATTGACTTGGTGTTAGGGTGTTTGGAGAGAGATATTACAATACATACAATGGGTATTTATTTATAATCTACAAAGTAATGGTTACTATCCCCACTAATAACTACAATTGCGTTCTCTAATATTTTAGTCCCTATTTCCATACGTGAATAACCCATATCCATAAGCAATTATAATATTCCATCTCACGGAGATAACTGTCACTGGATGCTGATATTGTCATTCAGCATTTTACTTAAGCGTGCAGTCTTGTGTATTCTCTTTGCTCAATACATGGTAAAATTCATGACGAGTTACCACTTTTGCTTTGTAGCTAAGCCATGGTACTCGTCAATCATTCCCTGCTCGTTATCGATTACCCTTTGTGTAGGTGTTGATTAACTCAAGTCCTTCAAATATCCTCTTGTTTCACTTTTGATTAACCGATCATGTCCCATCATTTATCGATAACAAAGAGTCCGTTATTTTTTTGTATACACACTTTCACATCGCCTGTTTCTTTGCGAGTTGGTTTTATTCTTCCAATTCTAGCAAAAGTGTTCGATACTGGCCATTGAGAGTCATCTCTTATTCCTTTCTGATTTCAAGTTAGGACAATGATGTTTAGCGAACTGATTAAGTTCAGTTTTCCTAATCAAAATTTTACGAGAAGAAGTTGTCCATATAAAATTGAATTTGAATACGTGTTTGACCTCTCAAGCCATGCATGGTAATTTACTACTTGTCCAGAATAACGACCAAGTCATTTCTTTCTTGATGTTCAACTAGGAAAAAAAAATCAATCTTGATGGGTTCTCTTTGATCAACAAGCTCTATATTATTAGAATATTAAAATATTAAAATACACATTCATCTAACAGTTTAAACTTTTAAACAGCTGACAATGGTTGTACAAAATCTCATTTGCTATCATAACATGAGGTGTTTGTTAGCGTAATTAAAATATTAAATCATGCATTCATTTAACAACTTAAACTTTTAGAATAATCGGATGTATTTCCACTAAATTCTCATATGGTATAAGAGTTGAAGGTCCTGAGTTTAAATCTTTTCAGGTCTCATTTATCTCCCCAATTAAATATGTCCAAAAAAGTAAACTAAGTGTGAGAGGGAGTAATAGTGTAATTAAAATATTAAACCACTCATTTATTTAATAGATTAAGTTATTAAAACAGTTAATGGTGGTATCATAAAATTTAACAAAGAACAAATTATTATTCTTATAGCAAATTAAAGAATGTTAATCAATCATTTCTTATATATGTATAGCCACTATGGTGTAATTGCTAATTAGGTGATATGGTCCACGGTTCATATTAAGCGCCTGAATTAATTACATTGCACCGATGCCAAAATGAGAACTGAGGCAACTAATAAAAGGAGGAAATGTTCATGATCAAATTAGTGGCAACACCTAGCTAGCTCAATCAATAGTTCACCAATTGAGGAACAGATGATCAGGAAACATTTCTAAAAATCAAATTAGTCTAAGATCTATCGATAATGATTAATGATGTCAACATCCCTTAGCTAGTAATATTCACATATTCATATACACGCATGTACATGCACAAATTTCACTTCTCAAGAGTCAGTAGAGACAAATTGCCGGGGATGGACTTCTATAAATTGCTTTGGGTCTTTTCAATTCAAGATAAAATAGCAAGCAGCTCTGATACATACCCCAAGAAAGCCATACATGAATCCTTATCCCATTGTCTTCACCTATCAAGGTGAAGACAATAAACAAGACGATTGATTTCATTGTTTATCAAAAAAATAAATATGTGAATCGAAACGGTTACATGTCACTCGATGAAATATTTAATGCCATTGAAGTTGCTGCAAGCTTGTTTCTTCAACGCAACTTTTATATACATTCTGGACTAGTGCCATTGGGAATTGGCAAGTTTAAGTCCGTTGTCTGATTGTCTGGCAGTGCTCTAGGATTTGCCACAGACGTTATTGGCTTCTTCAAAATGCTCGTGCAGCATAACTACTCTCTCTCTATAAAGAAAAAGGTTGCTGCGTATAGCTTTAGATAAGAACAGAGCTGAGGCTTCGATATGAACTAGCCATGCGTACATCTGCAGCATTTTCCATGCAAGCCATCTTCGACTCACATTCATTCGCATTCGTACCTAGTCAAGTGAATTATTCATGCCAGTTACTTCCGACCCCATGTGTACATGAGGATTTCGAAGAAAAATGCTGAAGATTTCACCCTACAATTTCACGTACATTTATTCTCCTTTGTGAAGAGCCCATGCATTCTCCATGCACACGTCTAGCAAGAGTCAACAAATTGGAAGGAGTTGACTCATGAAACCGCAGCCACGTTGCTCCATCACCCTCGAACAGCAAATGAAGAAGTCAACCGGAAATGACTCAACTAATGAGCGTAAAATGGACCATGCAACTATGTTTGTATGCAAGAACTGCTTACGAAGAAGTCACGTCCCACAATGGTCAGCAAACGAAGAGTTATTTGTTAGAGCTAGTATTAGCACCTAGAGGGGGGTGAATAGGTGTTTAAAGCAATTTTGATAAATTAATCCGATCGAGATATAAATAACTTAAAACAAACAATTGCAGCGAATGAAAGCAGTTAAAGATAAAAAGGATTAGGGATAGAGAATCAAGACTCCAGATTTATAGTGGTTCGGCTTAGATCAAGCCTACGTCCACTCTCCCGCACGGACAGCCCTTCTGGCTGGATTTCACTAAGAATCAATAAGAGTGATTACAGTCTCACGCTCTTGAGTCCACAGTGTAGATTACTCTACTACACTTTCTCAAGGTCTTACTACAATATGATCTCTCTTTTGATTACATGTAACGCTCAAAGAATGATATCGCAAAATAGAAAAAGAGATTCAGACTTTGGAATTCTTCTATCCGCACCCTTCAACAACTAGAGCATCTCTCTTATATACTTCTTCATGCCTTCAATATTGTTGGCACATTCCAAAGAAGTTCTTCCAATCAACCCGTTGGACAGAATCAATTAGAGAGATCTCGAGCTCTTTAAGGTAAGTGTTGATAGCCCATCAATCCTGCTCGCCCCTACAATCAGGATCTCGGTTTCCATAAGTAGATCCTTCCAAATATAAGTTGCGAAATCTTTAGAGAATCTAAACATATTTCATATGAAAGTAAGATCGTTTAGTGCTGAATCCAGTAGAAAGATATCCACTAGTCGTTAGAATAAAGATCATATAAGATCAGAATAAACGTCTTTCTAGAAACTGTCAATGTGAGTAGACTTTGAAATATAAGTCTTGAGTCTTGCCAGCTTCAGACTTTGATCTTCAAACTTTGTCAGTAGAGTCTGTAAGTCTTCAGACTAGACTGATAAAAACGTTTTGTCAACTTCAAAATACTTCAAGAGAATTTATCCAACAATCTCCCCCTTTTTTATGGTGACAAAACTTTCCTGCATATTTGAATATTATCGCCCTGCAATACAACTTTTAAGCAAGCATCATAAAAAGATTAGAAAAGATGGTAGAAGTTCTCCTGTACACAGATATCCTGTACACAGACTTTCCCTATACACAGATCTGCATTCACCGAAACCTCATTAGTCATAAACAGACAGTATTATCTTTATCTAATTTACGAAGCTTAAAGTATTGCCAAAGTGAGCACACATTCAAAAAACTGCACACGTTTAAAAACTCAAGTCAAAGTCAAGATAGCAACAAAAAATATAAAAGATTAGATTTGGTTTGAAAACAGAAAAATCATTCGAAAATCTGCAAAGTTTACTCCCCCTTTTTGTCAGCATAAAAAAATCAAGGAGCTCGAGGAATGCGAACAAGTTGAAAGTCCTCCATAGACTTGACCATGTGTCTTTCGGCTTCCTCAAATCTTCCCGTACTTGGGTGAGAGTAGTGCCCTTTGCGGTATCCCGAATCTGACGCTTGAACAACTTTAAGCCGATCATGCAGAATGATGAACATTGCATGATTTTCATTCTGCAATGTCTGAAATTCATATCCCATGGCATAAATTTGACCTTTGAGTTCCAAGATGATTTCAAGCAGCCTTTGAAAATCTCCAGAGTTGTCAATCTGAGTGCTTGTTTCAGCTCGGTCTAATGGTGGAGTCAAGCCAGTATGAATGTCAGCAGGAGGTTCAGTATGAGGAGATGAAGCCTCTCCTTCGAAACGTGCGGCATGAATATCCTCAGCATCAGGAGGTGATCGACTAACACCTGTTTGTGCATCTTCTTCTCTAAAAGTTAGTAGAAGAGGTGTGTGTTCTCTGTCTTTATCTCCTCCTGTTTCCATGTCTTCTGGAGGAGAAAAGAACTCTTCTTTCTGAGGAGTTTCCTCAGTGACAGGCTGTTGTAGATCATCCTTTTCTGCCGGAGAATCTCGTTCGTTCGGTTCATCCGCTTGTTCTGCTTTTCCTCTTCCTCTTCCTCTCTTTCTTCCTCTCTTTCTTCCTCTTTCTTCTCTTCTTCTTCCTTTTTCTCTTCTTCTTTCTCTTTCTCTTTCTCTGTTTTTGCAAACTGATGTTCTGGAACAGTTGGAATAGATGTAGCAAATTGAGAAACAAGAGCAGAGATGGGTATAGCATCCTCATCATCTTCATCTTCCAAGATGATTGCTCTTCTCTTCTTGGTAGAACTAATCACAGGTTCTTTCCCTTTCCTTTTGGCCGCTGATGAGTCTGGTCTGAACTTGATAGGAGTCTTTTCCTTGAATTGCTCTAACTTCTTGCTAAGCTCTTTCAGACGCATTTTGGTAATCATCCTCAGCCCAATGTCCATTTTATCAATAGTCTTCACTGTGAGAATATGAGGAGGTTGAATGTTCAGATGTCTGAAGAGACGAGTAATGAGAGCAGCATAAGGAAGTTTTCCTTTGTCCTTTGCCATGCATCTGTACATGTGAAATATGATGGTGTGCGGCAAAGAGAAGTTGAGACCAGTCTTGATTGCAAACATCAACTTGGCTTCAGAGATGGATACATCTGTCTTGGATGTCGATTTGGGTCTTAGACAGTTGATCACAATCTTATGCAGAAAAGTATTTGTTGCATTCATTTTGGAGTAGGATAGTCTACCTTCTGCAATTCTGTCTCTTGCAAGTTCAAGAGTAGCATGGCTTACGGATACACTGATTGATTGGAAAGCCCCTCTTTCCACACCAAGTATATCAGCCAGAATGTCCTTATCAACAACATACACTTTATCCCTCACGCTGAAAGAAAAGATGTTTGCATCAATGAAACTGAGATTGGAGTAGAAGTACGCCGTTAATTCAGAATGTGCCGTATCACCGTCAGTACAGAACTGATAAAGTTGAAGTTTTTCAAACTTCTCTCGCAGATTTATGCTCAATAAGTCCAGAAAATCGAAATCCACAGTTCGTGGGTTCATCACCCCACGCTTCAGCAACTTTTCATACTTCTCCCTGTGTCCGTCGGCGGAACGGTTCATCCCTTCTTCCCTCGAAGGTTTGCAGCCACACCCATCCATGGTTTAAAATGTATGAACATCTTTTCATCATTATCCTTTCCCTCTGGCTGATTCATACTACCAAACCTAGGGTCACTGGGGAAGTTTGCAAATGCTTTTGTAGCCGTTCCCTCAGGAACAACTCCAGACCTTTCCATGACAGTAAGAAAATGAGTCTCATTTCTATAACCCTTCTCTTTCAGAAACTCATCCACGAAAGTCATAGCAGAACCACATTCCTTTAATGTAGAGTAAAGCCTATAAACAAAGGCAGGCTTAAGAGTTCTTACTGGTTCAATGTCTTCAAAAACTGTTTCTGCATCTTGAGGTCGACGTCCTTGAGGTCTATTTGGGGAAGACCGATGTGGAGATCGTTGAGGAGTTTGCTCAGTAGGAAAGTCGCTTTCTTCAGTGAGATCAAAGTGCGTAGGCCCCTCACTAGATCCCTGTGGTCCCCTGTTTGCTATTCTGGATGACTTCCTTTGATACGACATTGTGCTTTCTTTGGAGAAGCTTTCTCACTTGTGTTGCAAGAAAGTTAAGAACTTTTGAAACGAAGGAGTTTTGGAGAGAAAAATACAGAGCAGTGAAAAGCTTTTGATATAGGGTTTCTGGGTAAAGTGAAAACGAAAGAGAAGAAGTGTATAAAAGATAACAGATACGGGGGGTAATCCAAGCGTCGTATATTTTGGAAATCTTTAAAATTTCCTTTTGAAAAAATAACTGCCTTAATAAATCGATAACCACTCTCTTTAAATATAACCGTCTTAAAAATAGACAGATAATCTTACCTTATCAATAACACAGTTTAAGTAAATGAACTTACAGTCGTATCGATTCGTATTCTCAATTTTTCATCTTTGAGTCTGATGCTCTGTCAGACTTTAGTTACTGAGTCTAAGCTTCAACATTCTTCAAGAGATAATATATTGAGTCTTGAGCGAATAGACTCAAACAAGCTTTTCTCTAGTGGCTTTGTGAAGATGTCAGCCAGTTGATTCTTTGAGTCTATGAATTGTATCAAGACCTCTTTGTTCTGAACATGATCTCTTATAAAGTGATGTCGAATCTCAATATGTTTTGCTCTTGAATGAAGGATAGGATTCTTTGTCAAATTGATTGCGCTAGTGTTGTCACATCTTATTTCTGTGCAAGAGTCTTCAATGCCAAATTCTTGTAGTTGTTGTTTTATCCACAATATTTGAGAACAGCAACTTCCAAGGGCTACGTATTACCCGCTTCAGCCGTTGAAAGAGCCACGATACTTTGTTTCCTTGAAAACCAAGATACCGCCCTGTTTCCAAGCAATTGACAAGTACCGAGGTGCTTTTTCTTTCAACTCTACAACCTGCAAGATCTGCGTCTGAATAGCCAAGAAGTGTAAAGTCTCATTCTTTGGGATACCAAAGACCAATCTTAGCAAGATAGTAGCAACATATTTAATAATACGTTTAACAGCACTTAAGTGAGATTCTCTAGGATCAGATTGAAACCTAGCACATATGCAAACACTAAATAATATATCAGGTCTGGATGCAGTAAGATAGAGAAGTGAACCAATGATACTCCTGTATAACTTTTGGTCAATTTTCTTCCCTGCTTCATCTTTGTCTATCTTCAAGGAACTTGACATTGGTATGTCAGTCTTTTTGCAATTTTCTAGACCGAACTTTTTAACGAGTTCTTTTGCATATTTCTCTTGATGAATGAATATTCCCTCCTTTAGTTGTTTGACTTGTAGACCAAGGAAAAAGGATAGTTCACCCATCATGCTCATCTCAAATTCACTGCATAGACTTAGAAAATTTCTTGCACAAAGTCTCATTAGATGATCCGAATATGATGTCATCAACATAAATCTAAACAAGTAGAAAGCTTTTACCTTCATTTTTAATGAACAAAGTAGTGTCTACCTTTCCTTTAGTAAAGCCATTATGAATTAAGAAATTACTTAACCTTTCATACCAAGCTCGATGAGCTTGTTTTAATCCATATAAAGCTTTCTTCAGTCTGAACACAGAGTCTGGTTTCTTTGAATCTTCAAATCCAGGAGGTTGTTCCACGTAGACTTTTTCTTGAATAAATCCATTCGGGAATGCGCTTTTGACATCCATTTGAAACAACCTGAAATTCTTATAGCAAGCAAAAGCAAGTAGTAATCGATTGCTTCTAACCTTGCTACCGGAGCGTAAGTCTCATCATAGTCTATCCCTTCTTCTTGCGTGTATCCTTTAGCCACGAGTCTTGCTTTGTTTCTCGTTACTTTGCCTTTTTCGTCAACTTTGTTCCTGAAAACCCATTTAGCTCCAATAACTGATTTACATTTTGGTTTGGGAGTCAATTCCCATACGTCGTTAATATTGAATTGTCTGAGCTCTTCTTGCATTGCTTCAATCCAGCTTTCATCAGCTAAAGTTTCTTCAATATTTTTGGGTTCTATTTCAGAAATAAGAGCAACAAAGCACTAGACTCTTCTCGCCTTTTGGATCTTGTTCGAATTCCCTCATTAATGTTCCCAATAATGAGTTCTTCGGATGACTAGACTTGTGCTTCCGATTCTTCGTTGATCCGATAGATTGTTGATCTTCTTCTTGAGTAGATTCTTCATCAGTAGCTTGTTGTACTGATTTCGATTTAGTAACTGCTTCAGTGGAGTTAGATCTAGCAATGTCTAGAGCAGATTCTGAATCTTCAGTCTGTATCTGCTGAACTTGTGGAGAGTCTTGAAATTTGACATTCATTGATTCTTCCACAGTCTGAGTCTTTTTGTTGAACACTCTAAAAGCTTTGCTTGTAGTTGAGTATCCAAGAAAGAATCCTTCATCTGATTTTTCTTCAAACTTACCAACACGATCATTTGCATTCTTTAGAATGAAACATTTGCAACCAAATATTTGAAAATAAGAAACTATTGGTTTCTTTCCTTTAAAAATTTCATAAGGAGTTTTCTCAAGAATTGGCCTTAAAAACACTCGGTTTATAATATAGCAAGCAGTTGAAACAGCTTCTGCCCAAAACCTTGAAGAAATTTGATTTCCAATTAAAAGCGTTCTTGCCATTTCTTGCAAAGACCTATTCTTCCTTTCCACAACCCCATTCTGTTCTGGTGTATATGGAGAGGAAAATTTGTGTTGAAAACCAAATTCATCACAAAATTTAGCAAAGTCTTGATTTTCAAACTCACCTCCACGGTCTATGCATGCGAATGCTTGAGATAGTGTGACATTTCTCATTCTGCACCTTTTTAGCAAACTTTGAAAAGAGAGAGAAAGTCTCTGACTTACTTGAAAGAAAGTAGACCCAAGTGAATTGTGAATAATCATCCACTATCACCAGACAGAACCTTTTACCACTAATGCTTTGCGTTCTGGTAGGTCCAAACGAGATCCATATGCGAAAAGGCGCAATACATGATTAGTGGAAACTTTATTTATTGATTTGTAAGAGTTTCTAACCTGTTTACCCGGTACGCATGGTGTACATAGATCGACTTTGAATAATTGAGAATAGGCAACCCTCGAACAAGTTTCTTTGTAGAGATCTTGTTGATTTGTTTCATATTGATATGGCCTAGCTTTTTGTGCCATAGATTTGCTTCATCTTGTACTGATATTAAGCACTGTGATATTTCTTGATTTACATCCAGAAGATAGATATTTCCATGTCTTTGACCAGTAAAAGATTGAGTAAAATCTTTACTGATTCCAGAGCACGTTTCTTCCTGAAAGTTGATCTTGAAACCAGAATCACACAATTGACTTATGCTAAGCAGGTTGTAATTTAATCATTCAACTAAGGAAACATTATTGATAGACAAACTTCCAATCTGTACTGTTCCTCGACCAGTAATCCTTCCTTTGTTGTTACCACCAAAGGAAACTTTTCCTCCGTCTATCTGAATAAGTTTTATGAAGCAGCTTGAGTCTCCTGTCATATGTCTTGAGCAGCCACTATCAAGATACCATTTAATCTTCTTTTTGATAGTAACACCAATTAACAAGAATTCAAGCTCTTTTTGGTACCCATACCATCTTGGGTCCGAAGTGTTAGAACAATAGACAGTCTTAGCCCAACTCCTTTTAACAGTCTCCAAACCAAAGGACATTCTTTCTCAAAGTGTTCTAAGTTTTTACACTTGGAACATCTCGGAGCATTTCTACCAACGGGTTTTACAAAAACTTTCGGAAATGATTCTTGTAAACAATTCTAGCTGGTCTTTGTTTAATTCTTTCTTTTACCTTCGGAAAATCAATCAGTGGAATAGTTTCAGAAGTCATACCAAGACCTACCTTATCAAAATATGGTCTTTGTATTGAAAGAATCTTATCCAGCTTTTCAGAACCATTTGAAAATCTTTTTGATATGTTAGTGATATCATTTTTCAAAAGATTATTTTCATTTGAAATATTGTCACAAAGTTTTCTTTCACAACAGCAAAAATCTTTTTCCAGCTTTTCAAACTTTTCTTTCATAAGTTTATCCTGTTGCTTCAATGTAGAATTTTCCCTTTTCAATTCGGAAATCCTCTTAAGAGAGGTTTTCAGACTAAGACAAAGTTCATCAATATATTTAGAAACTTTAATAGGAATTTTCGAGTTACCAACCTCGAGTTCGTCGAGTTTGTGTCTCGAATCAAGGTCTCGAGTCTCGAGTCGACTTTGCCATTAAACATATATTGGCATAATCATCGTCACTTTCTTCACATTCGATATCACTCCAAGTCTCTCGCTTTGAGTGCCTTCCTGTTTTTCTCGGTCTTTCCTTTTCTCTTCTTTAACAGAGGACGGTTGGGTCGATGTGTCCCTTTTGTTGCATTCAAAGCAAGTCACTTCTTTATTAGAATCATCTTCCTCTCGTTGACTGTTTTGAAACCTTTTGCGAATTTTGTTTCTTCCAATTGAATTTCCTTCCTTTTCTGTTCAACTTCCCGAATCTCTTTATCATGAGTGCCGAGTTCTTCATCGTCTAGATCTTCTTGAGTCTCCCCAGCATCGGAATAGTCATTAGACTTTAAGGTAATAGATTTCTTACCTTTTGAGTCTTCTTGTTCGTTGGTCTGTTCCACTTCATAGGATTGAAGAGTCCCAACCAGTTCGTCTACAGAAAGTGGAGCAATCCTCTGTGTCTCTCTTATTGAGGTTTTATATAATTCCGGTCTTTTGAGAGTCCTCGAAGGAGTTTGTTGACCTTAATATGTCCTGAGATTGGATGTCCCTGATATTCAAGACCATTCACAATTTCAGTAAAGCGACTAAACATGTTAGTTATTGATTCTTCTAATCTCATCTTAAAGACTTCATATTGTCCCAAGAGTATGTTGATCCTCGTTTCTTTCACACGATCAGTTCCTTCATAGGTAATGTGAAGTCTATCCCATACTTCTTTTGCTATATCACAAGAAGATATTCTGTTATATTCAGTAGGGGATAAAGCACAATATAAAGAGTAAATAGCTTTGGCGTCTAGAGTCTATCTCTTGGTGATTTCTTCTTGAGTCAGAAGAGTAGGAATAGCAGTTTCGTTTCCTCTCTCTGATTCCGATGCAGCAGCAGGAATGATTCCTTTATCAACCACTTCCCATTCTAAAGGATCTTTCGATCTTAGGAATGCCTTCATCTTATTTTTCCATATGCTGTAATCTTTTCCATCAAAGTATGGAGGTCTGGTATTGCTTTGACCTTCAATCAACCTTGTAGGCAACATACTAGCCATAGATCTTTTACTTAGAAGTAAAGACACTTCTTATAAACAAGTACACGAGCTCTGATACCAATTGTTAGAGCTAGTATTAGCACCTAGAGGGGGGTGAATAGGTGTTTAAAGCAATTTTGATAAATTAATCCGATCGAGATATAAATAACTTAAAACAAACAATTGCAGCGAATGAAAGACGTTAAAGATAAAAGGATTAGGGATAGAGAATCAAGACTCCCAGATTTATAGTGGTTCGCATATCAAGCCTACGTCCACTCTCCCGCACGGACAACCCTTCTGGCTAGATTTCACTAAGAATCAATAAGAGTGATTACAGTCTCACGCTTTTGAGTCCACAGTGTAGATTACTCTACTACACTTCCTCAAGGTCTTACTACAATATGATCTCTCTTTTGATTACATGTAACGCTCAAATAATGATATCGCAAAATAGAAAAGGAGATTCAGACTTTGGAATTCTTCTATCCGCACCCTTCAACAACTAGAGCATCTCTCTTATATACTTCTTCATGCATTCAATACCGTTGGCACCTTCCAAAGAAGTTCTTCCAATCAACCCGTTGGACAGAATCAATTAGAGAGATCTCGAGCTCTTTAAGGTAAGTGTTGATAGCCCATCAATCATGCTCGCCCATACAATCAGGATCTCGGTTTCCATAAGTAGATCCTTCCAAATATAAGTTGCGAAATCTTTAGAGAATCTAAATATATTCCATATGAAAGTAAGATCGTTTAGTGCTGAATCCGGTAGAAAGATATCCACTAGTCGTTAGAATAAAGATCATATAAGATCGAGAATAAACGTCTTTTCGGAAACTGTCCATGTGAGTAGACTTTGAAATATAAGTCTTGAGTCTTGCCGAACTTCGGACTTTGATCTTCGAACTTTGTCGGTAGAGTACGTAAGTCTTCGGACTAGACTGATAAAAACGTTTTGTCAACTTCAAAATACTTCAAGAGAATTTATCCAACATTATTGACTGAGAGAAACCAAATGGCAGCCACGTCTTCTACCCCACTCAGCAAGCCAAAGAAGCCCGTGAAGGCCACGACCTCCTCCAGCTGTCAACGTGCACGCGCTCCTCTCCTTCTTCGGCCAGCAGGCTTCAAAACTCATGCATGCGGAAGACACGTCCTCTCTAGCTGCTGCTCGCCCGAAGAGCCACCAAATCAGCCCATTGTTGACTCTTAAAGTCAACAAAAATAACCCACGAAGACCTCACTTTTCCCTCCCACATTCGGCAGTTGTTCCATCCTATCGACGCCCATCTTTCTCTCTTTCTCGGTGTTTTTCTCTCTCTTGGCGCCCAAATTCTCTGTCTTCTTTCTTCATTTCCAGTGGTGATTGCATCGCAGAAAGCCTAGAATTTCCTTCACCCTCTCACTTGTGCTCTGTTGCTCCACCTGTACTACGTCGATCGCCGCCCCTCTATCGCAGCAGGACCCGAGAGACCTCGGCTTGCGCCTCATCGCACACCGTTGTTGCTGTCACCACTTCTCCTCACCTCGACTATAGCTCGTAGCTTGCAGTCCGCTTGTTGTCAATGCCGTAGGACCTAAGGCAAGTGAAAGTCTACTAACCTATGTAATGCACTGCCGTTGTTGTCTGATAAAGTGTAGTTAGATTGGAAATAGTTGAGTTTGGATGTTGGATAGTGACTTCGAAATGACCGAATCAATTTGAGGCTAGATAATTGAGGAGTTTTCGTGAGTACCTCGATTTAAGCCTTCGATTTTTACACCAAATGTTGAGGTGGTAGTACCTTGAGGCTTTGTTCGCAAATCGTCTTAGAAAATCTCTTGAATTGCATCAAAATTTATGGGTACTGTGACACCGTACCTGTCGCAACCTACCCTCGGGAGGAGGGAACAGGTTTAGAGGTATTGCCCAAAGGACAGACCTAAGGCCCATGATTAGGCACGGGCTCTTCCAAGCCCATACCCTGCGTGACATTAGGATATTTTTTAAGAATTTTACAAAAAGGAGTCGCCACTAGCCTATTGGGGTCGGCTAGAAACCAAGTGAGGCACGGGAGTATGCCACAGTTCCTACGCAACCAGAGAATCTAGGGTCGGGGACTTGATTACACTAATTGACTAATTAGTGCCATTTCGGTACCTAATCTTGTTCATCTTAAAAGAAATGATTTTTGTCAAGCAGTTTGGATTGATTTCATACCTATCCACTAACATGTGAGGTTATCAAGCGGGTGCACAATCATTAAAATAACAGCCATAACTACCAATGTCCTAATTGCAATAAAATTAGCACAAACAACTAATCGATGCAAACATAATCAAATATATAAATTAAACATGCAATATAATTAATACGCAAGTAAATAAAGGCCTAATTACACTAAAAAGGGAATACATGACAAATCCTAACCGAACCCCATCATTTTTGGATTTTCGATTTTTTTTAAATTTTTTAATTAATTTAAAAAAATTAAAAAAAATTAAGAAAAGGGTCGAATTTTTTAATGTTTTTCGAGCTTGAATTTTCGGAAATATTTTTGAATTTTTGTTATTTTTCGAACTTTTGATTTGATTTGATTTGATTTTGATTTTTTTGAATTTTTGAATTTTTAATATATTCTTAATATTTAATTCGGGAAAATGGGTTCGGACCGGGTAAACCCAATACAGCCCGCAAACCCAACCCAAACCCGGATCCAACACTTTTGGATTTAAAAAAAAAATCAATTTTTCATTTTTATAATAATTATTATTTTTAAAAATTTCTTTCCTTTGTCTTTTCTCACTACGTCGTATCTGTGTCCTTTTCCTACACCTCCTGTTCAACAGTCATTCCCGAAGTCCACTTTTCATTTTAGTTTTCTATTTTTTTATTTTGCTTTTCTTTTCTTTCTTTTGATTGATTTTTTTTTTTGTTTTTATTCTTTCTTTCTTCCCTTCTGGCCTTTTCACCGAACATCCCCATCTATTGTCTTTCCTTCCCTTTTTTTGGGTTTTCCTCTTTCGCTCTTTTTTTTTTTTTTTTGCTGGTTCTCCTCTTTTCTTTGTTCTTATTTTTTATTCTTTCCCTCCTCCCTTATGACCTTCTTCTTCGTTACGCTTTCATGCCCGATTCTTCACCCAGGACATCCTTCAACCAAGACCTCACCGGCACGACAACACCAGTGAGAGCAACCGCCGTCCTTTTTGCCACCAAAACACCACTATCTACCCGTTGTCCACTCCAACCGGCGACGACCACCGTCGGCCATGAACGCCGGTGGCCAAACCATTTTCAGACACAAACATTCCCTCAGCTCAAACACACATGATTACCCCACGAAAATCGTATGGAATCACAATGGAAACATAAAAGACAAGCACGTTCCAACATATATATGAGTAGGCGCGAATCAGACTGAGTTTAAGCCTGGGTTGTTTCTCGGTTCTCTTTGGGACATTTTGTCAAACAGTTGAGGTGCAGCAGTTAAAAGGGGCATACGGACTCACTCAAGGCTCGGATTCGGGTAAAGATCAACACAACATGCACGAGCAACACTCAATATCCGCTAAGGGACATATCAATCACACTCGAGCGGATGTGAGCACAACAAGTATCTTCAGGCTTCAACAAACTTGCAGAACTTAGATATCGTTTAGACATTTCCACAACCATTTGGTGTGCATTACTGACACGGGGAATTTTCCATGCGAGACAAATCTAAACCCCCCTACGATGCATACTAGAATAGCTAACAGCTTTCAAAGAGGACCGGCTCGGACCGAAAAACCAGGGACACACGGTTGAGACAAAAGCCTACCTAGTTCGAGAGGAGGACTGCGGCGAATGGCAATTGATGAACGAACCTCCAGCAACGACCAACCACTCTCTCGAGCTTGCACTTTCTCTTTAGGTCGCTTACTCGCTCCTCCTTCTCGATCTGTGATCCCCCTCTTTTTGTTTCCTCCCCCTCCGGTTATATACTTATGTCTTTTTCTTTTTTTCTGCAAGTATCCTGAGCGAAGACCTGCTGCCGTGCCAGTTGGTTGATCGGTCTACTTCCCCGACCCATGGATCGCGCCAAAGGCCCTGCCATGCCGATCCTCTGCCTCACCTCCCTCGGTTCTTCCCGTTTCTTTCCTTTTGCTCTCTTTTTTTCTCTACAGGAACTTGCGCGAAGACCACGGCCGAAGCCGTTGCCGGCCGACTGCTCCCGACCCGTGGATCATGCCGCTCGCCTGCCACAAAGATCCTCTGTTGCTGTTCTCGCTGCCTCCTCTACTCTGTTTTCTGCAGGTTCTGCAGGTCTTCGAGCGAAGACCAGCAGAAGAGAAGAAGGAAGGGCCGGGTCGCCGAAGAAGAAAGGAGTCTGGGCTAGGCCCAGTGTGAGGGGAAGAAGGAAGGAAAGGGTCGGGTCGGGCCAAGGCTGGATCCGGCCCAATCCGACCATTTTCGTTTTCTTTTTTAAATAAAAAAACTATTTTTTTTAATAATTTTTTTTGGTGACTAATTCCTGACCTTTAACTCTATTTTAAATTAATTTAGGTAAAATTTAGGTGTCAACAGTATCCAAATGTTTTAAGAAATGTTTTATATTTTAAAGATTTATGAACTTTTTATAAAAAACATCCTAAAACCATTGGAGTTGGGATTGAGATTTGGATTTGCCAAAGTGTCGATTTCAAATTAATTATGATTTTGATAAATTGTTTTATTTCGAGCCATGATACAAGTGTGACTCGAGGCTATTTATGTGGATTTCGAAAAGCATTTGATATTTAAACATGCAAATGGATTTTATGGATTTGGTATCTTGCTTTCGATTTTATGAATTGATTTCATCGATATGAGATTGATCTATTTTCAAAGACTATGGTTGTTGTATTGATGCGTCATTGAAAACCTCGTTTCACATTACTTGATACTATACAAGGGGATTTTCAAGAACCCAAAAGGATTTCAAATGTGGTTGTTGTTTTAAAAATGGTGTTGGCATTCAGCATATCATTCAACATTGAGATTTGATGAGAACTCATGGGACATCCGATGTCATTGCTTTGAAAATGTTTTATTGAAATAATCTGAGATGTGATTGATGCCGTCGAACCCTCGGGTCAATGATGCCCTGGGAGTCGGGAGGCCCAAAGGTTCGAATGAGTCGATGCCCTTTGGATGCCTAGGATCTGCAGTGCCCCAGAGGTTTTCCCCGGGAGTGTCGAGATGCCCAGTGGTACGTCGGTACGTAATTCCAGAGGGTAGGGGTAACCATTTTCATGGCGCGTCCCGGAGATTCCTCATGATGCTAGGTGGGGTGCGAGATGCCTGGAGGTGTGACGTAACACGCTCTAGATGCCCGGTGGCCTAGTGGCTAAATGCCGGAGGCTTTCGCGACACCATGTTAGGTGCGAATGCCCGGAGGAACACAAACATTAGTCCTCTAGGAGGTGAAACCTTTTGAACATTAAAACGGATGGCCCTGCTAAGTGTGCGTGTGGTTTGGTTATAGGACCAAATTGTATGGCATGGAATGGGACGTGCCATAACAGTTTGATTCTATAATCGGGACCCGTGTGACTGAAAATGGTGCATCTTGGTTTCGAAAATGCACTTGCTATTGCATTAAAGAGCTTTATGGGTTTGATACATACTCCTTTCTTTTGATCATATGTTTTGTCTATCTTGCATGAAATTGGATAGTGATGGTTCTGCACGATATAGTTTAGTAGATTTTTTTACTGCTGGGTGGTTGTACTCACCCCTTTTGGGGACTAACATTTCAGACTAGACAAGATGCCTCTACTGCCTGCACCTCCCAGTACATTCTATGGATTCTCGATTGACCTGCAGTGAGAGCAGTCGGAACATCAGGACCCTGAGGTGCGAGGACTGACGTTTGTACGGGTGAGATTGATTATGATGTTCGATACTAATCCTCCCACCGGCCCTGTACTCTAGGAGTATGTCGTTGTATTTGTCCGTCAGGATGGACGAACGCTAGGGCCGCTACCACCGCCACCAGGAAACGAACCGATTGGCTAGGTGTGACCGCGAGGAAGGAAACTTTTGGAATGCCGGCACTGAAAGATGGACATTTAGTAAGTGGTTGCTAAGGTCGTCAAACCACTTTTGAAGTATAGCCGGGTGTAGGAAACCACGACACTTTTTAGATGTATTGTCAAACAATGTCCATCTAGTTACGTAAATAAAAGTGTACGGCTTTTAAAGTGTTTAGTCGATGTGCATCGTTCTTGAATATAGGAAATGGAGTTGTTGGATACGCTTCCGCCATGTTTTACGTTGGGACCAACGGAAAAGATATAGACCCCCCAAAACTCAAGAACTTATTGAAATCTTATGGTATCAGAGAAATCGACGTTCAGGTCAAGAAAAAGGTAGTGATGTGTCGCGACCCTAACAGATCGGGGGCCGTTGAGGGGTGCCACATCAAATGTGTGAAAGTATAGAGAACTATGTCGCGAAAATTCTTTCACTCAAACAAATACACCTTAAGCCCATCTTTGATTTGGAGCATATCCAATTTAACTTCACCCGAGGGTTGTGTGACTTGACTTCAATATGAGGTGTGTGACGTCCTGAAATTTGAGTCTTTTGAAGGATGAATGAACGTGAATTTTGTCAATGCATTGTTGGTTGATCTCACTCGGAATTGATCACTCCAAAGATACTAACCTTGAGGAGAAAGGTTAATGAGAACAGAACTCGTGCAACTAAAGAACTTGGCCTGAGAAAACAACTTGACCGTGAGACTTGCGTGAGGACGATCCTATAGATATGCATACTGATTTCAGGGACGACTAGAAGTCGATTCGCGGATAGAACATAATGGGACGACTGGTGATTCCGTTTACTGTTACCGAGCTCGCGAACAACCCTATGTCAATTCTCAGTAATCATGTACTTTGAAATAATAATCTATCCTCCGCAATTTCATGTAGTCAAGGACGTCCATGTATCGAGATGTCTTGAACGTAGTTTGGCACGAGTTGGTTATGCGTGAATCCTTGAAGCCGCCTGTCAGTCTGAGTTGTACCAAAATAGCATTCGGATGAAATTGACATGGCATGATAATCCATTGTTGGACTTCAAATTTTCGGAAACATCCGGAACGGACTTTTGAAAGATGCTACTTCGACAGTTGACAATGCTAGCTAAGCTGAGTATTTGGGAAAAAGGATTTACGGATCGAGGAAGTTAGCCTATGAGGATGTGGGCTGAGCCAAGCCAGTGTGGGCTCATGCCCAAGGTAGGACAGCCACCATGGTAGACTGAGACAAGCAAGTGAGCTTGTTGGACCCAACTGACCAATTTACCCTTTCCGAGCCCATTGTCTAACCTTGAGCCATTTCGAGCCCAACCAATTCTCGAGCCCGTTCCTATTCATTTCCTAGCCCGTTTCTTAGGCCCGCCCTTCATTTTAGCCCAAGGGCAAATTGGGAAATGTGTAAGGTGTAAATGACCATTTTGCCCTTAAATATTGTGAGCAAAAGTCAAAAAGAAGAGAGAGAAGATGATGTCACTTGCATGCGGAGTTGAAGCAAGCATTTAATGGCCTTATTGAGGAGTGCAGCCAGCCCTCATTTCACTCTCTCTCTCCCCCTTCAGCCCAAGAAATTCGCAGCCCTCTCTCTCCCCTTATTTCTCTCCCTTCCTTCTTCTTCTCCTTCTAACCTCTCTCCAAAAACTAGAGTTGTTTGTTGCCTTCTTGTGAGAATCACCACCCGTGCCACCCACCACCATGCTCAGGACATCCAGTCCGTATGGACCACGGTGGCCGTTCACCGGTCGGAGCCGCTGGCTGACCCGTCGGTCGGCTAGAAGCTGCCGCTCACCTATGCTGCTTCGCCCGTTTCAACTGTTTTCCTCCCATTCCAACCCAACCTCTGCCCAGCCCAGCCACCAGCCAGTCCCCCTTGACCCCCAGGTGCTGCCACTCACCGACTGACCGCTCGCCGGAGCTCTAGCCAGCCCGTTTAGCCCTTCTCCTCCTACGACAATTCAATTTTCCAGAGTTGTAGAGGGAGTTTGAGTTTGTTGTTGCTGTTTTAGCCTTGGGACCACCTTGGATCGTCGTGGTTGAGGTCCCCATGTGTTGCCTTCATCGCTGCCACCACGTCCGTGTCTTCGGCCCACTTAATGGGTGAGTTTAGCCCCTAATCCTTCGTTTAGTGCCTAAACTTGCTTAGGGTTGGTTTAGTTAGGGCTAATTATAGTTTAGGAGGTTTAATTAAGTTATATTAGCCCTAAGATAGGTGGTTAGATAGATAATTAAGATTAGTTTAGGTTAATCTTGCTTTTTGTTAATTAATTGTGGTTTGTGTTTAATTAAGCATGTTTTGCCTTAATTAATTGATTGTTTGTCTTAATTAATGATTTGCTTGATTTCTCGATTTAATTTATTAATTATTGAATTATGAAATTATATTTTTCATAGTGCAATGTTCACAAATTACTGTTCACACTCACTGTTCATGCGCACTATTCATCCAAAAGCGAAAAATTGTCTAATTTCATGTGTATTGATCTTATGATGTGAATTGGATGTGTAAATGCATAGACATCCGCATCAATCGTATGGTTTCCACCAAAAGGGGAAAATGATTTGTCTGAGGGACACTGGAAATGGACCACTTTTATGAGAAAATGATTTGAGGTTGTATATGCAAGCATGTGTGCATTGGCTAATGCTCAAAGATAAAAAGTGGGTTGTGGCGATATGCTTGCATGATCATTAAATTGAACCCGCCGCCCCGACAGGAGTTCAGGGGGTGATAGTTGATTTACTTGTTGCGCCGGCAAGAGTTTAGGGGGTGATAGTGTGATTTACCCGCTGCCTCGGCAGTAGTTCGGGGGGTGATAGTCCAATTTATTGGAACCTGGCAGAGGTTCAGTTGTAGCCCCGCGGGGCAGTAATAATTAGAACTCGTGTGATGCAAGAGCGTATGAGAAACATGGTATCATTGGTTCCGATTATGCATGAGCTGATCACATTGTTTATGGTACGCACACATGAATCGATAACGTGCAGGGTGTGGCAATGGCTAGGTGAGATTGCTTGTGATGCGAATCGTATGTGAATGATGAATTGCATCTTCTAATGGCCATGTGCATTGCGTGTATTGTGTTGAGATATAACATGCAGGGTATGGCATACCGGGTAAGGTTGCATGCGAACCGACTATTTATTTGTTGGTTGGCCCTAGCTATTGTTATTTGTTGGTTGTTGGTTATTGGTCATTGTTTTATTTGTGGGGTGGTTCTAGAGAGATATCCTGAGTTGAGTTGGTGTTCTAATTGGAGCTTCGGGGGAGAACTTGTTGAGATTTTATCTCACTGGTTATTGTATAACCACTTTCAAGCCCTTAGAATGGTGCACCCACTAGTACAATTTGGGATGCCTAAGGACTGGGAGACTGTCGTAACGCACCACCACTTCCTGAGTCGGGCGCATCTTTACAAGAAGTATCTCTTCACCATCTGGGTGGATGAGAGACCGAGGCAATGGATACCCCATCAATTCCTGGCGTGGTTCATCCAGGACGGCAATATGCTGATCGGTCCTCTTCGAGGTTTTGACGAGCCGCCCAGTAGGGGCTCCGAGGACGCCAACTGGGATCCCATGGAGCTAGACCCTCCTGATGGTGCAGTGGAGAATCCTGCCTCCTCTTCACTAGAGATTGACCTGAACGCCTCCGACTACGACTTGACGGAGCTTGAGTCCGATGAGTCCGAGTGATAGGGGCGTCGAACCCAAGGGTTCTTTTTGTATAGTTGGATTAGCCTAGCCTAGTTTCTTTTTTGTCTGGCTTAGAGGATGGATTGGCCCCTGTGGTGGGCTTGTAAATTGGAAACAATCCTCCGTTGGTTAATCCAATGAAAATGTATATATACTAGTAGTTGCTGTTGTTCTTGTTGTTCATCACTATCCCTGTTTGATTGTTTGGTTGTCTGTTTGACTGGGGGATGATTCGTTTTCCGCTTGCGCATAATGAAAGATTAAAATGAACGGTTGTCGACGAGTCCTGGGATGTCGCTTTCTATCGACCAAGGGAAGGGGTTGTTGCGTGCTCGAGGTTTGGGGCGTGACAAGGTGCGGCGGTGACCTTTTTTTTGTTAGATTTAGAGTAAGAAGGGGAAGTTATTGCAAGACACCCAATTGCTTTAGGAGTTTTTAACGTCGTGGAATCAAGGAAATGTGGAGCGACTAGAGTGGGAATCCTGCGTGAATTCCAACCACCGTGGAAAGAAATCCCAGGAGTATAAATAGAAAGAACGCAAAGAAAGAGGGGATGGTCTGAGGGGATGGTCAAGTTGTGCCAAACCTCCGCTAAATTTTCATTTGGAAGCATTTTTTTTTTTTTTGAGCCAATGTCTTTTCATTGTAGTTTTAGTTTTAAAGTTTGTTATATGTGCATTGTGAATGCCAATGTAGCTTTATTCCAGAGCATCAGTGTGCCTATAATTTTGAGGATATTTCAATGTTGGTAAAGTCTTTTTTTTTCTTCTTTTTTGCGATTTTGATTCCTGTGCTTACACTCTCATTTTCAATTTGAGTATTTTGTTTGGTCAATAAACATAACAAAGTCTTTTAGACAAAGATAAATTATTTGGGATAAGCATTTTTTATTCCGACTTTTTGTGTTGCTGCCTTCCACGACAACATTATTGTCCTCCGTAGGTGATCTACTCCAGGACAGACTCCACAAATCATACAGACTTAACAGAAAAAAAGGATTTCAGAAGATAGATATAAAAGAGTCCATGCATTATACACCGCTAAAATGTGATCAAAACCACTGCAATCAACAAGAAATGGATCTGATAGAAAAATCCGGGGCTAAACATAAAATATATCAGAAACGAGGCTGAGAGTCTGAACCCAGTCGGGACGAAAACACCTGGAACGCAACAATAAAAAAAGTCAAGTGATGTCGTGTGCCGGGAACATGGATGATTCGTCTTCCACATGTCAAACGTTTTCAGTTGCAGTCCGGTCCATGGCAGAGTGCTCAAATAATTTAAATGTGAATAGTCTTTGGTTTGGGGAAATCAAAGAGGAGCAAGAATAGTAAAAAGTAGCCAGTAACATGGATGGTTCAGTTAACGCATGGGAACAAAGAGCAGAAATTGTTACTAACTTTAATTTAACTTAATTGAAAAGATTCTGTAGCTTTCATAATTTAATTGTATTTCATTTTTTCAACTATTTTAGAAACTTAAGTTACCATTTTCTCCATCTTCTCCAAGAACACTGCATTCTCAAGTAGAAACTGGATGAGCTCAATGACATATCCCTATATCTCTACATGCTTAACCTATTGCTTGAGGCACTAGTTTTCACCATCGATGTCATGTGCTCGCATTCAGCCTGTTTTAGCGAGCTGAAATTTGAATGCAAGCTGTTCATTCATCTCCAGCACTCACGATATATTGAATGGAAATTCACATGTAAATATGTGATGAGATCTGGGATGAGCACAAATAGTGAAGGTCTTGAGACAATAAAAATTCCCATACGAGCTAGAAATACCAGTAACATGTCGCTTTGCTCGGAAGCAGTTGATGCCTTAAAGATGGACGTGGCCAATATGTCAGCTCCCATAATATTGCGATTGCCAATTCAAGGAAAGTACGTGGAGGAGTGCGAAGAAGCAACTTGGACTACGAAAAAATATAGATCAAGCAGGAAAAGTTTTGTTCAAATGTTGAACCGAATCGAGACGGCCCGATCAAGTTGAAAATCTCTATTTGGTTCAGAAATCAAATTCCATTCGGTTGCACTTTGGTCAAATCTGGCATTGTTCCCGTCAGGTTTCCAGAAAACAATGTGGGAGTGCTCACTTTGTAAATTGTCATATTAGAAACACCACTTATTATTGTGGAATTGCGGCAAAGGAAGTACGAACATGTTACTATTTTGTCAAAAAAAAAAAAAAGTACGAACATGTTACTATGAAAAGTCTCCTCGGAAACCTATGTCAGGAGGGGATGAAGTAGATACAAAGTTGGACTGATTTCACGCAATTCATGGTATAAGGGTATAAGGGATTGATTACCAAACTGCCTTAAGTAAAGATACAAAGTTGGATACTCATGTTATTTATAAAGAAAAAAGCACCTTCACGCGTCAAATAAGGGACGAAATGATCTTGTTAATTTGCAAGAGGAGCACATTCAATGGCAACTTTCGGGTAGACATTAAGAAAAGATACGAACTTGAAGGACTGCTCAAATCAATATTTTATGGTACACTGTAGATTAGGATTGTATTGATATTGATGTCGATATACTAATCATTCGGGGGCAGCACTCGAGAATGTGGAACTGCATTGACTTCCTTTCAAGTTAAGGAAATGGTAGGTAAAACTGAAAAGTGAAACAATAAAAAAATGGCACCCACTAAAATGAAAAACCAAGAGAGACAGCAGCCGCAAGAGCGAAGGCTACTAATGAACAGCTTGTAACTGGCGTCAATAGATTGTTCAAGTGAATCTATGCTGCAAAAATTTTAGCCATACTATTTGCAAGAGCTGGGAATACGAAAAGAAAAGCTGTTATAAGAAACATTCTTTGAAAAGAAGGGCACATCCACCCTCAAACTATTCATAAAGCTGCCTGTATCGAGTCGTGGATGTGGCGAATTCGTAGCCCTGAGGCAAAAGGGCGAATTCATCATCAAGGCTGACCACTTCTATAAAGTCTACCAAATGTAAGACATGCCCGACATAGGAACATCGAGGGTTGTCCAAAAGAAAGGGGTGAACACAATTCCAATACCAGTCTCTAACCCAGATATAATACTACACGTGTTGAGGCCCTTGGGAAACCAAACAACTTCTGTGAAAACTCTAGCTAGGCATCTGATGTACAATAATCCTTGGATAAATTCTCTTAAGATATTTTGAAGTCGACAAAACATTTCCATCAGTCTAGTCGAAGACTTGCGGACTCTGCGGCAAAGTCTGAAGATCAAAGTCGACAATAGCAAGACTCAAGTTTCAAAGTCTACTCATGGACCGGTTTCCGACCGACAAAGTTAAAAACTTCTATTCGATTCTATCCAAATATGGTTTTTGGTTCAACGGCTATGGAATATCTTTCGACTGGAATCAAGCACTACAAGATTTTATATTCGTATCCGAATTAATATAGATTCTCTAAAGATTCGCAACTTATTTGGAAAGTTCTACTTATGGAAACCAAGATCTTGATTGTATGGGCGAGCAGGATTGATGGGCTATCTACACTTACCTTAAAGAGCTCGAGATCTCTCTAAATTGATTCTGTCCAACGGGTTGATTGGAAGAACTTCTTTGGAAGGTGCTAACGGTAATGAAGGCATGAAGAAGTATATAAGATAGACGCTCAAGTTGTTGAAGTGTGCCAGATAGAAGAATTCCAAAGTCTGAATCTCCTTGTTATTTTGTGATCTTATTCTTCGAGCATTACATGTAATCAAAAGAGAGAGTAAAGTGTGGTGAGACCTTGAGGAAGTGTAGTAGAGTTTCTACACTGTGGATTCAAGGGCATGAGATTGTAAACATTCTTTTTGATTCTTAGTGAAATCTAGCCAGAAGGGCTGTCCGTGCGGGAGAGTGGACGTAGGCTTGATCTAAGCCGAACCACTATAAATCTGGAGACTTGATTCTCTATCCTTAATCCTTTTATCTTTTATTACTTTCATTTGCAGCGATTGTTGTTTTTAATTCATTAATATCTCATTCGGGTTAAAATTCATAAAATCGCTCTAGTCACCTATTCACCCCCTCTAGGTGCTAATTCTAGTCCTAACAATTGGTATCAGAGCTTGTGTACTCGTTTATAAGAAGTGTCTATACTTCTGAGTAAAAGATCTATGGCTAGTATGTTGCCTATAGGGTTGGTTGAAGGTCAAAGCAATTCCAGACCTCCATACTTTGATGGAAAAGACTACAGCATATGGAAAACAAGATGAAAGCATTCCTAAGATCGAAAGATCCCTTGGAATGGGAAGTGGTAGATAAATGAATCATTCCTGTTGCTGCATCAGAATCAGAGAGAGGAAAAGAAGTTGCTGATCCTATCGAGATGACTCAAGAAGAAATAACCAAGAGACAGACTCTTGATGCTAAAGCCATTGACTCCTTATATTGTGCTTTATCCCCTACTGAGTATAACAGAATATCTTCTTGTGATACAACAAAAGATGTCTGGGATAGGCTTCACATTACCTATGAAGGGACCGATCGAGTGAAAGAAACAAGGATCAATATTCTTTTGGGAAAATATGAAGTCTTTAAGATGAGATCAGGAGAATCAATAACTAACATGTTTAGTCGTTTTACTAAAATTGTGAATGGTCATGAATATCAGGGACATCCAATCTCAGGACATATGAAGGTCAACAAACTCCTACGTGTACTCTCAAAAGACTGGAACTACATAAAAACTTCAATAAGAGAGACGCAGAGGATTGCTCCACTCTCTGTAGACGAACTGGTTGGAACTCTTCAATCTTACGAAGTAGAGCACACCAACGAAGAGGAAGATTCAAAAGGTAAGAAATCTATTGCATTAAAGTCTAATGATTATTCTGATGTTACAGACTCTGAAGATGATCTAGATGACGAAGAATTGACACTCATGATAAAGAGATTCAGAAAGTTAAATAGAAAGGGAAGAAAATTCAATTGGAAGAAACAAAACTCACAAAGGTTTCAAAACAAATCAACAGAGGAAGATGATTCTAACAAGGAAGTGACTTGCTTTGAATGCAAGAAAAAGGGACACATCAGACCCAACTGTCCTTTGTTGAAGAAAAGAAAAGGAAAGACTGAGAAATACAGGAAGGCACTCAAAGCAGAGACTTGGAGCGATACTGAATATGAAGAAAGTGATGATGATTATGCCAATATCTGTTGGATCTCCGAATTGAAAAAGGAAAATTCTACATTGAAGCAACAGGAAAAAAACTTTGGAAAGAAAAGTTTGAAAAGTTGAAAAAGAACTTTACTATTGTAAAAGAAAACTCATATTCTGTTTCCAAAGAAAATAATCTTTTGAAAAATGATATTTCTAATATATCAAAAAGATTTACAAATGGTTCTGAAAAGTTGGATTAGATTCTTTTGATACAAAGACCCTACTTTGATAAGTTAGGTCTTGGAATGACTTCTGAAACTATTTCACTGATTGATTTTCCAAAGGTAAAAGAAAGAATCAAACAAAGATTAACTGGAATTGTTTATAAAAATCATTTCCGAAAAGTGTTTGTAAAACCTGTTGGCGAAATGCTTTGAAATGTTCTAAGTGTCAAAACTCAGAACATTTTGAAAAAGAATGTCCTTTGGTTTGGAGACCTGTTAAAAGGAATTGGGCAAAGACTGTTTATTGCTCTAACTCTTCTGGACCTAAGATGATGTGGGTACCAAAGAAAGCTTGAATTCGTTTTAATTGCAGGTTACTATCAAAAGGAAGATTAAATGGTATCTAGATAGTGGTTGTTCAAGACATATGACAGGAGACTCAAGTTGCTTCATAAAACTTGTCCAGATAGATGGAGGAAAAGTTTCTTTTGATGGTAACAATAAAGGAAGAATTACTGGTCGTGGTACAGTAAAGATTTGAAGTCTGTCAATCAAAAATGTTTCCTTAGTTGAAGGATTAAATTACAACTTACTTAGTATAAGCCAATTGTGTGATACTGGATTCAAGATCAATTTCCAGGAAGGAACGTGCTCAGGAATCAGTAAAGACTTTACTCAATCATTTACTGGACGTAGACATGGAAATATCCATCTTCTAGATGTGAATCATGAAAGACCATAATGCTTAATATCAGTACAAGATGAAGCAGATCACCAAGATCTCCTCCAAGAAACTTGTTCGAGGGTTGCCCATTCTCAATTACTTAAAGTCTGATCTTTGCACACCCTGCGTACTGGGTAAACAGGTAAGAAACTCTTACAAACCAATAAGTAAAGTTTCCATTAATCGTGTACTACAGCTCCTGCATATGGATTTATTTGGACCTACCAGAACGCAAAGCATTGGTGGAAAAAGGTTCTGCCTAGTAATAGTGGATGATTATTCACGATTTACTTAGGTCTACTTTCTTTCAAGTAAGTCTGAGACTTTCTCTCACTTTTCAAAGTTTGCTAAGAAGGTGCAAAATGAGAAAGGTCATACTATCTCAAGTATTCGTACAGACCATGGAGGTGAGTTTGAAAATCAAGACTTTACTAAATTCTGTGATGAATATGGATTTCAGCACAAATTCTCCTCTCCATACACACCAGAACAAAATCGGGTTGTGGAAAGAAAGAATAGGTCTTTACAAGAAATGGCAAGAACTCTTTTAATTGAAAGTAATATTTCTTCAAGGTTTTGGGCTGAAACTGTTTCGACTGCTTGCTATATTATTAACAGAGTATTCTTAAGACCAATTCTTGAGAAAACTCCTTATGAAATTTTTAAAGGAAAGAAACCAATTGTTTCTTATTTTCAAGTATTTGGTTGTAAATGCTTTATTCTGAATAATACAAATGATCGAGTTGGTAAGTTTGAAGAAAAATCAGATGAAGGATTTTTTCTTGGTTACTCAATTGCAAGCAAAGCCTATAGAGTATTCAACAAAAAGACTCAGACTGTGGAAGAATCAATGAACGTCAAATTTCAAGACTCTCCACAAATTCAGCCAAGTCAGACTGAAGAATCTGAATCTGTTCCAGACTTTGCTAGATCTTCCCCCCATGATGCAGTTCAAAATTCAGAAGCAGTACAACAAGTTACTGATGAAGAATCAACTCAAGAAGAAGATCAATAATCTATTAGACTATCCAGTAACTGGAAGCACAAGTCTAGTCATCCTGAAGAACTCATTATTGGAAACATTAATGAGGGAATTCGAACAAGATCCAAAAGGCGAGAAGAGTCTAGTGCTGTTGCACTTATTTCTGAAATAGAACCCAAAAACATTGAAGAAGCCTTAGCTGATGAAAGCTGGATTAAAGCAATGCAAGAAGGGCTCAGATAATTCAGTATTAATGATGTATGGGAATTGACTCCTAAACCAAAAGGTAAATCTATTATTGGAGCTAAATGGGTTTTCAGGAACAAAGTCGATGAAAAATGCAAAGTGACAAGAAACAAAGCAAGACTCGTGGCTAAAGGATACACGCAAGAAGAAGGGATAGATTATGATGAGACTTACGCTCCAGTAGCAAGGTTAGAAGCAATCAGATTACTACTTCCTTTTGCTTGTTATAAGAATTTCAGGTTATTTCAAATGGACGTCAAAAGCGCATTCCTAAATGGATTTATTCAAGAAGAAGTCTATGTGGAACAACCTCCTGGATTTGAAGACTCAAAGAAACCAGACTCAATGTTCAGACTGAAAAAAGCTTTATATGGTTTAAAACAAGCTCCTCGAGCTTGGTATGAAAGGCTAAGTAACTTTTTAATTCAAAGTGGTTTTTCGAAAGGAAAGGTAGATACTACATTGTTTATTAAAAATGAAGGTAAAGAATTTCTACTTGTTTAGATTTATGTTGATGATATTATATTCAGATCATCTAATGAAACTTTGTGCAAGAAATTTTCTAAGTCCATGCAGGATGAATTCGAAATGAGCATGATGGGTGAACTATCCTTTTTCCTTGGTTTACAAGTGAAACAACTGAAAGAATGAATCTTTATTCATCAAGAAAAATATGCAAAAGAACTTGTTAAAAAGTTCGGTCTGGAGAATTGCAAAAAGACTGACATACCTATGTCAAGTTCTTTGAAGATAGACAAAGATGAAGCAGGGAAGAAAATCGACCAAAAGTTATACAAGAGTATCATTGGTTCACTTTTTTATCTTACTACATCTAGACTTAACATATTATTTTGCGTTTGCATATGTGCTAGGTTTCAATAAGATCCTAAGGAATCTCATTTAAGTGCTGCCAAACGTATCATTAAATATGTTGCAACTATGCTAAGATTGGTCTATGGTATCCCAAAGAATGAGACTTTACTCTTTTTGGTTATTCAGACACAGATCTTGCGGGTTGTAGAGTTGAAAGAAAAAGCACTTCAGGTACTTGTCAATTGCTTGGAAACAGGGCAGTATCTTGGTTTTCAAGAAAGCAAAGTACTGTGGCCATTTCAACCGCTGAAGCAGAATACGTAGCACTTGGGAGTTGCTGTTCTCAAATATTATGGATAAAACAACAACTACGAGACTTTGGTATTGAAGACTCTTGCACAAAGATTAAATGTGACAATACCAGCGCAATCAATCTTACAAAGAATCCTATCCTACATTCAAGAGCAAAACATATTGAGATTCGACATTATTTTATAAGAGATCATGTTCAGAACAAAGAAGTCTTGATACAATTTATTGACTCAAATAATCAACTGGCAGACATCTTCACAAAGCCACTTGAGAAAAGTTTATTTGAGTCTATTCGTTCAAGACTCAACATTTTATCTCTTGAAGACTGCTGAAGCTCAGACTCAGAATCTAAGTCTGACAAAGTATCAGACTCAAAGATGTAGACTTGGAATACCAATCGACACGACTGTAAGTTGTTACAATTACAGTTCATTTACTCACCTAAACTGATATCTCGAAAAGGTAAGTTTGTCCGGTTATCTTTAATCGAGTTTATTAAGGCAGTTAATCTTAAAAAGGGTGGTTATCGATTTATTTAAGGCAGTTATTATTTTATTTTTTGAAAAGGAAATTTCTTTTTAAACGCGACGCTTCAGATACCACGATTCGATTACTTTTTATACTCCTTCTCCTTCTCTTTTTACTTTACCCAGAAACCCTAACTCACAAATTTTTCACTCTCTGAGATTTCTCTTCTCAAAGTTCTTCTCAAGTTTTTGACTTTCTTGTGACACAATTGTTAAAGTTCCATTCAAGAAGCGACAATGTCTTACCAAAGGAAATCCTCAAGAATAGCGAACAAGGGACCACAGGGCTCTGGTGAGGGGCCTACGCATTTTGATCTCACAGAAAAAAGTGATTTTCAAAGTGAACAGACGCACCAACAATCTCAACAGCGCACCTCCTCGACTAGATCCCATGTTCGTCATCCTCAACATGCAGAGGGGATCATTGAAGATATCGAACCTGTAAGGTCTCTTAAGCCTGCTTTTGTTTATAGGCTCTATTCTGCATTAAAGGAAGGGGGTTCTGCAATGACTTTCATTGATGAGTTTTTGAAAGAGAAATGCTATAAGAATGAGACACATTTTCTCACTGTGATGGAGCGATCATGCGTTGTGCCTGTTGGAACGACTGCAAAAACTTTTGCAAACTTTCCGAGTGGCCCTTGCTTTGGTAGTACAAATCAGCTTGAAGTGAAGGATGATGATGAGAAAATGTATATACATTTTAAGCCTAGAATGGGTGTGGCTGCAACTCTTTGAGGAAAGAGGGATGAATTGTTTCGATCTGAGGAACACAAGAAAGTGTATGGAAAATTGCTGAAGCGTGGGGTGATGAACCCACGCACCGTGGATTTTGATTTTCTGGATCTATTGAGCATCAATCTGAGGGAGAAGTTTGAGAAACTTCAACTTCATAAGTTCTATACTGAGTGCGAGGTGGCTTATTTTGAATTAATAGCCTATTTTTATTCCAACCTCAGTTTTCTTGATGCCAATAGTTTTTCGTTCAGTGTGAGAGATAGAGAGTATGTGGTGGACACAGATACTCGGGCAGATGTAATTGGTGTGGAAAGAGGAGCTTTCCAATCAATCTCGGTGTCGTGAGTCATGCAATTCGGAACTTGCGAGAGACGAGAATCGCGAAGGTCGTCTCTCCTACTCAAGGATGAATGCTACAAACACTTTGCTTCACAAGATAGTGATCAACTGTCTCAGACCGAAATCGACTTCGAAGACAGATGTATTCATCTCAGAAGCCAAATTGATGTATGCAATCAAGATCGGTCTTAAATTCTCTTTGCCCCATACTATCATGTTTCACATGTACAGGTCTATGGCGAAGGACAAGGGAAAACTCCCTTATGCTGCTCTCATCACTCGTCTTTTTAGACACTTGAACATTCAGCCTCCTCACATTCTCTCTATGAAGACTATTGATCAAATGGTCATTGGGCTGAGGATGATTACAAAAATGCGTCTAAAAGAACTTAGCAAGAAGCTGGAGCAGTTCAAGGAGAAAACCCCTGTGAAGACCACACCAGACTCTTCTACTGCTAAGAGGAAAGGAAAGGAACCTGTGACTAGTCCTATCAAGAAGAGGCGGGCAATCATCTTGGAAGATGAAGATGATGAGGATAATATGCCTATCTCTGACTTTGTTTCTCAGTATTCCGCTCCGGTATCAGCTATACCAGAACAACAAGTTACAGAGGAAACTGAGAAAGGAAACCAGGAAAAGGAATCCTTGCAGAAAGAAGAAGAAGAAGAAGAAGAAGAAGAAGAAGGAATAGCAAAAACAGACTCCCAGCAACAACCAGCAGACTCACATGCCGAAGAAGATCGAGCAGATTCTCCAACAGAAAATGAGGATCAACAACACATTGCCACTGAGGAAACTCCTCAGAAAGAAGAGTACTTCTCCCCTCCAGAAGACATTGAAACAGGGGAAGATGTCCAAAGAGAAAGTACTCCTCTTCTCTTAACATTTACCAGTGCAAGTGTTAGTAGATCACCTCTTGGTGCAGAAGATGTTCATGCTGCTCATTTTCCAGAGGGAGAGGCAACATCTCCAAACATTGATCTCCCTGCTGATATTCACTCCGCTGGCTTAACTCCACCTACCGAGTTGATGCAAGCACACAAACTAACAATTCCGCTAATTTTGGAAGGTTGCTTGAAATCATTTTGGAGCTAAAGGGCCAGATCTATGCTATGGGGTGTGAATTTCAGACTCTTCAGAATGAGAATCATGCTATGTTCATCTCATTGCATGATCAGATTAAAGATGTTCAACGTCAGGTTGAGGCCACTGCAAAAGGCACTGCTCTAACTAAACTACAAGAGGATTTGAGGAAGCTAGAAGGAACTGTCAAGTCTATGGAGGACTTTCAACTTGTTCGCATTCCTCGCGTTCCTTGATTTTCTCACCTTTTTATGATGACAAAAAGGGGGAGAAGATTTTGCAGATTTTCACTTTATTCCAAACTTTCAAACTTTCACTTTTATCTTTTTGGATTTAATACTTTTGTTTGGTTATATTTGACATTTTGAGTCTTTGAATGCTTGCTCATTACTGCATTACTTTAAGCTGTTAAAGTAAATAAAGATAGTTGATTGATATCTGCACAGGACTAATTTATTTTCTGTGGATGCAGATCTGTGTACAGGACAAATCTGAGTACAGGATAAGTCTGTGTACAGGACAACTTATACTATCTTTACTATAATCTATCATTGCTAGCTTAAATGTTGTATTGCAGGGCAATAATATTCAAATCTGCAGGAAAGTTTTGTCACCATCAAAAATAGGGAGATTGTTGGATAAATTCTCTTCAGATATTTTGAAGTCAACAAAACATTTCCATCAGTCTAGTCTGAAGACTTGCAGACTCTACTGGCAAAGTCTGAAGATCAAAGTCTGACGATAGTAAGACTCAAGTTTCAAAGTCTACTCTCATGGATAGTTTCCAGACCGACAAAGTTAAAAACTTCTATTCTGATTCTATCCAAATATGATTTTTGGTTCAACGGCTATGGAATATCTTTCGACTGGAATCAAGTACTACAATATTTTATATTCGTATCCGAATTAATATAGATTCTCTAAAGATTCGCAACTTATTTGGAAAGTTCTACTTATGGAAACCAAGATCCTGATTGTATGGGCGAGCAGGATTGATGGGCTATCTACACTTACCTTAAAGAGCTCGAGATCTCTCTAAATTGATTTTGTCCAACGGGTTGATTGGAAGAACTTCTTTGGAAGGTGCCAACGGTAATGAAGGCATGAAGAAGTATATAAGAGAGACGCTCAAGTTGTTGAAGTGTGCCAGATAGAAGAATTTCAAAGTCTGAATCTCCTTGTTATTTTGTGATTTTATTCTTCGAGCATTACATGTAATCAAAAGAGAGAGTAAAGTGTGGTGAGACCTTGAGGAAGTGTAGTAGAGTTTCTACACTGTAGATTCAAGGGCATGAGATTGTAAACACTCTTTTTGATTCTTAGTGAAATCTAGCCAGAAGGGCTATCCGTGCGGGAGAGTGGAAGTAGGCTTGATCTAAGCCGAACCACTATAAATCTGGAGTCTTGATTCTCTATCCTTAATCCTTTTATCTTTTATTACTTTCATTTGCAACGATTGTTATTTTTAATTCATTAATATCTCATTCGGGTTAAAATTCATAAAATCGCTCTAGTCACCTATTCACCTCCCTCTAGGTGCTAATTCTAGTCCTAACATAAACGACCAATGTCAATGGAGAACATGTACTTGTTACTTGTTCGCTGCAGAGTCTTCTCGGTAGAAATCTCCCTTTTCTCCAGGACCTGTGCATTCTTGAGTAGAAATTCGACAAGCCCAATGACATTAGGCTCCAGTACATAACCATATATCTTAACATGCTTAAGCTGGTGCTCGAGGCAGGTAAATGTGCCGTCCACTGAACTCTAGTAACTATAGCCACTGAACTCAAATGCAAGCTTCCACCCTGCTTCGGCATGCTAGAAATTTAAAGAAACTTTTTAATCTCAGTCACTTCCAAATTTGAAAATTCCAATAAAATTTTACCGTTCTAGCATTTCTACCTTGGCTTTATTGTCATCTCTTCCAGGATAAACATAGATAGTGAGTGTCTCGAGAAAATGAGAAATCCTCAACAAGCTACAAATGCCAGGGACGTACTGCTTTCTCGGATGCATTTGTAGTGTCACATGTTTCCAGGCAAAAGATGGGCATGGCTGATTTGTCAACTCCCACATAGTTAATACCTAATTTAAAAAGAATTAATTGGACCGATATTAAATGAAAATTAGTATAGGACATACATTGTGGATGCTCAAGAGCATGTGTACGCATGGACTGACTGAAATGAATTAGTATTTTTTTTGGTCGGTGAAATGAATTAGTATGATACCATTGAATTCAAAGTCTCGTCAGGAAATTCATCAGATTTTCTAGAATATTACAAAGACAAATCACAAGAGCATGGACAATGTCACATTAAAATTGAAAACAAATGGCCACACAAGGAAGACAAGCACCTTATGAACTGTAGTTTTCGGTTACATGAGTGGATTGTGGATAATAATAGTTTACAATTGCTCAAAGTTCATAGGCCAGCAGATGCAAGGAAGGCCACCTTCTAAAAGTCTTGGTGGGCATAAATAAAAGAACCCAGCCTGAGTAAATAATAATTTTTTTTCTTCTTCATCTAGGACATTACCCGATGAACGGAAGCATAAAAAAAGCAACAGAACAAAGAAGCCAAGGCAGAGAAACGGCACAGCCACGGTCCATTTCAAGTAAGACCCAATCCAACATCAGTTTACCCAACTTCTATTCTACAAATTTAGGATAGTTGAAATGTGAGAATATCCTATCAAACAAATAGTAATACTCCTTACGTGAAGGATCAGCACCCAAATCATTCAAAAGTACCTCAAAGCAAGACAAAATAAGTCAGAGCAACAGCAGAGAAACCATACCAGTATGCACCAATCGCATGGCATAAAATAAGTACTACAGCTGAGCTTTTCCAGCAGCAGTATGAACTCACAATAATCTCCAGGCGGATATATTTTATAATCACTGAACCAGAGGGATGTATCAACCAGTGATAACATATCAGTCACCTTGACATAATCTAGACACCCAGCAATATCCAGAATCTTCACATTAGGACAAGCTAGCTCCAGATCCCCATAGTGATCAATAATTAAATGTTTGATATCTGATCATGTAAGATCAAGCTTTTCAAGACCCTCGCATCACTGAAAATTTAACTCTTCAATAGATGAGCCACAACAGAATTTGGGTTCGCGGAGGCCATAACAATCTTCAAGAGACAATTCTTTCAGCAGCAAGCTACCAGATAGTATGTCAGCCATTTTTGTTGGGATCGTAGGATCCCCAAAAACCGGATTCGGCACTAAAACCGAACCCCTAATCATATGCGGAAGATGAGCCCGGGAATTGTCACGTATCATCGATCATAAAGCACACCACAAATTCGAGCGTACCTTGTTGGCCACAGATTAGATACCGATGCCGTATTGAGGAAGAGAAATCAATCCTGTTCGATCCGATGTCGAAGAATCGTCGTGAAGGGAAGATGGCGTCGCTTCTTAGCTTTTGGAGAGAGAGAATTCTTGAAGAGAATGGAGAACGAACGTACAAATGCCAAGAGATGCGTTCTTTCCCTCTCTCATCCCTTTTATAGGTTCCCATTTCCACGGGCCTTCTTCCCGTGGGCCGGGCCTTTAGGCCCATCGTGGCTGGGCCAACTTAGGCCCATTATTAAATCCATCATCTCCCACTCGCACATGGTGGGTCAAAAACCAACATGGGCGGATAGGCCCAACTTAAGCCCATCAACTGAAAATCCCTCTTTTCCTCTTTCAACATTCATACCGGTGAATAATCCGTGCGACCAGCATACTTTGAGAGCTCGTTGCTATACATCTGTTAGGAATATATAGCAGCTCAAATTGGGCATCATTTTCCGAGTAAATTTAGTATGCAGTACCCTAGATCGATCGATCACATTTATATCTCTCTTTAATCTCATTTGAACAATGATATATTTATTGTATTCACAATTATGATTATCCCAAAGACAGTCATAATTGGTCGACACGTGAATACAAAACCACAATGTGATTCTACAAATCCGATCTTCCTCTTTCCTTCAAACTCTCAATTTCAATTCAACTCGCTTTTCTAGAAATGTCCCATTAGATCGAATCATCTCATGACCATTGGCAACATTCTAAGATAGCAAACACTAAATAGAAATCTTAAGAATAAGTAAGAGTCATGAGGGCACTAAAAAATTGAGGAACTCTATTCCTCAAGAGTCTCACACCTCATAAAAGTTGAGATCAAACTTTTGCCACTCTTATAGGTCGTCTCATGCATACGTAGTATGAAATACGTATTATGGTATTAACTCCTTTCCCATGGAGCGTATGTCTATACCATCAATACCGTACAGATGATAGTTCGACATACCCAATGTCTAACTTGAGTTCACGTATTTACTCATTCACAAAATTCATCGAACTCACATCGGCATCTTAGACAGATAAAGTAAAATGTGTGGGTTATTTTACTTTCGGACATCGTAAGTACTATGTCCTCATCTTAACACTCAGTTAAGGCGACATACATATTTTAAGCTTGAGCTCTCGATTATCACCTAGATAATAAGCTTAAAAACCGTCTCATCTATATTTATCACATAGTAAATAGAGGCGATTACCCGTGTGAGAGGGCTAATCTCTTATCTGTCCGACATACTTTCTCAACATAATATAATGCACTAAGCATTAAGATGCATAAAGATCAAACAAAAGATTCATAGGCATTAATAATGAAACAACACTAGTTCATACATGTGAACAACTCAGGGAAATTACAATCCAGTACATCAGACTCTACGCAATCCTAGAGATATTACATGACCACAAAACACATCTCTAGGTATTGGCTTTGTCATAGAATCTGCTACCATTCTATGCGTAGATATGTACTGCAAGTTCACATCCTTTCGTGCAACATTATCTTTGACAAATTTATACTTGGTATCTATATATTTGGTCTTGCCATGACATTTTGGATCTTTAGTGTACGCTATAGCTGTTTGGCTATCACAATTAACTAATAATTGATTTGCAGCTTTCTCAATAACGCCTAAGTGATCCAAAAAATCTCTTAAGCCAAACTCATTTTTATATTACTGCTAATAATGCCACGAACTCATCTTCCATCGTGGACAAAGCTATACACGTTTGTTTCTTACTGCTCCAACATAGGATGCCATTATTTAATAAGGAAACAAACCTAGAGGTAGATTTCCTTTCGTCTAAACCTCCTCCCTAAACAGTTTCAGGATAGCCTTTGAGTCGCAGATCCTTTCCTTGATAACTTATCGTATAATCAGCAATTCCCTTTAGATACCTCAGTATTCTCTTAACAGCTTTCCAATTTGCTGGACCTGGATTGGATTGGCATCTACTCACCATTCCAACTGCAAAACATATGTTGGGTCTTGTACACATCATAGCGTACATCAAGCTCCCAACTGCACTAGCATAAGGGACATGTTTCATTTGTTCCTTTTCTTGTGGAGTCCTCGGACACAGTCTATGGCTCAATCTTTCACCTTTTGCAATAGGAGTGTCTATGGGTTTACAATCTTGCATACGAAATCGTTCAAGAACTTTATTTATATATGCTTCTTGCAAAAGAGACAACGATCTCTTCGAACGATCTCTTGAAATCTTAACTCCAAGAATGTATGCAGCCTCACCCATATCCTTCATCTCAAAGTTGGAAGATAACCAACTCTTGACAGTATGAACAAAATCCATATTACTTCCGGCAATCAGTATATCATCAACATATAATGATATGATCACAAATTGATCCTTGGATCTTTTGATATATACGCAATGATCCTCATCAATCATTGTAAAATCATATGTCATTATGGCATTATGAAAACGTATATACCATTGTCTCGATGATCGCTTAAGGCCGTATATCGATCTCAAAAGTCGACATACCTTTTCTTCTTGGCCTTTCACTATGAAACCAGTAGGTTGTTCCATGTATATTTCTTCCTCTAATTCTCCATTGAGGAAAGCAGTCTTTACATCCATCTCGATGTAACTCAAGATCCATACTAGATACTATTGCCAGAATAATGCGAATCGAGGTAAATCTCACTACAGGAGAAAACGTATCTTCATAATCAATTCCTTCATGTTGATTATACCCCTTCGCAACAAGGCGAGCCTTATGCCTTTCTATCGAGCCATCAGCCTTTCACTTTATTTTGAGAACCCACTTGTTCCCAATAGCTCTGCATCCTTTTGGAAGATCAACCAATTCCCAGACTTGGTTTGATTTCATTGATTCCATTTCCTCTTCCATTGCATGAATCCATTTTTCCTTACTAGGGCAATTTAGAGCCTCATTAATATTTCTTGGCTCATCCTCATCTTGTGGAGCAACCATAAAAGTTTCCCCTTCAATGTCAAAACGTCGTCGGGGAATACTTTGGCGACTTGTTCGCCGTATGGGAGTTTGTACACTTTGCACATCATTCCCCATTATGCTCCCACTGGGATTAGATAATGATGATGTCGTCTCATTATGTGGTTGCAATTGAGAATGAGTTGAATTCAATTCATCACTTCTCATATTACTCCCACTTGGACGAACTCCACTAAGGTCATTATCTTGGTCCGAGGTTTCAAATAGGAGTTGTCTTCCCCTATTTCGCCCTTCTTATGAAAATACTCTTCTTTCCTCTGGGACCCAATTTCCCAAACTTGTGAGAGGACTCATGTGTATAGGCAGCACAACCCCATGGCTTAAGAAAACTTAAGTCCGGTTTTCTACCTGTCCATAACTCATATGGAGTGGAAGTAACTGATTTGGAAGGCACTCGGTTAAGTATATAGGCAAAGGCGATTAACAACGCATCACTCTAAAAGGTGATAGGTAAGTTAGCATGCGCCATCATGGACCTAACCATTTCCAGGAGGGTTCTGTTTCTTCTCTCCGCAACACCATTTTGTTGAGGAGTATATGGAATAGACAATTGTCTTTCTATTCCTTTTTCATCACATAATTTTCTGAACTCATCGTATAAATATTCTCGACCTCGATCGGATCTCAATGCTTTTATTTTCTTGTCTAATTGATTCTCTACCAGGTTCATAAACCTTTTGAAACAACTTATTGCTTCAGATTTGTGAGAAATCAAATAGACATATCCGAATCGAGTATAATCATCTATAAAAGTGATGAAATAAACAGCCACATGCCTTCCTCTCACATTCATTGGACCACAGACATCGAATGGATTAAGTGCAGAGGAAATTCAGCTCTTTTACCTTTTCCAAATGGTTTCCTTGTTGTTTTCCCTTCTAGGCAATGCTTACAGATGGGCAAATCGACTTTTTCAATATTGCCCAACAAGCCCTCTTTGGCTAGTCTATTCATACGATGTTGGCCAATGTGACCAAGTCTAGCATGCCATACATTCACATCATTATCATATTTATTAGGAGACGTGAGAAGGGAATAACAAACATTTGTATTAACATAATCAATATCTAATACAATGAAACCATCTAGAAAATAACCATGACCATAGTAGTTTGTATTCAAATACAAATCTACATTTTTATTATGGAAGTTCATATTAAAACCTAATTTAACCAACACTAAAACAGACACTAAATTCCGACGAATCTCCGGAGCATACAACACATCATGAAGAAACAAAGTGCGTCCATCACGCATATTCGTTGGCATGTGCCAATTCCTTTCACTTCAGCTCGGAGTTGTTTCCCACATAGATCCACTTAGTTCTAGTAGGTACTGCCGGAATTCCACGAAGGATCCTCTATCCTTCGCTACATGGTCTGTCGCTCCCGAATCCACACCCACGAGGGATTAGATTCAGTCAAGAATACAGAACTTGACAAATATGCAAAGTTCCCAATTGTACCAAGGGTGTGTACCTTCTTTGGCTCGCGACAATTGCGGGCATAGTGACCCTTCCGGTCACAAATTGTAACACTTCACCTTTGAGATATTCTTCACATGGGGACGTTTTCCTCTCTTTTGTTGGTTAATTCTTGGTTTCTTGCAAGAAGGACTTGATCCCTTGCATTTACACATATTGAACGAATCAATGCGCTTGCGCTTAGAGCATGAAGCCCCTTCTGAGCTAACAGCAACACATAAAATATATGTTTCTTGCTCTAATGCCTTGAGGCGATGATCGCCTAGCTCAAGGTGGCGCACAAAGATCCTCTAGATCTTCCATAACATGGTAAAGAGCTTTTAGTGCTTTTTGCTTTTCCAGCACATATTGAATTTTCATTTGCCAAATTTCATAGTTGTCACCTTTGAGCTTTTCACCTTTGTTCAGCTCGACAACTATGCTCTTTGTGGCTGAAGCCATTGATCTAAACACATCAGACATACATGCACGAGTTATTAATGCCTATCACTTATGCATCTATTTTGCACAAAACCCATCATATTAATTAATAATTTTAAGTAAGGTTTCAGAATCAAAAGGTCACTATGTTTCCAATCATCCTCCAAAATCCTAACTTAAAACTATCATTAATATGATTGTCATATGCAAAATCAATTCTATGAAGCTACAAAACTTCTATTACTACCCACACTAACTACCCACAAAGAAACCAAAGAATCACGAAAGCAGAGATAATTGACATACAATATAATAATAATGCTTTCACTCAATATTGCTAACAAATAGGTTGTTATATCAACAACAATCAGGTAGTTAACATTACATAAGATGTTCACAAAGAACACAAATAAAAATAGCCATAACATTTAAAAACAAGGCATATTACAACTAATAGGGAAAGCTGCTACATGGTCCAATTGCTTTTCTTTTTCTCTCGTAAAATTCTCGTGCATTCTTGACAGCCACGGAAAAATGCACGGATATCCCTTAGGATTTCTCCTACGAACATTCGAGTCCCGGCCCAATCGAAGTCATTCCTTGGGTCGCAGTCTTTGTGGCTCCTACCCGATGATATTCATTTACGAATGCCATTACTAGCTCCTTATAGCTAGTAAATCCTTTGACCTCCCGAAGGCGATTCAACACTCCTTGCCATTCTAGTGGAAGAGTGTTCATAAAGAATCGCATCATCTGAATATCTAGCATGGGACAACCGTTCCAAATGACTTCCTGTATTTTGTTGTTGACCTCTATGACATGATCAATTATGTCGTCACTCTCCCATCGATAACCATTCAGATCGGCTATCAACCTTGTAAGCCTTTCCTTCTGTTCATCTGACATTGTGCGCACAGATGCGCGCGGCTTACGGGGAGGCATTGTTCCTGCAACAAATGCAGAACAAAAAATGGATTACATATAATCCACATAGACATAATTGAAAAAAGAAACAAATCCTTTTTTTTTTTTTTTTGGCTCAACGGGTCAACGGTCGTCGGTCAACGGAAGTCAACGGTCGCCAACGGTCAACGCCGCGGTCGCGGTCAACGGTCCGGTTGGGCCGGGTCGCCGGCCGGGCCGGTCACCCGGTCGGGCCGCTCGGATGAGCCGACCGCTCGTGCCGCGTGCGTACGCGGGCTGACGTCACGCAAACGTCAGCCGGCACGTGCCGCGCCCGTGCAGGCGTCCGCAAGTCGGGTCGGGTCGGGTCGCCGGCCGGTGACCGCCCGGCCAACCGACGTCGGCGATGACGTCGGCGATGATGTCACCCCCGGCGGTTACCGACCGTTGGGTGACGCCATGTTGACTTCACCACGCGTCGGTCCGTGGACCGGGACGCGTGCCGGTTCGCCGACCGGCGACTCGCAAGCGCCGATTCGCCACCGCCGCGTGTCCCGCACGCACTGGACGAACCAGCGCGTCTGGGCGCGTCGCCCCCACGTGCAGCGCCTTCTGGCCGCGCGTCTGGGCGCGTGCGACGTCCCCCGGCGGCGTGCGACGTGTCGCCGGACTCGTCTCGACGTCGCCTTCCTCCCTATGCAATCATATTTTGATTTCGACTTACGAAAAGTCAGAAAAAATGGCGAACAACACTCGGGTGTCGGGATATCTCGCCCCGATCCGTACGGCCGAAATGCTTTTTGCGAAAATCAATCAAAAACAGTAAATTGGTTGGGAAAAACGTGAACCTGGCTCTGATACCAATGTTGGGATCGTAGGATCCCCAAAAACCGGATTCGGCACTAAAACCGAACCCCTAATCATATGCGGAAGATGAGCCCGCGAATTGTCACGTATCACCGATCATAAAGCACACCACAGATTCGAGCGTACCTTGTTGGCCACAGATTAGATACCGATGCCGTATTGAGGAAGAGAAATCAATCCTGTTCGATCCGATGTCGAAGAATCGTCGTGAAGGGAAGATGGCGTCGCTTCTTAGCTTTTGGAGAGAGAGAATTCTTGAAAAGAATGGAGAACGAACGTACAAATGCCAAGAGATGCGTTCTTTCCCTCTCTCATCCCTTTTATAGGTTCCCATTTCCACGGGCCTTCTTCCCGTGGGCCGGGCCTTTAGGCCCATCGTGGCCGGGCCAACTTAGGCCCATTATTAAATCCATCAATTTTGTTTTCAGTGAAGTCAATTTTGTTCATAAACAATCTTCTAAGCGACCTTAGTCGGACTGTCCCGCCACTGGTCTGACCACACAGGAAGCCAGCTTCAGCTCTACTAAGCCACTACACCTAAGAACAATGTTGGGCAGCGCATAAAGATTAAGTGGGAAATAAACAATATGTGGGAACTCCTCCCTAGCAAACCACAAGAAGTCTAAATCGAGGCACTTAACCTTTCTCCTCGCTGAAAACGAATCCACGTATCCAGTTTGGTCCCCGTTCTTCTCCTCTCTGGAGTAATATAGTCCTCATTTTCAGAATCATGGGGGTCCACCTCAGACGCACGGTTTAAATTAAGACGGAACGAATCGATCGTGGGGCTCTCGTGTATTGTCAACACGTGGTCGGTAAAATTCATGAATTTGTGGTCCACTTCAAAAGCAGTCTCCAACTTTTTGTAGTCGTGGTAAGGACAGTGATCGAAAGACAAGTGGCGGGTAGAAGTCTAGGGGTGACGGAACCCGGGACCATCAGTGTTCTGACAGCGTCTCTCGTGGGCAGGAAGGACAGAATATGGGGGAGCACCGAGTCCAAATTGCTAATCGCATTGCGCCTGTCGGTTCCGTCTATCTTCTGGAACGTTTTAACTTGATACAGCGTTGACCATCGAAACCCTAGCCGTCTTCCGAGCTCTTCTGTACTTGAAGAAGGAGAAAGCGGATCAGCTTTTTGTAGAGATAGAGACCGACAGTAGATTTGTAGTGGAGCTCCAAAGCCGGAATAGTAGGAAGCCCGTGGGCCCTACATCCTGTTGTGGATGATCGCAAGATGCCGCTGGCCAGGCTGAAGTCCGCTATTTCAAACTGGGTTGCCAAGGCTTATCGGCGGAAAATTCTTTTAAGTCCTCCCTACTCGATCGCTAACCCACAGGGGCCTCTTTGGAATATCCTTTGTCCATGAACTTTTCTTTGTTTTGTTCTGGTTTTACTTGTGAATGAATGAATGGCCTTATTTTCGACTAAAAAACAAAACTTGTCGATCTCCTGCAAGACCATCTCAACATATTGGACGTAAAAACCCCTCCCTCCCTCAAAACAAAGGTCTATTGGGGAAAACTGGGACCTGAAAAGAGCAATGCAATATGGGGTTTCCGAGAATGAAGCTACTCAGGAATTTCGACAAACAGTTGGTGGGGAACATAACGACAAATCAAGTTGACCTCCATGTTCGTCGCTATAGTTCAGTCGCTGCACGGAGGAGAGTGATGTGAATCACGCGGGCATGGTTTGTTCCGATTGAAGGAATTGGAGGAGATAATTGAGATGTTAATGCCTGAATATATACAACTACATTGAGAAAAACATTGCAAATGAATAAAAGTCTCACAAATTCTTCTATATAAAGAATATTTACATGATTGGACCGATGCCTATTTTGAATACATGATTCATATAACTCATTAGCGGCATGCTTTTAGTTAAAGAATCAGCTATGATTAATCTAGTACTTACGTGTTTTATGACCATTTTTTTCTCTTTAACACATTCTCTTATGGCTAAATACTTAAGGTCGATGTGTTTGCTTCGATTACCACTTTTGTGCTTTTTAACAATTAAAATTGAAGTTGAATTGTCACAAAATATTCTTAATGGTCTAGCAATGGAATTCACAACTCTAAGTCCCGATATAAAACTTTTCAACCACATACCATGTAAGGTAGCCTTAAAACAGGAAACGAACTCTGCCTCCATAGTGGAAGTGGCAACCGAGGTTTGTTTTGCACTCCTCTAGGATACAGCTCCGCCAAGAAATATAAAAATATATCCCGATGTTGATTTACGAGAATTAACGCAGCCAGAAAAGTTTAAGTTCGAGTAACCAACTACCTCCAAACTGTCCGTCCGTCTATACATATGCATGTGTCCCTTTGTTTCTTGAAGGTACCTCATCACATTCTTTGCAGTTCTCCAGTGGTCCATATTTGGATTACTCTAGTATCTTTCCAACATTCCCACAGTAAAAGCAATGTCAGGTAGAGTCCAAACCTGAACATACATCAAGCTTCCGACGGCAGAAGCATATGGAATGTTCTTTATTTGATCCATTTCAAAATCATTATTTGGGCACTAGTTTAAATTAAACTTGTCACCCTTTACAATGGGTGCTATATTTGGTGAACAATCTTTTATCCGAAATCTCTCTGAAACCTTATTGATGTAGGTTTCTTGAGATAGTCCTAATATACCTCGAGGTCTATCTCTATATATCTTAATGTCAATGACATAAGATGCCTCATCCATATATTTCATGTCAAAACTCTTAGAGAAAAATTGTTTTACCTCATGTAATAATCCATTATCATTGGTTGCAAGAAGAATGTCATCCACATATAGCACAAGGAAACAAATTTGCTCTTACTGACCTTCTAGTATATACATTGATCCATGACATTTTCTACAAAATCGAATGAAGAGATGACCTCATGGAATCTTAAGTATTATTAGTGGGATGCTTGTTTCAAGCCATATAGAGACTTTTTAAGATTGTAGACCAAATGCTCACTAACACTAGAGAAGAATTATTCTGATTGTTTCATGTAAACCACTTCTTTTAGTTTATCATTGAGGAACACCATTTTCACGTTCATTTGATGTAACTCTCAATTAAAATGAGCAACCAATGCCAAAATAATACAAAGAGAATCTTTCTTGAATATAGGAGAAAATATCTCCGTGTAATCGATTCCCTCCTTTTAAGTGAATCCCTTGGCAATGAGTCTGGCTTTGTATATTTCAATGTTGCCTAATGAATTCTTCTTAGTTTTGAAGACCCATTTGCAACCAATGACCTTCACACCATCAGGCAACTCAACTAAATCCCATACTTCGTTTGATACCATAGAACTTATCTCTTCCTTTATGACATTGTACCATATATTGGATTTATTACAACTCATGGCTTGTGAAAATGTCTCAAGATTACTTTTAGCTCCAACATTATAGTCAGATTCTTATAGATACACAATGTAGTCATTAGGGATTGTTGATTTCTTAATTCTAATAGACCTTCTTAATGTTGTATCAACATTCTCCTAAGGAGTTTGTTGTTCAATTGGAAACTCAATAGTATTTGGTAATTGCTGAATAATTGGGTCTACTGGATCAATATCAGCAGGTTATGGATCTTCAATGATTGGTTGTTCAACGGCTGGTTGAACTGAAGGGGCGTTGTAAACAACAACCAATCTAGTACCCGAGATGAAAGGTTGAGTATCTGAGTGATCTTCTTCAGAAACAAGGTCCCCCAATTGATTGCTCCCACTAATCAGGTCATTTTAAGGAAATTTAGCATTTCTCGATTCCACAAACCTAGTTATGTGAGATGGACAATAAAACTTGTATCCTTTGGACTTTTCGGCATATCCAACGAAATACTTACTTATAGTCCTTAGAACTAACTTCTTTTCCTATGGATTATAAACTCTTACTTCATATGGGCATCCCCAAACGCGTACATGTCGCAAATTGGGTTTCCAACCCTTGAATAACTCAAAAGGCTTATTGGAACGACCTTGATTGTAACTCGGTTTAATATGTACACAGTCGTTTTAAGAGCCTCAATCCATAAGAACTTGAGAAATTTGGAGCTATTGAGCATACTCCACACCATGTTCAATAAAGTTCAATTTCTTCTTTCTGTTACACCATTTTGGTCTAGAGAACCAGGCATGGTGTATTGGGCAATAATCCTATGCTCTTCAAGAAACTTCGCAAATGGACCAGGTGCTTGTGTATCTACCATATTATTAACCACCTCTTTTTGATCTCATGATCTTAATTTGTTTACCGCATTGTTTCTCTACTTCGGTTTTAAATACCTTAAAGGCATCAAGTGCTTCATGCTTATTACGAAGCAAGTAGAAATACATGAATCATGAATAATCGTCTATAGAAGAGATGAAGTATTTCTGACCATTTGAGTCCAGATCCGAACTACAAATATCTATATGTATGATTTCTAATATTTTCGTACTCCTCTTAGCACATTTTTTTTTGACTTATTGGTCTATTTCCCTTTACGTAGTCCACACAAGTGTCATAATAAGTAAAATCTAGAGCATTAAGGGGGTGTTTGGTTCAGTTTTCTCAAGGGGCTTTGAGCCCCCAAAGCCCCTTGGAAAAAATATAAGGGTGTTTGGTTCGACATTTGAAGGCTACTTGGCAAAATGCTTGCCTTTGGAATGCTGAAAGCCCAAAGCAGGTGGGGACTTGCTTTGGGCATTTCAGCATTTTCAGCATGCTGGTGTAGGGAATTAATGAATTTTTCCCGATTGCCTATTTTACCCTTAAAATTTTATTAAAAGTCCACTTTTACCCATACTAAACAAAACCCTAGCTCTTTCCATGTTTTCCTCTCTTTCTCCATCGACCGGCTCTCTTCTCGTCTCTCTCTGCAGCGTTCTCCATCGACGCGTCTCTCTTTGCAGCGTTCCTCTCCCTGCAACTCGCACCACTCCATCCCTATTTGAATCCAAGCACCACTCCATCAAGGCCGAAATTCATCGCATGAGCGAGCGAGATCCGAGATCCGAGCAATCCAAGCACCACTCGGAGGTCCTCCTCTCGCGGATCGGCGACGGCTCCGCTTCTTGCGATGGCAACGGCGACGGCGACGGCGACGGCTTCAGCTCTCCGCCCGAGGTCCAAGGGAGGCTTCGCGCGTGAATCAGGCATAACGGGGTGTTTTATCTGGGTTCGGAGCTCTCTCCTATCCTGCCATGGACTCTAGTAACGGCGCATTGGGTTCGCTCCTTTCTTGTCTTTCATTCTTGCTCGTTCGTTTCCGTTCTTGATGCAATTATGGGTGATGTCCGGCTGAATTGAGTGCTCTTTGTCTTCTCTGATTTGGGTTCCCATTCGCTTTAAGTTTTGTGGTCGTGTGCTGAAAAAGGAGGGGCTTTATTCTCGTAGCCGAATTTGGTGGGAGTTTGTAATTGAAGTTTCTATCTTTTTTGGTTTAATTCCGTTGTGTGTGGACTCTGTGTTCTGGGTTTTTTTCTTTACGAGCTTAGCTGCTTTTTCCGTCTATTGGGTCTCGTCGTTTGTGTATCTTTAAGGGCAATCGTCGATTGGTGTCTCTCAACTCTTTATCTGCTTGAATGATCCGTGTTTTGTAGTGATAATTGAACATGGATTCTCATGTTGGGTGTAGCCCTTAGAGTGATTAGTCTTGAGGCAGCTGGTGCAAAGTCAGGCCACAATGTAAAATCGACCCCAACCATCCGTCCTCCTTGTTTGTTTGCAGTAGTTTGTGACATTCATTCCCTGTTTCCGCAACAAATGGTCCACCTCCTAAGCCGTGGGAAAGAGCCGAGGGTTCATCAGGTCCTACGCCATTTAAACCGCCATCATCTGGAAGCACTAGTGATATAGTGGAAGCTTTCGAACAGCAAGACCTGGTGAAATTGTTTCGACTATCGATAGAACTATTCCCGTCAATGCAAATTCTATTGCCGGCCGGTTCCCACCAGGCCATGGGAGCAACAATCCTATGGCAACAGTTAGGGAGGTGCATATATATTGCTTATTTTATGTCCGTAGTTGCATGTGCTTTCATTACATTTTGATTGTGTGTGTATCTCAGCTATTGCTTTATAAAACAATATAACATAAGATGGTTCTCAGTTAATCTTTTGATAATCATTGCAGGATATAGTTCATTGGTGAGGGTTTGGGTGGTCAGAAGACTCAAAACAGCCAAATCGACTCGAGGGGGAATTTGAGCCTATTTTTCTGGGATTTTTTCCCCTTCTTTTTCTTTATTTTCTTTTGTTTTATTTTATTCCCCCTTTCTTCTACATTGCTTCTTCCCTAATCATAACTATGGATTTGCTTCTTCTTTTTAATAATTCAAGTCTTTCTCTTTTTTAATTAATTAATTTATTTATATACTGCCAAAATTTAGAAGTCTCATGTCACGGCCAATAATCTTGGCCTGCCGATTACCCACGGTAAAATTTGGAGCAATTGATATTATGCTTCCTTCGCTCTTCTTTGTCAGCATGAAATAGAGGTCATAGTTATGAGTGTCGATTCATGTCCGTGTCGTACGTACATGATTAATTGATCGTGTCAACTTACTCGACATAAACACGATTTGAAAATTATTGAACCGACACGACACGATACAACACATGTATATGATGCCAAATCAACGATGTTAACACAAAACTAACTAATGAGCACGAACTGACATAATATATCCCTTAATTTTTTATACTATCTACCAATTGCAATGATTGCCAACAAAATATCTTAAAATATATGTGAATATTCAACGAAACATCACTTATAGAACAATCTATTTCCGTTGAGAGTCCTTCCCTTTTTATATGCGATGCTTACTAAAAAAAAATAGCATCGACAATCGGTCACTTTATCATTCACCAAATAAGTTCACATTTTTTTTGCTATATCATTTTTATCTTTTGACAATCAATAGCCCAACTTTTTATTAATATACTAGAATGACCATTAATTAACGAAGATGATTAATACTATAATAATTTTAAAAAAATTATTCAAAGTTGAAAACAAACTTAAAAAAATCCTTAGCCAAAAGTTGAGTTTTCCATCTAATCTATAATCAAATTTTTTAATATAATTTTTAAATAAATTTATTAATATGTATCTTTTACATTACTCTCAACATGAAAATGTAAATGTTATATAGCCATTGTTTCTTTTTTGCAATTTTAAAAATACTAAAACTAAAACACTTTAATTTGGTCACACCAAGGGGCTTTTCAAATACAGTTTTGCATTTCCCTAAAACACTTTTCAGTTTTAGTTTACCAAACAGTTTTACATTTCCCTAAAGCACTTTTCAGTTTTAATTTACCAAACAGTCTAGCATTTCGGAAAACCCCTTTATCTCAAAGGTATTTGCATTCTCCCAAGGACATTTCTCCAAAGCTGAACCAAACGGGCCCTAAGTACTCAATCATTTACTAATCGCTTAATTCTATTCATGGAGATATGTCCCAATCTTTGGTGCCACAACATAGAGAAATCCTAATTCACAATACATCGCTTTAAACCAGCATTATCGTGAATATGCATCACATTATAAATGGCATTGCCTTGTAAGTTAATTCGAAATAGAACGTCAGACAAAATACCACTTCCAACAATTTTAGATTTATACGATAAACTGAATGTTGAACTTGAAAATTTAAAAGAGTATCCCAAAGGTACAAGTCTTGAAACCGAAATTAAATTTCTAGAGAAACTAAGAATATAAAAGATCATTTCTAAAATTAAAACAAAATCACTATTAAGAACTAATCTGCATGTCCCGATAGCTTCCGCATGTGAGCGCATCTTGTTTCCCGAATAGATGCTTTGTTTACTTCCCACCGGTTTCTGCTAGTTCTGAAAATGCTAGAAGAAATTCAAAATGTAGATTGTAGAACCGAAATCAATCCATCAAGTGTTGTGACCCACATCAACTATATTAGATTCATAATAAACACATGAGAACTGGTTACCTTTCATTTTGAGTTAGGCCTTGAATTTGGCGCAATCCTTCTTCATATGCCCCTTCTTTTACAGAAGAAGCACTTGGATTCCATCTTAATGCTGGCTTGGGGAGGCAGAGGCATCTTACCTTTTCCCTTCTGCTTGACTTGCCCTTTATACTTCTTATGTGTTGCCATATGAGCATTTTCTCATTTTTCCATTAGTAGCCTCTCTTCCTCTTGAACACACATGGTCATGAGTAGGGGTGAGCATGGTTCCCGGGTGTCGCGACCTCTTTTTTCCAGCGCCCGATCGGAGCGGGCGCCTAGTGGAGGCTAATGGCTCGGCTAGATTAATTAAGCCCGGACTCTCCCCAGTCAACCAATTCACGACTTTAATAATCTGAGTTTTTTAACCTGTAAGTTAATTTTTAAAATGGAGTCGCCACTAATCAATTTGGGGTGGGTTGATTAGAAACCTATGCGAAGTATTGGGAGAAATACTCGCTCCTGCGCAACCAAAGAAATTAGGATCGGAGACTTGATTACACTAGCTAATCACTAATGCCCTTTCGGTACCTAATCTTGTTTAAACCCTGAGTTTTTTTTTTTGGATGCTTTAGGGATTTTCCATGCATTTTTTGGAGGAAAAACATTTTTGAGTCTTTTCTAATTTTTTTTTACATAAAAAAGACTTTTTGGATTTTTGGCATTTTTCGATGGTGGTGACAACGAGGGGAGGGGTGCAACGGCGACGGCGGCAACTACACCGGCAACGGCGCGACGACGGCAGCAACCCACGCAAACCCCTTTCCCTTCGGCTTCTCTCTCTCTCTCTCTCTCTCTCTCTCTCTCTCTCTCTCTCTCTACTTCTTCCTTCAAATGCTCGGATCTGTGGCCGTTCGACCTCGGACCTCCCCTGAAGTCTCTTAGTGGGTTGTCCGAGGTTTGCAAGCCCTAGATTCGGCTCTCCCTTTCTCGATGTGTGTCTCTTTTGGCCTTCGTCGGGGGCCTATTTATAGGCCGAGGGGCGGCCAGCCGACGGAGCTTGGACCGTCGGTCTCCACGACCCTTGCCGGCCGAACCGGCGTCCCATCCGACGCCAGCCCGCCCCTACGTGTCCCCATCCGGCACCGGTCGCCTCTGCTCCACGTGCGTCGCTGCCCGTCCGCCCATCTAGCGTCGCGCTCTCTACGTGTGCTGCAGAGGCGGACAAAGGAAGAAGATGACCCAAAGGGGGCCGGGCCGGAGGAGGATGGGCCGCATGGGCCCATGCGGAGGGGGAGGCCGTTGCTGCTTTTTTTGCTTTTGCTTTTGTTTTGTTTTTTTTTTTTTTTTTCTGTTTTTGTCTTGTTATTCGAAAAAAGATAAAATAAAATAAAATAAAATAAAGCCTAATTAATGAAAATTTAGGCGTCAACACCGGTAGAATCGGGAACCGGAGAACCGAACTGCAGGGTCTAGTTTGGTTCCCGATTCTAAAGAGACCGGTTCCGGTTCCCGGTTCTCTTTTATGGGAACCGGAACCGAACCAGAACCGGTCAGTTCAAAAAAAAAAAAAAAAAAAACCTAAACCCCCTCCCACCTTGTGATTTCCCCCTTCCGCCGATTTTCCCCATTCCCTTTCTTTCTCTCTCTCTCTCTCTCTCTTTCTTTTCTCCCCATTTTTCTCCACACGTCACTTCCTGCCCCCCCCCCTACTTTTTTCTTTTCTTCTCTCTTTCGGCCGAAACCCCCCTTCTCCTCCTTTTTTTCTTCTTCTTCTTCTTCCTCTTGCAAGGGGTGAGCACAGTTCCCGGTTCTTCTTCTTCCTTCCTCTAGCAAGGGGTGAGCATGGTTCCCGGGTAGAACCGGGAACCGGAGAACCGACCCAGACCCTCCCGTTCTCTACCTCTGCCCGTCGCCGACGCCACTCGCCCTCGACGTCGCCGCCGAACGCCGCTCACCCTCGACGCCACCGCCGAATGCCTTAACCCTTGATGCCACCGCTGGACGCTAGTCGCCCGCGCTCGTCTCGCCCTTGCCTCCTGCTCCCTCGACGCCGTCAACCCTCGCTTGCCTCGCTGGTCAGGCGCTCGCCGTCGACGCCACCAGTGGATGCTGCTTGCCACTCACGCAGCTGCCCCCAACGCTGCTCGCTCGGTCGCCCTCGACGTTGCTCCCCCCACCAACGCCGCTCGGCCAGCCGCCCCCAACACCGCTGGCCCAGTCGGCCCTTGACGTTGCTCACCAGTCGACGACGCTCGTCCCAAGTCTTTGTCTCGATATGCTTGTAAGGATAAGCTAATTTGGATGGTTTAACCTGGAGATGATGATTCATGGGCACTTGAGTTGGGTTCTTCAGGTTGGCGGTCGCCATTTGTATTTTGCTTTATGAGTTTTCTTTTGTGATGAGGCATAACTTGTCTAGTTCATGTCAACTAGATCTGATGGGACTTGTAATACTTATGTGATCTGATTATACTTGTTTTTTTATGAAGCACATCTATGAGGTGAGCTGTTGATCCATCGCCCCTTCCTCTAATCAAAGGATGGGATGTGTTTTTAAGTCACAAGCAAGCAAATTTGCTCGTCTTGTACTGAATTTTCATTTTTTAGGGAAAGGGCCCTTGTTGCTAATGTTGCATCCTGTAATCGAGCCATAACTACTTAAGAATTGGTAGCTGACTTGATTAACAATCTGTCCGCATCTCTTTTGATTTTTATGCTGTTATTTTTTATCCTTCACACGATATGTTTGATTGATATATAGCATGTAGTTTGGTTACACAGAAGCATTTGAGTCGCATTATTTACCTAAAAAATTTTGGTACAGTAAATGTATCGAACCCTTGAGAGGATAATGGCATGTCTTATGTTCTCTTTTCTCTTATGAAATGTCACTCTAGCTTTTTACTATTCCATCATGTCCTTGATTGTGAGCTGTTTTAGAGTTGGAGTAGATGATGAAGAAGAAGGATCTTTTGGTTTTTATGGATGTCTCCATTGGTGGGGACCCTGCTGAAAGAATGGTTTTTGAGGTACTCATTTGTGGATGCGAATCTTAAATTTTTTTAACATCTGTATGCCCTCAGTTATTGCATTTCTTTTGAAATTTGCTGCAGATTCTTCACAATCCTTATCTGTTGATTGGCATTCTTGTGAATCCGGTTCAACAGCTTTTTCCTGAAGTTGCTCCAAAGACGGCAGAAAATTTCCGAGCACTCTATATTGGGCCAGAAGACAGAGAGGCCACTGCACTTGAAGGGGTCATTTTTCCATCGGATCATTAGAGGCTCTATGGCTGAGGTATGTTTGTTTGTTCATGTAAAAGCTTTGTTCTAGAGAAAGTTTGGCCTTTATGGTTGTGTAAGGCTAAATAGGTTCGTTTGGTCAGTTACCTTTCTTTATGCTGTAGGATACAGGCTGATGCTCATGACTCGCTTTTCTTGTGATATAGTTTTAAGGTTGTACTTACCATGTTGTCCACCCTTTGATCTTTTCTTTGGTTAACATTTCACATACATTTCTTTGAATAATATCTTTCTCACCATTGGATTTTCATTGATTTTTTGTTATTTTTCTTTTTCTTTGCTTTTTGCAGATTGGTGATTTTCACAAAAGAGATGATAAGAATTTTTTTCATGGCTATCCAATTTGTCTGTTTGTTTGTAATTTCACTCGTCTTCCATGGTTGCTTTTTAGGCCTAAACTTTGGATTTGCTTGTTACGTGGTAATTTATTGAGGTTCTTTTTTCTTTTTTTTTTCTTTGGTTTCTGTTATGTGCATCTCGTTGGTCAAGATGGACAACGCTACAAATTGCTACAGGTGAACAGGCCAATGGCCATTATATGTGATTATGTGCATATACGCGACCTGTTTACTTATTAGTTAGTTTGGATGAGTCTAGTATGTGTCACTACACATTCATCACACCAATGCGTTCTTTGAAAGCTATGTTACCTTTGAATCTCAACAAAATGCTGTTGGGTTTTGAATTAATAGTCTAATGTTCTTTTATGGACATAGAAGCTTTGGTTTGTATCTTTTCTTCTTCGTTATAATTCAAATCTGAAAATGAAAAAAAAAAAAAAAAAAAAAAACTTGTTGGAACCTGGAACCGACCCTGGAACCTATGACAGGGTAGGTTCCATGTTCCAAAAAATAAGGAACCTATACCTAAGGGTAGGTTCCAGGTTCCAATCGGAACCTGTAAGGAACCGGGAACCGCTCACCCCTAGTCATGAGTTCATTGATTGACCATTTAGTGTTATATGTATTGGAAGAGATCTTAAAAGGGGCATATTCTTGTGAAAGATGTTTAGGATATATTATACAAGAAATTATTCTGATATCTTGTCGCAACCAAATTTCGAGGTGATCCACCTAAAATTAGGCTAATGGATTGCTAAGCCTAGACTTAGCTCAGGCTCTCCCAAGCCCATACCAACTCGCGACTTAAATTCAAATATCTAGCATGCAAAAAAGAGTCGCCACTAATCAATTTGCGGTAGGTCGATTAGACATCTAATTAAAATAATGGGATAATTATTTCACTTCTACGAACTAGAGACTTTGGATACGGGGACTTGGTTACACTAGACTATCCTAGTGCCCTTTCGGTACATTTCTCTTTTATTTTAAAAAAAAAATGTTTGGCAATTGAATTGATTTTAATTTAGCTCCCTAACATGTGAGGTGATCATACATGTGCGCAAACTACTAATTTAACACTCAAGAAAGCAAATAAAAATTGCGGGACTTATCTCATAGCAACAAAAGCATCTGCAGTGTTAGATCAGAATTCACATCAGCAATCCTAGATATGATTTCTAATTAACAAGCAATCACTCAATTTTTGCTTTCACTTTTTAACGAGAATATAGTCCATATGCAATGCTATGTGTGGCACCCCCAAAACCCAATAGGGTCGCCACAGATACCAAGCGAAAGAAAACAAGACAAAAACAAATTATACGGCGATAGAAGAAAGATTCAGGCCGACGCTTAGGCGTAATTTTTTTTCTTTTCTTTTCCTTTTAAAAAGGCTTTAAGGATTTGCGCAACTCATAGCGGAAATAAGAGGCGAGTCTCACCAACACTTCGCTTCCCTCACGACAGCACAATGCCCACCAACTATTACGATTGAAAGAAACACGAGGCCGAACCACTTTTATTTACATATATATTTACGAAGGGTAACACGGGTCGGTACAAAAGGTAGGCCAAGACTCATCTATGCTCGGCCTTCAACCTCAAAAAGAGACACACGACCCTAAAAAATATGACGTGTAACAATCTCCCTTCGGACTACTCGTGTCGGCCATCCAAAAAGTTGCTAACCCCAACTCCACGTGCGCAGGCCGTCACACCCATCCCGGTGCGTCAAGCGGTGGGGGTGGCAGCATCCCCATCATGACACCGTCGCGGCGGATGTGAACGGAGATGTACTCCTGGATGACTGGGCCTCTAGATAGACCCACGTCATAGGATACAATCGCACGCACAAGGATGAAAGTCAGTCCCGGCAGGGTGGGACAATCGATCTCTGTCAGCTCGACCTCCACATCAGATGGAAGGCCGTAAAACACTCCCCACGTGACGGTAGGGAGAGGCATCGTGCTAATCTGAAATGTTGGTCCCCGAAGGGGTGAGTACAACCACTCAGCAGATAAATGAATTCAATCAACACTCAATGCATTTAAACAATACGAACAATTTCAATATACATGTCATTCATGCATTGTAGCGTACTTACCTCGAAGCCATGTACATGCCATCAATTACGAATGATCATCATCATCATACCATATGATCCATACATGTCATCATGTCACCTTATCACAAGTGATTATCATCACATCATATCACATATGCATGTCATCATCATGCCATATTACACATGCATGTCATCATCATGCCATATTACACATGCATGTCATCATCATGCCATAGGTACTTATCATCATATCATATCACATATGCATGTCATCATCATGCCATATTACACATGCATGTCATCATCATGCCATAGGTACTTATCACCATATCATACCACATATGCATGTCATCATCATGCCATATTACACATGCATGTCATCATCATGCCATAGGTGGTTATCATCATGCCATATCACATAAGCATGTCATCATCATGCCATATTACACATGCACATCATCATCACATCACCCTTCCTCGGGATCATCCATCACATACTTTACACTCGCACCCTATTCGGGCCTTGCGAGAAGAACCTCCGGGATTATGCCAATCATGGCCACCGGGCATCCGGCATCCCCGCATCCCGGGCATCTCGCATCCCAACTGGCATCACGAGGCATCCCCTTGGGCAAAGACCTCCGAGGCTTCCGGCACCCATCTCATCCCGGGCATCCTGATACTCCCAGGGCTATCCGGTCATGTATCTCTATACATTTCCGGGCATCCGGCACCCATCTCATCCCGGGCATCCTGATACTTCCAGGGCATTATCATCCGCCACAAACAACTTTCCCATTTACCATTACTCATTTTTGCCAATTTAGGTCTCAATATTCCATACACATGATGCAATGACAAAACAAGCTCACCTTTGTTCTTGCACATGCATCATCAAACATTTGCATACATACAGTAATTGCAATCACCCATAGTAATTAAGTTCTTATGGAATTATATGCAACTAATAACAATGCACTTACCAAATGCATTTAGAATTTATTTAAATTCCAATTTATTCTACTTTGCAATTAATTAAATTAATTAATCACATAAATCCCAAATTCATGAAATCAAAGCATATAATAATTTAATGCCATAAAATAGAAATTTCTGCAGAAAACACATAGCCAAACAATTTCTACACAATAACCAATATTTCCACAATTTCCGTATATAATTTCGGATAAGGGCAGAACGCACAGTTTTCTAAGTAAATCAAATAAAATACCCATACGACCTCAGAAAATTATGAAATTTTACCAGGTTATAGTTAAGACATTAAACTAGATTTTTCATGAAGTAATATAGGCCAAATTCATTTTAGATAAATGTCCGAAATATGGAGATTTGACCCACCTACACTTCTTCGTTTTCTCTGCCATTTGGATATGTTTTAATTCTAATAATCCCCTACAACTTTCATGAAGGAACTTAGACCAAAATACCAAAGGAAGACCTCCAAATGGTTCCACGAAGTCTCGGGTATCCCACACCGCGACTCCAGATTCATTGTCTTCAAGATCACGTTGGTTTCGTAAGCTATACTTGCTAATTTTACTTCAAATTTTAGTATGTTCATCCTTAAGAAGTGCTCTACAAGTTTTATGAAGAAGTCGAAGAGAGATTCACAGTAAAAATCAACATGCAAGCACAAATCCACCACAAGGTCAGAAAAATAGTTCCAGATCTAGGGTCTCCGAAAGATGAGGCTTTGACCCCTTAAATCTCCATCATTTTTCACGAAATTTTAGTATGTTATAGTTCAAGGTGTTAGCTACAACTTTTATGAAGAGATCTAAGCCAAAATCGAACTCTAAACATGCATGAAAACCCCCACAAGTTTCTGACTCCAGTGATCCGTGCGAAAACAGCATGCACCTCCAAGAACAAACCATCCTCACTCCATTTTCGTGCATTCAAGACAACAAAATAACCTAACCAACATACAAAACACACATGCAAAGGGATGATGGACCCTAAACTTGCCTCCAACCAAGAAGAAACGGCGACAAGGCGGCAGATGGACGGGCGGCGTGCGGCGGCTCCTCCTCCTCTCTCTCGCGGCCTCCTCTTCGTCGCAAGCTTCTCTCTCTCTCTCTCTCTCTCTCTCTCTCTCACCGTGTGACCACCTCCGGCCACCCTCTCTCTCCCTTTTGTCTTTTCTTTCCCCCCCCCCCCCTAATCATTACAAAGAGGACTCTAATGCATGGGTGTCAAATGGCCCATGCATTAGGACACTTGGGGAGGGGCATGCAATGCATGCAATCCGAATCCCTCCCCCTCTTCGTGCGGTCACAAAGGCCCAATGGGCCTCATGGGCTTGGCCCATATGGCCCACTTTAGGCCCCCCATTCATGGGCCTAAAGTCCAAGCTATTGAGCCTAAGGCCCAATCCAATTCCCTTTTCTAATTTAATTAAAACTAACAATTTATTTTACCTAATTAAAATCCTATAACATTTAATCTATAACAAACATGACAACACATAATTTTATCCTTAATAAATACCTTCAGTTTAAATTAAAAACACAAGGCACAAAGCACAAAGCCTTAAGAAAGAACTAAGGCTAAAACACAAACCAATAGGTAAGTTCATTACTTATTTAAAAGCTCTAGGGCACCTTAGGACTTGCCCTTGATTCCTAGGATGCCACACTATGCTTCTAACATAAAATGAAATAATATGGCGTGGCAAAATGTCTTAAACTATATGAATGAGTAAAAAAAAAAACTAATGATTTCTTAATGAACATGCAATAATTAAATATGCAATCTAAATTAACCAAAATGACCTAATTCTAATGACGGACAATTTCTAATTAAATGATCTCTAGCAATAATCCTTAAATGACGTGCATTTCATGAACCTAATTCCACATGACATGCTTTTCGTGAATCTAATTCTATATGACGCGCACATGATTTTTTTATTTTTTTATTTAACGAAAAATCATAATTAAAATCACTAAAAATGAAAATCAAACTAAAGTGAAATACTATCTATTCGAAATGCTTTCGAAACATGCATTTTAAAAATAACCTATCATGCAATTCATCTAAAGATCTATCTAAACCTAAAATTAAACATACAATTTTATCTAATATGCAATGACGTGCAGAGAATACCCTAATTCTAATTTTTTTTTATGAAATTCGAAATTAAAATTAAACATACAATTCGGATAATAATAAAATAAAAAAATAACATCCTAAATGAATGCACATTTTCCTTTTCTTTTTCATGACTCAAAATAAAATCCCTATTCTAATCATGCAAGATAAAAAAAAAAAAAAAAAAAAAAAAAAAAAAAAAAAAAAAACCTAATCCTAATTCAAATTTTTTTCCTTTCATGGAAGTAAAATTGATTCAACCAACACCACAGCAAATCAAATAGGATAGGATTGATATCCAAAAATTAGCGAACCATATCTCGTGTATGAAATCGGGTTGACCAATTTTAAAATTAAATCGCGAATTGAATCTCAAGCGTGAGATCGGATTGTCGATTTTTGCAAGGGATTATGAATCGGATTTTGGGCATGAAAATCATATTATTAATCCCTAATTTGAGGGACTATCCATGTTGGAATTTCAAGCAAACATTTAAAGTGAACAATTTCACTAAAGAAACAAGATAAAAAGGAAAATAAATAAATAAATAATAAGTAAATAAATAATATAAAAAACTACCTAAATTTCCCTTTTCTTGTTTTTTTTTTTTTTTTTTCTTTGCTGTTTTTTCCTTCTTTTCCATAAAAAGGGTTGTGCTCGTGGGTCTTATGGTGGAATCACCGAAGGCAACGGGTCGATCGATTCGGCAAGGGGGCTCCTACAAAGGGCAGCAACCAACAGACCAAGGGACTCTTCCGTCGAGGTAACAGATGCTTCGATCGGCTTCGGGTAGAGGGACGATGGAGCAGGGTGGCTTCAGGTGCGGGCAATCGATCGGACACGAGCAGTGCTAGTGCGGTGGAAAGCGTCTTGATGGCTGGATCTCAGGCGAAGTGGCTCCAAGCGAGATGGGCTCGCGAGCGATTGGTGGAACGGTGGTAGTGATCACGAGCGAGGGCTCAGGTGGCAGCAGGCCGCCGGGATCGTGAGATCTGGATAGTGGGCCATGGGCAGAGGACTCTGGAGCTGGATTGGGCTCAGACGGAGTAGCAACAACGTCGGTGCAGGGACGCAAGCTGGTGGGTCATCGAGGCGGGGACGCAAGCTCGCGGGTCGCGGCACGGCTGAGTTGTAGTGCGGCAAGGTGGTGGGTCATCGAGGCGGCGGGTTGCAAGCGGATCGGCAGGGGGGCGATGGTGCGCGAGCGATTAGCGCAGATGGTGCGACGGTGAAGGAGTCGGACACCAGGGATGTGTTGCTGAAGAAGATGAACAGGAACAATTTTCCTTCTTTTTTACTTTTTCCTTTTCTTCTCTCCTCTACAGTTGCATGCTCTCCTCTGCCTTCGTACTATCTCTCTTTGCTTTTTCACTTTTCACTTTTTGTGTGTTTTTTTTTTAAAAGAAGCCCCGAGAAAACCAACCCCATTTATCGACCTCTGTGCACTCCTTATATAGGGGAAGTAATTTGGATTTCAACTTTTCTTCGAATCAGTATCCACAATTTTTTTCATGAAAATCATCCCATACTGATAAGGATTCGAGATTAAGATTAATTTTTTTTCCAAATCCAAATCTTTCAAAGCCAACTCGCAATATTTTTTTACCCATCTGTCCTATCCAAAAAATATTGATATCCCAACAAAATTTCAAAATTAATTTTCCCATGAGATAATTTTCAATAATTAAAAATATGGGCTTGGGCCGACTTGCTCGTTTCACGGGCTCAGTCCAACTAATTTGAAAGCATCCACCACCGGTCCAATAAAATGCAAAAAAAAAATGCAAATAACAAAATAAATGCACCTAAATCTATATGCTATGCAATTAAAAAAATTTAGAAATAAAATTAACCCCTAATTTTCTATGCAATAAATAAATAAACTAAATTGCCAAAATTTAGGTGTCAACATATCTCAATCTCAAGATTTTTTAGCTGAGTTGCAATGTCGCTCATCTTCATGATGTGCCCCTGCACACCTCTTACACTGGTAAGCTTCAACAATGAGAACTTCATAATCATGGTCATGACATATGCCTTCTCTGAAGACTCAAATTATGCATTAATAGCCTCTGGCAATTCCTTGGCATTATAATGCTGAATGATTGAACCACAAATACTAGCAGAGAGTTTTGTCTTTATGTACATCATACTGAAATGGTTGGACTGCTCCAATTGTGCATAAAAAGTATATTCAGCTTGAGTGCTATTCTCAGTAAGTTCAGGTGGTTCGTCTAACCGTAAAGCATAATCAAGGTCCATGCATCCCAATTGTAGAAGAATTAATTCCCTCAATTCTTTATAGTTATTTCCATTCAGCTCGGGAATAATTATACTATAATTAATCGTAGGTAGTAAAACTACATAATAATCAAAGAAAACTTATGTATCAATATATTTGAGGCAAATAAACTTAAATCATATTTTACCAATGTAAAACATGTTATAAAATATGAATCACATAACATCAAAAACTGCCTGTGGGCTAAGTTTCTAATTTAAATTGATTTATAATTACTTCATGATGGAACTATCAAATTATATTCCCTTCCTTAATCCCCATGGTTAAATTAAGAAATATAAAATAATATTTCATTCTAATTAATCACATTAATATATTGAAAATTCTCGTAGGATAAAATTTATAATATTAATGTGACTAATCACAATTATTGTCTTGGACTATATGTGATCCAAAGGCTCTAATGTATATAGTTTAATATAATCAAAGGTGTTGTGGTTAATCTTCAATTAATTAAATAGATATGGATCACTAAACATTTAATTTTGTGAGAAAATATTCATAAAATTGCATGTAAGGGTAAAACGGTAAAATCATGTGTGAATGGTTAAAATTGGGATTTTACACGCAAGGGCAAAATTGGAACTTCACTTGAAAGGGGTAAAATAGGAATCTTACGCCTAGAAGGGCAAAACCATAAATTTTATACGCCCAACAAAGACAAAATCGAAATTTTATGCGGCCAGGGTAGAATCGTAATTTTTCTTAATGCAAAAGGGCAAGACCGTAATTTAGTAGGCAAATGGTAGAATCAGAATTTTGCCAAAAGAAGAGGGGCAAAACAAAGAAATCACACGACATGCAGACAACACTTGCGCGCTATACACGTGCTCGCTGCAGCCTGACGCACGAGCCTGAGGCCTTCTCTCCGGGTTTTTCTTCTTTTGCCGCTGCTTCGCCATGACCGGGTCTGTTCCGCCGCCTAGGTCTCCTTCCATAGCCCATGTTCAACCAAATTGATAAATGGGTTTTGAAGAGAACCTCGGGGACGAATGCATAATTTCAAGATTTGGCAAAATTGACCAACAAATTGACTGAAATTAAGCCTAAAACAATCTGCCCTAAAACCCCAACCACCAAAAGTTTCACCACTCGATTAACCTCTAACGATTAGTAATATGCCGAATAATTTAAGGGTTTTTCTTCTTAATGGCGGTGTGACCATGCAGATCCATTATCGCATGGTGGATCACCCAAATTTGGCCGGAATTTGAAACTCCGTTCCAAGCCACAAAAGATCCAAATTTTATCCATACATAATTCAGTGAAAACATACAAAATTTTCAAAATTTTCACCAAGGTAGAGATTATAAACATGCTTTGATACAAATTGTAAGACTAAATCTATCCCGATTTAATATTCATGGATAAATTCGTACTAAAAATTTGGGATCAATTTACGGAAACATAAAAATTGACATACCTCAAACCATTGATGAAAATCTGTTAATGCAGAAAATCTTAAAACCTTGGACGAATCCACAAAACACGATCGATCTGTGAATATGGAAAGACCAGATCTATACGTTATGTTCCACTAGCCAATACCCCTCAAACGTGATGGTGTGTTTTCTGTAGTGATAGGGTTTGAACTAGACGAGTTGATATTTTATTCCGTTTTTTACATTATCGACATATTTCATCAAGACCGTTATGGCACATAATAAACACGGGTGATAAACTAGGTAATAAATCGGAATTAATTGGGAAATACAAAATTGGGATCATATTTGAAATAATAAAATATTACAACATGTGTCACCGCTCACCAGCCAAAAAGGGAAGACGACCAAGACTAACTTGGTCTTCTGTTGGTCTGGTTACTTCATGATCAAAGTAGCTTTATCGATCGCACGATGCACAACACAAAGATGATGAAACAATTTCGTCGGGTGGTAATACGACATGAAATGCAGTAAGGCAAAGTAATGCTAAAATTTCGACCAAAAAAATAGGTAATAATAAAATGAGAGATGAAAATGATAGTTCATATCATACTTCTCTCGTTGGTGCTCTCAATTATCCTTTAGCTCCTATTGGTGCTGAACGTTTATGGCGTAGATTTTGAGGAGATGGTATAAGGAGTCAAGCCATATTGAGGACGTATTTGTTTAAAAAATCTTCATGATAAAAGAAAATTACTTTGAAAGAAATCATTTTCTTAGAAAATGTTGTCTCCTTTTCAAGATATGAAATTCATTTTCCACCGTTTAAATATGTATGTTTTCTTTGACGTGAATAATTTTCTGTTAACTGATCATTTTCAATAAACCAAGCCAGCGAAAGTCTAGAAAATTAATTCAAGGAAATTATTTTCACTCAAACAGAGGCACCCTAAACCTAATTTCAATTATGAAGCTTATCCAATTACTTCACCTGAGGGTCTTGTGACCTGACTTCAATATGAGGTGTATTGGTGACCAATTTGATTAAAGGAAGGGAGGGGTACCTCCACCCGTTCGAGTGAAGAGCCGGAACGATTGCAGAATTTAGATTAAATGATGAATGAGGGGCAGATGTTGCAGGACGTGATATTGGGTTACGAGTTTCTGAAGTCGTGGAAATAGAGGAAACCAAGGAAATGTGGAGCGAGTAGAGAGGGGATCAGGCACGAATTCGGATAACCATTGAAATAAATCCTAGGACTATAAATAGAAAGAACACAGAAAGAGGGAACGGTCTAGTCGTGTCAAACCTTTGCTAAATTTTCGTCCTAATCATTTTCTATTTGAACAAACGCCATTTCATGGCAGTTTTTAGTTTGAAAAAATTAAATTAATACCATAAAAAAACTCCGAAATATGCTCACTGTAAAACAAAATTCCAAATTATTTTTTGTCACTAAAATCCTTAAACTTGCCCATTTTAATACAAATACCCCAAACTTATTTTTATGTCATAAGAAACCCCAAATTTATACCAGTGTGATGAAAATACTCGGATGGAATTGTAATAGATGGTATATATATCACACATGTATAAGTTTGAGTTTTTTCACGACAAAAAAAAAAGTTAGGGATAATTATGTTTCAATAGACAAGTTTAGGGTTTTGGGTAATACAAAAAAGGTTAAGAATACTTATATCACATTGGGCATAATTTAGAGTTTTTGGTAGTGTGTGCTCTTGAAAGTTGGTTATCCTTTTACGTGCTTTGTGAGTAACAGTGTAGCTTTCATTCCAATTCATCCATTGGAGGATAAATGTATCTGTAATTTTGAAGATGTTTCAATTTCAATAAAGTTTATTTCTTAATGATTTTGATTCCTATATTTGCACTTTCATTTCGATGTTCATCAGTCTAATTCCCCTTAATATTCCTTCCATTCCAACACTTTCCTTTCGATTTCCTTCAATGTCGATCTTTGCGCTTTACATTTCAATCACTTTAATTTCCTTTGTTATTTAGATCAAAGTAATAACATTGTCTATTGCACATTTTGCTCTTAGGAGCGCGCACCCCTTTTACACATGTCACGACCTTTCCACAGTGAACCACCAAACGGAAATTAATGGATTACTAAACCTAAAGACTCAGCGAACTCTCCCAAACCCTATTAATACTAAGTTGGTACTCAATTTAATCAATTCAACATGCAAATCAATTTATTCATGAGTCACAATTGTTGACACCTAAATTTTGGCGGCCCATTTAGTCATTAGGGGTTAATTTTATTTTTATTTTTTTAAAAATGTTATAATTCAATTGCATAGCATATAATGTTAGGTGTATTTGTTTTTATTTTACATGTCTTGCATTTTTATTTTTAGGACTGGTGTTGGATGGGTTCGAATTAATATTTTCTAAGCTTTAGTTCGGCAAGTCGGGCTAGGCCCACGAAAGGAGATAATTAACCCAAGCCTGTCGTTATTTTTAATTAATTATCTATTGAAAAATTAAGATTTTATGCGATATTATGATAATTTTTGAAAATTAAAGAAATCGCGTTATAATCTTATCTTTATCAATAGAATGAGGAAATCGGAGGAGAATATTGATTGGGATTAGGATTCTCGTGATTCGGAGGTTATAGGGAATTTTCGAAATATTTTAAAAAGATCACGTTTGGTTTCGCTGATAAAAAGCCACACGGTGAGAAGAAAAAGGGAGCTTCTTTTCGGTTTTGGCCAGGGATTTTCAAAGAAACAAGGGATATGTGTAACACAAGTCCTAAAACTTACAAGGAAAGTGCAATTGAGTCCTAAAACTTACAAAAAGTGCAATTGAGTCCTAAAACTTGTCAACTTGGTTCAATTCAGTCCTAAAGTTAACACCGTTAGATTTACTAACGGAAAATGCTGACGTGGCGCTCACGTGGCATTTTAAATGACTTTTTATTATACACGTGGCTTTTAACATTATTTTTATTCTTGTTTAAATTAGATTTAAAAAAAAAGAAAAGGAAAAGCTAAATTTATTTAAAAAAACAAAACTGTGCAAAAAAAAAAAAAAGCACCGGTGGTGCTTCCGACGCCGCCCATCGCCGGAGTGGCCGGCGACGGTCGCCGGCCCCGGGCGGGTGGCCGGCCCTCGCCCGGCGAGGCCTCGCCGGCACCGGGCGAGGGCCGGCCACCCCGCCAGTCGGGCGAGGAAGCTCGGTTTGGGCACGCCGGCCCTCACGGGGGCCGGCGACCATCGCCCGCCCAGGGCGAGGCCTCGCCGGCCTCGCCCGGGGTCGGCGATGCTCGCCCGGATCTGGGCGTCCCGACGCAGGATCGGGTGGAGTCGTCGGTGGCGGGCCGGGCGACGGCGGTAGTCCGGTCGTCGGGGGGCGGCGGTAGGACGTCGGGAACGGTAGCAGCCCGCAAAGGGTCACGGCTGCTTTGCTAGGGACGGCGGCACGGCTCGGCGGCAGTCCGGTGCAGCGACGGCGACGGAACCCCTACCCTCCGGAACCCACTCACTCAGATCTGGACAGCGTCGGGGCACGGCGTCGGGAGTGTGACGGAGCTGAATCAAAACGCCCAGATCTGGGCGAGCATCGCCGACCCCAGGCGAGGACCGGCGAGGCCTCTTGCAGGGAGGGCGAGGGTCGCCGACCCCCCGTGAGGGCCGACGTGCCCAAATCCGGGCGTCCTCGCTCGACCCGGCGGGGGCGCGAGGCCTCGCCGGCGAGGGCCGGCCACCCGCCCGGGGCCGGCGACCGTCGCCGGCCACTCCGGCGATGGGCGGGCGGGCGGCCGCGGCTGAAATGCCCACCGTGCCATTTTCTTTTTTTTTTTACAGTTTTGTTTTCTAAATAAATTTTAGTTTTTCATTTTAAGATTTTAAATCTAATTTTTAAAATTTTTGAATAAAAAATAATTTAAAAAAGCCACGTGTATAATAAAAAAATCATTTATAATATGACGTCGCGCCACGTCGCATTTTCCGTTAGTAAATCTAATGGTGTTAACTTTAGGACTGAATTGAACCAAGTTGACAAGTTTTAGGACTCGATTGCACTTTTTGTAAGTTTTAGGACTCAATTGCACTTTCCTTATAAGTTTTAGGACTTGTGTTGCACATATCCCAAGAAACAAAAAGAAAAGAAGTGAGAGGAGTTGCGAATCGGGGGGTCTTCTCTCGTTGGAGGGGAAAAGAAAAATTGAAAAGAAAAAGAGCAAAAGGCAAAGTCAGAGAAGAGAGAAAGCAGCAACAGTGAAAAAGGGAGGAGGTGTGCGGCTGCATAGGAGAGAGGAAATGGAAAAGTAAAAACAAAAGATGAAAACCTTTTCCTGTTCATCTTCTTTAGCGATGCTCCCCTAAAATCCCGACGCCCGTGCCACCACCGCCCGAAGCTCGTTTCTTCCGCGCGACGCTCGCACCACCACCGCCTGAAGCCCGCCTCTTCCGCGCGACGCTCGTGCCGGAGTCCTCCGTGAGCGACCCGCGACCAGCCGTCCGTGATTGTCCAGCACCAGCCACTGCTGCCCTCCCTGCTGCCGATTGCCTCTCCGTCTAGCCGCGACCGCCTCGACTCCTGATCTGCCCAGCCCGGAGTCTAGCGAAGTAGCCACCTCCTTCCCTATCGCTTGCATCGCTGTCGGTCCGTCCCCGCCAGATCGCCGATCCACCCGACGACCCGCGAGCACACCTCCACGGCCCGACGCCGCCTCGGCCACGAAGCCATCGCTTCGCTCGCGATCCGGAGCCCGTGTCCCCGCCATCATGGATCAGCAGCCCGCAACCTCGCCGGACCTTCCCCGACGCCATCAAATCTGACGGCCTGCACAGCCTCGTCACCCACAGCAGTCCGAGTAGCGCATCTCACGCCCGAGTGACGAGCCACCGCCCCAGTGCCGACGCCTCCGCCTGCTGCCGCCGCTCCGACCCGCGCCTCCTCGAGCGACGTCTAGCTCTGCCCGAGAAGCCTGACGCCGGAGCCACTCCACCTTTGCAGCAATCGACGTCACTGAACCCCCAAATCAGCCACACCACCGAGCCTCTCGCTAGTTGACCCACGAAGCCAGCGCGACCTCCAAACCAACGCCGCGCCGATCCATACGCCTGTCCGACACCCATCCTTTGCCGGACGTGCCGCCGCACCATCGCCGGAGTTCTCCGCCGTCGCCAATACCCTCGCCCAGACCGACGGATCTGCTACCCCTTTACTTAGGTTGTTTATTTATTTTTTTACTTTTAACTGTCATTTATTTTATTTACCTTTTTAAGCTTTGCTATTATTGTACCAATTGGAATATTGGTAATTGATAAGCATTATCCATAGGAGTTTGTCTCTAAATTTATGGTAATTATTTAATTTGACCCGTAAGACGTCGGGTCATTTTTTTAATTATGTTAATTTTTGGGATTTGTTTGTGGTATATTAATTGTTGAATTAATTTGATTCGTAAGATTTCGGATCAGATTTTTAATTATTTTGATTTCTTGACGTGATGTTCGGGGTTAAAAGTAATCGTTAATTTGACCTATGAGATAACATGTTATTTTTTCGTTTATTTTAATCCTTTATTTTTTAAATATCTTGTTTGTTTAGATTTAAGATTTAGTTGATAATTTCTTGTTTTAGAAAATCACTAAGAAAAATCAAAAAGATGTTTGAATTAGGATTTCAATTGGTTTTAGAATATTTCTTGTTATTTTGCATATCTAGAATATAGATTTTATTTTAGATTTTTAAAAATATATAAAACAAAAAATGTATTCATTTAGGATTTTAGTTTATGTTTAATTTAAGTTGCATGTTTAATTACGTGGCAATTTTAAATTTCGAACATTGTTAAAAATAAAAAGATCATGCATATGTTATGTAGAATTAGGGCATGCTCCGCACGTCATTGCATATTAAATAGATTGCATGTTAGGTTAAGATAATGTCTTAATTTAAATTAGGATTTAATATGACATAATCCTTATTTTAAATTAGATAGAATTTCTATCTAGCTAGATCATTTTTGCATTCGAATTTCATGAAAGAAAATATAAAATTTGTCTTTGCATAAGTTAATTTCAATTTTTAGGATAGATTGCATTTTTTAAAATAGAAACATCAAATGCACGTCATTTAATTTTCATTAAGTTCATTTAATTAGAACTTTCTTGTCTTTAGACTAAGTCATTTAGTAAATGTCACGTGACATATAGCTCGCATATTAAATTGCATGAGGCATGTCATTTTAATTTAAATAATTTTGTATGTCATTGCATCGCATTGCATGTCATTATAATTAGATAATTTTGATTGTATTTAATTATTGCATTTCTTCATGTCATATAGTTTAGGTCATGTCGTCATGTCATATTAGATTATTAGCATGCATCGCTTGATTTTCATTAAATAAAGTGAAAACAAAAAATTGATTACTTGTTAATTAGGAATCATATCTAGGATTGTTGATGTGAATTCTAATCTAACATAGCAGATGCTTTCGTTGCTTTAAGGTATGTTTTGCATTATTTAATTGCTTTCTTGATGTGTTAAATTGGTGGTATGCGCACATGTATGATCACCTCACACGTTAGGAAGCTAAATTAAAATCAATTCAATTGCCAAACATTTCTTAAAATTAAAAGAAATGGTACCGAAAGGGCACTAGGATAGTCTAGTATAACAAAGTCCCCGTACCCAAAATCTCTGGTTCGTAGGAGTAAGATAATTCTCCCGTTATTTTACTTAGTGGCGACTCCTAGATAATAAGTTTGCATGTCAAAACCCTAAGTCACGATTTGGTATGGGCTTGGGAGAGCCCGAGCTAAGCTTAAAGACTTAGTAGTCCATCAACCTAGTTTTAGGTGGTAAACCCGAAAAATCGGAACGCGACAACAATTAATCAGTTATTGATAGATCAATTAGACACCTAAGTAAATGTGGGAGAGCATTTAACTTTCGAGAACCAGAGATTCATGAATACGAGATTTGATTACACTAGATTAATTTAATGCCCTTTTGGTATCTCTTCTCTTTATTTCAAAAATATTCGCAAGCTGTCTTGGTTGGTATTAAGCTTAAACCACCCTTATGCAAGAGTTATAATGCTGGTGTGCAATAAATAATTTGACACTCAATAAACCAAAGTAATAAATAAATTGTTAGATTAGGACAAGAACTTACATACCTCAAGCAAACAAAGCATAACCTCGTCAATTTCCAACTATCTCCAATGTGATAATTAACAAATGCATCTCTAACCTGAATATGGTATTTAATGCAAAGACATTAAATTATTTTTGGATTTTTCTTTTTAATGAAATAAACTATATGCAATGCATGGATGCAATTTTAGTTCTAAATTATGCCTACGCAATGCTATTTTAAAATGACAAGTAAGATGCAATCTATATGACCTAAATTAATGAACATTAAAATTAATGTGAACTATTATAACATAATATGCAATTTGATTTATATGACCCTAAACATTATGGCACTGATGGCGTGGCAGAGGTGATGACATGGCGACAACAATAACATTGCAATGATGTGGGAAGATGATGACAGGGAAATGATATGGCAATGGCATGAATGAAATTTATGCAATTAATCCAAAATGATATATGTATGTCATTTTTGTGATTTTCTTTTAAAGTTTAGTTATCAAATGACTTAAAAAAAAAAAACATGATACCTAATTCAAGCTTAGGAAGTAATTTCTATTAAATCCTATTTTCAATTACATAATTTTCTAATTACCTAGTAAATCCTAAGGGACGGTAGTGGCCCTCGCCTAGATTTGGAAAGGGTTGCCCTCTCCCGGTTCTGGCAAGGGTTGCTGGCGACCCTGCTAACCATGGTCATCACCCCACCAGCGATGGGGTAGCTGCCACTGGCGGGAGGGCTAGCCCCAACCTTCACACCTTTTATTTTATTTTATTATTCTTATTTTTTAAAGTTTTAACTTTTTTCTTTTTTGAGTTTTTTATGAAAAGAAAAAGGAAAAAAGGAAAGAAAGTAAAAAAATAAATGATGATAATTTCCTCAATCAGCTAATGAAGTCAAGTCCTTCATTGAGACGAACACGGCACTTCACGCTCTTATTTGAATAAGTCTACTTCAAGTTCTTATTTAAGAAAACGAGGACATTTTAGGTTCTATCTAAAATAATGTTTACTTCATGTCCTAATTTGAGAAAAATATGACACTTTAAATTCTTATTTAGAATTTTCCCTTAAGTCAAAAACATATAAATAATAAACGCATATCCACATTAAAATATTCACCAATATCCAAAAAAATCATAATAATAAAAAAATGATTCCGACATCTTTCGGGTCAACTTAATGATTATTATGATTTTTTTGTTATATACGAAAATCGCCTAATTGGGTAAGGCCTAAAATCAATCAAATCAAGTTGGATATGATATATCTCAAACAACACTAATTAGGCAACGAATTATGGCAACCGAAATCGGTTTAGAATCATTACCTAATTTGGAGTGTTCATTCCCAAGTTGAGACCGGCAGCGAGATTTCACGATGGCCTGCGACGGACGAGCAAGCACTAGTAAAGACTTGTGCTCATCGGGGACGGCTATCACACAGCAAGGAGGTGCAGCAGCAGCCAAGACAACCCGTGGGACTCAGCCGGACCTGGAGAGACAATCAACGTTCGCTGGTATGTGTTGGAAGAGGCCAAAATGCCCAAAAAATCTGAACCGGGCCGGCAGCTTGCAGCGACAGCGAATTACCTGATCAACGACCAAAGAAAACTGAGGCTGCACCGGAAAAAGACTGAGTTTGCCGGGAAGCAAAGGCATGGCTGAAGACTGGTCGGAAAACCTGCAGAGAAAAGCAAGAGAAAAGCAATTCGTAGGACCAATCTCAATTGCGTGAGATCCGGCACGTCCCTGTAGTCAAGAGGCAACAGCGAAAGCTCAGTTGCTGGAACGGCGTTGAGGAGGGTAGCCTGGCTTCGCCTGGGAGTTGCGGTCACGTATGTGCGTTCATGCTCACGGGAAGCACCAAAAAACGCTGTCGAAAGTTCACCGGTGGGGACTCGAGTTGCTGCTGTGATGGAGAGCAGCAGTCATCACGGCCGTTAGTAGGAATTTGGCAACAAGGGGTTCCGGCCTGGAGCGTCGTTGATGCAGGTGAAGCCTCCACTTCTTATATATAGGCAATAATTGCATCCAATATAGCAAATCTTCTTTAACTAGGAAATCATTCAATTAAGAAACTAATTCAAAATAGGATGGAATTAGGAAACTTCTATTTTTCTTTTGGGTTCAAACTCGAGAAATTTTTTTCTAGTATGAGTATGTACAAGTATAAGTTCTTGATTCGTCTCTCATTTTTTATTGATACATCTTCGAAATGTGATTCAACTTAACTTATTTTAACCCTTTTAAATTTCTAGAATGAACCGACAGTTGGCATGGTGCTTGAGTGTAAGCAAGATGCGTACGATTTAAAATAAATGCGCTGAAGAAGTAGGGTTCGTAAGGTCTACTGATATAGTGCTTGTCGTTTTACTAAGCTTTTCGCAACAACTCCGTTTTTGTTCTGAAGTTGAACATCTGCCCCTTCCTGAGCTCAAATTTGTGCTGCTTTGTTAAGTTAAAGCCATGCCCCTTCCCGAATTTGTGTCGTGCCCTTCGCTGAAGTTGAAGCCACTGTCCTACCTGACCTCGAAGCTTATCGTTTCTCGAGCTTGAAGCCATTCGACACTGCCCCATTTTGCAAGATCGATTCCTATCTTGAAGCACATGTGGTCCCACTTCCAGGGTCAGTCTCCACAGTTCTATCCCTCTTCACCTGGACCACGTTGAAATTTGATATAAGTTTCATGGACAGCACCATCGATCAGACAACATCATTTTTGGTTGGCAGGTTCAATAATATTAGAATATCTTAAATTTTTATAACAGTTGATAGTGATCTCGTAAAATCTCACACGATATTTGAGATGGAAGTCTCAAGTTCGAATATTTCTAGACTCCATCTGCCTTTTCAATTAAATATTTCCATACTTAGTACTTTAAAAAAAAACCAGACTAAGCTTGATGAGACATTATCTAACAACTTAAACTTTTAGAACAATTGATAGTGATCTCATAAAATTTCACAGATCTCATCTTCGTTCTTCTTCTTTCCCTCATCGACACCACCATAGTGCCTTATCCTTCCTTATCTCATTTGCCTCCTATTTCCCATGGCCACAAAACATTCAGCATTGCCTGGGTATGACTGACCATCATCAATGGAGGAGGTGCCATCAGTTTCGCTTTCACCCACATATGCATGGTTTCAAATTTTATTAGGACCTAAAACGTCCCTCTCAGCCCCATCCTAATCGAAGTACTTGTCGGTCTTCATCGTCAATTCCTTTTTAAGCATCTCCATCATCTTGTCCTCGTATTCTTCCACTCACTCACTTTCAACCCCTCTCTGGACAAACAAATGAATAAGTCTTCTTTTAGATGCTAGTCGCACCAGTCTCTTCACTTCCTCATCACACTCTTGATCTTTCTGAGCTAATCGGGGTATTCACCAGGAGTATTGTACCACATTCTCTTCAAAGACAAGCTGAAACTTTTTATATCAGCAATCAATCCTTTCTATGACATGAATGAAATTTGAATTTTTTTTTTTGGGTCAAAAAATGAAATATAAAATTGAAAATCTAGGAATTGGTTAGTGTTTCACCAAGAATTAACCCAACTAGCGAAATATCTTTCACCAAGGTTAATCTCTAATTTTTATTGGATCAGGTTCAGCAGCAATTTGGACAGGAAGTAATTCGTGCAACAAGGATGACATATTCCAAAATAAAGTAAAACACAAGTACAAGAAATTGATAAATTGATAAATCGATAAACTGGAATTGAAAAGATACACAAGTATTGATGTCGCGACCAAATTTTCGGATGCACCATGCCTAGACTTAGCTCGGCTCTCCCAAGCCCATATCAATTCGCGACTTAGGTTCAAGTTTGTAACATGCAAATGATTTTTTTCAATTAGGAGTCGCCACTAATCTATTTTTGGTGGGTCGATTAGAAAGCCAAGTAAAGTAATGGGAGATTTACTTTACTCCTACGAACAAAATATTTATGAGTTCAGAGACTTGATTACGCTAGATTTTTCTAACACCCTTTTGATACCTTTCTCTTTTATTTTGAAAAAAATGTTTGGTAAGCAGCTTGAATTGATTTTAATTCACTTCCCTAACATGTGAAGTGACCATATGAGTGTGCAAACCACCAATTTAACACTCAAGAAAGCAAATATAAAAAATGCAGGACTTACCTTATAGCAACAAAAGTATCTGCATTGTTAGATCATAATTCACATCAACAGTCCTAGATATGATTTCTAATTAACATGCAATCACTCAATCTTTTTTTTCATGATTTTCTTTGTTTAATGAAAAAAATGTTTTATGCAATGCATGCTACTAATCTAACAAGACATAGTAGTATAGCCTAAGCTATATGAATGAGTAATAATGAACATGCAATAATTAAATATGCAATCTAAATTAACCAAAATGACCTAATCCTCCTAGCAACAATCACTAAATGACGTGCATTTCATGAACCTAATCCTACATGATATGCGCATGATTTATTTGTATTTTTTAATGAAAATTCGTAATTAAAATCACTAAAACTAAAAATCTAACTAAAGTGAAATGTTATCCATTCTAAATGCCTTCTAAACATGCATGTTAAAAAAATAACTAACCTATCATGCAATCAATCATAATCTACATGGCAATATAAAAATTCGGTGTATGGTTGCGAGTGGGGAGATTTGATTAGATATCAAGATGCTGTAAGTAGGAAATAAAATATTCAAATTATTTTGGATAAGAAATTTTACCTAATTTGAATATTATACGGATATGGCTTCCCAATTCGAATTTGTCAGCGGCTCATGAACGGTGATTCACAATAGCATGGCTATGACGATGGTTCCGCCAAGTATCTCGCCGGAATGAGAATTCACGGCAATGAGGAGTAGTTGAATTGGCTAAGCTTGGCAATGGACTTCTTCTCGAATGCAGATATCATGGGGCTTGCCAACCGAAGTCCTCAATTGCCACTTTCTTTCCGATTATCTTTTATTTCTTGAACTCACGGCTGTGGCTTTCTTAGAAAATCGCCAACAATATGCAAAGCAGAGAGATGCGAGCCGCGGGCTTGCTGGGGACGTCTTTGCCAGGCCCAATGGCGATGCAGGGCCTTCTCGGATCGGCAAAGCAGGGATGTCGTCAAAGGGGAGCAGCAATGTCGGGACAGGAGCTTCGAGCGTCGCAAGGATATTGAGGTGTCAGGAGGATCGAACAGACCGTGTATTACAGCTTGCAGAGGTTGCAACAACGTGAGGTGTTGAGGACGTGGACCTCTCTATTGCTCTCTCTCCCTGTAAGAGCTGCGGCAACACTCACCTTTTTTCATGTGAATTGTGGCCGTGCATTAAATTTTCCATGACTCTGTGCCGGTCTATGTTGACCGAAGGTGGTCTTAAACCCAGCCCAAAATTTCAGCATGTGATATGGTCGTCGATGGGCAGGAGCAGATCACAGCAGCAATAGCTTCATCGCGGTGGGCTCTGGAAAGCAGTAGACTGTCGCGGTAGTTGGGGTAGCGGCAGGTGGCGGTCAACGATGGATCGGCAGCCGCGGGCGTCGAAATTGCAGGCACCGAGCTTCACGCTTGAAGACCCCCACTTCTCCCCTTTTCGTGAATGAACGGGCTCCTTGGTTCGGCAGAGAGAGTCCCTCTCTTTTCTCTCTCACATATGTCTCTCTATATTGTGGCCGTATATTCAATGTGTGGCAACGTGAACAACCTATTTATAGGCCAAGAATTAGGGTTTTAATTTTTTCCAAATCGATATCCACGGAGATTTCTTTTCCAAACGCAATATTTGCTCACACTTGCCCTATCGGAACATATCTCGGAAAAATGTCAAATCTCTATTTTTCATGAGATAATCTTCGATCGTTAAAAAAAATAGGCTTGGGCGAATTTGTTCGCTTCGTGAGCTTAGTCCGATCTGTCAATTTAAAGCTCAACACCACTAATTCGAACTCATTCGTTACCAGTCCAATAAATGCAAAAAATGCAAATTAGAAATAAATGCACTTAAAATTATATGCTATGTAATTAATATTTTTTTTTCAGGGATAAAATTACCCCCTAATTTTTAATGCGATAAATAACTAAATGAGTTGCCAAAATTTAGGTGTCAACAATTGATAATTGCGAATCCTTCACAATAATTTGACATGGCATTTGAATTGCATGTTACAACTACATCCCATTGTTTTAGGCTTCATAATCGCCTTCATGATCACATATCCTTCTCTATAAGCAGTTGCAACTCTTCAAATACTACCAGCTTACTGTCAATCGATATCTCCCTTGCTCTATGCTTGGTCTTCTATATTCAACACTTCTCCAACTTTTGGTGTCAACTGACCGCCATGGTACGTCAATAGCCGTTATGGTAATCCATAATCATTAGGGGTGTGCAAAATACCCGGGAACCGCCCGAGCCGCCCAGAACCGGACTGAACTGCCCGGAACCGGCGGTTCTTGAGGGAAACGGTCTGGTTCCCAGTAACAATTTATGGGAACCGGTGGGTACTAGTCCGGTTCTCGGTTCCATGGGCGGATCCGCCCGCCCGCCCACCCGGACCGAACAGGAACCTTTTTAATATTAAAAATAAAAATTAGTAAAAGAAACCCTAGATCTCATCTCACTCCCTTCGTCTTCGGCTCCTAATCCTATCGCCATTTCGCTGTGTTTACTTCTCTCGCCGTCCGCATCTCCACGTACTTAAATTTGGTTTTTTTTTTCTTTGGCGTGCTTTGATGTCACGTAGTCGTTCTATGCTGAAGACCAAAATTATTTCGCGTCAAGATCGGTTCCATGGATCCACCTGGGAACCGGACTGGACCGACAGTCCGGTTCCCGGGTGGATCCTCGGTCCGGTTCCCGGGTGGATCCATGCAACAAACGGGTGGATCCCGGTTCCAATTCTTCGGAACCGGTCCTTAGCGGGTGGTTCTTGGTTCTAGGTCAAGAACTGTGGCATCCGAGAATTTCGATAACCCCTGAATGCACGGCAGTTCGTGATTAAGTGACGAAAGTATCGTCAGATGATGCCGTTGGTGCTATATTGTTGGACCAATGCATTTCGTTTAGCGATGGTCTAATTGGCGAATAAACCATAGTCTTGTCGGAAAACTTTCATAGGTTTAAGTGAGACCAACTTCGTTCATATACTTTTGTCGACATCAGAAAAATAAACGACACGTCGCGGATTGACGAATTTGTTAATGGATTTCGTCATCGACACCAATGTTGGACCTTGTCATACCATCATTACCATCGGCACTACTTTGGACCCCGCCGATGTATGTACATACTTCTTTCGGTAATATTATACAATTATATCACCCAAGTATGGAATAAGAGAGGAATTTGGATTTTTACCAATTGAGTTTTGAGAATCGAGGGAACGGAATTCGTCCATGCGCGAGAACACGCATGCCCGCGCGGAGAGGAGGAGCCGTTCACGCCCAATTGCCGCCCAAGTTCTTCTTCGTTCGCTCGACAACATGGAGTCAACAAATCATGGGATTGTTGACTGAAGCTTGGCCGATGATGGCCACGTTGCTTCTATGCGGGCAGCCAGCAAAATGCATGGGAAGACAAGCTGAAGCCACGTTCTCTCTCTCTCCCTCTTCGGTGGTGTCCAGCGAGTGAAGCCTCGCATGCAAGAAGACACGCTCTTGCATGCAGGGGCTGCACGTGGAAGCTACAACCAAAATGTTGCTGCCACCGGATGCATGACTCACGGAGTCAACAACCAAGGAGAAGTGCAACGATTATCTTCGTTCGGGAAAGGCCAAAAACTCTCGACCATTTCTCTGCCCATCGACCGCACAACGGCACCGAGTGAGAAAGAGAGAAATCGCTTCCTCACTACACCACCATCGACCCTCTTCTTAGTCCAAAACCCAGAAAATTTATAATCCAAATCTGGGCGTCATCTTGCTCACTCCTCACCGTTAGCCATCAACCTCCTTCGCCGCCGTTGAGCCGCACCACCGCACCAAACCCTTCGCCATTTATATCATAGGACCTAAGGCAAGTAGAAGTTCTTCAATCTATGTTTGGCTTGCTGTTTTATCTAGTGAGGAGTTGGTAGATGTGAAAAAAAAATGTGAAATGTGGGAGCTGCATGTCAATTTTGAAGAAGGAGATGAAGCTGGCCGAAGTGATTGAGCAAAAATAGAGCAAGTTTTGGTGGATTTCGCTTTTATATTGAAATAAGAACTCAAGGATTTAGCTATAGTAGATTTTTGGGAAGTAAAGAGGTTGTATTGTGGTGTAATATGCTCGTAAATCTTGGCTGTGGAAGTTGGATACCGAGACCCAAAGTGTAGGAATAGTTCTCTTTAGGCTAGTGAACTGTTCTCGCAAGAACAGCATGACCACCAGTGATTTCTCGATTTTTCTGGAATTTTCTAGCCAAAATTTGATTTCGAGTCTTTAATGAAAGTTGGAGAGCACATCTGTGAGAATAACATATAAAAAATTCAGCATAAATAGACAAGATTTTGGTTGACAAAATGATTTTTATACGGAAATGCTAAATCTGGAAATTTTACAGAAACTTTAGCAAGAAATACCGAAATTTTTACTCTCAATACGTATGGAATGTGACTTGGTGTTCTTCATGAAACTTGTTCCTTTAGGTCTCATGGATAACATGTCAACATTTCATAATTTTCTGAGTTCATTTAGGGGTTATTCCGAAATTTTCATTAAAACTGCACATTTTGGTTTTTAAGCTGTTTTACTCCGACTTTGCTCAACTGATTTCAAAAGTGAATGCATCTTGGGTTGTTATGTGACATGATGATACTGGCATTGGCATATCATGCGATATTGAGATGTGATGAGACTCAAGAGACATTTTGTCATTGCATTGAAAAGTGTTTTTGGAAATTAAGATGTTAATTGCTACTGTTGGACCCTCGGGTCAACGATGCCCCGGGAGTCGGGATGCCCAGAGGTTCGAATGAGTTGATGCCCTTTGGATGCCTGGTTGTATTATGAATACATGCCCATAGGTTTTCCCCGGGAGTGTCGGGATGCCCGGTTGTATTATGATACATGCCCGAAGGGTGAGGGTTGTATTATGATGCATGCCCGGAGGTTAGGGGTAACCATGTCTATGGTCCTCAGTGATTCCTCGTGGTGCCAGGTGGGGTGCGAGATGCCCGGAGGTGTGTGCCGGATGCTCGGTTGTATTTTGAATACATGCCCGGAGGCTTTCGCGATGCCAGGTTGGGTGCGAAATCCCATAAGGATGCAAACATTGGTCCTTTGGGGGGATAAAACCATTTGAATGATAAAATGGATGATTCTACTAAGTGTGAGTGTGGTCTAGTTATAGGATTAAATTGTATGGCATGGCATGGGACGTGTCATAACAGTTTGGCCCTATGATCGGGACTGGTGTAACTGGACATGATGCATCTTGTTTATTGGAACTGCATTGGTCATTGCACTAAAAGTTTTATGGTTCCAATGCATACTCATTTCTTGATGAACTAACTGTCTTTGTCTATCTTGCATGAATCTGGATATTAATGGTATTGCTTGATATAGCTTGATGAATCTTTTACTGCTGAGTGGTTGTACTCACCCCGTTTGGGGACTAACATTTCAGACTAGACAAGTTACCTCTGCTGCCATCGCCACCAGCAGATGGACCGAGTGGTAGGATATGACCGCGAGAAGGAGGACAGCAGAGGAAGGAACTTTTGGACACCGACACTGATCGATGGACTTTAAGTATACGGCTATTGGAAAATATGCCGGTCATCTTTTGAAATATAGCCGAGTATAGAAAACTACGGCATTTTGGTGTACCGACGAATGATGTCCATCTGGTTTAAATAGATAAAAGTGTTCGGCTTTTAACTTATAAAATGTTTAGTTGGTGTGCACTGTTTTCTGAATATAGGGAGGGAGTTGTTAGATACGCTTCCGCCATATAAATTGCGCAGGGACCAATCTAAAAGATATAAACCCCTAGGATTGATAGACCTTCAGGTCAAGCAAGAGGAAGGTAAGCGAACTGTGGCGACCCCAACGGTTCGGGGGCCGCTTCGGGGGTGCCACAAGAACCGCCCGCCCGGACCATGCACACCCCTAATAATCATGACCAGTTTCTTGGCCATCAACAGCTTGTCGATAACATAGTTGATACCGAAATTGTATTAGGATTTTGTCAATTGTCAGTAATCGACATTGCCTTCAATAACTCGTCGATAACTTTAACTCTAAATATATAAGCATCATGTCAATTAAGAATAATATTTGGTGTCAACAGTTAGATTATGTGATAATTTAACCAATAATGAAGGAATGGACACTTATTTTTATCCAACTAAAATACTCTAATTTCCAATAGATGCTATTGTTAGTCTTTTCTTTTTTTACAATGTATTGAATATCAGGTTTAGGAAATAATAGTCAGTGATTTGTTAGTGCTATGTCAACAGTTGATGTGGCATGATTCCTTTACTCTGAACCAATCACAAATTAACATGTATGAATTAGATGAGCAAAACAAAAAAGAACCATCCACCTCACTTTTCCTCCATCTAGGGCTTCCACCGTTGGAGGTGTTCCTGGGCTTTCTCCTCTTCCATCTACACTTCCTCATCCTCCATTTGGTTCAAGTCGATGGCCTCCTCCTCCATCCTCACCACTAGCGGAGTTGCCGTCTAAGGTGACAATTGCCAGGCGTCCAACCCTCTACGTTGTCTTTGCAACGTTCATGGGGACAGAGTTGCAAATCTGAAGTCGGCCATTGTCGCTCGCAACCATGAAATCCAACAAACAAACTCTAATTTCCAATAGATGCTATTGTTTTTTTTTTTTTTTGATGCCCAGGATCCGCCAGGCCTGCCTTTCGCTTACACTAATCGACAACCCATGGCCCATACAGGACTTCACCACCATGGCCCCCCACTTAAAACGTGTTGACAATGCGGAGATTCGAACTCATTTCCCCGGTGCTAAGGCAGTAGAGCCCAACCAGCTACACTGCCCACCGGTGGGTAATAGATGCTATTGTTGGTCTTTTCTTTTTTGCAATGTATCGAACGTTAGGTTTAGTTAAATAATATTTAGTGATTTGTGAGTCTCACATCAATAGTTGATGTGGCATGATTCCTTTACTCTGAACCAATCATAAATTAACACGTATGAATTAGATGAGCAAAACGAAAAAGAACCACCCACCTCACTTTTCCTCCTCCATCTAGGGTTTCCACCGTTGGAGTGTTGACGCCTAAATTTCTTTTTTTTAATTAGGTTTTTTTTTAATTGTCTATTTTGCCTTTTCGGATAATAAATAATAATAATAAAAAAAAAAAACAACAACAAAGCAAAAACAAAAATAAAAGAAAGCAAAAACAGCCCCATTTTCCTCCTATTTCCCCTCGCACGGGCCCTTAGGGCCCAACCCAGCCCTTCCCTTCCCCCTAGGCCAGGCCCCCTTCCTTGTCTTCTTCTTCCTTTTGGCTTCTTCCCATTTCTGCAGCACACGCGCAGAGGGGTGCGATGTCGGACGGAAGCGCGTGTCCGGCTAGAGGAGACACGCCTTCAATACGGAGCTACGACGCAAGTGGGCGGCCGAGGGGACTCTGGTTTGGTAGCACAGAGGACAATCGAGACGTCGTGGACCGCCGGTCGAACCTTCCTCAGCCGGCACCCCTCCGCCTATAAATAGGCCCCCCCTCCCCCCGACGAAGGTCGAGGCGGAGAGAAGCCGCGAGCTTAGAGAGGTTCCCGAGAGACTTCGGGAGCTCAAAGAGCGAGTGAGGCGAAATCGGTCGCGAGCTTAAACCGCCTCCCTCCAAGAGACTTCCGGGGGCAGCGCGAGCGAGCCCGAGCGAAGAGGATGGCTAGATCCGAAGGGAAAAGACACGCCGTCGCCGACGCAAATTCTTTGCTGCTCGCCACCGTTCAACGCCATTGCCGAGATCGATTCGCCCAAGCCGCACCCGGATCCGGAGGTTCAAGGTCCGCCGCCGCGTCACACACAAGTATCAGCCCCGCTTGGCCGTCCTCGTCGCCAGAAATCTTGGCCGTCACCCCCGCCCGCCGTCGTCATCAACATCGCCACCCCTGCCGTCTCCAGTCCCTCCACCCACCGCCGCGGCAATGGAGAAGCCAGCGACCTTGCGTCGAGTCGAGCCGGGTTGGGTGCGTTTCACGAAACCGGGTAGGGTTTCGCGAAACCTAGGCGGCCGAAAACCGGGTCGGAGCCGAGTCGGGCGCAGGCTCATCCGGGTAGGGTTTCCACTGGGTTGCGGGTCGGACCGGCCGAGAACCAAGTAGGGCTTCACCGGTTCGTTCCCAAAACGACAGCCGACGGGCCCCTCTCGCGTTCGGATCACCAACCCGGTCGGACCCAACCCATAGACCCGACCCGGGTCGGCTTTTCTATTATTTTAATAAAAGAAAATTAATTTATTTAAAAAAATAAAAAAAATAAAAAAAATGATTTATTTTTGAAAAATATTAAAAAAAGTAAAAAATATTTTATTTTCCAAAAACAAGAAAAATAAAAAATATTTTATTTTCCAAAAAATATTAAAAAATATTTTATTTTCCAAAAATATAAAAAATAAAAAATATTTCATATTTTCCAAAAAGCCAAAAAATCCATAAAAAGCCAAAAAGACTTGTATTTTTCCTTTAAAAAAATACCAAAAATATCCAAAAAATCCCTTTTATGTCCAAAAATAGAAAAAGACTCAAAAAATGTTTTTCTTCCCTAAAAATGCATGGAAAATCCCTAAAACATCCAAAAAGCCTTAGGATTTAAATAAGTTTAGGTACCGTAATGACGTTAGTGATTAACTAGTGTAATCAAGTCCCCGATCCTAATTTCTCTAGTTGCGCAAGAGCAAGTATTTCTCCCAATACTTCGCATAGGTTTCTAATCAACTCAACCAAAATTGATTAGTGGCGACTCCGTTTTAAAAACCAACTTACAGGTTAAATACTTAGACTATTAAAGTCGTGAATTGGTGGACTTAGGAGAGTCCGAGCCTAATAAATTTAGCCGAGCCATTAGCGTCCGCCAACGCCCGTACCTAATCGCGGGCGCCGAAAAAAGAGGTCGCGACAGCTTGGCGACTCCACTGGGGACTTTGAGGACTTAGGCCTTTTTTGCCTTGTTTAAATTCTTTACTGACTTAGGTTTTTCTTTATGCAGGTCAGTAGCTTAGAAATTTATTTTAATTTTGCTTAAAATGGATTGTCTTGTGATTATGAATTGTTGTGCATGCTTTACTGTTTCAGCACTACACATGGCACACACAACCTGGCTGCTGGACCTGGGCTGCCACAGGATATTTAGGATGGTGTTAAGAAAGATACGACCTCGAACGCGAGACTGCAATGTAGAGGTTGCCTTTCTTTTCCTCGAATTTCTCTAGCCGAGGTCAGGAGGATATGCTACTAACGTAAGACTGCGACGGGCGGATACCCTTTTAATTTCAACAAGCCTTTTTAGTTAGAAATCGAGCCACACATCTCATGTGCATGTCTTTGTGCTTGCCATTTTCTTTAAAAGCAAAGTAATTTATTTACTTTTACTCATTTTTTTTTATTGGCCCATGGCAATTTAGGTAAGTTTTTCGAGTCTTAGTTTATATGTGATGGGAGAAGATGACATCCAACTTATTCCCATTCCCAAGGCAGAGCTCTTCAGGTGGTGGGGTCAATTGGACCAACATGCCAAGAGCGTGTGAAAACCAAAGTAGGTCATTTTCTATCGTTGATCCAAGTCCGTGTTCATCCCAAAGTCATACAAGTCATGGCACATTTCTAGTGCCCGAAGATGACTACTTTTATGTTTGGTGGGTTCGAACTAACCTCGACTCTGGAAGAATATAGCATCATCACTGGAATGCCTCTCGAGAAAAAGCTTGTTAGGCCATCAATAGGCGTTATCCCATTGCGTGGGTTAGCATGATTGTTAAGAACTGAAGTCCATGTTATGAGGCAAATTCTTGAAAACAACCATAATACCTGTCCCCTAGCATTTTTGACTGCCTGTTTTGAAAATCAACCCATGACCCAAAAAAGCGAAATTTTCCTCTTGGCCTTTTTCGGGTTCATCATTTTCCCCCATCAAAGAAATGTCATAAGTCCAAAGATGGCATGGATAGTTGATCAGATCTCAAGGGGGCAAAATTATGTCAACATGATTTTAGCTGAAACATTCTTGTCCCTCAATCATTTTAAAGAAAACACGGAAAAGGTCATGCGGGTCTCCCCGGAAATTTTACAAGTTTGGTTCTTTTCTCACCTAAGCGAATTTCGATGCTTCATGCGATCGTCTGAAATAAATGATTTCGAAAATCCATTACAGAAATTTATGGTTTTAGGACCATACATTCCTAACCAAAGCTGTTTAAATTGGATAAACTTTCTAAGAGACCCAGCTCCTGAGGCGTTCCAATGGTGTGCTGGTTGGTTCCATGAAAAGATAGCTTACTTTGCTTACAGACGCCGCCATCCAATTCCATTGCTTGGTTTCACCGGCGCCATTTCTTATTTCCCATATCGGGTGGAACGATAATATGGAGCCCTTCAGGAGATCCCGTCGCCTTTCAAGAGGAATGCCCCTCCACTCCTTTTCACCCATCAAAGTCGTGAATACACATTCGAGATTGACATTATCGAGGAAACATGGAGCAGGTGCCATCGCAAAAGAATTGTGATACATGAAGGGCTTGAGGGACAAGAAAAAACCCACCACGCCTCTGAATCCTACATCCGCAACCATCGTATCCCGACAAAGTGGAAGCCATCAATTCCTCACCCAATCAGCGAGATCAACCAACATGAGCAAGCAGAACCTATGCAAGGGGATTTGGGAATAGACTGGATACATGTCTCAGAGCCGGTCCAAGAAAGCAAGCATCTGCGCAAGAACAAGGCTCCCCGTCGCATATAGAATAGCAATCATGTGTCCCCTTTGTGTTGATATCGTGAAAATTCCGTCCCATTGTTTAGGGACTTTTGTTTAATACATAGTATTTCCTTCTGTCATTTCAAGTTTTAAATGTCAGAAGTCTGTGGTCTATAAAATCCTCTTTTGATAAATAAAAAAGCAGTTAGACCATTGCCATGGGTCAATCTTTGTTTACTTTTGTGCTCATTCATGATTTTTTGCGACACAGGTAATTATGAACCGTCAACTATCAGCCACCCGCGAATGGCCTCACGTGATAGGACCCAATCATAATGATGTACAAAATCGCCTCACCAACATTGAAGACGGCGTAAGACAGATGTCCATTGTCCTTCGACAACTCTCAAGACAAATGGAATCCACTCAAGCTAAACCCAACTCCGTAACTGTTTTAAGCACACTCCTGGCACCTGCAAATTTGCCAGAGGATGACCAACAAGATAAACAGCTTGAAAAGATCATGAAAAAGTTGAGACAGCTGCAAAAGCAAGATCCTATGGACTTGTCTAAATACGCCGGCATTAAAATCCCCGAGGAGCTCAAAACACTAGAATGCGAAAGGTATGCTGATATCTCCCACCCAGAAACCTACTTACAGGCCTACCTGGTCCAAATGATGATTCAATCATACCAATCAAACCTAACCGGCCCTGCCTTGTGATGGTACATCGTCAAGAAGATTAATCCCCTTAAAACCTGGAGGGAACTAATCCATGTTTTCCACCAAGAATATAATATTGACATCAGCCTTGACATCGCCTTGCCCTATGAAGAACCGATGATCCCGGAGCACGAGGAGCCGTTAGTTGCTGAGATAGGAGAAGAAGATGTCAATGAAGCCTTACATGATGAACCGACGACTGAGCAACATCATATTACTGAAAAGTTTCCCACTTGGAAAAGCAAGGAACCTATGTACAAGATTAAAGACATGGAGCCTGTTCAAGACCGGGGCACGACAGGACAGCTCCCCAAGCTTACTGCAAGAGCTAGGGTTCAAAGAATACAGACCCCTATCAACATAGAAAGTGAAGTAGAGAGTGAAGCTTTAATATCTCTCATTCCCCTTGACAGAATCGAACTAACGAAACGAAGGGCCTTACTCAAAAGGTCTGGACCAGGAACCAAGAAAAGAAAGTCTAAACAAATCAATTCGACATCTACCACTGAGTATAGGCGAAATTTGATAGTTGATGAGCCGCTGCACCAAAACTTCGAGCATTCTCTGGAATACAACCCTGAAGGCTACCGTCCCCTAGAGTACGACCCTGATGACTTCTAGTCCCTAGGATACAGTCCCAAAGACTTCCAGTGTTATATAGATGAAAGCGACCACTCATCGTATAACTGTTTCCTACCCTCGCACAGGGTCGAAAGCTTGTCAGAAGAAGGAACATTCGTCTTTATCCGCTATGATCCCAATGAACTTCTAAGCTCATCACCCGACCATGAGGATAGCTCAAATGCCTCATCCTTGTTCGGTAATTTTAACCTTGAAGAAAGTAATGAGATAATCTCGGTAGAGTCCAGCTTTCCTGAAACACAAAAATTCACCACTATGATGAATATGCAGTGGGAAAACCAGTGGCCTAACCAAGACATATCAAGCCGGTCTTGCCCTCATATGATCATGACCCCCAGCGAATTGTGGATACCTAATATCTGCAAGTATAACGGCACAACTTGCCCCGTGGCTCATTTGCAATATCTCCACACTGAAATGAGTCAGTACTATGGCTCGATGTCATTCACAACTTAGGCATTCCAAGAAACTCTTACGGGGTTTGCATTGCAATGGTTCGTCACAGTAAGTATTTACCTCATAAAGGATTGGAATAAGCTGTCTTCCACACTCTTGCATCAGTACCAAAACCGTATTGGAACTGAGCTGCCTTGCGAGAGTTTGGCCCAATTCGGAAGAAGACTAATGGAGGATTTCCGAGCATATGCAGGGAGGTGGAAGGCTTTTATGATGCAAACCCACCCTCAACTGGCCGAAGAAGAATCGATGAAGCAGTTCATAGAAGCTTTGCCCCACAAATATCGCTGTTGGCTGCATGGGTTATACTTTCGTAGCTTCAACGAAGTAGTCATCGCATGCGAATACTTCGAGTCTACTAGAGGCGAGGAATTCAAGACGCTTGACCTCAGGACCAGCACTATTAAAGTGCTCCTTTTCATAGGAGTTTTCATCGGTTTTGCTTGTTTTTATGTTTCTTATCTAGTGTGCTACTGTTAATTTTTACATTCCAGTACTTTAATGTACAGTTATAATATTTTGTTTTGAGAGCATGAGGCGGTATTCCAAACTAGCTTAGTGATGCTATCCAACCATGAAAAGAAAATACCATCCAAGGAGAATACTGAGGGCTGGGCTTCCTCATGCTTCCTCCCCCTAAATACATGTTTTTGAAAATAAAAAATATTTCATTACCAAAAGTTTCTATCAAAATGAGATGTTAAATTTGTTTTTTTGACTCACTCACTTCGTGCCTCAAAATTTCATCTCCTCTGACTTAGTGTGACATGAGGCATGTGAAGCTGGTACATCATGTGAACTCGCCAAGTTCAAAGACACCCTTTCAAGGAAGCAGGGGCAAACAAAAAGGATCATCCTGTTTCAAAAAAGGTAAGTCTTATTCCCTAAACATAATTTTGAAAATAATGTCCCATCTCTTCTATGTACAGGAAACGAAAGATAGGAGGTAATAGGTATAGGCATACGGTTAAACTCGAAGCATGCACATCATGGTAGCTCGAGGCATGATAACCTCCCCCATGCTGCTTTCGACCTTCCTATTTTTGCAAGCCGCCCTCAGGAGCTCTGTGTACTCCACCTCACTCCTATCCAACTCCTTCTCAAAACGGAGCAATATCTTCTCCCCTCGACATGCCCGAACAATTAGGCAGTACAGTTTCATTGAAGGGATTTCCAGCTTTGACAAGCCAAGAAGCACAAGGAAGAAATTTCTTCTATTCCTTTGAATTCATTACTATCAATAGGGAGAAAATCCAGACAGTCAAGGCGATCTGTAGCCCCCACTCTAGACAATGACTCTAGAGTCTGGAAGCTTCACTCCATGTTCCAAACACGTATTCTTCAAAAAATAATCTCCATCAGAAAACTGGAGGTTTCTGATTGTCCATCTTAGATTCCATAGATGCTTGAGGTACGTGACTTTTTGCTCAATGCAGCTATAGTCAAAGACAGAAGAAAAATTCCACAGAAGGAAGGTGTTGAAGATGAATCAACGACTAGCAATGATGCATACAAGGCCACAAACGAGGAGGGCCAATCAAAAGAGACATTAAACTATGTCAAAGACAAAAGGCCGTCATTGACACTCAAATATCCCTAGGAGTCAGCAAATATAAACTCTGGGGAAGACTAATTTGGTATCGTTTCCAATACTCCCAGTATCTGAACTCACTTTTGACACATTTTCTCCTATTGACAGGAACCATAGGATTCAAGAAACAAGCTTAATGGTTAATTTGGGCAAATCAAGTGATTCGTATTAATTTACCTAACTTGGTATGAAAGGATGTGCTGTCCAAGAGCCGATTTGGTTAAATGAAAAAAGAAGCGCCCTACAGACACCGTCAGCACCTCTGGTCGAGTGTTACCTGGGAAGAAGCAAAATAGTCCACAGTCGAGGGTTCGAATCCCCGGCGTGACAGTTAGCCGCTTGAAAAAAAATATAATTAAAAAATTTGCTTCTTTTGCACCTGCAAATTACAAGAAAGCGAGTGACCTAACGGAGTGAAAATTATAGGAATTCACATCCTCCTCGTACTTCAGGTCTATTCAAACATTTGTAAACCAGTGAAGGGTAATGTTGTATCGCTTCCAAGTTATTCCACTTTTGAAAGAGCTTCTGACTAACATGATTCCTCTTGTCGGTTGCAGGATCACCTGATCGTCAAAGATGCAAAAAACAAATCAATGAGAGGCATGTCAGACCATGATAAGCTCTCCCAAGCCAAATGGCGTCTCAAGTATCGCCAAAGCAAATGACTAAAAACCTTTCAGGCCTCAAATCACGTGTGATATTGACCCTACTAATTGATCTATTTCAACATCTTCTCTTCTGCAGGGGCAAAAGCAGAAAAGGCCGTCAAATTAATGATCAGATCCCCAATCCCAGCTGATCCTTCTTGTGTCATTTCCCTACTTAATAAGGGCAATCCATTGACATCCCTTTGTGAATAACTCTTTTGATGTTCAAAATTCAACACATTTATAAATACAATTTCACCAAGTAAACACCCCTAAAGTTGTCAATAGGGTTTCTTGAGTAAAAATCATTCATTTGTTTTGAGAGTACAAACTCTCTCATACTTAAAAAATGCTGCATGTCTTCTCCAAATGGATTTATGCATAATGATTTTGTCTATCTAAATCACTGATTCCATTGAGAATTATTAGAATAGATAGTTAAGTGGAGAATACAAGATTAATTAAGCATGCTGGATGAGGCATGGCAGAATGATGACAGGCAAGCCATATCCTACACACAGTCCCACATCTATACACTTGTGAGATGAGTGCAGAAGATTCCATGACTGCAAGGTAAAGAGTTCTCTCGCGAATGATACAATAACCAAAATAGTAAGAGGCATTTCATTGCTCACCCCCTTTTGAGCCCCATACACTGGTGAAGCTTCTCTCATCAAGAATCACCCCACATTGGAGCATGTCAAAGACAAGGCAAATCAGCATCATGAGGTGAGAAAAGAGATAGAAATTTTCTTGCTCGCACTTGCATCAATCTTCGAGTGTCTTTATTGCATATGAACACTCGCGTTAATTTAAGTGCCTTAGAATAACGAAGAGCAATTCCTTTTCTATGCATTTGTATACATTGTACAACCCAAGTGAGTCTGTAATTCTACCCTCACATTGAGACAAAGCAGAAGTTATTGCCATAACCTAGAGCACTGGCTGAAGATGAAGACTCAAAGTCTAAATAATGGTGCTTCGATTGAACTCGCCTAGATCAGTTCCTCAAGCAACAGAAATAAAAAGGCTAGGGGCATAAAAAAGTAGTGTGCCTGGTAAAAGTAAGGCCAATGCCCCCCCCCCAGTCAAAAATACAGCCAAGAAAAAGTTGCTGTTGTAAAATCTCCATCTAATAGTAAGAAGAAAGACCATTGATGAATGCCGAGACAGTCACCAACTCTCACCCTTCTATATGTGAGCCGAGTCTACGTTATATTCCCATTGTAAAAAGTCTCTTCAGACTAGGGGTACTTCAATTAACGTAGGATTTCATATGTGCATAAGTATCACTCGAAGAAGTACGAGCAAGATTACTCTATCTCTTTTCGTAGGGTTCCTGACTTGTAAACCCGGAGATGATCGTGAAACATTTTCGTCCATCGGCTTCGACCTTGATGGTCCCCTTTGATGAGTTGCTGACTAAGTCTTCATCACAATTTCAACAAAGAACTCTCACATTGGTAAGGTCATACCACTTGCGAGAATACTCGGACCTCTGCTGACATGATGACAGTAAGAAGTGTGATCCTTATAAATCTTGCATCAATGGTCAGGATAAAACAGCCTTTCCATGAGAGTGAGTGAAAAGTCCTTTCAGACTGAAAGTCCCTCATCTGGCATGCTCGAGGCATCTACATTTTAAATGAGGGTTGTCTTTCAAAATCTTCCCCAGTGGAATTCAAGTGGCACAAAACTGACAAAATTGTCATGCATAAATCACATTTGAATTTACAGCATATACAATCATTGTGTACATGTCTGGATATTGTGTAAATAGTGAACATACTCTCAGTAATCAGAGATATTGCCAGGTAAGCATATCCCTATCCCCATTTGTCTTAAAGTACCTACCACTGTCCATGTACTCTCTTCTTGTCACTCGACCTATTCGAGTCGTCCCCTGAGTTTGGGTGCTTGTAGCGGTCTAAGTATTCCCTTGTCTTTGAGTACCTGCCATTTGCCGGGTACTCCCTCTTATCGACACTCAACCTGTTCGAGTTGTCCCTAGAGTATTAATATTTGCGACTGTCCAGATATCCCCCTGTTTTTGAGTGCCTGCCGTTACTCAGATGCTCCCTCTGTTGATACTTGACCTGTTCAATTTGTTCTTAAAGTTTGGATGCTCGTGACTGTCCAAATATCCTCTTGTCTTTGAGTACTGACCACCGTTCAGATACTCCATTTCCGTGACACTCGACCTATTCGAGTTGTCCTCAAAATTACGCCATTGAATACTAGCAGCTACGCAACTATTCTATCGCATTATGCATCTGCGATCACCTAGGTATGCTTTCTTACACTTGGACCAGCTAAGTGGTCCCTGATTGTGTTCAATAAATATTTGTGTATTTTGTACACCTGTGTGCCTACGGCCATCCAGGTAAGCTTCGTGCTACATCCAAATTCTCAATTACTAGGAGGTGAGAGACCTTCACGAATATCCCAGGTACGTCCTCGATATTCCCTAATTGCCAGGAGGTGGGAGACCTTCATGAATATCCAAGGTACGTCCTCGATATTCCCCATATCGGGAGGTGAGAGACCTTCATGAATATCCCAGGTACGTCCTCAATATTCCCTAATTGCCAGGAGGTGGGAGACCTTCACGAATATGCAAGGTACGTCCTCGATGTTCCCAATTTCCAGAAGGTGAGAGACCTTCGCAAAGATGAGAGGTACGTCCTCGATATTCCCCATACCAGAAGGTGAGAGACCTTCACGAATATCTCAGGTACGTCCTCGATATTCCCTAATTGCCATGAGGTGGGAGACCTTCACGAATATACGAGGTATGTCCTCGATATTCCCCATACCAGAAGGTGAGAGACCTTCACGAATATCCCAGGTACGTCCTCGATATTCCCTAATTATCAGGAGGTGAGAGACCTTCACGAATATCCCAGGTACATCCTCGATAATCCCAATTTCCAGGAGGTGGGAAACCTTCATGAATATGCGAGGTGCGTCCTCGATATTCCCGATTACAGGAGGTGAGAGACCTTCACGAATATGCGAGGTACGTTCTCGATACTCCCAACTATCAGGAGGTGAGAGACCTTCACAAATATCCCGGGTACGTCCTCGATATTCCCCAATTTCCAGGAAGTGAGAGACCTTCATGAATATGCGAGGTACGTCCTCAATATTCCCAACTACTAGGAGGTGAGAGACCTTCACAAATATCTCAGGTACCAGAAGGTGAGATACCTTCACGAATATGCAAGACCCATCCTCGATATTCCGTTTGCCTGGTATTCTTTAGAAATTCGTACTTGTGATCATCCAAGTACCTCTTCAATGCCTATGAACGTTCAGACATCCTTCAAAGTCCGTACTTGTTAACATCCAAGTACTCTTTCGACACTTGCAAGCAATTAGGTATTTTCCAGCATCTAGTACTTGTGATCATACATGTACCCCTTTGATATTTGCAAACATCCAGGTATCCTCTAAGAGTTTGTACTTGTGATCATCCAAGTACCCCTTTGACGCCTGCAAAGGCCCATATATCCTCCAAGTTAGTACTTGTGAATATCCAGGTGCTCTTTCAATGCCTGTGAATGTCTAGGTATCTTCAACAAGTTGATGCCTTGAGAAAGGTCGGCACATCCCCCGAGAAAGGTCGGGTACCAACAAGTGTCCTCGACAAAGATCAGGCACCTCACAAACCGATGCCTTGAGAAAGGTCAGTGCATCCTCCCGAGAAAGGTCGGGTTCCAACAGGAGTTCTTGACAGAGATCAGGCACCCCACAAATCGATGCCCTGAGAAAGGTCGGTGCATCCTCCCGAGAAAGGTCGGGTTCCAACAGGTGTTCTTGACAGAGATCAGGCACCCCACAAATCGATGCCCTGAGAAAGGTCGGTGCATCCTCCCGAGAAAGGTCGGGTTCCAGCAGGTGTTCTTGACAAAGATCAAGCACCCCACAAATCGATGCCTTGAGAAACGTTGGCGCATCTCCCGAGAAAGGTCGGGTACCAACTGGTGTCCTCGATACAAATCAAGCACCCACAAATAGATGCCCTGAGAAAAGTCGACGCATCTCCCGTCACGGCAACTAAAGAAAGGTTCGGATCTGAGACAAACCACTTATTGCTCTGACAGGCGACCGAAGAAAGGTTCGGATCTTAAAAAAGCAATTTCCCATCAAGGCGACCGAAAAAAAGTCCGAGTCCAAGACAAACTACTAATTGCTCTAATAGACGACCGAAGAATGGTTCGGGTCCTAGAGAAGCAACCTTCTCATATCACCAGGTAAGATGACGCCTTGATACTTGCCAAAACTCGGGGTTCACACCCTATCTCACTCACTCCCGGTAAGTAATTCCAGGTATCTTCTTATCTATCTTAGTATATGTAAAGTTATATTGCTCTTTTTCTGCATAGAATAATAGGTCCCAAATAAAATATAATTTGCTACGTATGAATAGATAAAATTTAGGCATCAGTTTGTCTTTGAATGTAACCTCTACGAATTCACCTTCAAAGAGGGGCAGCTGTTGACGCCTAAATTTCTTTTTTTAATTAGGTTTTTTTTAATTGTCTATTTTGCCTTTTCGGATAATAAAAAATTTAAAAAAAACAACAACAACAAAGCAAAACCAAAAATAAAAGAAAGCAAAAACAGCCCCATTTTCCTCCTATTTCCCCTCGCACGGGCCCTTAGGGCCCAGCCCAGCCCTTCTCTTCCCCCTAGGCCCGGCCCCCTTCCTTGTCTTCTTCTTCCTTTTGGCTTCTTCCCGTTTCTGCAGCACACGCGTAGAGGGGTGCGATGCCGGATGGAAGAGTGAACGGCGAGCACGTGGGGGTGTCCGGCCAGAGGAGACACGCCTTCAATATGGAGTTGCGACGCAAGTGGGCGGCCGAGGGGACTCCGGTTTGGTCGCATAGAGGATGATTGGGATGTCGTGGACCGCCGGTCGAACCTCCCTCGGCCGGCACCCCTCCACCTATAAATAGCCCCCCCAACGAAGGTCGAGGCGGAGAGAAGCCGGTGAGCTTAGCGAGGTTCCCGAAAGACTTCGGGAGCTCAAAGAGCGAGCGAGGCAGAAATCGGGTCGCGAGCTCAAACCGCCTCCTTCCGAGAGACTTCGGGGGACCGCCTCCTTCCGAGAGACTTCCGGGGCGGCGGCGAGCAAGCCCGAGGGGAGAGAGCCCGAGCGAAGAGGATGGCCGGATCCGAAGGGAAAAGACATGCTGTCGCCGACGCAGCTCTTTGCTTCGCCACCGTTCCGACGCCGTTGCCGAGATCGATTCACCCAAGCCGCACCGGATCTGGAGGTTCAAGGTCCGCCACCGCGCCACGACAGGTATCGGCCCCGCTTGCCGTCCCCATCGCCGAAATCACGCCGCCACCCCCGCTGCCGTCGTCATCACCATCGCCACCCCCGCCGCCGCCGTCGTCTCCGGTCCCTCCACCGGCGCCGCGACGGATGGAGAAGCCAGCGACCCCGCGTTGGGTCGAGCCGGGTCGGGTGCATTTCGCGAAACCCGGGTAGGGTTTCGCAAAACCTAAGCGGCCGAAAACCGGGTCGGAGCCGGGTCGAGAGCATCTCATCCGGGTAGGGTTTCCACGGGTCGCCGGGTCGGACCCCGGCCAAGAACCGGGTAGGGCTTCACCGGTTCGTTCCCAAACGATAGGCCGACGAGTCGTTTTGATGAAAAAAAAAAAAAATTGAATCGGGCCCTCGTAGCGGGCCCGTCTGCGTTCGATCACCGACCCGGGTCGGACCCAACCCACGGACCCGACTCGGGTCGGCTTTTCTATTATTTTAATAAAAAAATTTAATTTATTTTCAAAAAAATAAAAAAAAATCAAAAAAATCAAAAAATGATTTATTTTCGAAAAATATTAGAAAAATAGTAAAAAATATTTTATTTTCCAAAAAAACAAGAAAAATAAAAAATAATTATTTTCCAAAAAATATTAAAAATATTAAAAAAATTATTTTCCAAAAAAATAAAAAAATAAAAATAAAAATAAAAAATATTTCATATTTTCCATAAGAAAAAAAAAAAAAAAAAATCGAAAAAATCCCTTTTATGTCCAAAAATAGAAAAAGACTCAAAAATGTTTTTCCTCCCCAAAAATGCATGGAAAATCCCTAAAACATCCAAAAGCCTTAGGATTTAAACAAGTTTAGGTACCAAAAGGGCATTAGTGATTAACTAGTGTAATCAAGTCTCCGATCCTAATTTCTGCGGTTGCGCGGGAGCGAGTATTTTCCCAATACTTCGCATGAGTTTCTAATCAACCCACCCAAAATTGATTAGTGGCGACTCCGTTTTAAAAACTAACTTACAGGTTAAATACTTAGACTATTAAAGTCGTGAATTGGTGGACTTGGGAGAGTCCGGGCCTAATAAATTTAGCCGAGCCATTAGCCTCCGCCAACGCCCGTACCTAATCACGAGCGCCGAAAAAAGAGGTCGCGACAAGGAGGTGTTCCCGAGCTTTCTCCTCTTCCATCTACACTTCCTCGTCCTCCATTTGGTTCAAGTCAATTGCCTCCTCCTCCATCCTCACCACCAGCAAAGTTGACAGCGCCGTGTGTAAGGTGACGACTACCAGGCGTCTAGCCCTCTACGTTGTCTTTGCAACGTTCATGGGGACAGAGTCGCAAATATGAAGTCGGCCACTGTCGCTCGCAACCATGAACTAGCGCTGGAGCATGGTTGCATAACTGGAAGTCCCGCCATAGCCATGGACGAGCCAGTATGGCCAAATATGAAGGGAAGTTTCCTTTCTTGTGCCCGGAGAAAATGAAAACAAAGAAAAACTTCACTATTGGAACTCATGGCCGAGCCTTTCTTGTGCCCGTCGCCATCATGGACAAACCTTTCCCCTTTCTCTGTTTTCTGCTTGGCCGAACTTCTAGACTAGAGCCGTCATGCTCGCGGCCATGTCTCCAGATCAGAAACTCATGGCCATAAGCAACGACGGCTTGTTTGACGCCAGTGGCCATGGACGGCCAGATATCAAGAGGCGGCCAAAAAGATGCCTGAACGCGGCGCCATGGCCATGGACGACGGCTAGGTCTGCGGGAAAAAAAAGTGGGTGGAGGGGGGAGGAGAAAAATTAGATTTTTGACTTTTTTAGTCCCACTTAGCGAATACATGCCAATCGAGGCGCCACATCAACTATTGACATGATGCTCGCAAACCTCCAAAGGCTCATTTGGCATTCTAAAGTTCTTTCTGATTGTGAATGATTTTCTCAACTTAACCAAAAAAAAAAAAAAAAAAAGGTTGCCTGTGTTGTCCAGGTTCATCCAGTCACAACGAAACACATCCCAAATTATTTGAACCCAAACAAAAGAGATAAAGGATAGAAAAAATCACCACTATCCACACAAATCATATAGCGTCTTTTCATGGAGAACCAGGACTGAACCAACGATCCACCGAAAATCCCAACAAGATCAACACGCATTCCAAATAGTACCCTGAGAAAAAATTGAGAAAATGCGGCTTTCCCGGGAGAACCCGCGAAAGCAAGAGACTCAGGAAAAGGGCATAAAGGAGAAGGAACAAATGTACGGGGCAGTCTCGTTGGCTGGCCCAAATTATTGCTCCTGGCAAACGAATGTCACTCCCGACCTCGACGTACAATTTAATGAACCCTCTTTTAGATGCTGCTTGCACCATTCCGTTCACTTGCTCATCGCCCTTGATCTCTATGAGCAACGCGTGATCTTTACCAGGAGCCACATACCACATTCTCTCCATACGAAAGCCGCAACCTTTGACGTCAGCAATCAATTCTCTATATGTCACTGAACCTGGAGTCACATCTTCTTTTATCCTCTTTATGCCACCAGCAAACCCAAACCCCTCGCTCTTCTTCTTCGCCCCAAGGACGAAAATGATTGTGAAGGGAAGTTTTACCTGCGATGTAACATGTACGATGTCAGAGCCAAACCACGTAAACCATCCGTAGGTAACTATGTTGGTTGAGAGCCTCTCCCTTATGATTAAGGTTGAGAGTTCGAAACCCACGGTTGCTAGCGTCTTAAGTGGAGAGCCATAGTATTGGAGTCCTGTGCTACTCTCTCCCCAGGTATTGATGCTTGGTCCGAGGTGCCGTTCGGGCACTGTACGGGCCGTGGGTTGCTGATTAGGGTAAGTGAAAAGAAAGCCTGGCGGATCCTGGGTATCAAAAAAAAAAGAAACATATATATGAGACAAATTTATCAAACTTGTTTGCATGTTTACCCAAAATCCAATCGGCACAAACATTATTTAATAGTTTGAGACAAATCTTGTAGTCAGCTGTCAAATGAAATATCAATAATATTTATTTGGATTTTTATTTCATTAACTAAATTTGAACTTTTAATAATTATGTGATGTAATTCTTAATTAAACATCAAATAAGTTAGATTATTATCTAACTCGGGCACTATCTCACTAATATTAGATAGTGCAAATAAAACTTTCCTGTCAAATCAGGACATATTTTATTAGGTCCGTTGAGAAACACTGTCTTCATACTGTTATAGTTACAGGAAAATCGGATCAATAGAAACCTTTTTACAAAAAATTATTTGAATATTATCGTGCTATCTTTTATCTTGATTAATTCTTATTGATACACATAAACTATCGCATCTCCGCTCTTCAAATAAAGCTTTATCCACATCTTGATAGGTCTCGCATCTTAGATTACTTTGTATATTGCAATGTTTACCTTGCTAACATTGAAAAATTGTAGTCAAGGTGGAATAGCAAGTAAATTTTCCTAAACTGCCCAACACATGAGAGTCTTTTGCAATTCATGTATACAAGTTTTTTTTATAACTTAATAGATTGTACAATTGATGTCAAAAGATTGTCTTTTGTACATGAATGCTAGATTTAGTGAAGTAATGTACTTATTTTTAGTTTGCTAATACTAGTCTAGAGCTATTTCTTTTTCTTTATTATTCCTATTTGTACATTACCTTACATGTAAATTTCCCTTCCTAATGTAGTCATCTTCTAACCACTTATAGAAGCACGAAAAAGAGCCTTTTTTTTTTTTTTTTTTGGGCTTTACTAGTATAATGATTTTTGAGTTATTGTGAGAATAACAGTCTGTTATGAATTACAAATTCTTGAAGAAGTTTGTCTCATAATAATTTATAATAATTTGTTATTTGGTTTTTTATGATCCTGGATAGATTGTCATTCTCACGGTAGATTAAAGACTGTCATCTAATCATTTTTTTTTAATTCTTTTTATATTTCCAAAATTGTCCTTCATCATATATGCTTATTGTTACTAGCACCAATGAGCAAAAAGTTACTAACAATTTATTTCTAGCTTTATACCCAACGACTTGAAAGGATTACGATGTTTCTTTCTCACTTGTACCTCCTTATCAATTACTCTACTCAATTTCAATCCCTCTTCTATCCACATGTTGATAATTTTCTCAAGTGAAAAATTTGTAATATATGGTTATATAGTTCTGAACATTTATATGCTTGCAAATTTATGATGTTTTGATGCAAAAGAGAACCATTAATCTCGTTTTTGGAAAGAAAAAAATGGCTGCTTGCATATGCTTGTATGAAAATACAAAATTTTATTAATAAATGTTAATTTGAGACAATATTATCAACTTAACTTTTGATAATAATGTCTTTTGTGATGTTAAAATAATCGAATGCATTTTGTTGAAAACATATAATCATAAATATATTGTAAATGGCAGTGAATCTTTATCTAATTTTATGATTGACAATTAATCTCCTAGTAAAAGTTTTGTGATGGTAGGTAATCATACACTACTTCTTACACTTATTAAAGATTGTAGGTAATCATACACTACTTCTTACACTTATTAAAGATTTTTCTATAAGATTTAATCGATTAATTCTATCATTTCATGAGTCTCTATAATATTTTTTTTCCCAATACATGTTATATTTGCTGATATGAACATAAAATTTATATATAACCTATGTTAGGTTTAGTTGGGTTGGCAAATAAAAATTTAGTTTCTCATAATTCATAAAACTTAGTAATGTAATTCTTAAAAAGCTAGTCATGTTATCGAATATATTATTAGTATATTTTTAAAATGTTTTGTAACATTTTAATTGGCCTCAATATTTAAAAATTTCGTTTATAGGTATGTTGCTCCAATAGGGCATTTTATTTCTAATCCTAGTAAATATGCACGCATCACGTGTATGTAAAAAACTAACATTTAAAAGATTTCACAGAAATTGCCTTATTGTGAAAGATTTGAATAATTAAGGAATTGAAGAAAAAATATTATCAACACAGTTTTACCTACAAATATATATATATATATATATATATATATATATTATCAACACAGTATAAAGAGATTGGAACATATATGTGGAAAATGAAAAGCATTTTCAGATTTGAAATTATTTTGAAAAGGTTGTTTATAAGATAGAAACATTCAAGTTTTAAAATTGAAATATGTGAGAGATAAAATACAATATCAATTTACAAATTTTTCCATCGATTGAATATTTATAAAAAAAAAAAAAAAAAAAAAACTAAGGGTGTGTTTGTTTCACAAAAACGAACGTTTTTGGAAAATGTTTTTCGGGAAACCATTTTCCAGGAAAATTGTTAGTTTTCCTTTATTTGATGATATGTGACTGAAAGTATTTTTTGGTATTTGGATCGCATTTGAAAAATGATTGAATGACATTTGACCTAACAATTGACAATAGTGTGCCTCTTACTTCCAAATTAATTTGTTGAGTCCATATTACTTAATAAATGGATTTTTCTCAATCAGTTTAGTAAATCTAGAATTTGAACCTACAAAATGAAAAGGAAACCTAAATTCATACATACATACATACATACATACATACATACATATATATATATATACATATATATATACATATATATATGTATATATATATATATTGAAAATGTACATGATTTCCGGTCACAAGAGCAAGTCAAAACGAAAGGGAGGGGGTGAAGGAGAAGGAGAGAGGGGAGGAGGAGTTAGGGTTTACATTCACGGGCAAAGAAAGAAAAGAGAAAACAAGAAAAAGAAAAGAAAGAAAAAGAAAGAAAAAAAGAAAAAGAAAAGATAGAATAATAACAAATTCAAAAATTTTAATTAGAAATTATTTTTAATAATAAATTTTTTATTAAGCAAGGACCTTAAACATTTTGGAAAACGTTTTCCGGTTCTTATAAAGGGGAAATCATTTTCCTAAATTTAAGCTTTGAAAGGAAAACATTTTCCGTTGACTCATTTTCCTAAATGAACCAAACACTGGAAAATGAGGAAAACGTTTTTCCAGAAATTGTTTTTTGCAAAACAAACACACCCTAAATAAGTATATTTTGGGATGGTAAAAATGATTTGTGGCACTTTAAAAGTACTAGGTTTTATTTACTTTATGTAATAAAATAGATAATTATTAATAGATATCTCCTATGAACTTTGTTGTTTTAAAGATACTTTGTGGCTTATGGTGCTCCGTCTCTTATCGTAGTAGGTCTTCCTTATGGCATATTTTTTCATGTATTCAGTTTCACTAATAAGATAAGAAGATTTGAGAAACAATCTATAGAACGAACAAATGATAATTCATGATTTGATAGCTGAATCGTTTACATGTCAGCTCTAAATCTAAATCATGGTAAAAATTTGTTTGAAGTAATATGGTAGACACTTGAAGGACATAATTAGGAGTGGATTTTTATGCCTGTCCAATCAAAGGGTGACTCGAAGGACAAAGTTAGTAGTGGACTCTTATACCTGTCCATTCTATTAGAAATATTTGGAACACGTTCACCGCACACGGGTCAACATATTGCATTTTTTGTGGATGAATGGGTATTGGTTAGTTTTTGAATTATTATTTTGTTTGTCTATAGTCCATGCTCAATAGACAATCCTTTGGAAACATGAAATGAATGCGTTAATAGAGTAGAAATTTTTACTCTGAATTGGTTGAAAAAGATAATCTAGTTATAAAAGGTTGAATCTACAAATCCCAAAATGTAAAGACATGAATCACAATGTTAGTCAATACAAAAAGGCAAATAAAAAGTCAAGGTCTATAAGCATGAGATCTTGTTGAAGTTAGCGTTGACCAAATATGGGAAGAGACAACAGTAGAGATGTGGGTTCATCTTCTTTATAAACTCCTTGCAGCAACTATTCTTGTTGTCTTGCGATTACTATAATTAATTTTGTCATATCTTATTATAAAGACAAATAATGCTCTTCTACGTTACTAGATGCCTACCTCCTAAAGAATCTAAAATGCAAGAATATAAAAATTAATCAATAAATTTGAAGGAAATTCCAAATTTTTTGAAAAATGTTTCATGACCTTTGTGAAAAAATTTAGATGTCAACATATGTGGAAACTTATCCAATGCTTAGCTTCACAGATTGCACAAATGGGAAGCATTGGAGCATTCCTTCCAATTGGGAGTTTTCAAAGAAACAATTGCTCGCTTAGATCCTAGCGAGAGTTAGCATGAAACTTGAAGGGTGGAAGGAAAAGTTACAATTAAGAGCTAGGAAGGGAGTACTTATTAAAGTAACCTATGCTATTTTAATATTTAAAATCTTGGACTTTATTTGCAGGGCAATTGAGCGAAAAATAGCATCTTTTTCTTTTGGAAAATTCTAAAATGGAACTAGAGTACGTTGGAGAAAAAAGGAAGGGGAAATGGGGTTGAATATCTATTGAGCTTTAACAGAGCTATGCTTGCCAAGCAATCTTGGAGAATAGCTTCCTGCTATTACTTTATGTAGCAAAAAGGGCATCGGGCATCTTTAGAATGGCAAGTCTTCTATGGGCAGAGATTACATTTCTCTCTTTGTTAGGTGGATGATTGGGAATGGAAAGCAGATTCGAATCAAAGCGGACAGTTGGCTTCAAGGGATCTAGGGTATGGACCAGTTAAGAAGGATGATCTTTAGTTTGTTTCTGAGTTCGTTAATCAGGTGCTAAACAATTTTGAGGATGGTATTGCAGCAAAAATACTAGCTATTCCTCTTAGTCAATATCAGTGGATGATACTTTAATCTAGATTTGTCCTTTATTTAACTTGACCTAATTTGCTGCCAATTAACCTGATCTGTTGAATACCGACCAAAAAAAAAAAAAAAAAACACCTGATCTGTTGAATGGCCAAGAGATCGATGGTTAAGATGCACGAGATGGACGTACACTTGTCCAAAATTAACCAATGAAAGCTAAGTAAAGCTAAGTACACGGATTATTATTATTCTTACTATTGTTATTCTTACTGTTATTATTATTGTCATTCTTATTGTCATTGTTATTGTGATTGTTATTGTTATTGTTATTGTTATTATTATGTTATTGTTATTGTTATTGTTATTGTCCTATTATTGTCCTATTAGATAGCAAAACCAACGGTTGCGGCATTTGTGAAAGATTTGGCCGGTCCTACATCTAAATTACTTTATTCAGGTCAAATCTCAAGGAATTTTTTTCTTTTAATTACGGGAATTTCCTCTTTATTTTATTGAAATTAATCATTTACAAAACTTAAGGCAATGATATTTTCGGGTCATTATAGGGTTGAAGTCATTTGATTGATTAGCGGAGAAAATGGTACTTTATTTTTTCATGAAGAGGGTTTATTCGGACAAATTTAAAAATGTAGGAAACACCTTGCAAACACTCATGGAAGGGTAGATAGACAGGAATGAAGGTGCTCATAGCTCGACATGGTTTGTTCCAGTACAACCTTGTTGGTTTAGTTATTAGATTGACTTACTAATGTATTTCTAAAATTTATCATCATTTCCACTAATTGTTCCATGCCAACCAAGTAAAGGAAAATAATAAGTGAGAGCATCGCTACTTTAATTCCGTATCCAATTCCGTTTCTCTTTCTCTTCTTTTTTTATGCTAATATATTAGTGAACTTTAGCTCTTCATCTTATTTTCATTTTAATTAAATTAATCTGTTCTTTCTGGATAATTTTATCGTACTTCAGTTTCATTATTTATTTCTATTATCATACTAACATAAAATCAATCGTTTTGCATTTTGGAACCAAAAAAGAGTTTTATTTTCTACTATTCGAATGAAAAATCCACAACCATGGGATACATTGTTTCAATTCAATTTATGAAAGTCTGTATTTTGTTGTATTCTTTCTTGATCTAAAGTAATACGCTTCAAAATGAATTAGTGTCCCTTTTCGTCATAAGTTACACTTTTTTGAGAAATAATATGATCACTTGCATAGAAGTTGTATCGTGACATAATATGACTATTTATTCAAGCCATATGTGCTTTAATTTACTTTGAAAAGGTGAAGTAGTATTAAAAGACGTGAATCCCTTGGTGGCAATCTGCTATAGTACTAGAAACGCGTGGTCAACTAATGAAGTCCAAACTAGTCAAGCCCCCAACATATGCATACACCGGCAAAGCAGCAAGTAAGAGGGTAACACAACAATATGTGCTTTGCGTATTTAGATACTAACAAAATACAAGAATGCATCTTCGACATACATTTTTACTGTTCATTAAAGAAGTTTCTCTGTTAAAAAGTATGTACATAACTGTTTCTAGCTCTTTGAAGACTTTGGACTGCTTAACATAAAATATTAGGTTATCTATTACGGAGAGTAATGCGTAAAAAGATTTAATGGAAGTTTGAATTAAACAAAGTCCTCATTTATCTAATAAATTTCTGAACTATTATCTACTATGGACGGTCTTATATTAGCCATTATGAGTAACTTAAAACCCCCTTGAACTTTAGCCCCTTCCACAATAGCTCCACACTTTGAAAAATATCATATATCTTTCCTGAACTTTAGCACATCTTCCCAGTAGCATGCAAACTTTGAAAATGTATAGATTACTGAACTAACTTTTATTTTTGTTTCAGCAATCACTTCTTCCGTTTGTATGGCCGTCTAATTTGACTAGAATAACATATGCTACATGGTTTATGAAGTTAAGAAAATAGAGAATGAAGCATGATTAACAAAATTATCGGAGAAAATGGGTAAAGAAAAAATAGTTAGTCTATTTTAGGTAAACCTTAATGGCAATGCAGACTAAAAAGCTAATGGATGCAACATAAATTAAAAGTTTTCTTGAGGGGAAAGAAAAGGTTGTTGGCTATTGCGCAATAATGCCAAAATTCAAGAGGCAAATTATTGCTAAACATGTATGACATGAAAATAAACACATATCATATGACTTAATATCCAAAACTCAATTGTGTTAAAAATTTTAAAGCTTTTAGTTGTATATTTGTTTAATTTATACAAAAGAACATACCACCGGCCGTGGTGGCTCCGCTGGTATAGTAGGCAACCTCTGTGATCCTTCGCAAGACAGGTGAGAGGTTCGACCCCTGGCGTGAGCAGCTAGGTGTATTAAGCGTGACGTCGTGGTGGTGGGTCCTGCGCTAGCGTCACCAGGGGGTTTACGGTGCGGCTGTCGGCTGCAAGCCGGTTCCTCCTGCACAAAAAAAAAAAAAAAAAAAAAAATATAGAAGGAACAATAATGCATTTGAAATTATTTAAGTATCATCTCTAATAAATATTCGGCATTTGGTTAGCAAATATATTTTCGTCTGTTTAAATTTCAGAATAATATTCAACTTTTTGCAATTTGTGTTGTTTTACCGAATTATATCATCAAACTGAAATTATAACCAATCAGTTTTCATATTCGTGCATTCATACACGACAACCGTACATTGATTAAGAAGATGTCGCACCTTGTAGGGAGTGGCCAAAACAATCTCTTCTATGGAATGCTTTGACGTCCTTCCGCTCCAAACAGGATCTTCAATAGAGTCTCCAAACAAGTCTATTTGGACCGTGCAATCATCTGGTATATTTGTGCGGTATGCATCAATCAAGCTTCTCAATAACGGGCATTTGCTGACCGACAAGGATTGCAGAGACTCTAGCTCATTTAGGCCCTCGAAATCAGTAAGTTCATCGCACTTTTCGATTTGCAATTTCTTCAGGTTCTTCAAGTATGATAATCCACCTATTTTTTTCAAAGATTTGCAGACATGGACCTTCAAGGATTTCAATGAATGCGAAAGACCCACAACTTGTATCTCAACTAGCTCCGGACAATATTGTAGATGCACCTGCCGTAGCTTCCTTAATTCCGAAGGAATAGATAATCTTTCAAGCACTTTACAACCACTAAGTATTAAATTCTCCAGTTGCGGAAGTCCAAGTGGAATGTCTTCCATTTCACACTGATATAAATTTAAAGTCAACAAATTTCTCCAATTCCAGCTAGAGGATGGAAGCCTCCCTATGGGTCTTAGGTCTAGGCCATACAAATCAAGCTCTTCCAGATGAGAAAGAGAAGCAAATTTTGGAGGTGTAGAGATATCTAGCAGATCTAAATACACCATTTTCAGTTTAGATAACCTCCCAATCCCCCTGAAATTCCGTACTGTGATTAGGTTTGATTTTCCTATATCACGAGAGCCATCACTTAATTTTAGCTCAACCAAATTAGTAAGGTTCGACAGATTAGGCACTGAAAGCAATGATTTGGATTTAAGAGCAAGATGTGTCAAACTTGAGGGAAGCTTCGGCAACCCTTTAATCACATTACAATTCCATAAATTGAGTCTCTCAAGGTGATGAAGCTTATTGATTGTCCTTGGAATTCTGCAAATACAGGTTTCCTTTAGATTTAGATTTCTTAAAAATGACAATTTTCCAATTCCAACAGGAATTTGACCTTTAATTTCACCACACCCATGGAAATCCAGCTCTTCAAGATTCTTCAACATGCTAATGCCACTAGGTAACAGCCAAGTGTTAGCCTCTAGAGAATATGATCCCTCATATGACCTTCCCAAATATGATAAAGACAGCGATTCCCACAATGTTACCAACATTCTAATGAAGTTGGGGAGTTCACTTATCTCAAGAAGCTCTCTTATCCCAAGAAGCTCTCCAAGATTTTTCAAACTGCTAAATTCATTAGATAACTGCCAAAAATATGATTCGTCTTTTGACAAATGTAACACACGTAATGACTTCAACTTTCCAATGAAGTTGGGAAATTCCCTAATCCTCGTACCTGATAAGTCTAACTTTGTCAATGAGATTAAATTGCCAAGTGAATCTGGAAGGTCTCTTAATCCTTCACATCCCAACAAGGAGAAGTGCTTCAGCTTCACTAGTGCCCCTACTTCTTCAGGCAAATCTGTAAAATTACTGCACTTTTCAATCTTTAACTCAATCAATGAGTGTAGATTTCCGATGAAGCTTTCAATTTTCTTTAGATTCCAACAATTTGCAAGAGTCAACATCTCTAAAGCCGAGCATCTAGAGATGTCTGGGATCGTCGTTATGCCATAACACGAAGTCATAGATAGAACTTTCAAATTTTGTGACCTCTGTAAAAGTAAATCACATGTCAAGTGTAAGAACCATCGCATCGTATACACAGGAACTATCAAACTATAATTAAAACATGTAACTTACCTTGATCAAATCCCATGCTTTTGAATCATCCTTGAAGCTAAGATCATCAAGTTTACAAACAACAAGGTGAACCAAATACAAATTTTTTGCCCTAAAATCCATCACTGTAGGAGAATGCCAAGAAAACCATCTCAAATTCGATTGACACCTTGCAAAATCCCCAGCATAAGTTCCCTTATCTAACTTGAGGCATCTTAGGTTTTGTAACCTTTCAAACTCTTCATTTGTGATATCTATGTTGCAAGATGGTCTAACTATCTGTAGTGCTTGAACCTTGTCCTTCCTCTGCAAGTGATATTTTTACAATGATGTGAAGATATTTGTCAACATCCAACCACCATTTTTACATCTCGAATGGGAAAAAAAAAAGAAAATGATGAAGATCCTAAACAAAAAATGAATTCTAAATCTCAGGATAAACAACTTATATATGAAAATGAGTTGATTCCTACTTACATCTTCGGTTTTTATGATTTTGAGGGCCTCTTCTACGATCCACAACCTACTTTGCTTTCCAAGGCCATCTTGACTTTCATCACGGACAATTTGCCTTCCCAATGCTATTAGTTGATCATGCATCCAAAGCTTCTCGCCCTGCAATATCTTTATTAAGCACCTCTCGGTAAGGACTTTAATTCCTCTTTCGGGATAACAATCACAATCAGCCCATATGTAAGTTGCATAAGTCTTCTTCTCATTGAAAAAGAAGCATGCTATATCAAGAAAAATTTGTTGCTGATATTTGTCTAGGTTGTCATAGCTAATCCTCAACTTCTCTAGAATTGCTTCCTCAGGTACTTTCCTTAATCTGACTAATGCCTCTTTCCAAAGTTCTTTGTCTTTCGTCTCCTTAAATAACGAACTTACCACTTCAATGGCCAAAGGAAGCCCTCCCATAAGTGAGACAATTTCACTTGAAAGCCTATGAAAATCTTTCAAAGGGACGTCTCTACCAAAGGCATGCTGACAAAAAAGCTGAAATGCAAGACTATCATCCATCTTTTGCATCTCATACGGAATTTTACCTATAAATCCCTCAACTTCCAGAATGGTTGTGTCTCTCGTTGTAATGATTATCCTTGATCCTGAATATAATTTGGAAAATTCTATTAGTTTCTTAATGTGCTCTTTATCATCAACATCATCCAGAACCACAAGGACCTTCTTGTTGCTGAGTGCTTCTCCAATCCTCTTTATTCCTTTTGCACTATCCTCAACCCTTTCCACAGATCTAGAGCCAATGTCCAATAGTAATTTTTTCTGCAACTTGACTGTGCCCTCCTCAGTTGATGACCTCTCTCGAACATCCTCAAGGAAGCTACAACACTTTCCAAAGTGAGAAGATAGTTGATTATAAACAACCTTGGCAATAGTTGTTTTACCGATACCACCCATTCCAAAAATTCCAATGAGGCGCACATCGGGATTGTTGACATCTAATGACTCTATCAAGTGTTTTACCTGATTATCAAGTCCAAGTAAATGTTTAGTCACAGTTTCTTGTTTTGTCTCAAGCTTCTCCAAAACCATTTCAACAACCGATCTGACAATTTTTGCTGGGCTGCCATGTACAAAAGCGCTTTCATAAGTTCATTAGTTGACTATATTAATTACATCCCTTCGCATCATTGGTGGGATTATCAAAACCTTAACTTGAAAAGATTGAAGTACATCACAAAAAATATCTAAATACACTTAACAGTTAAATATAGGCTAATTAAGTAGAATTCACATTATACGTTTTCCATATGTGATTACAAGAATTTCTAAAGAATATAGTATTTACACGAAGGCCAAAATTACCAAGTGGTAGCTATATCATGCATAAGCAAAATTTTGGCATTTATAGCTAAGCCTAGAAAAAGTTTCAACACTCTTAATAGAAGAATCATCAACCGAGGTAAGGTAGACAAATACAACGCCATCCATTGAACACTGCAGCTTTGGTGAAAGAAAAATAAAATCCCAAAACTTATAACTATTTCCCGGTGCCTTCATATTGCTACTGTAACATTTTTATAGCTAAATTTTTGCATGTAAGTTTTCTATGGATCTGATTATATCAAGTATAATGCCATTTAAAGACCCGTGTCTCATTAAGATTTGTTCAAAATTGAAAATAGAGAGATCCCACTCCCATTAGGAATGAAGATAAATGTGTCAATTAGACTCAATACACATTCGATTATCCACACCATCAAGTGTGGACTACCTTATCAATATAAAAGCAAAATGGAGAGGCTCTGTCGGTTTGCTTTCCAAAAACTCCATCTTTTGCTTAAAAAAAAAAAAAAAAAAAATCAAGCGGCCGACATATCCCAAAAGCACGAGAGATTGCCCACCATGAAAAATGGTGCGAAAACACCTCATTTACATTGGAAAAGCTAATGGGCGGCCACATGCTATGACAATGCATACTACCCTTATGTTACATTTAAGTTGGCACCAGATGCGATCTCCTTTTTTGGAAAATGGAAACTATATTCTTACCACGGGGGAAATAGATTTTTGGGGTCAAAATTAGTGAGAATGCAGATCAAAATGGGTGCCAAAACTGAAGAAGAGTTTAATAATCATCCCAAACAATAAATGCAAATGGGTGCTCTTGAAATTTCGTAGCCTTACGAGATAGTGAAGATGAAAAAAATGCTTAAAGGAATATTGAGGTCCATGTCATTAAAGTTATTGAAAGAGAGCGCAACTGGAGGTAGTTTTCAATATTTCCGCTATGAAATAATTAGGTAGGAATCTTAAGAGAGTTTTACCTTGATTTCGCGTTCAATCCCTTGATTTTACCCACCTCTGCAAGAGCCACTCTCCAAGCCTTGACTTCAGCAGGAAACTTCTTCTCGTGTTTTTGCAAATCATTTTCATATTGTGGAGTCTTGAGTTTAACATCATCAGGTTCCACGTTGAGAAAAATAGGAAGGATATTTTTTTTACCCTCTGACTTGGACACGTTGTCTACTATGTGTGCAAGCTCCCAGAGGCACCATCTACTAGAAGCATAAGTTTGAGAGAAGATGGGTATGTAGATTTTGGAGTTGTTGATAGCATGCAAAAGGCTCCCATCAATCACATCACCAACACGAAGTTCCTCATCGTCCCTGAATACGCGGACTCCAGCATCTACCAAGTCGTGGTAGAGGAAGTCAGCAAATCCAGCACGAGTGTCTGGTCCTCTGAAACTCAGGAACACTTGGTACTCGCCTCCTAATACTTGTGCAGCATCACTGCTCATTCCAGCCTCTGAGTTTGCCATAGCTAGGAAGCTTATTACTTCTAGATATCTCTCTCTTCCCTAAGAAAAAGGTTGGTATCTCTCTCTTCCCTAAGAAAAAGGTTGGTGTGGCGCGGGCTAGCTAAAAACGACTGAGGCTTTGGATATGAACTAGTGCTACGAACGCCAATACCTTAAATAACTGGCCGGCTTGTCTATTTCCCAGCTAATGGTCTGCATTAGCAAGCAGACAAGAGGAAGGTGTCCAAAACCTTTTAACGAGTTTCGACATTTTTAAAGACTTAATGGGAGACCGTACAAGCCAATAAGAAGTTCGTTTTCTTTTTTCCTTTGGAATAAAGACATCAGTCATTTAACTATTGCAAAATGTTGAATCAAGTCTCTCGTTCTTTTCTTGTGCAACTGGACTTTAAAACTTATTAGAGTTGGCCATTCCCTTAAAATTATAAACGGAGAAAAATCTAGAGAAGGGGAATAATGGTGCACAGAGAGAGAGAGAGAGCACTTGGGGACAGCGCAGATGCATGAATGGTGCCGCATGTTCAGCACATTCACTGCAAACCGCGTGAACACGCCATGTCGTTTGCTTCCTCTAAAGTGAAAGCTCGTGCCTTTCTTTTTTAATTTAGTTTTTGATGGATATAAAAGGCCGTGTGTATCAATGGCAGATAAGAAGAAGATGGTCATATGCTATTTTCGTGTGGTTCTTAATTTGGTTGTCGACATAGTGAGACACCGAATGAAATATGAAGTTGCTGATATATGTAGGAAGCGGTTTAATCTGATGATACTGTTAGCAAATACAGAAGGAATCAACGATTCTTTTCATCCAACAATCAAGTCGAGTTTCCAATAGGTCCTATCATGGGTCTTTTTTCCATTTTGCAATGTATTAAACAGTAGGCGCTAAAGAGGGTCACTTAGCATTCCAAAGTTTTTTTCAATGTGAATGATTTCCTCGGCTTGGATAAAAAAAAAAATTACTGTCAGTGTGATCATGTCCATGTTGATTCAATCACAACAAATCTCATCCCAAATTATTTAACTTAAATATAAGAAATATATGGGAAAAAATATCACCATACAGTCCACACAAATCGTATAGTGTCGTCAGGTGGAGACCACAGACTAAACCAACCACCCACAAAACTCCAAACAAACTCACCATGCATTCCAGCTAATCGCCAAATTATTTTGGGAATATCTAATTTTAACAAGTTTTGGAAATTTTTAAAGGCTCCTTCGGAGAATGTATGGCCAATCAAAAGGTGGAATCGAATCCCTAAATTATTGTAAAATGTTTAATCATAACCTGAATTTTGTTTTTTGTGCAAGTAGATTCTTAACATCTGTGTGTGTGTGTGTGTAAATATATGCCAAGGGGCGGATTTGAGGCGAGAATCAGTGGCCCTAGTCGCTTAAGATTTTTGCACATTTTTATTTGTTTTATTCGGCTGATAATCTGTTATTATTATCTCTCTATATGAATTGTTTGTTTTTTTTATGATGAGAAAGGCCAATAATTTGACGAATGACTCCATAAGTAACTAATTTTACACATGACTCATTGTCCACGTAAGCTATTATGTACGATTTTTAACTGTCATTTTGGACGAAACTATGATAGACGATATATTTTGGATTTGGGAAGGAAGTAAAATGTGGTCACATGCTTTATCCCGTGACTTGCAATTGGAAAAATATTTGTTTGAAGGATATCAGATTGTTGGTACTAATAATCTTCTCCTGCGTCAATTACGGAAGTTAGCTACAGGTTAGAGGGGCCTTACGAGTCATCAGCAATGTCTTCACAAATGAGAGCCCAAATACGATCTATTTGCCTCGTGATGCATGGCATCGTCTGGTCCGTGCATATAATTATAATCTGTAAAATTCTAAGATGGAAGGGTGAAAAAATCATCGGTGAATGAGTTAGATGTAGTTGATCCCACGAAGCTTCTTACAAATAATAGATCTGGCGACTCTTGTTGGATGCGAATCCGTTGTCCCCCGGCCCACCTGCATTTTCTATCCCGTCCACAAAATGATAAATTTAGGCACTCAGGCTTCGCATATTGAGATCGTTTATAAATTACAAAATAATTTCACATTCTAATATCCCTTAAAAAGTAGAGATATGTCAACTCTCCCGATTTTCTTTTCCTCTTTTCCCTCTTTTCATTCTCGGCCTTCTCTGTGTGTGTATGTGGTAAAATCGAGCCGTGACATGAAAATCGAGGTCACCTGGAAGCACGATCGTCGACCGTCCACATCTAGGGGCAGCCGCATCAAGAGCTCAATTAAAGTGGCGGAGACACCAAGCTCACTAGAAAGGAAGCCAATCCTGAACACAACCAAGGGCAGAAAGATGTTTAATTAAGGAACAATTCTCTAAAGCGTTGTTGTCTTGGACAATCATGAATGTCCGCCCTCTTCTTTAGAATCTTTTCCGATCGTAATGACTTGATGTGCTAGCTAATCCAATAACTTTTCATATTATTTTAAGTTCAGCGTCACATGCCAATGTGGACCATACCACTTGACTAAGACCGATGATTACTTTAAATGAAGTGCCCAGACTTTTCAACAAATTCGAAAAAAATTTAGGCTCCTTGGAAGACCTTAGGCAAATCCGTCGCTATCCAGATAAATTTTCATTTGTTTCTCCTTTAGCTTGATAAGATATGTGCAACCCCACAGATCCGGGGTTGCATTTCCTGGAAATAAACCAAGGTCTCATATTCTTAGAATCATACGAAGCGTATGAACGTCTCTATAGATAAACAACCTCATAAATAACCACTGTTGACTCTAGTTTTTGCAAAGGACATCAAGGTGATAGAGGGAAGGAAAATAAGAAATTAGACAACTATTAATTGTATTATCCTAGTTAACTATAACACATAAAGTCATACAAACTCGACATTTTTTTGTGGTAAAGTAATTCTTAAGATAGCAAGATTTCAGTGGAAGGTGTTATTTTATCAAATTAATATATATTGTTTACGCACATAATTAGCTCAAACAGATAGTTGCTTGCTGCACTCCAGTTTCACACCCAAAATGAGCTGAAAATCCCTTCGATATGTACGGGCACCCTCCAATGGTCATGTAGGTGTGAGACTCTCTTCTTATAAAAATAAGAGAATTTTTCTGGTTTGGTCTAGGAAAGAAACAAAGTCTCGAAACCTTATCTTACTTTGATAATAGTGTGTAGAGTTCATCTCTATACGCCTTTCAAGCGTGTTGTGCCTTCACACGTGATAGCGAGTTGTGCACGTGTTGCAAATTGCGATTCTCCTCATCCTTATTTTCACTATGTCACTAGGGCCTATTTAGTTACTTGCCAAACGGTAACTTTTGTTATTTATTTTCCCAAAACAGAAAAAAAAAAAAAAACATAATATGTTCGATAACATTTTTATTCCCGGGAACAAATTTATAACCGAGAATAAATTTAGGATAGAATCAAGAAATAGAAAAAAGAAGTTTTTTTTTTTTTTTTTCCAAAGAACAACTTCAAAATCAAGACCAAATTATTTTATTTTATTTTATTTTCTTTCTTTTCTCTTCCTCTTCTTCTTTCCCTTGTCTTTGCTACCCATGGCAATGACCACAACCGGCTAGACAAGGTCCGACAACATCGCCGGACCTCGCCGTGGTTGGGTGAGTCTCGGCCTCATCATATCTAGTAAGGCGAGCCTTGCGTAGCCATCGGCGAGGATTGACCTTGCCAGATCCAACCACGACAAGGGTCAACTTTGCCGATGGCTAGGCAAGGCTTCCTCAAGGCTGGCAATCGTTCGAGGAAGAAGAAAAGAAGGAAAAAGGAAAAAAATAAAAGAGAAAAAAATGTAATAAAATTATTTTAAAATTAAAAAGAAATCCTAAATCATAAATTAAATTTAAGGATTGTACGAAACACATTTTAATTTCAGAAATAGAAATTTTGGACAATTACTAAATGTATTCGAATGCTTAAGAGCTTGTCTAGGGAACATAATAAAAAAAAATTATTTTTGAACAGAAATTATTCTTGAGAATAGACCAGTTATTAAACATACCCTCATCTTCCCTCTTCTACTAAGGAAGTCAGAGAAACAAAACTCGATTGGCTACTTCGGATAGACGAAATTGAACTGATATTGACATGTCTCTTTCTCAATCACGCAGGCAATGGATTATATGTGAGTTCAAAATTGTCGTGATCATAGCTGAAACTTCAATTACTACGAGTCGTCGGTGAAAGCGGAGGGGATTCTTTGGTTGACCATATTGCAGAGCAACATTCTCCGCAACACCAATGTGAACACCAAATCTTTTGCTGTAATCTTCTCATGTGTTCTTGCCCAAGCTTGTTTTTTATTTCTTCGGGGAAAAAAGAATAATGCTTTTTTTTATTGGAGAAAGTGATCATATACTGTATACATACCGAATCTTGTCATTTGACCCAGCATACTCTATTCGACTAAGATAGGGCTCCACGGTAACTAGTGATCCGCTTTCTAAGAGCACGCATGATAACCATTATATTTCTCTATTTCTCTATTTTTCCGTTCCCTTAAACAGGTTTAGAAAAGAAATCTATTTGGTAACACAATTTCATTTTTTTTTTTTATTTCTGGAACAGATTTCTACTCCAAAAATAAATTTAAACTATAAATCGGAAGCTAAAATTTTTATTTCTTCTATTTCTAGAACAAAAGTGAGAAATGAAAACTTTTATCATCGTTCTCTCTCATCACCGTCCGCCACCCACCTACCACTAGTGGGACGCCAAACACCTACCATCGACTGCCGAACGCTGGCCGTCGGTTGCCGCTAGTTGCTAGCCACCAATCGCCGAGTGTTGGCCACCCCCCCCCCCTCCTAGGTGGCCGGTGGGCGGAAGAGGACAATGGATGATTGGGAGTGGTGGCGAGAGGTGGCCAATGGCGGGTGGCGGACAGCAAGCAATGGCGAACAGTAGGAGGCGGCCGACGGTGGCAGGCAGCGGTGGGTGGGAAGCGGGCTAGTAGAAAGGGTGAGTGGTGAATTTTTTATTTTTTATTTCTATTATAAAAATAAAAATAAAATGAAATTGCGATATTAAATGGATTTATGTTCCAAACCTATTCTAAGAAACAGAAAAATAAATTTGACCAAAAATAAAATGATTATAATGGGCACTCTAAAAATCGTCAAAACCCAATTCACCCAACGAAGACAGAAATAAAAAGGAGGACCTGAATTTCATGACCACTAGAAGATGTTCTAGGCTAGTGGATGGGTTTGTATACATTCTTCATTAATAGATGACGTATGTATTTAAAGATAATCGTCTAACCGAATTCATTCATCTACTACCCACTTAAAAATGGAAATGTAAAAAAGTTTTATATTGACGATAGACATCATAATTATTCATTTTAAATCAGCAAATTGCCAACTTTTTAGCCAGCCCTTTCACATTCATTGCACATATTTTATTTTCAATTCCTCTTCTTCCTGGCGAACGATGGTGGTCGCGGATCTTAGCACATTCACAGCCACATTTGACGCTCTATGTGCACGTGCAATTTCTTAAACTTATTCATGTTCTTTTTTCCTCTTTGGCTTGATAAGATATGTGCAACCCCATGGTTCAGGGTTGCATTTCCTGGAAATGAACCTTGATCCCACCTTCTTAATTATATGTAGGGTTCTATTAATTTCTACAAACGTCTCTATAAATAAACAACCTCATAGGCAGCAATTGTTGACTCTAGTGTGTGGAATATGTTCGCAGACGACATTTATGACAATAATTGGAACAAAAATAAGAAATTAAACGTCTATTACAATGCATTATCCTAGTTAACTAGATATATAAAGTCTCACAAACTCAACCCTTATTTTTTAAAAATAGCAGGAAAATCCCCGCAATACTAAGGGAACACAGTTACGGACAAGTCAGAATCTTTTAAAAAAGAATAAGGAAAAAAATCACTAAAATCCCTAAATTTGATACATTTATTCCCATTTTTATGTCCAGTTCTGTCCAAAATCATTATTAAAATGCTGACGTGGAACTAAGGTGACATTTTTAGGGACAAATGGCTCTCGCGCAACGCGAGCGCCACATTGGAAAAATAAAAAGCAAAAAGAGAAAGAAAAAGCAAAAAAAAAAGTATCGTTCATCGTCTTCTCCCGTACATCACGAAGTACTGTTCATCGCGTTCATCATCTTCAATCAGTTAGCCAAACTCCTCCGGCGCTCTTGCTTCGCTGCCTACTACTACCTGGATCTCCGGCGGCGCTCGTCGGCGCTTGCCCGACCATCCACGAGCTTCAAAGGTCGAGGTCAAACCAAGCCAAGCTTCGAGCTCGAGCGGCCATGGCTGCTGCGAGCTTCAGAGCTTGGCCATGGCGGCTTATTAACATCCGCGAGCTTCGAAGCTCGACCTCCAAGCTGCTTCAAAGCTTTGCCTTGGCGGCTTGCCATTACCCGCGACCTTCGAAGGTCGAGGTCGAGCTTCAAGCTAGAGCGGTCATGGCGACCGTGAGCTTCGAAGCTTGGCCATGGCGCCTTGCAACCACCCACGACTTTCGAAGCTCGACCTTCAAGCCGCTTCGAAGCTTCGCCTTGGCGGCTTGCGACTACTCGTGAGCTTTGAAGGTCGAGGTCAGACCCTTAACTAAGCTTCGAGCTAAGAGCGGTCATGGCGGCGGTGAGCTTCAAAGCTTGGCCATGGCGGCTTGCAACCACCCGCGAGCTTCAAAGGTCAAGGTCAGACAAGCCAAGCTTCGAGCTGGAGAGGCCATGGCGGCCACTCAAGCTTAAGCTTCGTTTTATGGACAAGAAGGTATTGTTCTTCCTCGCGGAGAAGACGATGAACAGTGAAAACTTTTTTCTCTTTTTATTTTCGCATTTTCTTTTTCTTTGGTGGCGACGCATCAGAGCCATTTTTTCCTTAAAAGTGGCCGTCAACATTTTAACAGTGATTTTGGACGGAATTCCAATAAGGAGGTAGTCACAATGATATGATTTGAGATATTTGATATTATTAAAAAAATAGGATAAATGTGTTACAGATATATTGTGAGATTTTTAGTGATTTTTTTAAAAGAATAATAGAGTTTTCCTTATGGGGTTTCAAGGAAGAGACGAAGTTGGCCGGCTCACATTAAAGTCAAATATAATTGTCTATTTCCCACCTAATGTTCTGCATTGGCAAGTGGACACCATTGAAGGTGCCAAGATTTTTTAACAAGTTTTGGAAATTATTAAAGACTCCTTGGGAGACCATAATGACCAATCAAAAGGCTTTCTTTGTCTCTTTAAGATAAAGATATATATATATATATATATATATATATATATATATATATGTATGTGAGGGGTGGCCCTTGTTTAGATTTAAAGCGAGAATCAGCGGCCTTAGTCATTTAGGATACAAATGATAACCATTATGACCAAAATTTGATTTATGGAAGATAAATAGATTTTTCTATTTTTATTTGTGAATGAGTTTCTAAGAAAAATTAGTTTTCGATAACGTTGCAAAATTTATGTTCCCAAAATAGAAACAAATTTTTTTCCTTCTCGAGGGGCGTCAATGACCGACGAATGACAGCGGTGATCGGTGGCGGTGGATGGCGGTGACCGAGGACGGTTGAGGGCAGCGGCCGGCAATTGGCGATGGACAATGATTGATAGTGGACGGTGGCCGACAGCGGCAAGTAAGTGGTCGACTACTAGAGTGGATGAACGATAATAAGAGTTTTTATTTCTTATTTATGTTCCAGAAAAAGAGAAGTACAAAATTTTTACTTTTCATTTCTATTCCAAACATATTTAGGACTAAAAATTTGTTTCATAAATAGAAAAATGAAATTGCATCATTAAACGGATTTCCGTTTCAGAAACAAGTCTAGAACAGAAAATCGTTTTGGAATATAAATAAAATGGTTGTCATGTACGCTCTTAAAATTTTTGTGCATTTTTATTTTTTTATTTGGTTGATATTTGTCTTTAATTCATTTGTTATTATTATCTCTCTATATGAAGTGTTTCTCTTTTTAATGATGAGAAAAGCCAATGTTTCGATGAATGACTTAGTAAATAACTAATTTTATAAATGACTCGTTGTCCACATAAGTTGCCATGTACGATTTTTATCAGTCATCTTGGACGAAACTCTGGTGAAGTATATATTTTAGATTCAAGAATGAAGAAAAATGTGGTCACAGGCTTTATAACGTGACTTTGCAATTGGAAAAATATTTGTTTAAAGGATATTAGATTGTTGATACTATTAATCTTTTCCTGCGTTAATTACTGAAGTTAGCTACAGAATAGAGGGGACTTATGTGTCATCAGCAATATCTTCACAAATGAGAGCTCAAAAATGATTTCTTTGCCTCGTGGTACATGGCATTGTCTCGCCTGTGCATATAATCTGTAAAATCATCTGATGGAAGGATGAAAAAAATCATCGGTGAATGAGTTGGATGTAGTTGATCCCACGAATCTTCTCCAAAATAATAGATATAAGGATTCTTGTTGGATGCGAGTCCGTTGTCCCTCTGGCCCACCTGCATTTTCTATCTCGTCCACAAAATGATAAATTTAGGCACTCACGCTTTGCATATTGAGATCATTTATAAATTACAAAATAAATTTACTTTTTAAATTTATCCCTTGATATTTCAAACCTCCCTATTTTCTTTTCTTTTTCTCTTTTCCCTCTTTTCATTCTCGACTTTTTTCTGTGTGTATGTGGTAAAATCGAGCCGTGACGTGAAAATTAAGGTCGCCTGGAATTATGACCGTCGACCCTCCACATCTAGGGGCAGCCGCATCAAGAGCTCAATTAAAGTGGAGGAGACACCAAGCCCGCCAGAGAGAGCCAATCCTGAACATAACAGAGAGAGATAGATAGTGAGCTAGCTAGCTGTACGAGGGGGGCGACAAATGTGGTTATGGCATCTGCTTGTGGGCGGTCACTATTCCATTGGGTATTGTGAGGAATTAGAGTAGAGTAAAATCATATTTGCAATCTTGTAGACAAGCCTCTTAAAAAGTTCAACAAAAAAATTTAAGCTAATAAATAAAGGGAAATCATATGCATATAGAAAATATATAAGACCCGTTATCAAACAATGAGATAATATTTCAATAGAGACAACTTAGAAAAACACTATATCATATAAATATTTAAATATCATCTTGCTCTCGAAATGATTTCACAAGATTTGGAATCCGTTCTCTACTTTAGTCATGTTTCTTATGACACGATCGCAAGGAGAAATGTTTCTATTTTCAGTGAAAATTAACACGCTATTATACAAGCGCTTGCTGAATTCCATAAAATAAAGAAGATGGCTACGCAGTGGCTGGTTGGAGGCATTTCCACGCAAATATTATGTGTTAGTTTAGTGGAAAACGGGAAAAAACAGTCAAGTAATGATTTTTGTCGTTTTTTAGTTGTACTGTATCTATGCTAGAAGATACTACTCATCTGTTTAGCTTGGTGGATTTTTAAATTAAGGAACAATTTTTTAAGGCGTTGTTGCTTTGGACCGTCATGAATGTCTGTCATCTCCTTTAGAATCCTTTCTGGCCGTAATGATTCGGCGTGCCAACTAATCCAGCCACAATTTATCGTCTTATTTTTATGTTCACACCTCGCACACCTGAATGGACGATGCCACTTTGCTAAGACCGATGATTACTTTAAATAAGGTGTCCCAAAGTTTTGAACAAATTCAAATTTTTTAAGCTTCTTGAAACACCATAAAGGCAAATGCCCTGCTATTCAGATTCATTTTCAATTTTTTTATTTTTTTGGCTTGATTAGATATATGCTACCCCACAGATTCAGAGTTGCATTTCCTGGAAATGAATTGAGGTCAGGGTACGATAGACATCTTTGTAGATAAATAACCTCCTCAGCAGCCACTATTGACTCTAGTATTTACAGAGAATATCAAGATGACAGAGGGAAGGAAAACAAAAAATTAGATAACTATTATATTGTATTAATTTAGTTAACTAGAATACATAAACTCACGATACTCGACATTTTTTGTGGTAGATTTAATTCTTAAGATAGCATAATATCAGTAGAAGGTATTGTTTTATTGAATTAATATAAATTGTTTATGCACAAGATTTGTCAAGCGAGTCGCAACTAGTTTCACACACAATGATGAGCTAAAACCCCCTCACGATACTGATGGCTATGGGCACCCTATGATGGTCATGTGGACGCAAGAATCTTTTTCAGAAAAATAGAAGAGATTTTTTCTCGTCTGGCCTAGGGAAGAAAAAAAGTTTCAAAGCCTTATTAAACTTTGATGATAATGTGCAGAGTTTGCATCTATATGCGCTTCAATCATGTCGCGCCTTTGCATGTGTAAGCGAGTTTTCCACGTGTTGGAATTGCGATTTACGTTATATTCGTTTCCGCCAGGTCGCTCATTTGACCTCTTCATCGAAAGAGGTGAAAAAAAAGAAAGAAAAACTGCTTGTCTACTTTAGTACCGACGAAATTGAACCATTACCAGCATGGGTCAAAATCAATCACGGAGCAATGGATTATTTGCAAGTTTATAATTGTCATTTGACAGAGCATCTTTGAATATACTGTTAGGAGGTTATGGGTTTGAGAGAGAAGAAGCAGTTGTTTAAAGTATTACACCAAGAGACGTCAAATTTGGAACGCTCAACAGTGTTACCTCCAGCGTAGGGGAACCCTAGAGTTTTTTATATGCAAGTTATTGGGCTCCGGCCCATATGGATCCAAATAACCGTGCTTTTTCCTATTGTGCTTGTATGTGAACATATTATTTTGGACTATATTAACAATATATCCAACAATCTCCTCATATGTTCACCATACAGCACAATCCAATAAGGTGGTAAGTGTAATATTCAGACAAACATGAATCATCCACATTTAGTCCAAGACAATCAACTCGAATCAGTCAAAGAGTTTTCTAGTAGTAAAGTATTAAACACAATCATCCTTATCATGAATCTATTCTGAGATCAACAAATCAAAATAAGAATTAGGAGTTTTAGATTTAGTCTAAACTTATCCAAATCCCAACACCTAAAATAAATCTCAGACTCAGTTCACAACTAACATATGCATATTAGTCAAGTATAAGTAGGCTAGTCAAAATAGTCCAAGACCTTACAAATATAAAAAATAATGTTCACAAAATAGATATAGTAAAATGCAAATCTCAAGTAAATGGACTTCATCAAAATAGGCAATAGTAGGTAAACTGTCAAGTTTCTGCACGCTCTAAATGATATATATTCTTTCATCAAGTCATCCTGGTCAAGATCCCACTCATTAAGCTCTCCTCCATCTTCGCCATCCCCTGTAGAATGTCAAATATGAATTTTATATTATCATGAATTCAATTATTTGAATAAAAACTTAGCACCATTCCATCAGGCAGAGAAGAACATATATTGATGTCATAAAGCATCATAATATCATGTCATAAGCATCAATATAGTTTCATATATTATGAACAAGACCTAAACAATGTGATTTACAAAGAGCCATCAACTTAAGTTTATTTGTAGGAGAATAACTATTATCTAGTTTCAAAGAGCATGACCAATAGTCAAGTCACTTACAATAACCTAGTCATATAATATCAAGTTTCGATTAAGAACAAGACCAAAGAGCTTCTTAAGTAAACAATTGTTTCTATGTTTCAATTTGAATGTCACGCATCGATTCCTTAAAGTCAAATAATCTAGCATCAAGTTTGGAATGAGATCATTTAACCAAAAGAATAGTCCAATATAATTGAATTGTATCATCAAGTTTGGAATAACACAAGTTTCCCCGATAGAACATTTGAATTAGGTTAAAGTCACATTCATCAAGTTTGGAATAAGACAACTCACCCTCTTCAAATTAGTCAGCAACTGTGAACATCAATGAAATATATAAACCGTGCTCATCATTGTAGCCAATAAAGAAATATTCGATAATTCAAAACACACAATTATAAAGTAAGTAAATGGTAGTTAAGACTTGCCTATATAGTCTTTAACCCCATTTCCCCCATTGTTTTGAATAATCCATCTTTAGACATACCTTTGGTGAGAGTATCGATTATGTTATCCTTCAATCTCACATCAATCAATGTGATAACCCATTGTTCTCTCAGATAATTCAACAACGCATGTCTCAGTCTCACATGTCTTCGCTCTGAATTAAAGAAAGCATTCTTGACGACTTGGACAGCTGCTCGATTATCACAGAATAGGCTTAAAGAATTAATCTTTAGCCGAGTCAAAGGAATATTCATAATCAGATTCTTTATCCACTCTGCCTCTTCACCGACTGAGGCTAAAGCAAAAGGTTCCGATTCCATAAACGACAATGCAATACAAGTCTATCGTTTGGATTTCCAAATAATAGTAGCTCCACCCAAAGTGAATATATATCTATTAATGGACTTACTATTTCCAATATCTGAGCACCATGAGGTATCAGAATATCCATCCACAGTTGGAGGATAACCAGAATAATAGAGAGCATAATTTTTAGTACCTTTAAGGTATCTCATTAGCCTATTGAGGGCATCCCAATGCTCTTTACTAAGATTACTAGTAAAACGACTCAACATCCCAACTGTAAAGGCTATGTCGGGTCTAGTGCAACTCATACCATAAATGAGACTACCAAGCAATTTTGAGTACTTTAATTGATCAACGCTGGTCCCTTCATTAGGACTTAGTCTGTTATTATAATCACATGGTGTCTCATTTAGTTTACACTTATAATATCCCCAAGTAGAAAGTAGCTGCTCAATATAATGAGTCTGGCTAAGGAAGATGACTTGCCGTTTAAAACTTACTTTCATATGAAGAATGGTATTAGCAATACCAAGATCTTTCATGTCAAGTTCTTTAGCTAAAGTAGCTTTCATGTCACTCACTATAGAATGATCGGAACCAAGAATTAACATGTCATCAACATACAATCAAATGATAAACATCTTATTTGACATAGAACGATTGTAAATACATTTATCTGAATAACTAGACTGAAAGCCATAACTCTTTACTATTTTGTCAAATTTAAGATGTCACATCTTAGATGCTTGTTTAAGACCATACAAGGATTTATTCAATTTACAAACTTTATCCTCAAGACCTTTCATAACATATCCTTCTGGTTGTTCCATGTAAATTTCCTCAATTAACTCCCCATTTAAGAAAGTTGTTTTTACATCCATTTGATGCACTACAAAGTGTTCAATAGATGCCAAAGCAAGAAGAATTATTATAGTTGATAGATGACACACGGGTGAATAAACATCAAAATAGTCTATTCCACTCTATTGTTTATAGCCTTTAGCTACTAAACATGCATTGTATCTGGCTATTGATCCATCACTATTCAGTTTCTTCTTCAATACCCATTTACAACCTATAGCCTTAGTCCCTTTTGGCAAATTTACTAGCTGCTAAGTGTGGTTTTGCAGCAAAGAGCTCATTTCATCATCTATGGCTTCTACTCACAATAGGAATTCCCTAGATCTCATTACTTCTTGATAGGAGAATGGATCATCCTCAAGATGGTAAGTAACAAAGCCATCACCAAAATTTTTGGGAACTCTCTCTTGTAGATACTCTAATTGGAAATTGTTCAACAGCCAACTGTGTGGAATTAGTGTCAGAAGGGTCTGCTTCAGATTCTACTGGAGATTCTAAAATCATATCTGTAGATCCAAAAACATTCAAGCCTTGATCTCTGAGAAACTTGTTTTCGAAGAACACCACATCTTTAAATTCTATCACCGTGTTAATAGATAGATCTAAAAACATATTTGCAGCACTATCTTCTACACTACCTAGATATACACAAGTAATGGTTCTAGGTCCCACCTTAGGTCTCTTAAGATCTAGTATCTTTACATAAGCAATACAGCCCCAAGTCTTAAGAGTATCATCATATTTACAAGGGCGCTTATGCCATATCTCATAAGGTGTCATGGATAACTTAGAGTGCGGCAACCTATTCAAGATGTGATTAGTAGTTAGAACTGCTTCTCCCCAGTAGGAGGAAGGCATGCCAATTGTAAGTAACATAGAGTTTAACATTTCAGTTAACGTTCTATTCTTACGCTTGGCAACACCATTTGATTGGGGTGAATAAGTAGCAGTTGTTTCAAGTATTATACCTTCTGAAATACAAAATTTATTGAACCTTGACATAGTATATTCTCCTCCTCTATCACTCCTAAACCTCTTAATTTTCAAGTTGAGTTGATTTTCTACTCTAGACTTGAAAATCTTAAATTTTTCAAAAGCCTCATCTTTCGATTTCAACAAATAGACATGACAATATCTGGAAAAATCGTCTATGAATGTTATTAGATACTTCCGACCACCTCTAGTAATGTAATTTCTAAAATCACAAATGTCAGAAATTAACTCAAGAAGTTATGTGCTTTTAGAAACCAACTTAAAGGGTTTTCTAGTAATTTTAGCTTGTGCACACACTTCATACTTGTTAAATCGAATAGAAGTATCTAATGGAATGTTGTGAGTTTTAGCTAGATATTGCATTTTCTTATAATTCACATGTCCAAGTCTATTGTGTAGCAACTTTGGATCAATCAAAGTAGAATTCACATGATTTATACTATCAGTATTTAAACTCAACCTATACATACCATTAACCATGAATGAACAACCGAAATAATATGAGTTAACAGATAAAGTTACTCTACTATTCATAGTTGAAAACGACATACTAGCTTTATCAAGTAAACTCATAGATATCAAATTCTTTTTAAGTAAAGGTACTACTCTAACATGTTTCAGAGTTAGTAATTTATCTGAAGAAAACACCAAATTTGCAGTTCCAGCATTAGTCACCTTTGCCTCACCACCATTACAATTTTACACAGTGTCTTTTACTTCTATGACCTTAGTAAGTTCTTATCATTCATAGCATGACAAGTAGCGCCATTGTCCAACCACCACTCAGAAGAGGCGCTGGCCTTTCCATTCTTCATCATTCCAATGAAGGCTCGAGGCTCAGATCCTCTAATTAGCATGTTGGCCTCATTTTGTGGTGTGTCATTCTTTGGCTTTTTCGGCAACTTAGACTATGCTGCCTAGTGACCCCACTTTCCACAATTATGGCACTTGCCCTTCTTCTTTTTGGCCTCTAACTGTAAAGAGGATTCACCTTTTGGTGACTTGGACTTTTTCTAAGGTTTATTGGAATGTGAAACTAAGTTGGCAACTGACTTTTGTTGCTTACTTGTTCCAAACTCTTCCTAGTAATATTTTAATCCTCAATGTGAATATACCTCTTTAATTCATCTAGTCACATCTGTACTTTTAATCTGTGCATTTCAGTCTTGAAATAACTCTATTCAGTTGGTAGTTTGCTTAACACGAAACTGACAAAGAGATTATCGGACATATTAGAGTTATCATCTTTCAGCTTGTTCCTCATGTTCTCAAATTCAACTAACTGAGAGGTAATGCTTGAATTCATAGTGAATTTAAAGTCAAAGAATTTCTCCACTAGGAGTGTTTTAGGGAGCCCATCTTGTTTTGGGAACTGAGCGTTCAAATGATCCCATATCTTTTTCGCCGTCTTATACTCACTATAAGTCATAGCCAGATTAGGATTTAGAGAGTTCAACAAGTAATCTCTACAAAAATCCTCATCTTTTTTCCATTGATATTCATTCACATCTTTAGTGGTAGATGCAAAATCACTTAATACAGTATAGAATATGTCACGTTTTTTCATGCCAAATTGAACATGTAATTTCCAGCCACGAAATTCAGTAACATCAAATGATTGCAACTTTATAATATCATAGGAACTACGCTTTGCCATTTTAATCAGAGCAAAGTGTTAGAAAGAGTGCACCTTGGAGTCCTTGGAGCCACAAAGTCGAATAACTCCCCTAACCTTGATCAAACCACTCTATAGAGATGGAATTTGCCAAAACAAACCCCAAAAACAGATCTGGAGCACCCAAAAACCTTAAGATGGATTGCCTTTGTCATCAAAACTCGCTGGAAATTTCCGCTGCCGAAATTCGCTGGAAATTCCGTCGCTGAAATTCACTAGAAATTCAGATGGAAACTTCCAAGTGCCGTAACTTCTCCATCCGACCTCTAATCGACGTAAGTGACCACTCAAAACGTTCGTATTAACGTGTAGCACAAAGCCCAAGTAGTTTCACCCTTTAAAATTGGCTATAATTTTTGGGTTTTTGAATAAAAGATTTCAATCACCCGAATCTTCAAACTCAGATCCCGACCAATACCATTGTCGAAATCGAAAGTAAATTACACCAGTGAGTTCATCTTGATGAAATCTTCAAGAAGACACCTTACTCTCTTAAATCCAACACACGAACATAATATTTCAAGATTGTTGGAGGTTATGGATTTGAGAGAAAAGAAACGGTTGCTTGAAGTATTACACCAAGAGACATCAAGTTTGAAACACTCAACAGTGTTACCTCCAACGTAGGGGAACCCTAGAGTTTTTTATATGCAAGTTATTGGGCTCCGGCCTATATGGACCCAAATAACCGTGCTTTTTCCTTTTGGGCTTGTATGTGAACATATTATTTTGGACTATATTAACAATATATCCAACATATACTAAGAGGGGCTCAATGGTGGCTGGCTAGTGGTTTGGTTTCTAAGAATTGTCAAAGCCAGTCTACTTAATGAATACAGAAACAAAAATAAGGACCTAAATTTCATGACACATATAGAAGATATTCAAGGCTAGCGGATATGGTCCAAAAAGAATGTTTTTCCGGGCCAACCCGAATTGATATTTTCTGTGAAATGGACCCGGTCCTGAAAGTTCAAAATTCATGTGCAAGCGGCTGTCGATCCACTAGGCCAATTCTTTTGATCTAATAATCCATAATAAGCACCGGTCTCTCTTTTAGCCACAGATGAAGCATGTGGGTAGACGAAAATAGCATCAACTCATCTATTCTGAAACCTTATGAGATTATTGCTCATGCGTATGAGCGCACACAACGGATGTCAAATGTGGAAAAACAAGCTGTAAACCGTGTAGAAATTAGCATAGACATATCTTTTAAACAAAATTGGTATTGTTAACGATAATGGGGCATGTCATTAGGTTAAAAGATGTGTTACATGCATTATAGAAGCTCATACATCCAATCAAGTCACAAGCGGTGTACAAATAAGTACATACATTACTTTTGAAAGTATATATTTTCACCAGTAACAACATGCTGGTACACATGATGTACACCAATCAAATCACATTCATTTGTGCCGACGTATAAATAAATCATGTCACATTGTTTTTTTGGGCTGATGACCCGGTCAACAAATTTAAACAAAATTTCAAACGCCCACAGATGAAGCATGCCGGTAGACGAAAATAGCATCTGTTGGAGAAAACTTCCTTATTTATTTTGAAGTTGACAAAACGTTTCCATTAGTCTAGTCTAAAAACTCATAGACTCTATCATCAAAGTTTGAAGACTTCCAAACTCAAGATTCAAATTCTATCCTCACTGATAGTTTCCAGACCGACGAAGAGAAGACCTATCCAGATGCAAGAATATTCATAAGGATTCGATTCATACGATTAAAGAAGATCTCACGGTTGGAGATAGTACTTCGTGATCTATTATTCTCTTTGCAACCAATTTGGATAATTAGATCTGGTGATTGACGAAGTATACTTGGAAGGTTTTACTTATGAAAACCTAGATCCTGATTGTATGAGTGAATAAGATTGATGGGCTATCATCACATTTCTTAATAAATTCGAAATCTTCCTAAATTGATTCTGTCCAACGGTATGATTGGAAGAACTCCTTTGGAAAGTGCCAACAGATATGAAAGCATGAAGGAGTATATACGGAAGACGCTCAAGTTATCCAAAGGTGTGCGTGATAGAAGAATTCTTAAGTCTAAAGCTTCTAGTTCTTTGTTATTTCATTCACTGAGCTTATATTGTATTCGAAAGAGAGATAAATACTTGTGAGACCTTGAGAAAGTGTAGTAGAGTCTCTAAACTGTGGAATCAAGGATGTGAGACTGTAATATCTCTTTTGGTTCTTGGTGAAATCCAGTCGGTGGGCTATCAATGCGGGAGAGTGGACGTAGGCTTGGTTTAAGCCGAACCACTATAAACTCTGTGTTTCAATTCTCTTTCCCTAAACTCTTTACTTTAAGCTTATAGTTTTACATATCTGTTTACTGTCTTCTACATCTTCAGTCTATCTTTATCAAAAGATGAATTAAGCTGTTAAGTTTTAGAAAAGATTGTCTTAACACCTATTCACCCCCCTCTAGGTGTTCTTACTAGCCCTTTCAGCATCAACTCATCTAATATGAAACCTTATGATATTAATTCTCATGCTTATAAGCACACACAACAGATGCAGGATTCGGAAACCAAGTTGAAACAGCGTATGGATCAGCATAAACAAAAATAATTCAATGGCATAGAGAACTTATTATCTCTATCGAATCACTTTGTCATTACTAACGAGATGGTTAGCACTCTCTCTATAATATGCTTTATGTATAATTTTATCTCTATTTCTCTTATCTAGAGATGTCTTCAACTCAATAAAAGTGTTGTTAATTGTTACACTGAAAAACGAAAATAAAGATGCTAGTCTCAGGATATAAAGAGTAATTTGGAAATCTTGAAGAAACCACTTTTAAATCTCTCATCTCAAATAAATTCAAAGTGTGTCATGCTTTTCTTTGTTTGATTGTCATTAGATGTTTTCATCATATTTCCATATTTTTTCACAGTCAAGTGACCACATTTCTTTTTTCCAATAATTAATTGCAATAATTGCAGGAATTGATTTACTTTCTCTCATTTTGTTTGTGGTAAAGTGGTTCTGTTTCACTTTTTTTAGAAGCAAAACATATACTTGTATATTCGTTTATTCTCTCTCTCCCCCCGCTAAAGAAAAAGGTGGATGTGGTTTGGCTTTAGCTGCTGAAGTTTTCAGTATGAACTAGCCAACCAATACCCATGAACATGGTTGGCTCACTTTAAGATCAAAAGTTTATTGTTTTTATTTTATTTTTCTAGCGAATGCTCTTTATTAGCAAAGAAGCAACCAGTGAAGGCTGTTACCGTTCGAACTATATAGGTCTTTTTTAACTAAGATCGAGAATTACTTCGAATAAAGTGCCCGACACTTTTCAACAAGTTCAAATTTTTTAAACTTCTTGGAAGACCATAAAGGCAAATGCGCAAATAAATAATGGATGTGGTTTGGCTTTAGCTGCTGAAGTTTTCAGTATGAACTAGCCAACCAATACCCATGAACATGGTTGGCTCACTTTAAGATCAAAAGTTTATTTATTATTATTATTATTATTTTTTTTTTTTTTCTAGCGAATGCTCTTTATTAGCAAAGAAGCAACCGGTGAAGGCTGTTACCGTTCGAACTATATAGGACTTTTTAACTAAGATCGAGAATTACTTCGAATAAAGTGCCCGACACTTTTCAACAAGTTCAAATTTTTTAAACTTCTTGGAAGACCATAAAGGCAAATGCGCAAATAAATAATGGATGTGGTTTGGCTTTAGCTGCTGAAGTTTTCAGTATGAACTAGCCAACCAATACCCATGAACATGGTTGGCTCATTTTAAGATCAAAAGTTTATTTATTTATTTTTTTTTCTAGCGAATGCTCTTTATTAGCAAAGAAGCAACCAGTGAAGGCTGTTTCCGTTCGAACTATATAGGACTTTTTAACTAAGATCGAGAATTACTTCGAATAAAGTGCCCGACACTTTTCAACAAGTTCAAATTTTTTAAACTTCTTGGAAGACCATAAAGGCAAATGCGCAAATAAATAATGGACCGTCACATGAGACTTTTTTAAAGAACATGCTAGCTTCTAGATATGCAATACATGTCCATAAATCAAACAAAAATATTTAAGGTGTATAGTTTGGGGTTTTCAGTCATATTCTCCTTTTATATCATCTTCGATGTCAATATAAATTTTTTCATATATTCACCTCTGGATGTGATGCATATTTATTTTGAGATAATTTTGTAATAGAACTTATTCATTATCCCCTATGTGAAGATGAAGATGTATCGAAATAGATATATAGATAGATAGATAGATACACGGTGGAGGTGATGATTACCAATTTTAAATTGGCAAATTAGCAACTTTTTGGCCAGCCCATACGCGCTCATTGCACATTTTTTGTTCTCAATTTGTCTTCTTCATCCTCGTGAACAATACTGGCCGCGAATCTTAGCACATGCGCTGCCACATTCGACGCCAAATTTGAACACGCAACTTTTTGGACTTTTAAAAAAATAATAATAAAAAAATGGCTAGATAAGGTTCGAGCAACCCCTGTCGTTCGGGTTAGCATTTCCTAGAAATGAACCGAGGCCCCACCTTCTTAAAATTATTATTTTTTCTTGGGGAAAAAAGAATGTTGTTTTTTTTTCTTATATTGGAGAAAGTGAGAATATACTGTATACGTACTGGATATTGTCATTGACCGAGCATGTTCGATTCGACTAAGATGTGGCTTAATGGTGGCTACTGGCTCCGGTTCACCCGACGAATACAGAAATCAAAATAGAGACCTGAATTTAATGAAACGTTGAAGATTCTCAAGGCTATTGGATAGCGTCCAAGTAGAGTGTTCTCTCCGGGCCAGCCCGAATTGATATTGTCTATTGACAGGAAATTTGGGACAATGAAAAATGTATTTGTATTTTCATTAATCTGTCGATTATACAAGCCTAAGACTGTATATATAGTATAAGAAATTAAAAAACAAAAAGGAAAGGAAAGAATACACATAATATTATCTTCCTTGAAATATCTCGTGCCAATGATTTACTGTATCATCTATGAGAGCGGAATGGTAATTAAGAATCAATCAAGGATCAAAACAAATTCTTTCTCCAACACTCCCCCTCAAGCTGGCGGCTTATATATGTCAAAGACGCTTAGCTTGCTTAATAAGTATGTGTGTTGTCTTTGACATAACGATTTAGTAAAAATGTTTGCAGGTTGCTCCACTGTTCCAATTCCTCAAGTCATAACAATTCCTTCTTGAATTTTTTCTCAAGTAAAATGGCAATCAACTTCTATGTGCTTCGCTCTTTCATGGAAAATTGGATTGACTACTAATTTAAGTGCGGCATCATTGTCGCAAAACAGTTCACTTGCACCATCAACTTGCACACCAAGGTCTAGTAGCAATCCTCGTATCCAAACTATTTCGTAAATAGTTTTTGCCATTGCTCGATATTCTAATTCTGCTAATAATAATGAAACTGTTGATTGCTTCTTTATCTTCCAAGAAATCAAGGATTTTCCCAATTTGATGCAAAAACCAACAATGGACCTCTTCGTCATCTGGAATGTAGCATAATCTGTATCACAATAGGCTATCATCTTCATGTTGCAATCACGGGATAAAAGAATTTCGAGTCCTAGACATCCTTTTAAGTACTTTACAACCTTCAGCGTTGCGTTCATATGAGATTGCTTCGGGTTGTGCATGAATTGATTAAGTATTTGTACTGCACAACATATATCAGGCCTAGTCATAGTGAGATAGATTAATTTTCCAACAAGTCGCTGATATCTTGACGGATCCTTGAGTACTGGATCTTCATTGGCTGATGGAGAATCCATATCATACTTGAATGTTGTTAATTTAACATTCTACTCAATAGGTATCACAACTGGTTTACATCATGACAATCCTACTTCTGATATAATTTCCAGGACAAACTTTCGCTGACTAAGGCAGATTTTTTTCTCGGATCGAGCTATCTCAATACCAAGAAAATATTTGGGAGGTCCCAAATCTTTAATATGGAAAGTTGAATGCAAATATTTCTTAAAATGTTGAATCGCGACATCATCATTTTCCATTATTAGTATATCATCCACATAAATCAGCAGATAGATTGATGAAGTACCTTTGGTCCATGTAGAACATAATCATGCTTGGAGTGTTGGAACCTGCACTTATTAGAGCAGCGGTGAATTTGGCATACCACTGTCAAGAGGCTTGTTTGAGTCCATATAGGGATTTATGAAGACGACATACTCAAGACTCCCCGTGTCTACGTAAATCCTGTGGAAAGTTCCATGTATATTTCTTCGTTGAGATCACCATGAAGGAAGGCATTGTTGACATCCATTTGATGCAAGTTCCAATTACAAAAGGTAGCAACAGATAAGAAAGATCAAACAGTAACTTCCTTAGCAATAGGAGAAAACGTCTCATGATAATCAAAGCCTTCACATTGTCTGAATCCCTTAGCGACGAGGTGGGCCTTGTAACGCTCCACAGAACCATCTGCCTTGTACTTGATTCTGTAAACCCATTTGCAGCCAATGGGCTTTCTATGAGCAGGCAAAGGAACAATATCCCAAGTATTATTTTTTGTAAGAGCAGATAATTTGTCTAACATAGCCTTTTGCTAGCGTGTATCATGTGCTGCTTCCTCATGAGAGGTGGGTTCTCATTCTTCATAAATTCGACTAATGCAACAATTATGTTATGATGACAGTTGATTAAAAGAAACATGCGAAGATATAGGATATTGTGTACTTGGAGTATCCAAGGTTGGATAGATATAATCCTTTGTCCATGTGGGGGGACGAATTTGTCGTCCCGATCGTCTAGGCTTGTCAGTAGGTATCAATTCGGCAGCTGGCGATGAGGACCCACTAATGCATGGCTATGGTGATGAATTGTTCATGCCACTGGAAGAAACAGGAGATTCAACCAATATGGTGGGAGATCCACAATGTGCCGATGTAGGAGATAAGGTAGGCAATGGCTGGTCAGACAATGATCACTCAGGTGCAATTAGAGCATATTGCGGCGTCATGGAAATATCTTCCATTGATAAGAATTGCCGATGATCTGATGTAGATGTCGATGGATCATGTGAAGACCTCGTTTCCTAGAAGGGGAATATATCCTCATGGAAGATAACATCTCGGCTAACGAAGAAGCGACTTGTAGATATCTCCATAACCCAGTAACCCTTCTGTAGAGGAGGATATCCATAAAAACACACCGAAGAGCTCGAGGATCTAATTTATCTTTATGGCCCACATTTGTCACATAGCAGAGACAACCAAAAACTCGAAGATGATCAATATTTGGTTGTTTCCCAAAAAGCATTTCAAATGGCGTGCGCCCATCAAGAATTCTAGTTGGCATGCGAGTGATTAACTAGGTTGCCATGACCACACAATCTCCCCAAAAAGATTCAGGAATGGAAGCTTGATATTTTGGTGCTCGGGCTACTTCAAGTAGATGTCAATACTTGCGTTCAACAATCTCATTATGTTAGGGAGTATACATACAAGAACTTTCATGAAGTACTCCATGTGAAGAAAAAAAAGATTGACACTTAGTAGAAAAAAATTCGCGTCCATTATCCGTGCAAATTCTTTGAACAAGTTTATCAAATTGAGTTTTAATCATGGAGAAGAACTTTGATAGATAATAAAAAAGTTTGGCTCTTGGATTGCATGAGAAACACCCAAGTAGCGTGAGAATAATCATCCACGATGGTGAGGAAGAATCGAGATCCATCACGATGTGGAATGTGATAAGGATCCTAGATGTCCATATGAACTAAGGAAAAAATATCAATGGCCCAAGTAACACTCTTTGGAAACGATGCTAGTGATTGTTTTGCCAAATGGCATATCTTGCAATAAGGACAACGGAAACAAGTACTATGTCCCAAACGTTTATGAGAAAGAGAGATTTTATTACTAGCAGTGGCATTACATGAAATGCTTTCATTCAATGAGGATAAATTAAAAATCTCTTGGAAAGTTGATCTAAAAATATAGCCCATCTGCCACACTACCCAAGTCCATCAGTTTCCCAGTCGAAAGGTCCTGAAAGAAACAACTTTTGGAATTGAAATTGGCATGACATAAATTATTTTGACAAACTTTGGAAACTGATATAAGATTGAATTAAAATTCAGGAATATAAAAAACATTATTAATAGTAATATATGGGCCAAGGTGGACAACACCGACTTTTGTGACATTAGTGATATTCTTATTTCGGAGATGAATTGATACGGGAGAATGATATTTTTTATGAATATTAGAAAATAAGCACCCATTGCAAATTATGTGGTCACTGGCACTCATGCATCAACTGAAATATTATGGCTTCGCATAATGAAGTACCTAAGAAATTTGTTGATTTATCGATTTTTGTTGACTTAGTGCCTTCATGATATGCTGATATTGATCTTGAGTAATTGGTTGATGAGCTATATCAATTCCTGATACCCGATAGATAGAAATTTCTTTCTCTTTTCTCTTTGTCAGTAGGCTTTCCATGTAATTTCCAACATGTTTCAATGGTATGATGTGGACGTCAGCAATATGCACAATACTTACCCTTAAATTTAGAATTTTGCACCTCCCCTTTTGCGATACAAGACTGTTGACACCTAATATTTTAGAAAATAAAAAGATAAAATAAAATTTCAGTTTTGAAAATCTTTCTTGTTGAAAATATAGCCGCATTTCAAAATTCAAAAACAAATTCAGTTTTTTATTTGATTTTGGAAACTTTTTATTGTTGAGTGGTTAAGTGAATATATGCAAATATATTGGAAAATCTTCAACAACTTTGAGTTTGTTTTTTTTTCCACTATAAATGAAACGCGAGGCTTCGGAACCAGCGGGCTCTCTTGGTTCGAAAAAAAATCAAAAAGTAAAGTGAGAGATGGTACGTGAGAAAGAGGAGAGCAACAAGCTTTGAAGGAGAAAAAGCCAAATCAGTATTTTTTTTTTCCTTTCTTTTCTTCTGACCAGCAGCAGAATGAAAAGAAAAAAAAAACACTGCAGCAAAAGGGGAAAAGTACAGTGGCAAAGAGAGAGGGGGAAACGTGAAAGTGACGTGAGAAAGGGAGAAGTGAGAGCAAAAGATGAACAACTGTTCATCTTCTTCCTAAGTTCCCATCCAACACCCCTTCCCCGCCGTGCCGCCGCTCCCCGCATCTCCACGAGCACCGCCGTCCCGGCGTCCATCGATCGCACCCTTCGTCGGAGTCCGACGTCACCGCACATCCACCCGAAGCCAGACGGTCCAGCCCGCTGCCCCCTCGCCACCGCGCATTGATCCGTGAGTTCCCCAGTGACCTGGTGCCAACTTCGCCGGAAATCCATTCCTGCTCAGCCCAGCCTCCGACGTGCCCAATCTGCTCCCTTGCCACATTCGCGCTCCGCCGATCTCGCCCGCAACGGTCGCCGAGCCTCCTCGCACCCGATCTACGACACCGAAGTTCCACCCTTGCCTCGCAGATTTGAACTCGCCTCCACTTGAGACTGTTCGTCTCGCTGCCGTTGCAATCTCCCGCTTGGAGCCCGATGCCATAGACCCGGCGATCCGAAGACCCGCTAAGCCCGACGTTCGCCCGGTTCCCCGCCACCACGCCGGCGACACCTCCGATTCGACACCCGAACCTCGCCAGAGCTCCCACGGGCAACCCTTGTTCCGAACGATGACCCCCGCACCGGACAACACTTGCTGCCCCCTCCCTCTCCGACGATCGCCCAACGTTGCCCTTCGGTTTTAGCCCCTAGGTATTTTTTTTTTTACTTTTCAATTTTGGAGTTTAGTTTATTTCATTATTTGTTTATCTTTTATATTATTTTCCTCTTTATTTCATTTGATAACATATTCAATTTAGTTATTTAAATATTGGGTGTTAATATTTGTAATTTCTATAGGCATTATCCGTAGATTTTACCTAAAATTATTATAGTTATTAATTTGATCCGAGAGACGTCGGATCATTTCTTTAATTATACTAATTTTTGGTTTTTGGTAGAATTTCATTTGTTAAATCACAATAATTATTTAATTTGGTTCGTAAGACTTCGGATCAAATTTTTTATTATTTTGATTTCCTCGTGGTGATTGTAGAGTTAAAATAATTGTTAATTTAATCCGTGAGACAACCGATTATCTTTTTGATTATTTTAACTCTTATCTTAATTTTTTTTTATTATGTGAAAATAATTACTTGTTTTTTTTAATAAAAACATTAAAAAATTGAAAAATAGTGAAAAATCAAAATCTTGCATGATCATATAGGTCATATAGGTTTATTAAATTAGACACATAGGTTTAATAAATTGACCTTTAGGATTTTTTTAGGATTCCATCCTTAGATAGCTTTTTTAGTCAGGATTGGATTTAAACATTTTTTTTTTATTTAGGGAAAGTTTGCATGATATAAAAAAAAAAAAAAAAATAATAGTTTCTAAGACAAAATGGGGTTTAAATCAAATTAATCTAAAAAAAAATGAATTTGAAAATTATTTCATTTTGGATAGCTTAATTAGAGTTTTTTTTATTAATTTCAAATTTCAATAAAAAAAATATACAAAAAACACTAGGTGCATATTAACTAGTTTGCATAGTAGGCCCATTTAATTAGAGTTTGCATATTATTAAATTAGGATTGTATCATATTTTAGGTAAGCTTATAATTAATCCTATTTTATGTCATCTTTGGTTTAGTGTAGGTTGCATACATTAAAAGAAGAATCATAAAAAATGACAAAAAGAACATGCATATAGAATTGTTATGTCATGCATCCCATGTCATGTATTATATGCACATTTAGGATTATATAAATTAGATTGCGTACATATAGTGATAGTTTAAGTTATTCCATATAAATTGCATCTCACATATCATTAAAGTAAAATTCATGCATATCAAAAAATAAATTAAGATTGCATCTAATTAGATATCATGCATTTAATTAGATATCATGTCATTTAGAAAATCATGTTTAGGGCATGCATTTTTATTAATAGTTTTTGTAAAAAAATTTTAGAGACTGGACCTTAATAAGGTTGTAATTTATGATTTCTTATGAATTTAGCATTTTGGTTTATTGAATGTTATTTCATTAATTGTGCACCCGCATGACCACCATTTACATGTTAGTATCTTAGGTTAAAATTAGTCAATAATGCCTGCAAAATATTTTTGAAATTAAAATAAAAGGTACCGAAAGGGCGTTAGATTAATCTAGCGTAATCATGTCCCCGGACCTATTGAATCTCTGGTTCGCAAAAGTAAAGTAAGCTCCCATACTTTACTTGGGTTTCTAATTAACCCTAATTGATTAGTGGTGGCTCCAAATTGAAATATAATTGCATGTGTTTAATGGGTCAATTTCTTAGTATCAAGTCGCGATTGGTAGGGCTTGGGAGAGTCCGTGCCAAATCTTCGGACTTAGTAATCCATTAACCTAGTTTTAGGTGATTCACTCAACCAAAAATTAGGTCGCGACGGCTTGGTGACTCTGTTGGGGAACTTAGAGTTAAAACTCATAGTGGACATAAGCCTGTTTTTTTTTTTTTTAAAAAAATATTTTTGTTTGGCAGCAAGGACACCAGGTATGTCACTAACATTTCTAAGGTGTTAAATATTCTTGCAGATGGGAGGTATAAGGGAGTAGTTTTTGCTAATCATTGTCTTGCAGGAGGGTGTAAGGATGAATGATTTATTTTTCCCTAATTAGAAGTGTTGTTTGTATTTAATTGTTGTGCATGTTTTATTGCTTTTAGCACTACACTATTGTACACACGACTTGTAGCCGGACTTGGGCTGCGATAGGATTTCTAGGATGGTGTTGAGAATGATACTTCCTCTAAAGCGAGACTGCTATGTAGAGGTTGACATTCTCTTCTCCGAAATTTCTTTCATGGTGTCAAATGTGTTTGTCCATATCCGTGAGATTATGTGATTATTGGACATTCCATTCGACTAAGCCGGAATTAGGGGGACCTGACACGTTAATGCGATACTGCAATGGTCAGATCATCCCCTTAGCTCCACTTTGTTAAGCCATCTAGATAGAAATCGAGCCACACATTTCATGCGTGTGTCTATGTGATTGTCATCCATTTCTGGTCAAAGTAAGTTGTCTAAACTTCTACTTTGCAATTTACTTACTTTATTGTAATTTTGTCGGTCCATGGCAATAGGTTTCATCGTCAGTCTTGTTCTATATGCAATAGGGAAAACCGACTTACAATTCATTTCCACTCCCAAAAAAGAGCTCAAAATGTGGCTGGACCAGTTAGATCAAGATGGCCAGAGATATGTGAAAGCCAGGATTGCCCGACTTCTTCCATTGTTAGATATCAGCATCCACTCCGGTGTTATACAGGCGCTGCCCCATTTCTGGTGTCCACAAACTTCAAACTTTGTGTTTGGCGAGTATGAGCTAACCCCAACACTAGAGGAATATAATGTTGCCATAGGAATGCCCCTAGAGAAAGAACTTATTAGGCCACCTATCGTTATTGATTCCATTTTTGAATCATCACAATTTTTAAAAATTGAGGCTGAAGTGGTAAGAAAGGTTGTTAAAGCCAATTGCTATGCATGCCTATTTTTTCATTTTTGAAAGAGTGTTTTGCAAACCAACCAATGATTTCAAAAGCTAGGATTTTTATGTTAGCATTTTTTGGGCTAATCGTTTTTCCTTATCGAAAAATGCCATTAACCCTTCAATTTCATGGGTGGTTAATCGAGTTGGTGACGGGTTGAATTATGTCAATATAGTTTTAGCTGAAACATTTTTGTCATTAACCCGTTTCAAACAAAATGAGGAAAAGACTGTGCGTGCTCTCCCTGAGATTTTGCAAATATGGTTTTTCTCCCACATAAGAGGGTTTGGGCACCTTATAAAACAATTTAAGATTGACGATTTTAGGCACCCCATACAAAAATTTGCGGTCCTAGATAGTTTTTCCCCACACAAGCAAAGTACACTCGTTGGATTAATTTTTTGAAAGATCCTGATCCTAAGGCATTCCTATGGCATACTAAATGGTTCCGAGTTGAGGAGGCTCATTTCTCACACAAGCATGATGGCCCAGTCCCATTGCTGGGCCTTTCTGGTGCAACTTCTTATTACCACATAGGGTGGCCCGTCAGTACAGAGCCCTTCAAGAAGTTCCTCCGCCCCTCAAGACAGAATCGTTTCAAGTCCATTTTGTTCGTAAGGACTATGATTACTTCAATGAGGTCCAGATGAGCATTGCTGCATGGAGTGAATGCCATCTAGAGAAGATTTTGGTGCCCAAGAGACTGAAAGGCGAGGAGGAGGTTCACCATGCATTGACGTTCTACATCCAGCAACACCGAATTCCTACTGCCTTGTGTCCAATGGTCCCTGATGTGACCGCAAAGCCCACCCAACGAGCACAAATTGAGCATCTTAAGCGGAAAGTGGAAATGATTGAAGCTGAAAATAAGAAACTTCGCAAGGCGTTGGGTTCCCAAAAGCATATAAAATGAGATGTTTTGGTTTCTTAGTTCGATGTTTAGGGATCTTGATTTCAATTCAGTGTTTTCAATTTTTAGTTCAATGTTTAGGGATTTGAATTTCAATTCTTAGTTCATTGTTAGGAAGTTTGGTTCAAACATTTAAAATAAATAAAATGAGGTAATTAGACCATTGTCATGAGCCATTTTCCTATCTTGTCATTGTTTCTTGTATTATCTTTTTTCTTCCCTAGGTAACAACACAGCTCACCCAAGATCACCAATTCGTACTCGTTCTAGAGTAACAATGGCCGATGACGCCGAACAAATGCGTGTTCCTGAACAAACTCGTATCGTCGCCCTTGAAACAGAAATGAAGCAAGTCCTGAATGTCCTTGAGCAGCTCTCTAAACAAATCGATTCTCTCCAAGCAAACACTGCCCCACCACCTCCGCAAGTTGAAGTGGTGTTACCACAACATGCTCCCATGGCTGATTCGAGAGACAAAGGCAAGAATATATCCACAAGTCACCCATCAAGCTCTAATGATGTCTCTAGGGAGAAAACTACTAACACGCCTCAAATCATTATTGATGAGGAGATACAAGTGATACAAATACATACCGAAGACTGAGCAAGAAAAGCGCTTGGCGAAAATCGAGGAGAAACTTAAGCAACAGGGTGCATTTAGCCAAGACCCAACCGATCTGTCCCATTATGCAAAGATCAAGATACCAAAGAAGTTCAAAATGCCGACTTTGAAAAGTATAATGGCACTTCTTGCCCGAAGATCCATTTGCAGACTTATGTGGTTAGGATGACCCCATATGTTGATAACATACCCCTGATGATTAAGCAATTTCAAGTAAGCCTGATCAGGACCGGCACTACAGTGGTATATTATGAAGAAAATTAATCTCCTAGAGACTTGGGAGGATTTGGCTGATGCCTTCTTCAAGTAATACAAGTATAATATTGATGTCACTCCATCTCGAGAGGATTTACTTCGCACCGAGAAGAAGAAGACAGAATCTTTCAAGGCCTATGTCACGAGATGGAGGACTGTAGCTGCTCAAATTACTCCGGAGCCGACTGAAAAAGAGCTAATGGATATATTCATGAAGATGCTCCCGCCTGAATATCGAAATTGGATGTTAGGATCGACTGCCGAGTCGTTCAATCAGCTAGTCCCTGTTGGCGAGCGAATTGAAATAGCCTTGCGTGATGGATGGGCGTCTGATCAAACCGGCTCATATAAGAAAGTTTCAGCCAAGAAGGATAAAGAGCTTGTAGCGGAAGTTAATACAGCTTATGTTCAACCCCCTCGCCCTGTCTCGAACACTCAACAAGGAGGAGCACGTCCATTCTTTGGCCAGCAGAGGAAATCTTCCAAGCATCAATTTATGCCTCTTCCTAAGACACTGTTCAAGATCTTGCCGACCCTTCAGAAGAAAGGACTACTCACTAAGGAGCCTAAGCGACAATCCCGAGCGTTTCCCCAAGACATGTGCTTACCATATGGGGGAGGTAGGGCATTATGTTGATGATTGCTATACGCTGCGGCATAAAATCCAAAATCTGTTGGATGCTAAAGTGGTCTCATTCCGCGATACACAGTCGAACATCCAGAATAATCCACTCCCCGACCACCCAGAAGTTGTGAATGCCATTTTCAGTTTTGATGCTGGTCGAAAGAAGAGCTTGAGAGTACATGTGGACGATGTTTATAATGGTTTAATTCGAGTTGGATACTACTCAGATGTAGAAGAACCTACCATGTCTTAGAAGGTGCAGAGAGTTAAAGTAATGTCCAAGAAGGGGATGATTGTTTGCGCAGATCCTGCCGACACAGTTTCAACTATCACTCCAATCATTATTGATCTGGAGGAGGAGCTTTCTGATTTTGAAAATGAATTTACCGGCTTGAACATTGGAGCTAGCGATCCCCTAGTTTTTGACATGCCACCATTGGAAGATGCTTCGGATGAAGATGGATTAATCATCAATGATGTGCCGCCATCAGATGATGAAGAATTGATTCTTGATGTTACGCAACCCTATGCATACATGAATAATAAGGTGGTCCCATGGTGTTATGATGCGGAGATAGATATGGTCACTCGATCGGGATGCACTTACGCTCAGGCCAACTCACAACCTGTCAAGCCAGCCACTGATGAAGAGGCTAAAAAAATTTTAGCTGTGATCAAGGCAAGTGAGTATAGCGTAGTGGACCAACTTCGAAAACTGCCGGCACAAGTCTCCATATTAGAGTCGCTTTTGACATCGGAGAAACATCAAAAGGCTTTGATGAAAGTCCTTAATGAAGTACATGTCCCAGAGTCCATTAAGCCTGAGAAGTTGGGGGAATTTGTGGGGGCCATTTTGTTAAACGACCAGATCACTTTCTCAGATGATGAAATCCCGGATGAAGGAAAGGGACACGACAAAGCCCTTTATATCTCAGCCAAGTGTCGAAATACCTTGGTATCCCGTGTACTCATTGATAATGGATCGGCTTTAAACATATGCACTCTTGCAACTCTAAAGCATCTTGGGTATGATTTAGGGAAAATTCGTGCGGCTAAAACCTTTATTCGAGCATTTGATGGAACCAAAAAAGAATCAGTTGGGGAAGTGGATTTAGACTTGCAGATAGGACCAGTGTTATTTAATGCAGTTTTTCGGGTCTTAGACATACCTACAGCCTTCAACTTTTTGTTAGGTCGTCCATGGCTTCATGCGGCAGAGGCAGTTTCTTCAAGTCTTCACCAGAAAGTGAAGTTTGTGACAAAGGGGAAGCTCATTATAGTTCAAGGAGAGGATGAGTTCAAGATTTATCACAAGACGGCTATCCCTTATATTGAACCAAATTGTAAGGAAGAATCCAGTTTTCAAGCATTTGAGTTGGTTTCAACCATTCATGTCTCTCAAGGTACTACCCTACCCACTCCAAAGTTATCAAAGTCAGCGATCATTGTAGGCAAGATCATGGTCGGGAGTGGTTTTGTTCCAGGTAATGGTTTAGGCCGACATGGTCAGGGCACTCACCAACCAATTGAGGCCGGGCGGAATTCATATACTACTGGATTGGGCTATCGTGATAGAGGTGGACGATCCTGTAGAGGAAGAGGAAAAGGACAAGGATGAACTGGCATCATTAGACCCCACATTAGGTCCACATTCCCTGGGCCTGCGAGGATGATGCATGAGGAAGAAGGGGCGATCGATACCTGTGTTCAGTACTCCAAGCCTCCAGTTGCTAACATTGATGTTATTCCTGTCGAATGGGTAGTGGTAGACAAGCCAGTTGTAGACACCACTCGATCCACTGGAAAAGACGACGCACTCAGAGGAATGGTTGAATTGTTCGAAGAGAATTTCGTGTTGGTCATCGACGAAGTTCGAGAGTAGGAGAATTTTAATTATTTGCACACTCCTCTACATAGGAGTTTTTATTGCTTTCCGTATTTGCATTTCCATTCCTAGGATTTCTATCATTTCAATAATGTAATTTGCTTTTCATCTAATAAAGTACATGAAAATTTTCATGTTTTGAGGGCATGTGAAGTACACCAAACTAGCCCAGTGATGATATCCAGCCGATAAAAGAAAAGAAAATTCCAAGGAGAATTCCGAGGCCTGGGCTTCATCATGCTTCCTCGTGTCAAAATGTTTTAAAATGGTTTTTGCCAAAGAATTTCAAAAAAAAAAAAAAAAAAAAAATCTAGGTTACCCTGTTTGTCTTTCTGATTCATCTACTTCCTGTTTCAAGAACGATATTGAGACTTGCAAAGGTGTGAGAATTGTCCAATCTAATACAGCATGTGCTAATACTGATGATCCCGAAGACTCAAACGAAGACTCCAATGAAGTGCAACGTAGTTGGGAACAACATGAAAAGGCTTAAGGCTCCCACATTCGAGCAGGCTGTCACTATTAATTTAAGTGACACTGAAGAGGCCAAAGAGGTGAAAATTGGGGCGAGTCTCTCCAAAGATGAGGCTGAGCGCCTAATTCAGTTACTGAAGGAATATCAGGATATCTTTGCATGGACCTATGCTGACATGCCTGGTTTAGACCCGTCAATTGTGGAGCATTGTTTGCCTACTAATCCGAACGTGCTACCTAAGAAGCAGAGGCTGCGAAGGACTAAGCCCGAACTCTCAAAGAAGAAAGATAGAGGAGGAAGTGATGAAGCTCTTGAAGGTGGTATTCATCGAAGTCTCACAGTACCCCAAATGGGTGGCCAACATTGTACCAGTAATGAAGAAGGACGGTCGGGTTCGAGTTTGTGTTGATTATTAGGATCTGAACAAGGCCAGTCCAAAAGATGATTTTCCATTACCGCACATAGACGTCCTTGTGGATAGTACCGCTAGTTTTGAACTATTCTCATTTATGGATGGTTTTTCCGAGTACAATCAGATAAGGATGAAGGAGGAAGACAAGGAGAAGACTGCATTTATTACCCCGTGGGGAACCTTTCATTATAAAGTTATGCCATTCGGACTCAAAAATGCAGGGGCAACTTACCAGCGAGCCATGATAGCATTGTTTCATGACATGATGCATCAAGAGATTGAGGTCTATGTCGATGATATGATTGCAAAGACTCGACTGGAAAAAGCCACATCGAAACCTTGAAGAAGCTATTTGATCGACTCCGTGAGTTCAAGCTTCGACTAAATCCCGCTAAGTGCGTGTTTGGAGCAACATCCGGTAAATTGCTTGGATTCATTGTGAGCAGTAAAGGGATTGAAATCGACCCAGCTAAAGCTAAAGCCATTTGTGAGCTGCGACCTCCGTCAACGGTGAAAGAAGTCCGGAGCCTTTTGGGGAGGTTGAATTACATTGCTCGATTCATTCCCAACTTTCTGAAACCGCCAAGCATTCTTCAAGCTCCTAAAGAAGAATGCACGAGTCAATTGGGATGATGAATGTCGAGAAGCGTTCGACAAGTTGAAGTGTTACTTGATGAATCCACCGATGCTTGTCCCACCATCGCCGGGGCATCCTTTAACTCTCTACCTCACTATTCATAGTGAGTCACTAGGTGCAATGTTGGTTCAAGAAAGTCCCGTTGACAGAAAAGAACGAGCCATTTATTACCTAAGCAAGAAGTTCACTGTATCAGAGCTGAAGTATCCTGATGTTGAAAAGACCTGTGCGGCTTTGATGTGGGTATTGCATAGATTGCAACAATACACACTGTATTATTAGACATTTCTCGTGACTAAGAGCGATCCCATCAAGTACTTACTTGATCGACCAGCTTTGGTGGGTAAGTTGGCCAAATGGCAAATTTTAATTTCCGAATTTGATGTACAATTCATGCCACAAGAGTCGGTTAAGGGTCGAGTGATCACTGACCTATTGGCCGAGAATTCGGGAGTCTTTAATGACAATGACAGTTTCCTTGATGACCGCGTCTTGAGTATAAATGAAGACTCGTGGAAGATGTTCTTTGATGGAGCTATAAACTTGTCTAGTTCTGGTACTGGGGCAATTATGATATCCCCAGATGGACAGCACCATCCAGTGGCTGCAAAATTGGTATTCCCATGCACTAACAACGTGGCTGGGTATGAAGCTTGCATCCTAGGGCTTCAGGCTGCAATTGAGATAGGTGTGGCCCAGTTAAAAGCGTTCGAGGATTCCACATTAATCATAATGCAGACCGTAGGTGAATGGAAGACCAATGAGGCCAAGTTGCTCCCATACCACAAGTATTTAGAAGATCTAATGGAAAAGTTCGAGGAAGTTTTGTTTGAATACTTGCCATGGTCTCATAATCAATTTGCAAACGCACTTGCGACGTTGTCTTCTATGCTGCAGGTCACTGATGGGTTAGAGGTCGAGCCTCTGAAAATAGAGGTTTTGCCGAGGCTAGCTTATTGCATGGTAGTGATAGAGGAACCGGATGGAAAATCATGGTACCATGACATCATGACCTATATTCAAAAGCAAGAGTTCCCAGAAGGTAGTAATCCAGCTGACCGAAAGCATCTCATGAAACTTGCCTCCAAATTCTTCATTAGTGGAGATACATTATACAAACGGTCTTTCGACTCTGTCCTACTTAGATGTGTCAATGCTAAGGAAGCCACTCAGTTGATGGAAGAAATACATGAAGGAGTGTGTGGTCCTCACATGAATGGCCACATGTTAGCAAAGAAGATTATGAGATTAGGTTACTTCTGGCTGACCTTGGAGACTGATTGCATTCAACATGTCAGAAGTTGTCACCGTTGTCAGATTTATGGAGACAAGATAAATGTTCCTCCAAATGAGCTGCATCAAGTGTCAGAGTCATGACCTTTTTCAATGTGGGGCATCGATGTAATCGGCCCAATTAATCTGAAAGCCTCTAATGGTCATCGTTTCATCTTGGTCGCTATCGATTATTTCACAAAATGGATAGAGGCAGCATCCTATGCAGTTGTTACCGCAAAGAATGTCGTGAAGTTTGTGCGACGGGATATTATTGCTCATTATGGCGTGCCTAAAGCCATCATCACAGATAACGGAACAAACCTAAACAACAAGCTTGTTAATGATTTGTTCAATGAGTTCAAAATTCGTCATTTGAATTCATCGCCCTATCGCCCTTAGATGAATGGTGCGGTTGAAGCAGCAAATAAGAACATCAAGAAGATTCTGGCAAAGACAGCTGATAATTATCGTGACTAACATGAGAGGCTTCCTTACGCTTTGATGGCGTATAGGACTTCAGTTCGCACTTCTATTGGGGCAACTCCTTTTTCTCTGGTGTACGGCATGGAAGCGGTCCTGCCAGTTGAAGTAGAAATCCCTTCTCTAAGAGTATTGTCTCAGTCAAAACTGACAAAAGCTGAATGGGCACAACAGAGGTATGACCAACTCAATTTGATTGAAGAAAAACGATTGAAGGCCGTATGTCATGGTCAATGTTATCAACAGCGGGTGGCCAATTTAATCAAAAGGTTCGCCCAAGGCATTTCAAGGTCCATGATTTGGTGCTACGCAAGATACTACCAATTAACCTTGATCCTCGTAGCAAATTCACTCCAAATTACAGTGGGCCATACATTGTGAAGAAAGTACTTCCTAGAGGTGCTTTAATTTTGGCAGAAATGGATAGACAGGAATTCACAAATCTTGTAAATTCTGATGCTGTAAAGAAATACTATCCATGAATAAAAGGGCTCATAAAAACCTTTTCCTCGCTCAAAGTTGGTCAAATCTTTAGTGTATAATGTTGCATATTTTATTTTTGCAGGGGCAAAGAATGGATGTGAACAATGGTGTCTTATTTTTGTAAGGAATCTCTATGAGCTCCTTTACAAAGGAAGGGCGAGACATGGACACCTAATAGTTTTGACTTTATGAGCATACCCTCTTTGTATTTATAGAATGCTTTCACATGATATTGTGTAATTCGTCAATTCCACTTGAAATTTATCAAAATGGATAATTCAGTGAAAAATGTCGAGTTATTTGAGCATGCTAAATGAGGTGTAAAAGGCAAGCCTAATCCCATACACAGTCCCCTGTCTATACATTGTGAGGTGAGTATGGAAACATTTTGTATTTCAAGGTGAAGAGTTTTCTTGCGAAAAGTACGACAGCTGAAATGATGAGAGGCAATTCATTTCTATATCCCAAACACTACAGGCGATCTATTGTTTAACCCTTTTGAGCCTATACACTTATGGATATTCTTTTCAAATTACCCCTGTCAAGAATCACCCCACATCGGGGCAATTGAGAGATAAAATGACATCATGAAGTGAGGAAAATGAATTGAAATTTTCTTGCTCTCACTTGCATCGATCTTCAAGTCGTGCTATTACATTGAATTCATTTGCTAATTTAAGTACCTTAGGATGACGAAGAGCATTTCTTTCATTATCCTACACACTTATATCCTTTGTATAGCCCATTTGAGCCTGTGATTTCGTTTCTTTTAAGCCCAGTTGATGATCATCCCCCACACTGGGGCAAGGCAAGAGACAGATGAAAACCCTTGAAGGGTCGAGTGTCATTTAAAGTATACTTGACACACGCATTGTGCGCAAGAACTGAAATCAAAATAGAACTAAGGGGCATAAAAAAGCAGTGTGCCTAGTAAAAGTAAGGCCAATGCCCGTGAAAAGAAGATAGAAATGACTGATGAATTGGAGGCATATAAAAAAAAATAAAAAAAAAAAACAGTGTGCCTAACCAATGTCCATCATCAAAGAAAATGACTTTGAAAAAAATGTTAAGAAAAGATCTCCAGTTGAATAATCATTGGCATCAGGTGATAAACTCTTGAGCCAATAAAGAAATCTGTCAAGAAGACAATCCGTGGTGAAGAAAAACTGGTGGCAATGTCAAGATGATCACCAACTTTGACCCATATACACATCTTTGACCCTAACGATCCTTTCGTTTCTCAACCCATGAACCCAGCCTATGTTACGTCTCTTACAAAGTCTCTTCAGATTAAGGCACTTGAATTAACATAGGAATTCACATGTTTTAAGCATTGCTTGAAGAAGTGCAAGCAAGATTATTTCTTTCTCATTTTGCAGGGTTCTTGACTTGTAAACCCGGAGATGATTACAGAATTTTTCTTTCAATTGCTTTGACTCGAAGAGTCCCTTTGTTAAGCCATTGACCAAGCCCGCATTACAGTCCTTGACAAAGACCTCTCAGATTGGTAAGGTCGTACTGCTTGCAAGAATATTCGAACTCTTGTCGACAAGATGATGATAAGAATGAGTGATATATTCCCGCATCAGTGGTCGGGACAAGTAACCCCTCCTAAATGAGAGCAAGTGAAAAGCCTTTTCATACTAAAAATGTCTCATTTAGCATGTTCAAGAGATTCACGCTATAACTGAGAATTGTCCTATTGATAATTTTTCCGGTAGAAGCTTGATAAAGCCATCATGCATGGACCTTCATTGAATTTTTCCTCAAAGACCAAAAATTGTCTTTGAAACCTTGAGTTTATTCAGTCATCTTGGTGCTTGATGAGAATTCCAAGTACCCATTTATAAAATATTTTCAAATGTCTTGTGTGAATTCCAGATATTTGAACCTTTAAACGCTTGATGTGATTTTCAAGAGTTTGTCTTTCCAAACATCTGATGTGATTTCCAGATGTTTAGTAAATGTTTTCAAATGTCTAACTTAAGAATCAGATTTTTGAAATTTCAAGAACTTGATGCAATTTTCAGGTGTTTAGAATCTGATGAGAATTCCATAACCCTAAAGACTCTGAGCTTTTCAATTATCTGAAGGAAGTTCCAGATGATTGTCAGGTCTCATTGGAATCATTTCACACCTAAATCCCCAAAACAAGTATGACAGATACGTGCTCTTCTTTGCATTTGCATTTCATTGGTCATAGACACATAGAGATCTATGTTCCTGACCGAATCATTGCATTTACATTGCATCCTTTATTCTTTAAAAAAATAAAAAGTCATTAACATTTGCATATGCATTTCATATTTCATTTTGCATGGTTTAAATTTAGGTATCATATATCTTTGAAGGAAACCTCTACGAGCTTCCCTTCAAAGAGGGGCAAAAAGTTGACACCTAATATTTTAGAAAATAAAAAGATAAAATAAAAATTCGGTTTTGAAAATCTTTCTTGTTGAAAATATAGCCACATTTCAAAATTCAAAAAAAAAATCAGTTTTTTATTTGATTTTGGAGCCTTTTTATTGTTGAGTGGTTAAGTAAATATATGCAAATATATTGGAAAATCTTCAACAACTTTGAGTTTGTTTTTTTTCCACTATAAATGAAATGCGAGGCTTCAGAACCAGCGGGCTCTCTTGGTTCGAAAAAAAATCAAAAAGTAAAGTGAGAGATGGTACGTGAGAAAGAGGAGAGCAACAAGCTTTGAAGGAGAAAAAGCCAAATCAGTGTTTTTTTTTTCCTTTCTTTTCTTCTGACCAACAGCAAAAGGAAAAGAAAAAAAAAACACTGCAGCAAAAGGGGAAAAGTACAGTGGTAGAGAGAGAGAGGGAAACGTGAAAGTGACGTGAAAAAGGGAGAAGTGAGAGCAAAAGATGAACAACTGTTCATCTTCTTCCTAAGTTCCCATCCGACGCCCCTTCCCCTCGCCGCGCTGCCGCTCCTACATCTCCATGAGCACCGCCGTCCCGGCATCCAGCGATCGCACCCTTCGTCGGAGTCCGACGTCACCTGCACATCCGCCCAAAGCCGACGGTCCAGCCTCGCCGCCTCGCCACCGTGCACTGATCCGTGAGTTCCCCTGTGACCCGGTGCCAACTTCGCCAGAAATTCGTTCCTGCTCAGCCCAGCCTCCGACGTGCCCAATCTGCTCCCCTACCACCTTCACCGCTCCGCCGATCTTGCCTGCAACGGTCGCCGAGCCTCCTCGCACCCGATCGTGACACCGGAGTTCCACCCTCGCCTGCAGATTCGAACTCACCTCCACCTGAGACTGTTCGTCTCGCCGCTGCTGCAATCTCTCACTTGGAGCCCGATGCCACAGACCCAGCGATCCGAAGACCCGCCGAGCCCGACATCCGCCCGGTTCCCTGCCACCACGCCGACGACACCTCCGATTCGACACCCGAACCTCGCCGGAGCCCCCACGGGCAGCCCCTGTTCCGAACGGCGACCCCGCACCGACAACAATTGCTGTCCCCTCCCTCTCCGACAATCGTCCGACATTGCCCTTCGCCTTTTAGCCCCTAGCTAGGTTTTTTTTTTACTTTTCATTTTTGGAGTTTAGTTTATTTCATTATTTGTTTATCTTTTATATTATTTTCCTGTTTATTTCATTTGATAACATATTTAGTTTAGTTATTTAAATATCGGGTGTTAATATTTGTAATTTCTATAGGCATTATCCATAGATTTTACCTAAAATTATATAGTTATTAATTTGATCCGAGAGACGTCGGATCATTTTTTTTAATTATACTAATTTATCGTTTTTGGTAGAATTTCATTTGTTAAATCACAATAATTATTTAATTTGGTCCGTAAGACTTCGGATCAAATTTTTAATTATTTTGATTTCCTCGTGGTGATTGTAGAGTTAAAATAATTGTTAATTTAATCCGTGAGACAACGGATTATCTTTTTGATTATTTTAACTCTTATCTTAGTTTTTATTATTATGTGAAAATAATTACTTGTTTTGTTAATAAAAAACATTAAAAAATTGAAAAATAGTGAAAAATCAAAATCTTGCATGAGCATATAGGTCATATAGGTTTATTAAATTAGACACGTAGGTTTAATAAATTGACATTTAGGATTTTTTTAAGATTCCATCCTTAGATAGTTTTTTTAGTCGATTGGATTTAAACATTTTTTTATTAAGGGAAAGTTTGCATGATATAAAAAAAATAAAAAATAATAGTTTTCTAAGAAAAATGGGGTTTAAATCAAATTAATCTAAAAAAATGAATTAGAAAATTATTTCATTTTGGATAGCTTAATTAGAGTTTTTTATTAATTTCAAATTTCAATAAAAAATATACAAAAACACTAGGTGCATATTAACTAGTTTGCATAGTAGTCCCATTTAATTAGAGTTTGCATATTAATAAATTAGGATTGTATCATATTTTAGGTAAGCTTATAATTAATCCCATTTTATGTCATCTTTGGTTTAGTGTAGGTTGTATACATTAAAAAAAAATCATAAAAAATGACAAAAAGAACATGCATATAGAATTGTTATGTCATGCATCCCATGTCATGTATTATATGCACATTTAGGATTATATAAATTAGATTGCATACATATAGTGATAGTTTAAGTTATTCCATATAAATTGCATCTCACATATCATTAAAGTAAAAGTCATGCATATCAAAAAAATAAATTAAGATTGCATCTAATTAGATATCATGCATTTAATTAGATATCATGTCATTTAGAAAATCATGTTTAGGGCATGCATTTTTATTAATAGTTTTTGTAAAAAAAATTTAGAGACTGGACCTTAATAAGGTTGTACTTTATGATTTCTTATGAATTTAGCATTTTGGTTTATTGAATGTTATTTCATTGATTGTTCACCCGCATGACCACCATTTACATGTTAGTATCTTAAGTTAAAATTAGTCAATAATGCCTGCAAAATATTTTTGAAATTAAAATAAAAGGTACCGAAAGGGCGTTAGATTAATCTAGCGTAATCATGTCCCCGGGCTTATTGAATCTCTGGTTCGCAAAAGTAAAGTAAGCTCCCATGCTTTACTTGGGTTTCTAATCAACCCTAATTGATTAGTGGCGGCTCCAAATTGAAATATAATTGCATGTTTTAATGGGTCAATTTCTTAGTATCAAGTCGCGATTGGTAGGGCTTGGGAGAGTCCGTGCCAAGTCTTTGGAATTAGTAATCCATTAACTTAGTTTTAGGTGATTCACTCAACCAAAAATTAGGTCGCGACAAAGACCATTTGATTTGGTCCTGTAAGAACCATCTGATCCGCGCCCTATATAAGATCTAAGGGAGTGCATGACAAAATTTCTATTTCTATTTCTAGAAGAGTTTCTAAGTAAAAATAACCGTTTGATAACGACACAAAATTTCTACTCTAAAAATAGAAATTCGTTTGATAACGACACAAAATTTCTTCCTTTCGGACGGTGGCAGCGACGACCGGCGACCTTTAATATAAAAAATAAAAATAAAAATGATTTATTAACAAAAATAAATAAATAAAAATAAAATAAAATAAATCATAAAAAAATAAAATAAGAATCTTAAAAATAAATTTATTTTATTTATTCTATTTTATTTTATTTTACGAATAAATTTATTTTAAAATGAATAAAAAATAAAAATAAATTTATTTTTTAATTTATCATTTATTCATTTTTATTTTTTATTTTTATTATAAAAATAATTTATTTATTTTTAATAAAATGATATTTAATTAAATTTATTTTTAATAAATAAATTTATTTCGATTAAATTTATTTATTAAAAATAAAAATAATATTTATAATAAAAATAAAAAATAAAAATGAATAAATGATATTTTTATAATTATTTTTTATTTTTATTTATTCATTTTTAAGGATTTTTTAAATTTATTCGTAAAAATAAAAATAAATATCATTTTATTTATTCGAATAAATTTCATTTTAAAATGATATTTATAAAAATAATTTATTTGGCGATTGGCGGCGGCGGTGAGGGCCAGCGGGCAATCGACGACCGATGGACGGTGGTCGGCAAAGAACGGATGAAAGACCGGTTGACGAACGATGAGAAAATTTTTTATTTCTCATTTCGTTCCAAAAAATCAGAAGTAGAAACTTTTGATTTCGATTTCTATTCCAAACATATTTTTGGAATAGAAATCTATTCCAGAAATAGAAAAACGAAATAAGTTTATCAAACGGATTTCTGTTCCAAAAATTGGTCTGGAATAGAAAATTTGTTTCTGGAACAGAAATTGGTGGTTGTCATGCACCCCCAAGCTGTCAAATCGGGATAAGTGACGACCGTTCAATCCATGCCTATGCCCTTGATATGCACCATCGGTGTGGAGAAAAGAGGAGCCGTCCAATCCAGGGGCTCGATCTAGGCCGTTGAACCGCAAGCCTTTAGGGTTTGTGTAGCTTTCTTCTTCCCAATGAAAAGGTTTTGCAATAGGAGGTCCCCCGAAGCTCTGTCCCTGCTGTGATGGTCGAAAACCACTACGAGATCGGTCCGAGAGTTCAGCTAAGGCAGCCAGAGCCACACCCTCTCCTCCTTTCTCATATCCTATGGTCGCAAGCCGCTAGTTTTCTTCTTAGACTGCTAATTGGAAAATTCGGCCGAGCGGAGGTACGGGATCCATAGCAAGGATCTGCAAGCAAAAATGTATGTAACTATCGTTTAGAGTTAGAAGAAACCGAGTTACCTTCTCCCTCTCCTTGATTTTTCAGTATCGTTGAAGAGTCACCTCTGACCCTTCGAGTTGTTCTTCGGCGGCTTCAAGTTCATTCCATAGGGCAGAGAGACGATTAAAATAAGTAGTAACCGAGAGGTTCCCTTGTTTCGTTTCTAAGAGGGCTTGGGTGAGAGAAATTTTTTTAACTTGATCGAGTTTTCCGTACATTTCCTGAATGTTATCCCACATGGCCTTCAAATATTCAGTTGGTGGGAGGCCGGCCACGACCTTGGGAGCCACACAATTTCTGATCCAAGTGCGAACGAGTTGGTTGTATTTGCGCCAATGTCGCCACATTCGGTCGTCGGCTGGGAAAGGGACGATTCCATCGAGGAACCATCCTTATCCTTGGTTACGAGGGCTTGCCAGAAGTCTCTCGCTCAAGAAGAATAGTGTTCGGGTTCAGTGAGTTGAACCGTTATCAGCTGCAACTCCGGCCCATCTGCCAGCAATGTGTAAAGAGGATCTCTCAGTTCTAGTTGGATGTTGATGGCCGGAAAAACAAATGGTGTAAAGCCGGGTTGAGGACCCGGGTAGGGATTTGTCCCTCTCGGCTCTGATTCGGATCTGTGACCCAGTGAACTCGGGTCTGGATCTCTATTAGGGTGGAGCCTGAATTGGTCTCTTGTTTAGGTGGGTTGTAACTTGCCCACTGTTGATTGAGACCGTCAGCCCATGGGCCCTGGACTGGAATTCATGGCATGAACACTGCCATGGAGTAGGCGCAGGGAAATATGTCATGTCTGGAGCAGGAGTTGGGGCAGACTCTCTCTCTTCATGTGCCCGATCGATCTGTTTAGATGTTCGGTTGGACGACTCCTCCCCTACAGGTAGGGTCGGATCTCGGCCACCTTTGTTGTTTGGATTATGCATACTGAATAAAAAACGAATTCCAACCCGAGGTGCTAATTTGTTTTGCAGGATATGATTTGCAACAACAAACTAGAAGACGATCGAGGGCAACTCAGAAAATTTTGCAGAAGCTGGGTCAGAACCGTTGATCTGATACCATGACAGGAAATGTGGGACAATGGAAGCAATGTATTTGTATTTTCATTAATCTGTCGATTATACAAGCCTAAGACTGTATATATAGTACAAGAAAAAAAAAAAAAAAAAAGAAGAAGAAAGAATACACATAATATTGTCTTCCTTGAAATATTCCGTGCCCATGATACTGTATCATCTACGAGATCGGAATCACAATTAAGAATCAATCAAGGATCAAAACAAATTCTTTCTCCAACATCTATTAAATGGACCCGGTCTCAATAGTTCAAATTCATGTGAAAGCCCGATCCTCTGTGAGCATGGACATGTCCATTAGCCATGGATAAAGCACGACAGTAGACGAAATAACATCAATTTATCTATTCCGAGACCTTCTCAAACTAATTCTCTTGCTTATAAGTACACACAACCGATGTCGAATCTAGAAACCAAGCCACAAACCGCATATAAATCAGCACATACATAACTTTTAAACACACTTGGTATTGTTACCAATAACAGACCATAACATTAGGCTAAAAGACATATTCTATGCATTGTAGAAGCTTATACATCCATACCAAGCCACAAGCAGCATAAAAATCATTATTCTTCAACGTATGTATTTTCACCTGTAACAGCACGCCAGTACGCATGATGTACACCAATCAAAATCACATTCATTTGGGCCGAAATCATGTCATATTATTTTTTGGGCTGATGACTCAGTCAATAAATTTATAGAATTTTTCAAATGTCCACAAAAAGATGGTTCCTTGTGAGGATGTTGATGTTTGATTTACAAGGGGATGAGTTCCACGGCCGTCTTAAAGCCAAATGCTAAAGGGAAAACGGAATTATGATAGCTCGGATTCGTTTCGGAGTGAAAATGGAGATGAGGCTTTATGGAGCGGTAGCCGAAAGAAATGCGACTTCTTTGCTCGATTTGCTCAAAGACAATCCACTAATTCTTGAATAGATCTATGGTGTGGTTTTACAGTGAGACTCCCTTACATATAACGGCATTGTCTGGACGCGTGAAATTCGTCGACGAGATTAAGGATCAAGAATTTGAGCTTGCAGGAGAGTCCGATTCTCAGGAATTATCATATGCCTGCACCTCGCAACATCTAAGGGTCATCGTGGAGTAGTGAAGAAGTTGTCGAGTATTTATGCGGACATGTGCTACGCTCGTGACAAATATGTGGGCTTCAATGAATTTTTTAGGCCTT